>JALIZH010032935.1:0-600000 GCA_030522465.1 Rhipicephalus appendiculatus | reverse complement strand
ATTGCCCTAAATGTCGCACTAAGAAGCGCCGCGGAATACGTCCCGGAAAGTTCGCGTAATGAAGAGTGCCTTAAACTTTGTAAAGCTTCAAATGAATACAAATATAACGGATGGGATGGCTCTAATTACTGTTATATGAAGCAATCGACGCGATAATTCTAAGGCGAGCTTTTTTTAAAGTTCAAGTAACTATTGCGTAATCTCGGCTATTTCCACATCTATGCCTGTTTCTTTCATATTGAGTAATCCATAGGGGAATACTTATCATTATGGACGTATTTATAAATTGAACCATTGAAATTTCACCTCTTGATATATTTTGTGGGAAATTTGGCTTTATACCTTGACACGAAGCAGCAGCAGCAGTCGAGCAAAGTAAAGAGCTCCGCAAACGGACACACATACGCGGAAAGTATACTGCTCAAAGGGTACGCTTTTAAAAACACGCCCCGCTTTTATAATTATTTCGCTGGTATTTTTCTTCTTCTCCGTCTTTGCTCTACCCCTCCGAAACTGAACAGCGATTTAACGAGTTATTTCTCAAGCGTCACTTGCGAGAGTCCCCTATTAAAAGTTCTTCTTTTTCTTGATTTTTCTTTTACGTCTCGCGCTTTTCGAAATTCCAGCCGAGAATAACTTCCCCTCTTTCTCTTTATTTTAATATTCGTGCGCCTACACACTGAATGACTTTTGAGAAATAAGTGCATTCGGCAATGCACTCAAAAATCCCGGCGGTTGCGCTGTACATTGGAAGAGAGATTATATGGCAGCGAGTGTGGGACGAGCGCTACGCGCGCGCTCTGCCGGAACAACATTGCTCCAGAGGAATAAAAGTTCGCGCACAGACGCTCCGCGTACTTTCCCATTTTAGCGCGCACAACTCTCCACTAGGGAATGAGAAAAAAAAAAGAATTTAAAAAAAAATATCGCCAACAAAATAAAAATTACTGCGAACGCGAGCCCTGAAGTGCGCGCGAGAGAGAACTTTATGAATGCGTTTGATATGTAGTACATCTACCGGAATAAATGAATAGCAGCATTAAACCGAGGAGAATGGGGGAAAAAAAAAGAGAAATAAGTGCAGAGCACACTGAGAACCGGAAATGGAGACGTTCCTTTCAGACCCTAAAACTCAACTCTGGCTCGCTATCACTTGGAACAAGAACTGAATAAAATAAGAAATGGCGGGTTTGTGTAATTTTGCTAGGCTACCTCGAATATTGGTACAAGCTCCCAGCAGCGTGAAGGCGTTTCCAACGATGACGCAGATGCAAAGAACAGCAGGTTTTCACTCTCCGACTTCCACTGCTGTTATATCTTTTAACTCTCCGATTTTCATTTGAGAGCACAAGCTGCTCCTTTTTCTCTATCATCTTTCTTTCTTTCTTTCTTTCTTTCTTTCTTTCTTTCTTTCTTTCTTTCTTTCTTTCTTTCTTTCTTTCTTTCTTTCTTTCTTTCTTTCTTTCTTTCTTTCTTTCTTTCTTTCTTTCTTTCTTTCTTTCTTTCTTTCTTTCTTTCTTTCTTTCTTTCTTTCTTTCTTTCTTTCTTTCTTTCTTTCTTTCTTTCTTTCTTTCTTTCTTTCTTTCTTTCTTTCTTTCTTTCTTTCTTTCTTATGTCCCTTTTTAATGTAGCTTCAAGCTACCAAACAAACAAAACCACGCATAAAGATTGTCCAGATATTTTCCGAAATGTCTGCTATAATTTACCAAGCACAATGGGGATGTTACATGTGCGGCGAGAGCTGGGCAAAGATAGTTCGAAATTGTATCGCGATAGGATACAAGATACTTTGTCAAGAAGTATTTGTGATACAGATACAAGATACCATCGCAATAATTGTAACGATGCTTTCCAATTGTATATTAAAACACTTCTATACATTTGCAACTTTGTTATAATAGATCTATGTAACGTAGCAGCAAACACCTATGCACATCAATTTTTGCTTGAACATTTCTCTGTTTAAGTTGAATGAAACATCCGTTAATACCTCAAAAGTTTTGTATTTCTTGCTCTAAGTGCATTATTTCTTGGCAGCTTAACATGACAGCTCCTTACACCCTGCGCAGCTGTCAGCGGTGTTTGATTGTCACTGTTGTATTTGATGGGAGCCGGTGCTCTGCTAGCGGGTTGTCATCTAATTACAATAACTTCAATAAGAAGCCTCCGCACGACGGAGCAAACACCAGTGTGGCGTTTTACATTGTCCGTAAATGTAGTTCCGTCATTTTTTGTGACGCGTCGTGTACACGTAAGAGGACCAAACTGCAACGACTTTTCATACCGGTTCTTCTACCAGGTTAACCTCCCTGTCTTTTCCTTTATCTATTTCTCTCTCTCTCATATTCTACTGATATATATATATATATATATATACTCGAACCCGCTTATAACAATACTCCAGTGCCACGAAAGTTCCATTGTTATAACCGATAATTGCTATAAAAACGGGTTGCACAAAAAAAAGCAATACAGAAGGACGGCAGGCTGTTGTGAGACAACTATAATATCGGATGAGATATGCCAACAGACATCAGTAATGACGGTAATTTTTTGGACGTGCTTGAAAATTCGCAGGCTTTCACGGGACCGCCACAAGCCTTCTAGAGCCAATGTATGACAACATCTGATGTTTTGGACGCTGAAACTCTTCTAAGTCACAATTTTTTCGCTTAAATTGCAAGTCCGAAAGTGCATTAACAGAACCCACCGCCGCTCCCGCACCATAGCGCAATTTGAAGGCCAGCTTTGCCGCAATGCTACGCCGCTATGCGGTGAAGCATAACGCAAACCCGAAGGGGCGTTGGGGGGTGTAGGGTTGTGGGCGGGGCATGTCGTCTCTTCTTTGGTCCCTTGTCTCTATTTTGCGCTGTTTTTAAATCCCAAGCATGAACCACCAACTAGCCCAACTTTCGCTTCCGGGGCATGAGAAGCTTGAATTTCTCGTTTTCTTCTTTCTTTTCAAGGATTTCGCGTTCCATTACCTTTCGGCATGGACACCCAACAGTCAGAATTCATTGTTATAACCGATATATTGTTAAAACCGGTATCGCTATAAATGGGTTCGACTAAAGATATATATATATATATATATATATATATATAACGAGCCCTTAAGTTTTCACTTATTTCCTTCTTTATATATATATATATCTATATATATATATATATGCAAGGAAGGGACGACGAAACTTTCCATGAAAGCGTCTTTATTGAATGTTTTCGGCTGGTGGACCAGCCTTCGTCAGAGTACTCTGACGAAGGCTGGTCCACCAACCGAAAACATTCAGTGAAGACGCTTTCATGAAAGTTTCGTCGTCCCTTCCTTGCATACAATACGTCGGGTCCAGCGTGAATGACGTTCAAAGAATCCGGTATATATATATATATATATATATATATATATATATATATATATATATATATATATATATATATATATATATATATATATATATATATATATATATATATATATATATATATATATATATATATATATATATATATATATATATATATATATATATATATATGCTGACTAACGCGCACGTAACCTTTCAAACAATGCGTCGCAGGACACCGCCGCTATTCGCACTAATGTCACTTATAGCTACGATTACCTCATAGCTCCAATTTTACGAAGTAGTAAACAGAGATTTAGAGCGCAGCTTTTAGGCGCCCGTCCCTGCGTTGAGCGGCGTCGCCGTTGTTGGCTGGTGTCGGCGTAACCGATAAAGCGAACGAGGAGGAAAGAGAGCGGACGCGGAGTCTGTTGATATCACGAGCCACTGGCCTCTAACCTCTAACCTCGCTTTCTACTTCCGTCACGCGCGCTGGCTTCTCGGTCGGAGCTCGTGCGCATGCAGGGCTGGCACGTGCACTGTGGCTGGCTTTGCTTGTCCTAACGGGGCAGTCTGCGTTTCGCTTGGTTCGCGACGCCTGCACTGCACACAGTGACGTGCGTAGCACTCGAGCGCTGGTAGTTTCCGTGGCAGTATGTAACGAATGTTACATTGCTACAACTGCGGATAGCCCAAACTTCAAACACAGTTGGCGTTCGCCAACATGAATCGTGCATCCATTCCTTTAGAGCGCAGCCCATAGACGCCCGTTTCTGCGTTAAGCGGCGTCGGCGTCGTCGTAACCGACAGAGCGAACGAGGACGTAAGAGAGCGAACGCGGAGCGCAGCGGAGGATGAAAGACGGCGATAGCGAGGACAGCGCGAGGATGTAGATGTAGATGTAGATCCTTCGATTCTTCACTGAATCTTACCATAGCGGATTAGTGAAGAATCGGGTAGGAAATGAAATATTTAAGACAGAAAAAATACATATTTTTCTTTTGTTTAGTAATATTACTTTTAGAACAATTAATATTTAGGTATTTAGGTTCTCTGAGAATTTTTAATTTCAAATTGCAATAAATATATACGGATGTCCCAAATATCACGCAGCACGATTAAAAAAAAAAAAAAGAGGAAGGCCGTTACGCGAAGCCCACCTAGTGCATATTGTTCCCACTATACTTCAGTAGCCACTACTAATTTTTTTTTCGTTTATGAGGTTTAGTTAATTAGTCATAATTATGTTTCTAACTTGACAAATACTCAGCTAATAATTAAAATGTAAAAGAGGCATTGTAGGCTTGCTCAAATAACATCTAACTGCGCTATTTTCAGCAACGTACTAATTAAGTGCTTTTTTTTTTTCGGCTGATAAAGAAAGCACGCGAAAAATGAAAAATAACACGTGACTACGCTCCCACCCGCGAAAGGTGGGCGCGTAGTCTTGACTTGCTACCTCACAGTGATCCTGTAGGGTGCTGCTTCCTGATGCGCGCTGCAGTATAATCACATGCCATTTCTTTTTTTTTAACTCGTTTCGCAGAAATTCCGGCGTCGGCGTCGTTGGTTGGGAGCGAAAAATCATCCGTGACCGTCCGTGTCCGTGACCGAAAAATCGAGAAAGATGCAAATAAAATAAATAATAAAAATTTCCGGGTCCGAGTGAGGATCGAACCCAGGCCGTCTGCGTCGGAAGCAGGTGTTCTACCACACAGCCGCGCCTATGCTTGGAAATAGAGTGAAAATAACTTCATCTGCTTGGAAATGCAGTGGAAACAACTTTCATGCTTCACAAACACACGCGTTCTGTATATAGGCGTCGCAATGTAACATGTAATATGGTAGTAATATTGCGTTGTACATGCGTACATTGCCATCGGGCGTCAGAACATGCGAATATCATAACGATCTTGAGGTTTAAAGGCCAACTCCGGCGATTTTTTGACCGTGTCAGGGTAATGGTGCTTTTATGTTCCTGAGACACTCTTGTCACGCGCCCAATAGCTGAAATGCTCAGCAAATGCGAAAATAATTTTTAATAAGCAAAAAGGCACAATACCGAAACCGAAACCCAACCAAAGAGTGTACTGTCTACGTATGACGTAGTAGTTTGTTACGAACCGGAAAGTCATGCAAGGCATGCTGGTCCCGCTGGCGCGGAATATCGCACGCTCCTCCACAGAGAACAAAAATCGCGTGCCAAACCAGCGAAACGCCGGCCAAACACCGTCGCCTTGTGGCCAGCACAATATACGCTGTGCGGCCAAAGTTAGCGAACCCACCTGCTGCGTCACTTCCGTCGTCCGGCAAACCAACACGTCACACACGCAATGTTGCCAATAATTGTGGGAAGCCGGGTGGGTGTTTGCAGACAATCTTTAAAATTCATTTGCAAACAATCAGCGCATCTCTCAAGCTTGAAATTTGGCATAAATGACGGAAATGTGCAAAGGAACGTACCCAGCGAATTTCATTGAGATCAATTGACCTCGAAAAATCGCCGGAGTTGGCCTTTAAAGCCGGCCACCCATTAAAAAAAGGCACAAACGTTACTGCGCGTATTCCCTTAACATCACGTAGTGGGTGCATAGCAAGTATGCACTAAGTGGTTGAAGTACGCACTAGGGACAGGATATCGCTATCGCGTTCAACCCTTAAAGGCGAAGCTTAAGGGTCCCTCATTTTTTTTCAGATTTTGCGGGCTTTCTTTATTAGTCGAAAAAAAAGCGAGCATGCAATTAGTACGTTGTTGAAAATAGCGCAGTTAGATGTCATTTGAACACGCCTACATATGCCTCATTGACATTTTAATGATTAGGTGAGCATTTGTCGAGTTAGAAATATAATTAGAAATAATTAACTAAACCTCATTAACAAAAAATTTGTGGTGGCTACCTCAGTATACTGGGAACAATACGCAGTAGGTGTGCTTCGCGTAACAACTTTTCACTTTTACAGCGAAAGCTGTTATGAGATCACAAGGTCTGATTCTGGCGCCGTAGCTGTCCGCCGCCACCGCCGCCGGTGTCCGTAACCACTATCGCGTGAAATAAGAAAAAAAAACTCAATAAATAAAAAAATACCGAGCACAGAATGGGAATCGAACCCGGGCCCTCCGCGTGGCAGCACAGTACTCTACCACTGAGCTACGCCGGATGTTTTTTTTTTTTCGTTATTCCTCTGAGCTACGTCGGTGCTTGAAACTCCGTTGCAAACTGGCCACAGGCTTAAATCTGATCTGTTCCTTGCGTCAAAAACCCCTTGTATCATCTGTCAGAGTAAGCGAACCTGAACAGAAGAAAGGGAGTGGGCAGACATGAACGAAAAAGCGGTGTAGAGGGCGCTGCAGCTATTAGACACAAAATAGCGCAGCCTCATCATGCGAAATTCGTGGCGAAACATCTATAATAATTTACTAGGGTTTTACGTGCCCAAAAACAGCAATGTAATCATGAGCTGCGCCGTAATTGTTCACTCTGGATTAATTTCGGCCACCTGGAGTTCTTTAATGTGCACCTAAATCTAAGTACTACAGGGGTGTTCCTGAATTTCGCCCCCCAACGAAATGAGGCCGCTGTGGCGGGAATTTCCCGAGCTTAGCAGCGCGACATCGTACCTGCTAAGCTACCCCGGCGGGTTGTAGTGACTCGAGGTACTCGAGGCATACCTCGAGGCATGCCTATACATACGTTTACCGGTTTTGGGAGGTTAAACCCCATCAATTATTATTAGCTTTACAGGTGCGCTGTCTGACAGTCCTGTTCTCAACATAATCAGGCTGTAAAGCGACAAGTTGTGCGTGTATACCTTTACTGCTACAAGGTACGCAATAAAGGGCACAGTCCGTTCAATAAAGTAAACCTCTCTATGCTTTATTTCCTCAGTTCATAGTTTGGCGCGCCTGCTTGTTCGGTCTCTCACCAGAACAATGCGGTTGCTGTACTCAGAGTTTCCGCACCTAGCCTTCTTGTTTATACCAAGCACGTAACCGCCAACGTGCGCAACATCCGGCAGGATGTGACAACTACCCAGAAAGAATTTTAGTTCGACCTTTTCTTTTTTTTTTTTTAATCCGGAACCCGATGAAAGACTACATAACCACGTATGACATAGAGACTCGATCAAGCGCCCTTTTTTTTCTTTTTTTTTTTCACCTACCCGCTGCGGTAGTTTGGCATGGGGAGGAATTGCGCAACTAAGCTCGAGGATGCGCCTCGGATATTGATGGGGCGCAAAATGCAGGAACCCCAGTGTACTTAGATCCAGGTGCACGTTAAAGAACCCCCAGTGATCCAATTATAATCCGCAGTTCCCCACTAAGGCGTGCCTGAAAATAATATCGTGGTTTTAAAACTATATATAAATTATTATTATGTACGCGATCTACAATTTCTCAAGAGAGCATTTGCGCACCGAATAGAATATTTAGTGTTCTTTCATTAGTCTACAAGCCTGTTATTTTAAGCTTAAAACCATCTCATGGTCAGCGAAGGAAATTAAAAAGACAAGAGGAGCCCCTTCAGGGACCTCGGAGCTTCTATGGCACCCCATTTTGAGTTGCTAAAGACCCTGCAGGTAGCCGACAACTAGGCTACCGGACATCTATACCCGTCATGAAAACCACCGGTTTGCCTGTGGCACCACGATTCCATCTGGGTACCTCCCGCACACGAGGTGGATTCTCTATCTCTAGCACGCGACTTCGCTCCAAAAAAAGTAACCCAGAATCGATTAGTGAATTATATGCTTTTATATGCTGCAATCGCAATGAATTCCTCCTAAAGCTCTTAAATTTTAGCTGGTGGCGTCCCATCTTTATTGCATTTCGTGAACATGCAGAAACCGTCGCTACAATGTTCTGGAGATTTGTTTCTGCAGCGTTGATCGGGCAACATCGAAAGCCTAACAACCACGGTGCAGCGTCCGTTTCTTGAAAATCGTGAATAAGCAACTTCAAGGAAAGCAGAACATTAAGCAAGGTCCTCAATTGAACACAGTACGAGTCCAGCCTCTATAAGGAGTATTGTATCAGACTCGCGTCATTGCCCCTTTCCTATATATCCGCTCTACTGTTCACGAGCGCCAGAAGTATACAGCGCGCCGCGAGTGTCATCGAAGGGGTCGAGCGGTAACGCATCGGCTCCCTTCAGCTCAAACAAGCCTCCGTATAGCCGTCTCTAAAAACTCATCAAAAACACGAGGCAACCTCTCGTGAGTCGTATACCCGACTGAGCGCCAAATCTGGTCGCCTGTGTAAAGTGCTCTGTTCGCGTGACAGAGGCTCATTTGCGTGGCTATTGATCTGTCTCGTCGAACGCTCGTTTCCGCGCCGCAAATAGGAGTTCATCGGGTATGATTGACCCGATACAGGATCTTGATGATCATTTGAGGTAGTTATTCTGACGGAAAGCTTTATATGTTACCGCGAAAAACGAGAGTCTAAAATGTGCCTGCGGAGACAAACGCAATGAAATAAATAAACGCCCGGTAATCATTTCAAGAGTGGTGCGAAAGTAATTTCGCGTCATTAGCCAGTCGTCCACGGACATAGAATACACCGAGAATGTCTTTCTTTGTTAATCACAACTTCCTACCCGAAGCCTGCCGAATAGCCTTGAATCTGCTTGACGTATTCCGTTTATGTATCAAAAGCTGGCCGTCAAAACTGCAATGCGATCTTTCTACAAAAAGCAGTGTGTCACGTTCTGCTGACAGGGAAAGAGAATTTGCATGTGTAGTGTAGATTTCTCGTATTCTCAAAAGGTTGTCACAATGCAGTCAACAAGAGCTATAGGTGTCTTCATCAACCCGTTGACAAGCGTCGCTTTCAGTGCTACAAGCATCGACAAGCTGGCACATTCTTTCTGGTGAAGCACTAATTAGTTCTCTGGGCGGATCAGCCTACGATGGCTTACGTTTTAATTCGTCCAGCTCGCATGCATCTTTCTCCTTTATTTTGTCTGTGACTGATCACCAAGCAGGACGGGCTCCGGTTACATACCGATCTGGTAGCGTTCACGAAAAGGCCGTCGAGAAATTACGCATACACTAAAAAATAAAATTTGAGTCGCACATTAGTGTGGTGGACGCTTTGCGCCCCATAAACGTTCAATTCCATTACTCGCGGGCGACGAAAAATGATTGAAAAATTAAGTCGTGACTAGTTTACTATTATGCTTCGTTGTTCGCGAAAGTATTTCTTTGCGACCAGCACTGTCGCAGTGCAACAAAAGTGCATAGTGCACCATGTAAAAAACTACTGATTGTATTCCGAGTAGATGAACATCGAATGGAGTGGACGCTGTGGTTCTACCGAGGCGCAGTGATTTAAAGGTTCTAAGTAAGGACAACACAGGGCTTACCATGAGCTAACACATCATAATTAACGGGAAATGCTTCATCGTCATCATGATCTGGTTTATTTCTGAGTAAATAAACAAAAACAGTTCTCATCGCCAATGAAAACTGTTTTTTGTTTATTTACTCAGAAATAAACCAGATCATGATGACGATGAAGCATTTCCCGTTAATTATGATGTGTTAGCTCATGGTAAGCCCTGTGTTGTCCTTACTTAGAACCTTTAAATAATTAACTAGAAATAGCGAAATACAAGATTAAATTCCGCAGAATTTTGCGCTTCATGGAGTCATAGCGTTGATTTACCATGATCTGCCTTGTCGGCTTAGAAGTTTGCACTTATCATGGACAGCAAGTACATATCTCAGGCTTTCATGTCAAGGCCATATTCTCGCGTCTCCTGTAAACAAAGGTATCTAGCTTGCAGTTCCGCCAAAAGTGCACGTCGAAGCATTTTAGAAACCCCACTCAGGCTACAAAACACGCACCACGGCGGATTGAACCATTTTCTCGCTTAGCGATCACACGCACGTTAACTCTATACTAAGCGTATCCAAGGCAACCACGCTTACCTTGATCTATTTCAAGCTCTAGTTAGTCCCGCAATCTGACACTTCGGTGTGAAAAGTGAACTGTAAACATGCACTGCTATCAAGAATAACTCCCCCCTTGAGAGAGGCTTGGAGAGGGAGGGGGGGAGTTTCCGTCTTCGTGCTTCCCAGTGTGAAAATGAGCAAGCGGTGGCCTTTGCCGCGTTGTCTCCTTGTCAAGTGGGAAAGCGCGGCCTGCGTACTATTGCCGGATGAGATGAGCACTCGCCGTGATAGACCGCCCCTGAGGCACCTGAAAAACTTTTCCACCCTGCATCCGCTCAAACCTTGGGAGGGCTTTTTTTTTTTTGTTAATTGAAAACAGTGTACCATACTATATTACACTAGACTCTTACGAGAAAGATATACATAAAATTGCTGCAACTTGCACTTCTGCCTTAGAAAGAACTTTATCCCTGAGGAAGGGTCATATCATTTGCTATTCATTGCCTAGAAGCTGTAAGTCTGAACTGCAGCGCCAGCGCCAAAATTTTGTGAAACTCTCAATACGCAGTGCATAGTAGTTTGTCGCTTCGGTATTTATAGTGGCAATGTCATATTCGAGGTGCTTGAATGTTTGCTGTGTTTCCTGTCATGCGATTAGTTCTTTCCCGTTAACTTCCCTTCTTCGATATTTTCACTGCCTATTTATACTCCTTCCTCTCTAACGAGCAGGTAGGCGTTGTGCCCTCTCGGTGGCAGCTATCAGCGATATCCCACCGCATTCCGTCTTTGCCTTTGCATACGTTGTCATGTGCATGCATTTCCATGTCCAATAACAATAATAATAACAATACCAATAATAGTACTGTCCATCAACTTGCACTCATTCCTCAAACTTTTTATGTCGCCCACCTCTCATGTAAAGTTCCACACGGGACCTTTGAGAATATAATAAATAAATAAATAAATAAATAAATAAATAAATAAATAAATAAATAAATAAATAAATAAATAAATAAATAAAGTAAACTGGCATGAAGCCCTTTTGCTACGAGGCACATCCAATGGCCATCATCATCAGCAGCAGCCTGACTGCGCCTACAGCAGGTCAAAGGCTTCTCACATTTTTTTTCTTTTAATTATTCCGGTCCTGTGCTCAGTACTGTCACGTTCTCCCCGCAGACTTCTTCATCCCATTAGCGCACTTCACTTTCTGCTTCCCCCCTTGCTGCGCTTGCCTTCATAGGTCGGCAGAACTTGTGCAGCTCACTCAGACTCACTCATGAAATATATTTAGGGCTTAGGGCTCACTCGGACTCAGACTCACCGAAATTTTCCTGAGCCGCGCTCACTCGGACTCACACTCACGAAAAGTTTCTTCAACTGGACTCACTCAGACTCAAACTCACCAAAACATTGCTCACCTGGACTAACTCAGACTCAGACTCACAGCTTGATCTGAGTCTGAGTGAGTCCGAGTGAGTCGACTCATGAGTCCATTAGCCTAGATTTAGCTTTTTCGACCATGGTGTCAATGCTGTTTAACATCAATATCTCACGTAATCGGTGCTTTTCTTGGCGCCTTTTGATATAGTACTTTCGAATACGAGTTATGAATTCTCGCAAACAAGTAAGGTCATTTTTCTTCAAAGAGATGACAACGTAATATATATTTATGAAGAACTTCCCTGTTACAGTTGGCGGGGGAGAGGTCAAGGCACCTCCGTGCGTAATTCACACCTCTGATCAATAAATATTGCAATGGTGTTTGAACGACACTGTTTCGGAATACGTGTCAGTAGACGTGAGTATAAACGTGAATCCAGGTAAGGCTGATAGTAATGCTGAAGAGAACTAGATAGGACCATAGGTCGGCACAAAAAAGTGGAACTCACTCAGGCTCACTCAAGAAATATATCTTGCGCTTTGGACTCAGACTCACCGAAGTTTTCCTGAGCCAAACTCACTCGGACTCCCACTCACAAAAATTTTCTTCAACCGGACTCACTCGGACTCAAACTCACCAAAATATTACTCACCCGGACTCACTCAGACTCGGACTCACGGCCGGATCTGAGTCTGAGTGAGTCCGAGTGAGTCGACTCATGAGTGAGTTCGCTGACCTATGTCTGTTACTCTTAATGAACAGCGGTTATCTTGGCTTCTCAATACATGCGCTGTCCACGCCCATTTCATCTTCTTGGTTTCGACCAAGATGTCAATACCCCGCGTTTTTCACCTAACCCAGTCTGCCCTCATCTAGTTCCTTAACGTTACACCTATCATTTTTTTTCCATGGCTCACTACTACATCGTCCTCACTTTAAGTTGAACCCTTTTTGTAAGCCCCCCAGGTGTCTGCGCTGTAGGTAGGTACCGGTGAGATGCAGCTGTTATATACTGTTCTTTTCGGCATACATCTTGTGGTAATGGTAAGAAAGAAAGAGAAAAACTGCCGTGGTAGTTCCGCTTGACCGATGTTTATATGAATATCGTCGTGGGAATATTGCGTAACGCACTGGGCTATGTTTGTTCATAACGTTAGTTTATCCGAGCCCCGGCTGTTCAGGGAGTATTCCCCAGGCGTACGGTAACAACTACACAAAGCACGAGCCAATCAAATGAGCTGTGCTGCGTTCTGCCGGTTATCTTCTTTTTTTTTACCGTTCCTATAGAACTAAACACAATTAATCGTAGGCCATAGAATGAAATAGATTATGAACATACACCGACATTATTACACACGCATTTGAGAATGCATGATGTAGTTAACAGGGGTGAACGCGAGCTGCCTCAAAACGAATCAGTTTGCGGTGTGCGATTTAATGAGGAGGCCTGAAAGCAAGAACGCTGGACTCCAGAAACAGAGTCGTAAGAGTCCTGAGACGTGCCGTTGTTTCGTGACAGTGTTTTTTGAGACGCATTCAATGCCGCTCAACGTTTTCGCTCTCTGAGGTAACCACAGATTCAAAGTCCTCACCCCTACTAAAAATCGAAGTAATCGTCCTAAATATTTGACTTAAATGGAGGAGGGCTGAACTTTCCTAAATAATTTCCTCACATTAATGGAATACAACTTCTAGACATTTCCTTAACGTTTCGGAAGAACCACATATGCTGGCAGTATTCTACTAGATCTTCAAAACCACTGTTAAACTTCTCGTATTCTAAGCTGTAAAAAACGGTATAGCAATGTCATGCCTGGAGTCTTCCCTCACCAAGTCATCGGAGCACAAAATGCGTGCCAGCGTTAACGCACAGGTTACGCGTATTTTAGATGCAGATTATCCTCGCGTTGCAGTGGTCGCAGTCGCTGATCGTTTCAATAAGTCCGTTGTGTTAAGTCAGAGCATAGTTGCAGAAAGCAATAGGAAAAAAACGTGTCGTACGTATCCCTAACATTCATTTCGTATCTCACGGGCTAAAAAAAAGAGGGAAGTAGATACGGCGCTAACGTTCTTTTTACGGCTGCCAATAAGCTAGGTAAGATTTGTGCCGCTGTGCAGAGAAAGAATCAGCGAGTAATAGACGAGTGGCGGAATGACATTTGTTTCGTAAAAACACCAACAAAGTCACTGATTGCCGTACAGGTGCGGTGTATAAAGTTCCATTTGGCTGCGGCCGCGTCTACGTAGGACAGGCTGGCCGCTTAGTTAACCAGATATTATTGGAACATAAGAGATCGCTAACCGGAGGCGCACCTTCTAATCTATCTTTACATTGTCGAGAGTGTAAGCGAACGCCAAAATTCGATGAATGCGCAGTTTTGTGCAGGCACAGGAATGAAGAAACGTGTATAATAATTGAGACATGGCGTATCGATAATAGTGGTAGCGCATGCGTGAGGCAACCGTCGATTAACTTGCATAAAGAAGAAATCAAATGCCTGAACAACTGAGCTATCTTTCGTGTATACATCCACTTGTGTCGAATTGATAGGTTCCTCTATTGCCTGGGCATCCGCAGATAAGTATTCGTGCTTTCTTTCTTTACCGCCGTTGTGCTCCTTAGCAGTTGTTAATCGGCGCTTGTGGTGTCTTGCCTTCTTCGTTGTGCCCGTGTTTTCACGCCCAGTCTTTTCGAATGAATACCTACACACTAACTCAGCTCTCTGTTATTCTAAACATGATCCAACTTTCTCAAAAAGGGCATGCCACTTTTTTTTTTAATTTCTTGCGCATCTAAATTTATAATCATAGTTTGCGGACTCAGGAAAAAAAACGAAGAATGCACAGCTCGCAGAGAACCCTCTATATAAGCACCTTATATTCGGACCTGTCTATATGGAGGACACGCTATCATAAAATTGACTGTGCTTTCATATATGGAAAACGTCTATATATACGACTCCACAGTCGACGCTTTTGAACCAAAGCCGCGCCACTCGAACGAACCAAAACGCAGTCTCTGAGAAGCCGGTTGTCGCGACCAAAGCACGCCACTGCGAAAGCTCCACTCATTTTCCACTCGTCGCGCACGAATTTGAGCCGGCGTCAAGTCTAGCGTAAGCGAGACCGCGGCAGCATCGCTGCTGCTGACAGCTCTTCTCCGGGCGCCCCCGCTTCTCGCTCGCGCGCCGCGGAGTGTTCGTCCGGCTTTAGAAGCAGCAGCACGGCTGGACGCGCCGCCCGCAGCATCCCTTCTTTAACCTGAGCGGGAAATTAAAGCCGCCCTAAATCTCATTAGTCCTACTGATAATCGCCGCCACTCAGCGCGCGCGGCGCTACCCAGAAAGAAGTGACAGCAGCGAGAGGCGGTCGAGAAGAAAGGGGTCACTGCTGTGCACCCTTTGCACAAGCGGCTTCGGAACAGCGTTTGCCTCGCCGTCGTTGCCTAAGCTGAGCGCGAGATGCGAATGACATGCTTCGAACACGCGCTTCCTCTCTGTAAGAATATACGGAGAGATCGACCGGTGCTAATGTCGCTCTGGTTATGCACTGCGCTCTCTCCCGCTGCCCAGATGCACTAGCGTGAAAATTATTGTTTCTTTTTTTGTTTGTTGCTTTTTTTTTTGTCACTCTCGAAAAGAGCAAAGGAATCCGCGCATGAGCCCCACTCAAGTTTGATCCTTCTGATGCCTGTGAGTGCTGCGAAGACGTCGTTACAGGAGTGCGGCTCTGCTCCGTTAATATTGCGCTATGCGAGAAAACCAACTACCAAACGAGTGCGTGGCAGTGCAAATATCGCACATCGCAATAAGATGGCGAATGAATTCAGATTAACGTAACGCCACTACAGCAACTACATAGCAGTATATGTGAACTCGAAGCTATGAGCCATGCAGATATAAACGTATGTAAGTACGGCTCAGTTGTAGCTCAATATTTTAATAATTTAATTTAATATCTGGGGTCCTACGTTTCGAAACCACGATATGATTATGAGAGACGCCGTAGTGGGGGGGCTCCGGAAATTTCGACCATCTGGTGTTCATTAACGTGCGCTGACATCGCACTTACCCGGGCCTCTGGACATTTTGCCTGCATCGAATGCGACCGCCGCAGCCGGGATCGAACTCGCGACCTTTGGGTCAGCGGCCGAGCACCGTAACCACTGATCCACCTTGGCGGACTACGCAGCTTTGTTACAGAACTTGACGGCTCTTCTTCGGCGTCAAAAAGTATTAATATCCGTCTTTTATTTAAAGCAGGCTGCGCGCTACATAGAAGCTATTAAAAATGTCCAGCTTACGCCACCGCTGTTACATTTGATGCAATTTCAAGGTAATAATTCGCCAACTGTGAAATACCAATATGGAAACGAGGAGGTTGCTAGGCAACAACTTGGCGGTGACGTCTTCATTGGCGTAAGAGAAATGGCTGAAGTAAACCGCAAACTAAATTTAGAGTTTTCTACTAGCCGTTGTGGTAAATGTTATCCGATTTCATGTGCAGAAGTATTTGCTGCTATTGACAGCCGGGTCTTTATATAAGATACCTAACACACGAGGAGGCTCATTTTGTGAAACTAGCATTTGGGTTCGGGTGCCAACATCAAGAATTTGGTCGATAAGGTTTAGAGTGGACACAGCCGATGATTTCTGTGTATAAATATCGATTGCTCAGAATATTAATCAGCGTAAATAAGTGTCACAGACGGGCCAATGGAAAGCTGGTCGCCGCAACCGAGTCAAAGTGAAGCCGAGCCAGGAATTTCCTCAAATGGCACCATGAAGTATGCGTAACCGCAACTGGAAAAAAAGGAAAATGAAAAAAAAAAAAGTAGAACGAAACGAGCGAGAACAAGTTCTAGTTAACTTCGTATTGTAGTACAATGACTCGCTTTTCTGAAAACATTCATACCGTCTATCTCTTTTTTTCTTCTTTCCTATAGATGTCGATTTCGAATTAAAATATGCCTAACCAGTCCGAAAATCTAGGTCATTTTCGTCGAACACTGTTGGATATTTGACGTCCTTTCAAACGCGTGTCTCGTAGCGGTTCTCCTATTCCCAGACTGATTAACTGAAGTACTTCGCATACTTTAGTTCAAACCCAACCTCTACGGTTTAGCACCATTTGATTCCACTTTTTTTTATTATTTTCTTTTCGAAGGAGTCCATCCCGGCTGTTTCCAAAAGAAAGCCCACGTGCGACTGCGCCAAGAACAATGTAATAACAACATCTACTCTTTCATAAAGAAATAGCAAGCTCTCTGTACGAATGTAGCGCTTCAAGAGCTCGTCTCGTCGTATTTATATGCCCCACTAATGTGCAGTGAGTGCAAAGGAAAAAAAAATTGTTAAATACGCTGAAGAAGAAAAAGAAAGTATATTTGCGCTCTTACGTCTTGCCAAGAGTATCGGAGCGCGTTCTATTGTTCTTTTCCCCACGAGACAAAAACTCGAAATTGCGACGTTTCATTTTTCAAAGACCATTGTTCTGGGAGTGAAAGGGAATTAGAATACGAGATCCTATGTGACACGTTTCTTCTCCTTTTCTTCTTCATCATTTAAAGAACCCTGATTCTAAATTCAAATTAGTACCTTTTTTGTCTCGGAGCATGCGTGGTGAGCCGCGGGCTCGTGCTCGGACGACTGGGCACTCCTCTTTCTCCCACTTATGCATTCTTTGTAAGCGTTTGCTTGCGTGTTCTCGCAGATGTAACCGACTCTGGTGTTCTGTCACATAATTACGGAGTAATTAAGGGGGCCCTTAGACATGGAAATAGAACGACCTTTTGCCGTCCTGCGGCTTTATGTCCTCCCACTGAATCCCACTCCATTCTCGAGAGTCACTCATGCGCGACATTAAAAAGCACTTGCGCCGTTGAATGTCACCGCAAAAAGGAAAGAGGACGAGGCAAAAAAAAAAAAAAATTGGAAAAAACATATGTACGAAAGTTGGGGGGATCTCTTTAATACGACGGCGACTGCCCTCCGTAAAAGCTCGTTCTGGGCGAACAGGATAAAATACGCCGAAAAGTATCAAAAACAGCATTTTACAGCGCCAGAGGGCGAGTACTTAGAAAGCAAGGCTCTTGAGGCTTACTTCTTGATCTTCTCCTATCTTTTTGTTTTATTTCGTTCATTTCTTTTTCGGTTCTTCCAGTTCTTTTTTTTTCAGATTTTTTTTTTCTTTACGCTTGCCTTTCAACTCTGACAAGTCGCACTGCCGGCCGGCTGGCTTCCGTTATTTTGATTTAGTTTCTTGGTCCGTGTCTCCTCTGTACAGGGACAGTCCATTCGCAATGAATGCAGTGAATGTAAACGCAAAGGGCACAGAAGGATAGAAAGAGGGAGAGAGATCTAAGGAAATGAATAAACAGAACGCGCACTTCTCGTCTCTGCACATCGGATGGGAAATTCTCGGAAAAACGAGGGATTTCCAGGAGGGCCGGCACGGCCAAGTGGATTGTTTGTCTCGCCCACGCTGCCGGCTCGTTCTGGTTCTCGCGACTCCCTTCTCGCGGCTCTCCTCATTTCCCTGTGCCAGTGCGACGTGAGAGCGTTTTAATCGCGTTGCCACGTCCCGATGCTCGCTCACTGTACGCGCGCACTGCGGCACGTCTGCGGAGCGCTTTACGGAGGGAGCGAAATCCCGCGCAAGAAATAAACGGCCGTGAGAGGTGCTCCTCTGTCCCGAGTGACAGAGAGATTTAAAAAAAATAAATAAATTGCGCCGTTTTGAAATTGCGTTCCGCCGCCGGTGTATAGCCTTTCTTTTAAATGTCGTTTCTGCGAATGCTCAACAAAGCGTAAATAAAGCTTTCGTCGTTTAGGAACAATTACGCAGTAATTTTTATCCCATTTTCCGGCCGGACAGCGTTACGGGAATTGCGAGAGAAGAATTACGAAAGAAAGAAGGTGAAAAGACGAGGGGGGACAGATAACGAGAGATACGAGGTGGAAATAAGGGAACTCTAGGGAAAGACAGAAGGAAGGAGGGGAGGGGGGGTGCAAAAAAAAATGGGGAGTTCTTCTAATCCCGTTGCCAGCCTGCTCCATAAGGGGTGATTAGAAAAGCGTTAACTTCTTCGGCCGCTAAGTGCTCGCTGGCCACGGTCCTGCGAGCGTCCTCGGCGCTCGTTAATCACGGACCGCCTCGATTCGCGACGGGTAAACAGATTGTGACACTTTATATTGAAATTTGTCCACGAGGGTCGCGCAGCTGGGCGCGCGCTTAATCGTGACAAGGGCTGGCCGCGGAGGAAAACGGAAAAGCGCGGCCACCCTGCTTGCCGCTTCCTGTCGCGGAGCGGATACCAACCTTGGATCCTGTTTTCTACCGCCGCTGTACAGGCGGAAGTAGGCAAGAAGGAAAGCGAGGACGACTTCGTAAGGGCGTCCTGGATGTCGAAATAACTCACGGGTGGGCTCACCGTTCCATCGCGCGGTTAAGAATTGAAGACGTTGCCAGTGACGAATCTAGACTTAAGGCATATCCCGGGCCGTTATGTATGGAGGAGGTGGCGTGCGTGTGGCATGATACATCGCTTCGCGCACCTCAGTAACCTTCTCACTATGTGTACCGCTCTAATGAACGGCAAGAAACGAAGTTGTGTGAGAACATTTTCAGGAATAGCTTGGAACTGCGCGAGATTTGTGAATAAATTGCGTGGGTAGTTGATACTATGAATTCTATGCCTTCGTGTGATCTGTTTGCATTCACTCGAAACGGTTGTATGAGAAACCTGAAGCGTCATTTATTATACTCCTGACATGAGTCGCATCATCAGTGAGACAGCGATCCTTGCTGCTAGTGAACGCACGTGCTGCTTACCGGCCGCCCAGGTATCACTACTTGAAAGGATATGGTTGGGTGGCCGCTGTGAGTGTGAAAAGTATACGAGGCACGAACATGTTCTTAGGAATGCTTAATTTTCGTACAGTCGACCATGCCTGGAGGACCATATAGGCTCCTTAGTATATTTACAGCTTTGAACCGATGAAAAGTTCAGCGCTACGCTCTTGTCTGGTTGATTCTACAGTTTCTGCAGTCCCTTCTTCGGCTACTGCCTCGCTTGTCGATACTATAACACAGCTCCGAGTGTGCAAAAGCAAGGGGCGCCTTTTAGAACTTGTCGAAGAAAGAGATGCGTTTGTTGCACCCAACTGGCGAAGTCACCCTTACCAAGCATGCGATGAATACTATTGTGGTGGACGAAAGTGCGTTGACAGTTGGAATATAATGACACCGCCTCATGCCAGACCTGTGTCAGTGCCGGGGACAGACTTGCACCACTTTCTGTGGACATGCACCTGGCTTCAAACCACCCGTTAACATAAACTGCACCGTTTGGGTCTTCTTACCAATCGGACATGATATTTATGCAACTGGACTTACCGACCACATTTCCGTGCTTTATCTTTATGAGACAAGCTGGACTTCTTAACTACGAAACCAAAAAAAAATTGATCCTGAAGGGCTAATTAAGCCGAGAAAAAAAATTGGATGTGTCTTCCGGACAGCGATCGCTGTCAGTGCTCATACAAGATGAGCGACTCGCAACGTGCGCCTGTACTTCAAAGACCTTTTTTTCCCTCTTAACAAGCGAAGTAATTACAGCGCTTAGGTTCACATCCCTCTATTTTAGCACTGTTCTTTCTCACTGGCTGCTTCTAGGCCGAAAACACCAGTATTGACACACAAGCTTTCCTGCTGAGAAAAAGACTAATAAATAATAAAATTCATCAAGCAAGAGGCCAGGGGAAAATATGGAAATCTCGCTATCCAACTACCAGCGCATCAAGGTGCGGATCGACGCAAGGTGCTCTAGAATGCTATAGAAAGAGTATAAGTGCGCACTCGGGATATACTCCTAAGCCATATAACAATGAAATCAGCAGGTTTGAACCTCTGTAGAAACACCTCTAATAACGTTAATAGGCATCAATAAATGAGACTTCCAACACAAGTTGAATGGAAAGCATAAAGTACTTGGCAAACACACGAATAGATTATGCCGAAGGTAACGTTGCATTTCTTCAGAACGAAAAAGATACAAAAAGTTTGCAGCCATTATAGCTACTTGAGTATGCCAGCAAAAGGCCAACAAAAGCATAAAAAAAATTTCTTGATCAAACGCGCATGTTGGAGAACATATATCTGAAGCAAAGCTTTAGCGATGCGTTTAATTCAAAACTTTACAGCCAACGAAGATGCACAGAATGGTGTTTACTTTCACCCTTTCCGTGGAACTTTTAAAACTCATTCATTGTATCTGCTTATCCCTTATCCACCATAAAAATCACACCTTAAGTGTCGTGTTTTTTTTTTCTTGTTTTTTTTTATCTACAGCCGTCACGAACTATGCCGCAATGAAAGGGCAAGATCAGGTGGATGTACCGCGTAGGACGTCTACTGCAGTTGTGCCATGATTACGAAGGTGATGTACGTACGTGCCCGCACAGTGTTGTACGACGAATTTTCAGTTACATTTAATGATTATGTTCTTGTGTTACAGTGGCACATACCCATTCTGGAGGTTTGCTCCAGAAAGGGCACACACTCAGTGATACAACTGAATGAATAAATAAATAAAAAATCAAGTAATTTATAAAATGCGTTGAATATAACGCGCTATTCCGTTAAGAGATCAGCGCGCGTTAGAGAAATCTCTGATCCGACGTACGCAGTAAAGTGAGGGTCAATATTTCAATACAAGGCCGTTCACCGCATTGCTAGCAATCGCCCACGTGTAACCCGGGATTGGCAAATCAGCAAGTCCTGCCAATCCACTGAGGCGAGGCAAAAAAACAACAAAAAAAAAGAACAAAAAAGAAAGTTCCACTTTAAGAAAAACATGACTGATCCCTCTGTCATAGGAATCGGTAAAACACGAAAGTGAAACGTTTGTTCGCAGAGGTTGTTGAGCGTTTATTGTGCATTGTTTCACCACAAGGGCCAAGGAATGAATGCTATAGCAACAAATTGTAATGTCACGCGAAGAATGGCAAGCAGCTCGAAACTTGCGGCTCAGTCCTCAAGCAGAAAGGTCGCACGAAAAGAACATACACAGGACGAGCGCGAACTAACAAGTGTCACAGCTCGATACTTAAAGCGTGCTGCTCAAACACAAAGGACGCATGAAACGAACACACAGGTATACACAGGACGAACGCGAACTGACAATAATATCTGGTGTTTAACGTCTCAAAACCACGATGTGATCATGAGAGACGCTGTAGTGCAGGGCTCCGGAAATTTCGACCACCTGTGGGGTTCTTTAACCTGCACTTAAATCTAAGTGCACGGGCGAGCGCGAACTAACAACTGCCACAGTTACTTCTTTGCGTCTGAGCAGCGCGCTTCTTTCGCAAACGCGGCCGCTGCAGCGAGCGAAGTGACTTTCGAGCTCTCTGGAACTTGAACGCCAGCATAAAGCGTACAAACAGCCCCGATCACGAGATAAGCGCGCTAGCATCGCAACGCGCGGAGCTACGACCTTTAAAGCGCACCCTCGCGCCCATCGCGCCATCTCGCTAGTCATAACGAACACACGCTGAAGTCGTCCGATCTCCGAGTACCGCCGACAGTAAATGGTGTATATAAATAGCTCGCCGTTGGTACACCGAAGAACGTACGGTTCGTGGTCGAGTCATTTCGCGCCGCGCGCTGCGGAGCGAGAGGTTGTAGGTTCGACTGCGGCTGACGGAACTTTCTCTTGTATGTTTTTTCTTTGCCATTTGGTAGTGTATATTTTGCAACGTCATATCCGCGCCGGAAATACGTCAGTGGAGCCGTGGTGGACCCCGGCATAAAACACTTTCGTGTTAAAAAAAAAAAGACACCTGGTATACCTCGGGAATTAGCAATCAACATATTGTTCGATAAGAGCACAAATGATTGCTGTTTGCTTTGTTACTGTCTTTTAAGTACACGCATGCGCAAAGAGAAAAAAGGAGTAACCATACTCACGGTATAATATGTAGATGTGCCGCAAAAATTCGCGCTGGTTAAAGAGAAGGCTGGGATCTGAAACGAGGTAAAAGGACAGCAGTTGAGCGTAATAATGCGCGTTGAGGATTGTCGTGCATGCAGTGTGCGGCTGCGCGAATGAGGGGACACAACGAGGACGCAACATAACTTACTGGTTGCAAGAACACGTTCCGAAACCCAGCAGGAATGTTGTCATCCCACAACAAAAACAATACACCGGAACACTCTCAACAGCCTACGAAGGTGTAGCGGCGGACGCAACAACACGTGCGTAGTACGTAGGACGTACTAAAATATGCGTTGAAGATCGTTACGAAAAATTATGCCTGTTTGAATGAGGAATCATAGCTCCATCTTGACCATACTTGCAGTTTTAGTGTTTACTGCCCGATACACTGTATATCTGTAATGCCGATCAAAATTTGTCGCCGCCACGGCCACAACCAAAATACTTAAAGAAGGTATTCATTATTGATAGCATAATTTTATAGCCTAAAACGTACTGTTGGTAGCATAAACGACATCCATTTCTGCGTTTCCTGCTCATTTGAATTGTTCTTCTGAAAGCTTTGATATCTTAGTAGATAAGTATCCGTACCACAGGCTTATTTTCGGAACAGATGCTGCATTTATTGCATTGCTGCATGATGTCCGCACGCGTAAGGCTAAATGCTCTGAAAAGTTAAAACTCGACAGTTCGTGTCATTTACTGAAGTATTGATCCAGTATTCACAAAATGTTATTTCGCTGCGATTCGACGTAAGAGCCCAATTCCAACCAATCCTGCTTAATTGGGCGATGAAACCAGCGAATGGCAAAGAGCGCTCAAGTAGCAAAAGCTGTGTTTGAATTGAGCCTGTGGTTGTTATAGGTATTTGTTTACGAAATCACTTACAAACGTATTATAGCATCAAAGACAAAAGATATATCCAAGTGCCACAGTTCCCTGTGTATCGTCTTAAAAAAAAGAATCTCCAACATACCATTTTGAAATTTTCCTTTACGACCACTGCATTATAGTCCATGCACTGGTGCTATTATAACCAAACTGCACACTGCAACTGAATAAGTATGAGCACGGTGCTGGCGATGTTACCAAGTGAACACTTATCCTGAGCATCGAACAAATCTGTTTCTTCAAGAAAATCACCCTAATGTTGCCCGGTTGGGCAGACGCATGACTTAATCATAAAACAAAACGCCAGCCAAAGTGCTTCAGTGTCGGTGAAAAAAGAAGAAGATAAAGCATTCAATCGAAAAGGAGGGAGGGGGTATAAAGTGAGAGAGAAAGACTGGCGATCGGGTTACTGGGAGCTAATGAGAGTGGTGACGAGCTTAACAGCGGCCTTCCGTTTTCGCCAGCCATCAAAAACTGGCTGCCCGTCAGGAGTTGCGGGGAACCAGATTTCGAAAGCCCGTGCGGGTCGTTTAGCAATCGAGTCGCTCGAGTAGAAAGGCGCGGCCGAAGATAAAGCAAACGAAAGCTAACGACGCGTCAACAGCGGCAGATGCTTCCATGGAAACGTACGTGCGCGGAGATGCGCGCCCAGTGGAGAGGCGTAATGAGTGCGCGGGCGGACGGCTAAGTGAAAAAGCCTCCCCGCTCATCAGGCGTAGAATTCAAATAACCACTGTGTCTGCGCCACCGTTCGCGCCGGGTCGCATTCTGTATACGGCTCCTTATCATAAGCGCGCTCGAGCCCTGCGGATTATGGCGGCCATTTGGACGGCGGCCCGCTCCTGGCGCTATTAGTCGCGCGTCTCCACCATTTCGCGGTAGAACGCTGGGGGGCAAGAAAGAGAAGCAAGCGCAAGAGTGACGTGCTCAAGAAACGGTCCAGCGAGGCCTCGACGGTGACAGAGAGTCACTGCGGCGAACGCCACGGCTCATGAGCCACGTAGGAGCAGCGTCCCATAACGGCCGCCAAAAGCGGGCAGCACAGCCTCTGGCGGGGTTGACTGCAGCGCACTGTGTTATAGCTGTGCACGTTGCCGCGGTTCGTCCCTTCATTTAGCTTTCGCCGCTCTGCAACCGCGAGAAAAGGTGGACGCCAAGTCCTACCACCTCGTACCACCCTTACGTACTAAAGAGTGTTTTTTTCTTCACCGCTACGTGAACGCACGTACTAGTCATATAGACTACGACGAGTACGCGCGGCATCGCTTGGTGTGGATGGTGTGGAGTAGAACCGGCCTCGTATTTTAACGTGTTCATAGCCGTCGCCGAGCCCACGAAGTACAACTTCAAAGTACAACTGCTGATTTTGAGCAATCTGTCCTTGACGAAAATGAAGCTCACTCGATTAAGCAGGAGCCAGTCAATTGTGAAAGCGAACCACCTCTTGGAAACCCTGACTGCTTTCCGGTTGACTATTTCCTTATTTCTTTCCTCTCGCGTCATTTTCAGGAAACGACACCAAAACCTCGTCATTAGCGGCATCATCAAGACATACACCCGCCGCATGTATTTCAAATGTCTCAAATGCGCCGTCTTCGCGACGTTATAAGGACAAATACTGACCGGAGACGCTACTTTTAACGTGTTCTTTCGTTTTCCTTGCCTTGGTTTTTCATATTATGTCTAAGGTAGTGCAGCAGAATCATTATCTGCCTTCGGTAGCGAGGCACCCAAGTCATTCAACTTCCTCGTGATATGCGATGGTTAATTATTACTTTTACCAGCCATTATTCTAACCAGTAGAGAGGAAATCCCTAGAAGGATAAATGTCTGCCTTAATCGTTCATGGTGCAACGTAGAAAAAAAAAACATTTACCATCTTTATTTGCTGAGGTTCATGCAATAGCGAATGACCCCCCCCCCCCCCCTTTCCTTTTCTACGCATGAAGGTTTCCTGGTAAAGAGCGTGCTTCCTCATTCTCAACAACGTTCGTATACGCTAGAACTGTTCGCTCGTGCAGATTTCAGTCGATCGTGAAATCCGATTAGAAGAACGCTCCGTTCTTCTAATCGGATCCTCACTGCCCGTCTGCATTCTTCACAGTGAAATCCGACATATTGTTGGTACATGTAAGCGGCCACTGGGAAACAGCCCCAGGGGCTGAAGACGATAAGCACTGTTTTCCACTGACTGGCCGCCGTGGCAGATACAATGTCAAACTCCGAAAATTCATGGAATTAGAGCGTAAGAACTTGCTCTAGTTGTGAAGGAGAGGAGATGACCTACTCTCCTAAATTAAAGCTGTGAGAGTACATCGTTAGTGTTTTTTCATCTATCAGTTTTTAGAATCAAATACTCGAGTTTCCTAACACTCTAGCTTAAACAAGTAAGACAGACTAACGAGGGGCAAAGGAAGGACCGACATGGACTTCGCTGCTCGAACCAGTGTTAGCTATGAATCAGCTAGCTCCATTGAATACCATTTTGAAGTAACATACAGCTGCAGAAGACACCGTTTTTTGTTACTTTCGAACGGCTTTTCTTTTACCCTAGAACAGCATCCGCCCCTAACTAATTGTTGAGACGAAGGAACACAGGCGTAAGTGATGCAAGTGATGCCTATCATCGACGACAAACACTTTGCTATTTTAACGACCCCAATCTAGGCCAAAACTCATTACTACTCTATTCAAATTGCGAAAGTATGCAACACGCATGTGAGAGCCCGAATTCGACAGACAGACAGAGTATAACTCTGTTTTCCACATAACGCATACTTTCGCGCTCGTAAACGGAAGAGAAAGTACAATTGTATCAGCGTGCAGAGGGAAAAACTGTGCGTGCCTTGGCAAAGCGCAGATAGTTTCTCCATCTCCTTACTTCTTTCTTGCATACACAAACACGCACGCATGCACGCACGCGCGCGCAGAACAAAGCTCGAGAGAATCCCCCCCCCCTAGAAAAAAAAAGGACGCACGTGGAAAGAACAAACAGGCTGGCCGCTTAACCGCTTCGCAGAAGAAACAAAACTAACGCAGCCTGACGTGAAGCGCATATCCGCACTGCCCGTCTGGGAGAGCGCCACCAATTTCCCGGCGCCGCAGTTTTATATCCCGCAGTCTAGAATTACCGGGCGCTGCGGCCGGGAGAGCGTCGGGCCGCCCGAGCGCTCCTGATAGAAACACGCCCATCTCGAGAGAAAGAAGCGTCTTTCGAGCAAAGCAAGCCTTGTCACGCACATCCGAGGCCCGGGGCCCATTATCAAAATCCATCCGGAAAGCGCGCCATTGCGTGCGCCCATCGCGCCGCACGGGGCATAAACGCGGCGCAGCAACGGGCGGCTCTTGTTGTTTCCCGTCGCCGGTGAGCTCGTTGCGCTTGCTGCTGCTGCTAGGCAGCGGCGGCCGGACCTGCTGCGCGCCCACAAACGAAAAGAGGGGAGCACCTACCGTCGTTTTTGCGGGGCCGTTCGCACATGCGGCTAATGTGCCGCCACGCAGAGACGCCCACCGCATGCGAAGCGGCGCGGTAACAGATGCGCATGCGGGGGGCGTGACCAGCGCGTTATATTTGAACGCGCGCTCATTGAAGAAATCTATGGGCTCGCTCGAAGCGTGGTATTTCGCGGTGAGAGCGAAGTTCACGTTGCCAATAATTCCTGAACCGTCTGCCTCCGAATACGTCGCTCAACAAAATGAATATTCATAAATCAGCTTTGATCTAGTCTAGACATTTGTGTCCCCAGAACTCGGATGAGATTTACCAGGACGCAAAAGGCCTAAAAGGGTAAAGAGGAGGGGGCGAGCGGTACTTTAAGCATTTTGTAGCACGTAGTGTGCGAGTCTCGCGTGCGCGAGTCTCGCGAACAGCGAGGACGCCACGACAAGTGGTGCAATAACTTAAGACAAAGCGATCTATTTTATTCTGTTCTGCGCATTCAAAGTGGACTGAATTCCTTGCACTACTAACTTCTTTTATTCTGCATAGACGTACATTTGTGAATAACATGACGTTTTGCTTGTCATTATTATCGTTGTGTTAGTTACAAAGAAGAAACGAAAAACATTTGTCACAGACGTTATTGATGGTTCCTCTTCTGGACCGCCATTATGCGCCTCGCGACATTAAGAAGCGTACATAATACAGATAAATATGTACTCAGTGAAGTTAATATCAGCCATAGGTGAGCAAGCAGTACATATTGCATTTGTGTTGCTCATATGGCTGAGTGTTCGTATAGTTCGTATATAGATAGTAGTGTGGCGGTGCGTCGAGAGAGAGAGATAGCGAAGCAATTTATTGAAAAAAAAAATGGAGAGGTTTGTCTGTCGGTGCACTTAAGAGTGCAAAATTAGGCGACGGCGATCATACATGCATAAACGCGCAGAACCATATCGCAGACATGAAACACACAGAAGAGAGAGAGAAGAAATATAGGAAAGGTAGGGAGGTTAACTAGACTATGTCCAGTTTGCTACCCTACACGTGGGGAGGGAGATAAGGGAGTAAAAGAGAGAAGGGAAGAGAGAGAGAAAGAGGGACACATTGCACACCACACACACACAGTGCAGGGTTTCATAGGCGGTCGCTCAGTGATGTTGCCTTCAAGTACTGCAGGAGGGCTCGTGTGGTTTTCTGCGCTGATGCATTGTGAGACCATGCTCCCAAGATCTTTTCTTGAGTGAAGGGCCGATCGTCGAGTCTCCTTAAGACACACTGGAAAGTCCGGCGAGCTTGTTCATATTGGGGACAGTGGCACAAGAGATGGTCAATATTCTCTACACCGTTGCAGTTATCGCACTTGGATGAGTCAGCCATGCCAATGCGATAGCTGAATGAGTTGGTAAAGGCTACACCAACCCACAGCCGACACAGCATTGTTGCGTCACGTCGCGAAATCTTGGATGGCAGTTGCAGTTGGAGCAGCGATTCAAGGTTTTGTGGACGACGAGTCCGTAAGGCCTAGATTGTCTTTTTTACCATATCCTATTTTTCCTTTATAGCAGTTGGTTTTCTCTAGACATATTCAGGAGGAGTAGGAGGATAGTTCTTTTGTAGAGTAGATCATTTCTATTGCAGAAGGAGTCGCCCTCTTCTTTTATGTAAAATGATCGAATAGCATTGCTCCTGTGTTGAAAGCAAACTGGAAAGCCACACCTTAAAATTATGTACGAAAAAAAAAATAACACAAAAATAGACTTGTATGGAACGCCTGCAGGCCCCTCAGAGTCATGAAACAAAACAATATGCGAAGTGCGTAGCCTCGCATTTGTACGCGCCTCGTCAATGTGAGTTCGAGCAAAACACACAAATGGAAGATGATACAGATGATTATGGTGGCTATAGTCACCATCACAATCATTTTCCTGCTAGTCAGATATGATTCACGGCTGCAATTATTCGGCTTCTTTTCGATGCACAACGGTTTTACGATTAGCATTTGGTCTTTTTCTCCTCTTAAGTTTTTCCACAAACATTGCTGAAGGTGAAGACATTCAACAAACTGGCGCCTACTGCCTACTCCGTACTTGTAAAAGGTGAGGCTGCAGGGACTGAAGAATAGAGTTCCGCAGGTTAGCGCTGCGTCAGTATACCATATATGCCATTCTAGCGTCCAAATATAAGAAATAATCCCCATTGAGATCATTGCAAGAAACGCTTGAATACGATCAAGGAAATTTTAGTTAGATTACAAGGGAAGGAACGGAAGGGAGGTGGAACCATACGCAAATACTGTTTGTTACCCAAGCAAGCGGAAGGCAGCTGTGAAATGAAAAAAAAAAAAAAAAGATACAAAACGAACCGCCAAATATGAACTAATCTGGAAGGAAAAAGGTAAGTGATGACGGAAACAGCAGAGGTTAACCCTGTAGGCTGATCGTGGTTAGCTGCCCTGCACTGGAGAAAGAGAAGAGGCGACTGAAACAAGAGCCCAAGGAGAAGAAAAGTTCACAGAACGCATGAACACACGCTGGTGTTTTCACCATCCTGCTGGTCGCGAAAGTTTGTATAGGTTGGTGCATCTCAAATAATCCATCAGAGTTTTTGTGTCTTAGTAAATAGCTGAAGCAGGAAACCACGATCTCGGGATCTAATTTCCTGAAATGTTATTTGATGTCCTCGGCATTCTCCGAATAGCAAAGCTTTGACCTTCAAACAGTGCTCAGTCGCACAACAGCTGCACATATGGAGTTCCCGCTTCGGGCGGACAGCTATGTCTGTCGAACAGATGAAATTTTTTTTTTTTTTACATAGCTGGCAGCACACGTGGCTATTGTGCAAATAGATTCGTCATTACACTCTAGTCCAGATCATCACCTAACAAGCCCTGAAGTAGAGTCGTCGTAATAGCAGGGACAGATGCAGACGAGCAATGCAATGTTGGAATGAATGCGTAACTGCGTGGGGGGATGCGCTACCACAAAAACAATGACAAGAAAAGAAAGAGACGAACAAAAAGGCATCTCCCAACCTGTTCCTTATTTCTAGTAATAGCAATATACTATAACTGCTGCCTGCGTTGAAATAAACTCTAATTGAATGTAGCGCTTCCGCTAAGCTTTGTGTTAGCGCTCGTCTTAGCCAAGCAAGGGTTTCTCCATTACATTTTCCTTCCTCCTCCTCCAAGACGTTAGTAGGTCCAAGTTCAAAAACATAGTAGTGCTGCGTATTCCAACAGTGGGCCTTATGAAATCATTGTTCGTTTTAATGATGTATGGCATAAACTGTGACTGCGCGTGGTGTTCACCTTCTGGCGACTCGCCGGTTTACCAAAAGTCTGCTAGAACCGGCAACTGTTTGTGGTTACGTAACACTTCAGTAAACTATTTACCGCGTCGTTTCTCAATCATCAGATTTTTATGGTTATTGACAACTTCATGATGCTAACTATTATGTAATAGAAGAGGAGTAGCCGGAGCCACATTTAGGCACCAACCTATTCTTAACCCCATATATTAAAAAAATAATAAAAAAGGTGAGGTCGCAATAACTGACGTATAGCTTTAGGCAGCTTAACGCTTGTCCATAATACCAACATGGCTTTATCAAGGACGCTTTATCATTAGCTGTCGACTCTAATAGCACGAAGTGGTATGAGCAAACGAGACATCGACTTCATCAAACCTCGTGCACGTCTTCCCCATGTTCCTCGTTCATAGCTAACTCGCGCTCAAATAACTCACGTTTAACTAAATCGTTCATGACCAACTCGTACGCTTCACCTTCGTACAAAGGTAAATAACGGTTTGCACGAAGCAGCATAGCCGTCTTCGAATCTGCGTGCGAGACCCAAAGCATGCACGAGACATGGCGACTGATGCAGCGCCTCATAGCTGTCTGCCTAGAGCCCGGCACGCACTGAATCCTCTCAGTCATCCTTTTTTTACTCGACATCGACGCGTGGGAACGCGAGGGCCGCCACTCAGGGCGCCTTCGTTGGCAGAGCCTCGTGCTCCGCGCCGAGCGTGCGCTCCGTGTACACACGCCGACTCGGGAAAGCAGCCGCCTCTCGATCCTTCTTCCTGCGGCCGAAGGACTACAGCTCGCGTGCTGGCACCTTGTAATTCTTTGCCGTACGGACGGCCGCGCATCCGCGCTGCGTGGCCCCATCGCTCGAGCATCGAACGCCTCCTCGCACGCGGCGCGTGCAATCATTTGGCGCACTCACGCTGATGGCGCGCGCTCTGAGATGACGTCCTCTGACGGACGGTTATCGCGAGCGTCGCTAATCTATCGCGCAGGAATGGTAATCTCCCATAGCACTGTTATTACAGGCCTTCTTCGAAAATTCTGGTGTGCATGACAGAAAAAAAAGGAAAAAAGAAGGCACTAGTAAGGTACTACATGCACCGGAGAGACGGCGAACTTTTTGTGGCCCTCCCGTTTTTCTTCTAAAGGACGGCGGAGAGAGAGAGAGAATGAATATAGGAAAGGTAGGGAGGTTAACTAGACTACGTACAGTTTGCTACCCTACACTTCCATGTGCAGCATCACGATAAACTTTGTTACTCTTTATTATTATTATTATTATTATTATTATTATTATTATTATTATTATTATTATTATTATTATTATTATTATTATTATTATTACGCGCTTCTAGTGACCACGGCGTTCTGCTGCGGAGCATGAGTTCACAGGTTCGATTCCTAAACGATCAGTCAAAGCGTGCAATAAAGTTTTTCGGAATCGAGCCCGCTTTTGCTGAAATTAGCTCTGGCGAGCAATTCTACAGCGTAATGACATTTTAAATGCGAACAAGGGCCCAGGGGCCATTTAGTACCTTACTTGGCTGCCAGATTCTCACCGTCGTGCAAAGTTTTTCCAAATTAAATTCAAGAGGTATTTCAGGACATCAGGGTGAGAACCTCTTTCGTCTTGTTTTGCCTCTTTTATCAAAGAGAGAACAAATAGAACGAACAGAGAACGTCCTTTGTCAAAAGTAATATATCAAGTAGTATCAGGAACTATTATTTTGCTAATGAACGACATCTCGTATTCGTTTGTCCATACCAAGGAAACAAATATTGAAGTAAGGTACGTGAGGCGCGTAGGTTTTTTGAGACATTTCTAATATACCCTGTCTATTTCTGCATTTCCTAAACGTGGAATTGGAGTCGCTTCAAATATCTCGCGGTGTGCACGTGATAGTATCACCAAGGCAGCAGTCAATGCGTGAATCGAAGTAGCGTGTCTATAAGAGTATAAACTGCAATGCCAATGCCCGCGTCGCCTGTTTACATCTGCGGCCTGCAGGTGTGACGGAAACAGCCGCTGCAGCTTAAACGCCGTCGGCATAACGAAAAAAAAAATATCGTCATATAGCGCGATAAAATGAGTTAGAAAATTCAAGTGCTGTCCGACAGTTTATAAACATACGCGGTAAGGTTTCAAGCAAGGGCACGTGCTTTGCATTGCATGTCACCATCACTCATAGATGTTTACTTCAGCGCCCAAGGACTTATGAGGGACTCCTATTTTTATGTGCGAATTTTAAATAGCTTTCTAGGTCCGGTTTGAAGTTCCTGGCCAAGAGTTCACGGAACAGCGGGATGGGCCACTTAAACGCTTACAACACAACAGTTAACCCCGCCACGGTGGTCTAGTGGTTATGGCGCTCAACTGCTGACCCTAAGGTTGCGGGATCGAATCCCGGCCACGGCGGCTGCATTTTCGATGGCGGCGAAAATGTTTGAGGCCCGTGTACTTAGATTTAGGTGCACGTTAAAGAACCCCAGGTGGTCGAAATTTCCGGAGCCCTCCACTACGGCGTCCCTCATAATCATATCGTGGTTTTGGGAAGTTAAACCCCAGATATTATTATTACAACACAACAGTCACAAAGCATGGCCCATACGGAAACCATGCACGCGCGATGCCGGAGCCATGCCATGCTGAGTCTGATTTTACGCGACACTCATGGAATCGTTGCGTGACGCTGCACGGTTTCATCTTTTATGGCTGCTCACAGCTGACGCGCTGCTAAGCTCGAGGACGCAGGTTCGATTCCCCGCCACGGTGACTCCATTTTGATGGGGTCCGAAATGCATGAACGCCCGTGTACTTACATAGATTTCAGAGCATGTTAAAGAAGTGCCAGGTGGTCGAAATTACTCCGGAGTACCGGCGGGCTTCACAGCCATATCGTGATTTTGCCACGTAAGACCCTAGCAATTGTTATTATTATTACTGCTCATGGCTTTCACAATGTCGGGCTGTATTTGCAGAGTTGAAGCTGTGAAGCGCGAAGTTCAGCATGTTGGGCCGATCGAGTGGGGTAACGCATTCATGTAATTATACGAAAAAAAGTTATTGAGTTTTAATGACTGAAAAATATAAAGAGGAAGAGAAATGCCATTGCAAGAATCTAAACTAGACATTAAGACATCATGGGCTTCCCTACAATACAAAAGATAGATGAAATATTTTATTGAAGATTTGCTCGCAGTTTAATTCACTGTTGTGTATAGTCAGCAAAACCGATTTCTATGGCACTGCCTGAAATGTTGTTTGTTTCGTTCAATTAAACAATGCTTGTTCAACAAAAAATGCACTCATCCCATTTATTCATTCTCTACAGTAGCCACTGTAGTAGATACAAATAAAACCACTGAAACCACAAGTTATTAAAAACAAACTAAGTACAATATGGAAACATCTTGGTCCGCAGAAACAAAAAAGTAAGCGTGTAGTAGCCGAAGCATCATAAGTGTATTAAGATATCCTGAAATGTTAAGAAGGACAGTTACTGAGGAGGCTGGTATGAGCTAATGTCGAAAATTTCAGAGTGTGACAACAAAGGCTCTACGTCTTTGACAGATTTTTGTCTTTTTTTTTGCGCATACATTTTTACGTAAGTATTGTGACAATGTTGCAGCTCAGTTATACAAGGCTGCTCGAGGTGACAGCCTCGTAACCAGCACATTAAAGCAAACGCTACCACTGATACCAATGTTGCCAAGCCAAACGAAGGCGACACTACTTAATGTCATTCATCAAAAAAGAAGGTGAATCTTCCCTACCTAACAACAGCAGTGGTGATTACCGCACAAGTTCGGATATCCGCCCATGTCATTAAAGGTCGTTAGTGAAAATAATACGTTTGTCTTTAATTACCATTTTTTTAGAAATCTAAGACAGACGTTGAAAAAAAAAAGATATAGAGCAGTGGTTCTCAGCCATGTATGTTTCGGGGACCCCTCGTGGACCGGTGGAGGTGATGACGGATTCCTCGCAGTGAGAAAAAAAAAAAAGAAGGGAGGGGATCATAAATTAACACAACATAGGTGCCTTTTATTTCGCCCTGGCCAAGGATGCTCAAACTAAAGTGCCACGCCAATTCAATTTCAGCAGCATGTCAATAAGTAGTGTGGCCTGCAGCCCCATTCAACCTGTTTCCAGCTATGTTTGCTCTTCAAATATGCAAGCCTCGGAAAAAGTACGCTCGCGTGCATATATTGTAGAAAACTGCAACAAAAGCTTTACAGCCATCTCACGGAGAAGGGGAAACATAAGTGAGCTGTGCCGCAATTCAGCGGCGTTATGCGCTGAAGCGTACCAAAAACAAGAAGGGACAGAACCTTTTTTTTTTGTATTTTTTTTTAAAGGATAAGTTTCGCGGACCGCCCAAAATGGCTCCGTGGACCACTTGGGGTCCGCTGACCCCCCACTTGAGAACCACTGATATAGAGCATTGAATTAGCCATTTCACATCGTCGAAGACAAAAATTACAAAACCTTAGATGATATTCTTGAATTTCTGAAGGAGCTGACAATACAGCGGAAAAAGCGTAAGCGTAGCGTTAGGTAAACATAGTTATGTGCGTCCCCATTTTTTTAATTAATAAGTAGTCACGAAGCCGCCATTTAAGGACACGTCATCATGCTTTCGAGACAAGCACGGTCTGTCCAACGGTACGCCTATATGCTGGAAGAATGAGCGCAAGAATACGCGTGATATCTTCTCTTATGGACGCATTCACGAATAAAGAACATTTATCTAAGAGCTAAGCGAAACTGGGAGGAAATTGAAAACAGGTATCTTAGCCTCCTGTTTTCATTCGTACAACTGTAGCCAGGCGTTGTTATTAAGTAGACACCACACGTACGCATGCACGCGCCGAGAGAGATGGGAGAGGGGTGGGAGGGGTAGTATTGAGACACGCGCGTTTTGCAACTTCGCTCATTTTCGTGAAACACTGTGTTTATCTCGGGCTGCTGGGAGCCCATATTTTACGCATCGTCAGGCTCACGTAACGATAGCGGCCGCGACCTTCACGCCCTAACCTTTGGCACGCCTGGCATAAGTAAAATATGTAAGCGGTATACCTGCAGCTGATTGCCGCTTTCTCTTTTCCCATATTCGAGAAACAAGCAAGGTGCCAAAACGGGCTGCGAGAAGATCATTACTCTCGTTGCCACGCCGCTGTGGTCTCGCCTCTCCGCTGGGGCCTCGGAGACATTTTCACTTCATTCTCGTATTATTCATGAGACTGACGCAAGTCGTATGAGTCATTATACCGCCCGTGACGATGTGCCAATGCAGCGGCTAGTCACGCGTTCACGCAGGCCCGCCGAACGCGGCGTACACTGAGTGTGGACCAGAAGCAAAAGACAGCGGCAAAAGTTATGAGCGGCACGTTGGGGCACGATAACAACACGCGAATGAACCGACCTCCTGAAAGGCGTCACTTTTGTTTCCACGGCAAGTTGTTGTATCCCTGCGATTTCGCCAAGCGCAGCTCTGCATTTTTTTTTTCTTTCTTTGGTTCCCACGGACCGATGGCGTTATTGCGGGTCGCAACTGAAATCGCACGAGTGCTTTTTGGTGGATTGGCTTCAATCCTGTCGCAATCGGATTATGTTCAGGGATTATCTGGACTGAATTTTTCCGGGACATATGCGTGACTCAATGCTGCAAATCCGGGTGAGCCCCATGAATGAGGACATATGCGTCTTTCTCATGATATTCTTTCTTTTTCTCTTCCAAATTGATATCAAGGGTGACAGAGGTGTGCAGTATTTAACGTGTATGGAACAGTAGGCTGTAAGCGCTGTCTTTTAGTACAGATGACTCACTGGGGTGACTCAGAAAAGCACGTCATATTCGCATTTGATGCTGTGTTGTCTTGGCTTCTTGGCAGGAACAAAAAAAATAATAAATAAAGAACGCCAGGCCTGCGCGGAACGCGCCGCACAGTCACAGCGAAAACTGGAAGAGCGGCCTTTCTAGAGCCCGTTGTAAACTCCCTTGGGGCAGCTGATACAGGTACACTTGCAAGGTACCCACTACGCCACAAATTATCGTAATTTTTCGAAGTGGGGAAGCAACCACTGTGTCATTATTCTTCCTTCTGCGGAAAAGCGGGGTACCCGCTCCACATCTGTAAAGCATTATGTGCACTTTGTTGATGCCGTGGCTGGTGGCGTTGAAGAATTATGACTGAGCCCTTCGTAATGGGTGGGAAGCTTTAAACCACCCACTCGTTACGCACTTCGCCTTGCGTGGTGCCTGGTTGTTATTTTATTCTTCCACTACGCTATACTACATCTGTTAACGTGATTCCTTGTCCGATATGACGCCTTTATAAGGTCTTTTTGTGAAGGAGTTTCAAGCACCGGCGTGGCTCTGTGGTAAAATACTCGCCTGCCCCCGAAAAGGTCCAATTGCTTTCAGTCTTACTTCAGATGTTTTGTTTTTCATGCGCATAATATGATATAAGAGGCTGAAGCATCAAACGCATGTGCAAGCTGATCTTGCACTCGTAAATAGCACCACCGCTACACAAGCGACTAGGAAGTGTGCTGTAGTGGGCCATTTTATGCCGTAAATAACAAATTTCGCTGTATCGGCATAATTTGACGCATCTTGAAGCGCATTTAAATTGCAGTGAGGTATGATAATCAGTGTGCGTGCGTGTGTGCGTGTGTGTGTCTGTGTGTGTGTGCACGTGTGCGTGTGTGTGTGTGTGTGTGTGTGTGTGTGTGTGTGTGTGTGTGTGTGTGTGTGTGTGTGTGTGTGTGTGTGTGTGTGTGTGTGTGTGTGTGTGTGTGTGTGTGTGTGTGTGTGTGTGTGTGTGTGTGTGTGTGTGTGTGTTTTAGAACGCTATATGGTTGGCGTACTTCACTGTGGGAATGGACCCACATGAAGGTGATTACGTAACTTCACCTCCCCCCAATATCTTCAACATAATCCAAATTTCTTACTGCTGTTTCTGCGTTCCCCTCTCTTCTACACAGACGCGTTGTCAGGCTACAGGGGAATCTGGCCATTTCCAAGCTATTTATTACAGGAACTTGTAATAGTACAACATAAAAACAAACGGAGAGGCAGGTCCAACACGAAGACATAATATACATACACAACACCGCAAGTTTCAAATCGTGCATATACATATACTCAAGCAGCAGATGGGCTGAGCGCCATTTCGAGGGTACTACAAGAAACTCATGTTTTCATAAGAATAATGATAATAACATAGCTGTTCCAACTTTTTCTTCCACGACGTGCATGAAGCGCAGACACGAGCAAAAACCACGGCAAATCACCCGCATCCTCGGGAGAAAGCACTCACACACAGGCGCAGAAACACATTGCCGAAAAAGCAACAGGGAACCGCGGCAGTAGCAGCAGCGGCAGGAAACGGAATCTCCCCCCAACATCTTTATGTCGTCTCTCAACTTCCTCATCAAAACGCGCTGTATCGCAGCATTTGCCTGCAGCTTCTTTTTTATTTCTACCTCAACGTACGCTTCAATCTTTCCTTGTAGAATCAGGCTTCTATTTTTATTTAGTTCGTTTCTTTTTCTTCGGCACCCGCTTGTCTCCTCCCGTTTTTTTTCTATTTCTATACATCTGCTCCAAGAGTTTCAATCGTTCTAGCTCTTCCATTTCGACGGGGAGGGAAAAGGCTCCTAGCGCTTCTATTAAGCTCCTCTCCCCCCCAGACCGGGCACAGCCGAGAATCGGCGGCAGCGACGCAGTTTCGCCGCCGGACCAACCCCGCTCCTATCAAAGCACCCGCTCGCACTACTACTACCACCACCACCACCTTTGAAATGCGCTTTACATCTTCTTCTTTACCGAACCTCCCTTCCTCTATTTCAACCTTTCTCCGCCATCCTATCCAAAGTTTTCCATTAAGCATCCCACGTGGCGTTCGTTTCTTTCTTTCTTTTTCTGTTACATTTGGCGCTACCTATGCACCCATTCCTTCACGGCATGTCGATATCGTCAACCCCTGCGTTTTACGCTCGCACAGTTGCCTTTCCTGCCCTGCATCCTCATCTCCTCCTTCCCCTCTCCTCTCTCTTTATCGACATTGATGGGTACATACAAGAACGCTCGCGTTCCTTCTCGCAAAGCCTAGAAATACTCAGTATTTGCCACAGCGTTCTGAGCGCCGAGAGGATTGAATCGGCCCGAAGGTACGACTGAGCCTTGTCAACCGATATCTCGTATAGCGCAATGCATAATCCAAGATCGTCGGTGCTCTGTGTCACAAAATTTCAGGCGAGTGCAAGTGGCGCTTAAGTTGGCGCTTGGATATCGAGAGCAGACACGCTGCGCGCAAAAAGAAAAAGAAAAGACCATTGCTGCATACTTTTTCGGAAAAGTTAGGCAAGTTGCGCCATATGTATTTGTTCATATTAAACAAAAGAAATGGTCTTGGGCGGGGATGTCTCGCTTAGGATATACATTTGGTGGTCAGTTAAAACAACGGAATGGATTAATGAAATATTTTGCGACTCAAACTGAGAATCAAGGGGAAAAAAACAAACAAACAAGAAGACAGGACAGGACGCCAGAGATTCAACTAGTTTACTTTATGCACGCCACCAAAATATATCTTCAAAAATGCGCACGCAGAGAGGTGCAGTACGTACAATACATCTCACGGCTCTATAAAAAAAAAAAACAATCCCGCAGAAACTATCCGCTGTCTAAAAATAAGCATTCACTCTTGTAGAGGGACACCGAAAGCACGCTAATGCAGTCATCCTCTTCATCTGTTTGCGGTACGTTTCAAGAACTTCACGTTCTAATGGTTCCCTGCTCCTTCCTATCACACGTGTGTCTCCAAAGAGTGGTAGATATCAACAGCAGGCGCGGACCACTTTTATATTAAATATATCGATGGTTCTGGAAAATTCACACCCCACCAGATAGAAGAAAACGCCCATGACTCAGTTCATGCTAGCAGCTATCGACTGTCATCCTGACAGGAGTCATTCGCTCGAGGCAATTGCTTTTGTCCGTAAAGCTTTAGGCGTTACTGTGAAGCGCGCGACCTTCAGCGGGAGACATAGAGAAGAGGACACAGCGACGGCTCGCCTCGTTACCGAAGAGAAACTGCATTCTGCGGACAGGTTAATAGCAGAGCGGATTTCGCCCAGGAAGAGAAGGCAAAACCGTCCTGAGTGTGCACCAACTTCTTTTCTATTATCACGCTGGCTGACTTTTATGTCCGTATAATTATCTCCCGTTACTGTCCCTTTGGGACACTTTATCTTTCCTTCCCAAAGTCCCTGCACTTGGAAGCTCCTTATTGTTCCCATGGTACAAATGTTAAATTATGGCTCCTTATGCGTAACTGCGACGTACTTTACGAGCTAGCTAGGATTACGACTGCGTGTTCGTTTGCTTTCTGTTGATTTTCTTTGGTGCTGTTGTCCTCAGTTGACTTGCGATGCACCGCATCTGTTTCGCTATGTGTGTTACTGCTGTTACATCGCGTCACAATGAGACGCTAGGGTTTTATTGTTTTATCTTGACTGGAGAACGCTCTGAGCGTGCAACTGTTCCAGAGGTGCTTCACATGGACTCTGCGTTTTGTGTGGTGCTCTAGTGGATTTTAAATGCGAAGCATTTCTTAGCGAACTTCGGCGACTTTGAGCGTATCTATCTATCTATCTATCTATCTATCTATCTATCTATCTATCTATCTATCTATCTATCTATCTATCTATCTATCTATCTATCTATCTATCTATCTATCTATCTATCTATCTATCTATCTATCTATCTATCTATCTATCTATCTATCTATCTATCTATCTATCTATCTATCTATCTATCTATCTATCTATCTATCTATCTATCTATCTATCTATCTATCTATCTATCTATCTATCTATCTATCTATCTATCTATCTATCTATCTAGCCGCCTACGACTTTGTGCTCTCCTGGCCGTATCGTTAATGGGATTTATAACAAATTTGGTATGGCATAACATGACTGTATGACGAACATAAATGGCTGGTCATATCATGAAAATCATGACTAACTTGTCATGAAAAGTATGATTTACATGCCACGCTCATGGCGCGCTCACTGCAGTTTGGTTAGCTTGATATACACCAAATTTGGGATTGAGGGGCGTGACTGTATGACGAACATAAATGACAAGTGGTAATATGGAAATCATGACATGTCATGTGCGACATGACTTGCATGCCACGCTCATGGCGCGCTCGCGGCCGTTTCGTTAGCTTGATATACACCAAACTTGGTATTGAGTGACGTGACTGTATGACGAACATAAATGACAAGTGGTAATATGGAAATCATGACATGTCATGTGCGACATGACTTGCATGCCACGCTCATGGCGCGCTCGCGGCCGTTTCGTTAGCTTGATATACACCAAACTTGGTATTGAGTGACGTGACTGTATGACGAACATAAATGACAAGTGGTAATATGGAAATCATGACATTGTCATGTGCGACATGACTTGCATGCCACGCTCATGGCGCGCTCGCGGCCGTTTCGTTAGCTTGATATACACCAAACTTGGTATTGAGTGGCGTGACTGTATGACGAACATAAATGACAAGGGGTAATATGGAAATCATGACATGTCATTTGCGACATGACTTGCATGCCATGCTCATGGCGTGCTCGCGGCCGTTTCGTTAGCTTGAGATACACCAACTTTGGTATTGAGTGACAAGACTGTATGACGAACATAAATGACAAGTGGTAATATGGAAATCTTGGCATGCATGTCATCTACAACGCCATTTACATGCCACGCTCATGGTGCTTTTGCGTCCAGTTCACTAGCTTGATATACACCAAAATTGGTATTGCGCGACGTGACTGTATGACGAACATAAATGACAGGTCCTAACATGTAAAACATGGCATGCAAATTATGTAAAGCATGATTTGCTCCTTCCTGGCTGCTTCGCATACATCGATTCCCACAGTGCGTGGGATCTGCCGGCTTTTTTTTCACCGTATGCCTTCGGATTTCGGTGAGCAAGATCGTGAACACCACCGGAGTCAGTGGAGGGTGTGTATTCTTCTACATTCACCGGACAATTTCATTATCGACGGAAGTTTGCGCCTAGCTGATGGGTTGGGCCTAACAACGCTTAGGCTCGGCTCAAGTACGGCCGTGCCGGTTGGCGGTCGCGTCCGTGGCTAAGTCCGCTGCGACCATGGACTCAGTGAACGCTCCTGCACCCTTAGGCCCACTTCAGCAACTGAAGCAACCCATGGCATCACTCATGACCACTCGTACGGATGGCATCGCAACGGAACATCGGAACGCCAGCTCAACGAGGCCGGGAACGCGCACGGTACCTGACGCGGACGCTGTGGCGGCGTCGGCCGGTTCAACGCCCTCGACATCGACGCAGCTCACCACTACGAGTCCCGAGGACAGCATGGAAGACGAGGACAACGAGCCATCGGAATGGGACACGGTCAACTACCGCCGATACACGACGCGAAGACTCAAGGGCGAACTGCGGTCGGAGCGGGTGAGTAGGCCTCACTTTTTCGTGCTCGTCAGGCCGCTTAACCAAATGTCTGTACAAGAGATCCCGAAGTCGGCAATTACTCGCCTCATAGGACAGACTGCTCCCACCAGCGTTGCCGCCGAACATTCTGCATTTAAGTATATAGTTAAGGCCAATGCAGTTAGATTGTCCATTTGGGATAAGCAACACTTACACAATTTGCTAGCACAAGGAGAGCTGACGCTGGGATCGGCAGTTGAGGCGCGCAGGATTCCTGTTGAGATAGTGGACGCAACCCAACCTGCTGAGGTCACTTGCAAGGGTGTCGTGAAGATACGAGCGGAGCACACTGAGGAATATATTGCCAATCACATTCGTTGCGAATCCGCTAACATTCTGGGATTTCGGATAATGGGCAAGACACAGATGCTTCTGATAACCTTCGATACGCCACGCCCTCCGAGACGGCTATCCTTGGATTACGAAATTGTCCCAGTGTATGAGCACAGGCCTAGGGCCCTAGCATGTTTTCAGTGTCATGGACTGGGCCACATGGCCAAGTTCTGCCCGTCGCAAGCTGTATGTCGTCACTGCGACCGCACGCACGAGGAGGATAGTCAGTGTGAGGAAACACCATTCTGCGTGGCTTGTCAAGCAGCAGGCCACATCTATTTGGACTCCAACTGCCCCACTAGAGCATTTAAAGCCACAAGCCCGCCGCTACCCAAGCAAAGTGCTGCTACAAAGTCGAATCAAGGAGAGCGGCCAGCATCAATAGCTAAAAACACAGACACTCCGTTCCCGACATGGTCGCAGGTGACGGCATCGAACGCGGCAACAAACATCAGTAAGGTTGAGGATCGACTTGAGCGTTTCGAACAAGCCCAGGAAGCCTCGACAGGTGCTTGGACCAAGTTCCAGCAACAAATGGAAAACTTCATGCAACAAAAACTAGACGCAATGCAACAACAGATCACATCTTGGATGCAGGCCTCCCAAGGAATCCACGAGCAAACAGCGATGAACTCACCATTACCGGTAAAGCCTAAAAAATCGGATGGACCACCAGTCCCCAAGAAATCAGCACCACCTGCTGCAGAGCACATTGCGACGCAGCCGCGCATCGAAAATCAGCATGAGCAACAGAAGACTCCTCGCACCCTCGAACGATAATCAGCTGTTATGACGGACCGGGCACTGGACACCATCATGCAGCTCCTCGAGAAACTGAACTCCCGCATGGAAGCAATTGAGCGAGCTATGGCGCAACAGGAACAAGTAATTATGCAACATAAAGAAGTAAACGAACGAGAAATCGCACAAAATTAAAGCGACTGCAGACGAATGCTAAGAGGAACTACCGGCGCACCCGCAATCGCAGCAGAGAATAACCATGAAAATTCCCTAATAATATATGCATACAATGGAACTGCAGGAGTATCTCTCAGAATGTTCAAGCATTAAAGTATCAAGTTGAGCAATATAAACCTCTCGTCATTATGCTTCAAGAGACAAGGGGTGCAGTCTCGCTATGCAATTATCATACATTCGCCTACCCAACTATCACCCATGCCCCTAGGAAGCACACTGATGATGCCCCTTTGCCGAAAGGGCAGGCGGCAGTATTAGTTCACAGGTCATGCACTGCAATACTTATGGAAACCACAAGAGCAAGCAATCAGTACCGGGAGCTGGTGGCAGTCAAGCTCGCTCTGCCAGGGAAAGGCAGGCAGCACTCACTGGTGGTCGCGTCGGTCTACTATCGCCCTTGTTGCGGCGCCACTTCACCGCATGAATACGTGTGGATACAGGAACTGCTGCGCGAGGCCAAGGGTACTCAGATCATAATAGGCGTAGACTTCAATGCCAAAAGTGATATCTGGGGATATACCACTGCTGATTCCAGAGGACGCCTTCTGGCTGATCAATTGGAATCACTACCGCTTCATATTAGCAACATAATTGGGGTTCACACCAGGGCTGGGCTCCATGCAAAGCAGACGGATACCACTCCGGACTTAACCATCGCCACCCCTAAAGTAGTGAACAGCTGGGAGACTCACTCTACCACATGGGGCAGTGATCATTACCCCATTATTTTCTCGATTAACAAGAAAATTCGCAAGCAGCGAGCACGTATTCGATCTATCAACTGGTCCCACTTTCGGGACGGTACCGAAGCAAAATTCGAAACCATTGAAGAATGCGTACAACATTTGCGTAATAACCTTCGCTCTGCCACAGAAGAAGCCTTTGGTGAAGAAGATGATGGATGCGTTGACTCGTGCATGATTTCTCTATGGAGGAAAGCCAACAAGCTCACACAACAGTACAAGACCAATGGCAGAAGGTACCAGACTCTTCGTCGCATCAGAGAAATCTTCAAGATTATTAAACAACATCGGGGAGGAGCTGAGTCAAGCCCAGTGGGTCTCCACTTGTGAGCGACTCGGAAAAATTAAAGGCATGAAACAGCTTTGGGGAATTCTTCGCAAAATGCTTGGTAAAAGCAAATCATCCTCACCGCTCGAGACACTTGCCCTCCGATATGACGACGACGAGCGCGAGGAGGAAATCATTAAAACATTTTTTCCTCATGTCAGCATTACGGCGCCTTCTCCACTCGAAACGCCAAAGATTGATTTCACAAGCCCAGACCTAGATGCTCCTTTTACGCTGGGGGGAGCTTCATGCACCCTTAAAACACGGCAGATGTGATTCTGCACCGGGACATGACAGCATCACTTGGAAAATGCTACGCAATCTGTCCGAAGAAGCCGAAACCGCCCTCCTAGAGGTCATCAACAAGCAATAGGTCTCAGGGAGTGGTCCCAGAACATTTGCGTCTGTCGATCATCAATCCTATACAAAAACCAGGAAATGATCCTACAATTATAGCAAATCTCCATCCCATATCGCTCACACTGACCATATGTAAACTCATAGAGAGGATGATACATACGAGGATAACCAACTATATTGAATACCACACCTCAGGTTTACACCCGTCTCAAGCCGGTTTCAGACCCAATATGGGAACGCACAACAGCCTCTGGTTGCTTCGAAGGGTCCTAAATCGGAACTCACGATGCGGACCTCCTGACTACATTTTAGCAGTCGACGTGCGGAAAGCTTTTGATAACGTCAAGCAGGACCATATCCTCTTAAATCTTGCAAAAAAAAAAATTAGGCGACTTCGCACCAATGCTAATACGCCCCGTACTACTTACTATCTCGATCGAGGCGTTCCTCAAGGCTGTATCTTGGGTCCTCTGCTTTTTAATATTGCCATGCTCACTGTAGCCCAAGAACTGGAATCGAACACTGGCGCCCGCTATACCATATATGCGGATGATATAACCATTTGGACCGAAGCACAGGACTATGGTGGGAATATTCAGGATATGGCAAATGAACTTCAAGCAGCTCTGATTGCACTCGGAGATACCCTTCCAAGAATAGGACTGACTTTAGTGCCAGAGAAAACTCAACTTCTTTGCGTCAATGGCAGACGTAGTGCCCTTCCACCGGAGCAGGCAATCACATTGATACTAGGAGCTCATCAAGTCACAGCAACACACGGACATATTAAAATTCTCGGGATTCCCATCCACAGCTGTAATACGGGAGATCTTTGGACCAATGAGCTCAAAAAACAATGGCCAAAGCTACTTAACCCAATAAAGCGCATCTCTAATAAATTTGGCGGAGCACGACAATCAGCCTGCGCCACCATAGTCAGATCAATCGCGGTTGGTAAAATCGCCTACGGTGGCACCGTGATAACGCTGTCAAAAAAAGCCGAAAAAACTCTGCAAGTTCTTCACCGACATGTTCTTTGGACTATCACGGGACTACCGAGGTTTACCAATGTACAAAAACTCCAGGATCTCACGCCTATGCCCCACATTGACAATATTCTCAGAAATGCCCAGACATCCCTATATAATCGTTTACAACTAAGCATCCAGGGGACAAGATACCCTGCTTTGGGACACCCGACGTGCCCGTATGGAACCCCGGGACACCGCCAGTGAAGACACTACCCTCGTCTTTCCTCGCCTGTGCCACTCCAAGACACCCGCACCACTCGAAAATGGAGCCTCTGCGGCCAAACAGCGGCTCTCTCAGCGGCACAATTTGCACATCACCAATGCCATGTTTACCGACGCCGCTCTCGATGGACAACGCTTGGCCTTAGCATGGTACAAACCCTCGACTGGTGAGGCCAAGCGCTACACATGCAGAATGGACTACGCGACGCCTACACAAGCAGAACTTTTGGCCATCTGGACCACCCTGCAGGAAAACATAGCTCTATCAACTATCTACACAGACTCATTTGAGGCATTAAAGGACATAGAGGATCCAAATACAGAAGATGTCGCGACTTTACGTATCCGTAAGATTCTCCTGCACAAACAGAAAAATGGCATTGATACTAGAGTCGCCTGGACGCCGGGTCACGTGGGGATCCAAGGGGGAGGTAACGAGGTGACCCACAGTCTTGCCACCTCAAATGCTGGAGTTCTACCTTATCATCTCCGACCTCTCCTACGTGGATCGCCCGATCTTGGTAGCCACCCCTACGCAAATTTGTCACCGAGCTCTCACTTTGAAATGGCACGCCTTCGACGCTTCCTCAAGTATATTAACCGGGAGAGACTCAAAGATGTCACCCCTCCTCGTATCTTTCAGAACCTCGCCCTCAGCCGATCCCAGGAAATGTTTATTAACAAAGTACTTGCAAACACAGCCACTACCCATAGGCGTGCGCACGAGGGGGGGCAGAGGGGGCGGCCGCCCCCCCCCCCCTAGTCCCCTAAGAACCTAAGAGGGGGGGGGGGGGGGCGCAAAGTCTGCCCCATACATTGACTTAATAGGGAAGGGGGGCGCTGCGACGAACCTTCGCCCCCCCCTGAACGGTAACCCTGCGCACGCCTATGCCACTACCCCTCATATAATTCATAAATGGCGGACTAGTGATGACCGGAAGAGGGGCATTGACACCTCTACCCCCTGCATATGTACCCTTTGCCACTCTTCATGCATAGCCAACATGGAGCACCTCATTCTACACTGTCCTGCCCTACATCATTATCGAAAGGACAACGCCATTTTTCTACATCCCGATTTGGAAGCGGTACAAAAGGACATACTCGAGAACCCTCATCAGCTTGTCACATTAGCCCACTTCGGAATTAGTAGCGGCTTGGCGCGCATGATTTAGTGTGTGCCTCTCACCCATCCCCCCTCCCTCAATCTCCTCATCAGTGGCCTTCGGTCCTCCCTTTCCCTAATAAAATAATTTATCTATCTATCTATCTTGACTGCAACTGTTTCTTCAAAAGCGCTAGACGGTAAGTAGATAGCCGGCCGTCTCTTCGAAGCACTATATAGGTATGCTATTGCCACGCGCCTTTCTTATTTTCATTTTTGCCGTATTCGGTTTTCGCCCACGAAGACTGTCAGCAATGCTCAGCGCAAACCGCGCCTCATTGTTCGAGAAGCTTCGCGATTATTGTAGACCATTTTGTTAAGATTGCTCGCAAGACGCGAACACTCGAGCTTGTTCTAGAGCTTGCGCGACAACCAGTGATAAGGCTGGAATATTCGATGACACACGTATAAATGCCGACGTGCTTCACCGCTTGTCAGTTTATCGACGGCCGACGCTCTGTTCGCCGCTAGCAGTGCCAGTGTGCATTGCTGTAGTTTGACTTTCAGTTTCACGGCCACAAGTTCGGCCAAATAAAGAGTTTCTTCTTTGACACGCCGACTGTTGCCTTCATCGACGTCACGACCACGTGACACTATAGATCAGATGCTGCAGAGAGGCCAGCACATTCTATATGAAGTTCAGTGAAATTTATTCCCGTATAGCAAAATAGGCAGATGTTTACGAAATACGTACGCAAGAATTGCGAAGGAGTAGCAATAACTGTGCGTCGTTTTTGCGTGACATACAGGCGTATTATAAACACGTTCAACAACATATTCATGTTGTTCGGGAAGTTTCTTTTTTGATCACTAAAAGTTTGCAGTTTCGCTTCAAGGGCGATGCAGTGAAAACGAACCAAGGTAGAGCGTTCTCCTGTAGCTTTTCGAATTGTGGTACTGTACAGGCGTGTGCGTGTGAGGGGCAGGGGGGGGGGGGGGGAGGGGGTGAGCGGGAGGTTCTTGGTGGTGCGAGGTGTCGCGCGAGACAACTGCTGCGATAATTTGTGGCTGAAAGTGCTGGCTGGCGTGATCATGATATACTGCAAACAGCTGAGCAGGTGTTCCATGTAAATGGTGCTCTGTATAGGCTTTAAAATGTTGACCTTCACTGTCTATTTCGATCACTACTTAGCGCTGCACAACAGGAACAGTAGAGTACTTGTGCTCGCATACTTTCCTCTGAGCATAGGAAAGCGTAACGCTGCGCTGACTTCACTGTGAAGCCCGTTGACCAAAAGCACTGCGCGTCTGCCGGATTTCCGGAGGTTTTGTAACCATTCATGAACACCTACTGCACATGAAGCGTCGAAATAGTGACAGCATGATGGCGCTTACAGCAATGGCGGCAGCACGGAGTATCTACGTGTCCGGTATAGCTACTACTATCATGAAATAAAGGCCGCCACAATCAAGTTCAGTTCAACTATTGAACAATAAAACAACTTATCTCCACGTAACCTTCCAGAAAGTCTCATTTCCACTATCCACTAATAATTTAGATATTCACTTACAGCGATATCCGTTCACTTCAAGCAAGTTCAACAGTTAAAACTACATGGGAGTGACAACGAAGAACGCACTTTCTTCGAATCATCTTATTGGCAACGTTTCCCACTGGGCTTTCCGAAAACTTCGTCACTTTATCCATAACTATAGAAATTAATAGTCTAACGTTAAATTTCATGGGTATCTCCGACGTATACGACCTAAGCCTGAATATTATTCTATTGCGTGGGATCATTACAGCAAACTGAACATTAAAAAGAAGCAAGTCTTCAACGAAACGTTGTCAGGTTTAGGTACTCCATATATAAACGCATTAATGATCTTACTGAACTCATGGTTATTAACTGCACTGAACTACTTTAATGAATATTGCTTCAATAAAAAATGCTTGATGGCGCAGATGCGAGCTGAGTGTCACAGGTCTGGAATATACCACGTGTCATCCGTAACCGTTTCGTGCCTAAATTTATGTTCTTCCTAAGCGATATGTTTATTGGTGAACCTTGTTGACTGAAGGATATAAACCAGTGGTGGAACTTTATTTGTAGGGACACAAGAAAAAAACTATCACATGGATTGAGAAAGAGGCAAACACATAATAATATCAGGGGTTTTACGCGCCAAAATCACGATATGATTATGAGACACGCCGTAGCAGAGGGCTCCGGAAACTTTGATCATTTAACATGCACTGACCTCTCGCAGTACACTTGCCTCTAGCATTTCACCTCCATCGAAAGGCGACCGCCACGGCTGGGATCGAACTTTCGGGACAGCAGCCGAGCACTGTAACCGCAGAGCCGCTGTGGTGGCTTAAAGGAGTACTGACACGATTTTTTTTTCGGATTGTTGGTTTAAATAAAAGTACTGGTGTAACCTTAAGAGACAGGAAGAGAGCAGAGTGGGTCAGGGAACAAACGGGGGTTAAGGATATCATAGTTGAAATCAAGAAGAAGAAATGGATATGGGCCGGGCACGTAGCACGTCGGCAGGATAACCGCTGGTCATTAAGGGTAACTGACTGGATTCCAAGAGATGGCAAACGCGTGAGGGGGAGACAGAAAATTAGGTGGGTAGATGAGATTAAGAAGTTTGCAGGTATAACGTGGCAGCAGAAAGCACAGGACCGGGTTGATTGGCGAAACATGGGAGAGGCCTTTGTCCTGCAGTGGGCGTAGACAGGCTGATGATGATGATGATGACTGGTGTCGAAGGGAGGAAGGAAGGAACAGGAGAGAAAGGAAATGCAGTGATGTTAACCAGTCTATAAGGACCGGTATGCTACCCTACACTGGGAGAGGGATGAGGGAGTTTTAAAGATGGAGAAAGAGAGAGAGAGAGGGAGAGAGGAGAGAGCACGCACACACAAAATCACACACCTCACAAGTCATTATAACTCCATCAGTCTACAACTGCCGGTGCAAGTCTGATGACTTCAAGAAGTTGAGCACCGCCTTCGTCGCCTTTACCCGCGATGACCTCTCAGGACGACATTCCAGAATGGTTTCCGCCGTCATCGGTCTGTGTTCTATGCGAGCTACAGCGACTGCGAGTGATTTTCTCTGCGCATTGCAGCGAGGACAGACGTAGAAGATGTGCTGTAATGTCTCCTCGCTACCACAGTTGTCGCAAAAAGGGTTGTCAGCCATTTCGATACGAAAGGAGAATGACTTCGTGAAAGCCACTCTTAGCCGTAAACGGCAAAGCAGAGTGGCATCATTTCGGCGTAGTGCCGTAGGTGTTTGACGACGTAAAGCGTTCGGGATGTGGTGGTGTTGATTGCACAGTCTATTTGTATTCCAAGTGGAGAAAGTGATTTCTCGTGTGGCCACTCGAAGTTGGCCGGCAGCGTCGGTCCTTAATAGCGGTATTGTCTCAAGCCTGTCGCATTGAAGAGCTGATCGAGCAGCATTGTCGGCGTGTTCATTGCTTATCACACTGCAGTGACTTGGCAGGCACTGAAATGACACGTGGTGTCCTTTCTCGAACGCAGTATGGAGGAGATACCTAACCTCGAAGACCAACTGCTCGTATGGTCCATGCTGCAGGGCTGATTGCAAAGATCGCAGAGCTGCCTTTGAATAACTGAAGACTGACCATCGTTGAGGCTGTTGGTGGTTGACTACACGAAGTGCAGCGCGAAGAGCGGCAAGTTCTGCAGCCGTCGATGACGTTGGGTGGTCAGTCTTGAAACTGACGCTAATAGCTTTCGCTGGGACGACCACTTCTCCGGACGAACACTGGAGAGTGGTTGATCCATTAGTATACACATGTTTGTAATTGGCGTACTTCTCGTGCAAAAGTATCAAAGTATCAGGGATAGCTGTTTCAGCATTGGTGATGAGAACTCAGATTTTTTTCTGATTCCGGGCATGGTGAGGTGCACTTCAGGTCAAATGAAGCACCACGGATGTATCACTGGCTTAGATGCGGGACTGAAGCATGATGGAAGGTGGGTGACATAGTTTGAAATCGTTGCACAATACGACGCCCGTGGTGTTTCTGAAGGCAGTGTTGCAAGGTGATGGCAATGGGCCCGGGAAAAATGCCTTATATGGGCTCTCAAGACTTCCACCACAATGTGCGTTTGTACTGGTTGGTCCCGCGCAATGGAAATTGCACCTTCAATCGGCGCGCGTTTCGGGGAGCCAAGGCAGACTCTGAGAGCCTGAGCTTGTAAAGCCTGCAGAGTGAGAATATTAGTCTTGCAAGTATAAGTCAGTACGGGCAGACTATATCTCAAAAAACCGAGAAACAGTGATCTGTACAGTTCCAGCATTGCGTCTACCGACATACTCCAGGTTTTACACACTGGTGTCGAGAAACCTAAAACAAGTATTGTGGTGCCTGGGAATGCATCGAATATATTTTTATTACCGCTACCTTGAAGAAATACTTTCGGTTTCTATATCGAGGGGGCGGCTTCTGAGTGACGTGTCGTAGCAGTGTGACGTCACGTGAATACAGCAACTGACGACGTACTAACAGGAAATCTGTCATCTGCTCGTGGTGCACGTAAACACCGGGGAGTGAATTGTCGTCCAGTGACCCTGGCAGTGATTTCTACGATTTAGGCTGCATGCAGGACGCAGAGCTCGCAAACTCAGAAACTTTCTTGACTTGTCGGGATAATGTCCATTGCAATGGAGCTGGCTTGCAGATGCTCAGTGACCAAACTTTAAAATCAAAATAAAATATTTTATACGTGTTGTCTGACTCCGGTGTGTGTAGAGCGTTGATACTGCACACCAAGGAAACAGAAAATGTCCCTTTTGTGTTGTCTTGAAATTGTGTCAGTACTCCTTTAAAGGACAACTGAGCCGCAGTGGACAACTAAGGAATGTTGCTGGAGGGAACATCTTGACAAGGCGGCTTGTCTTTGTTAGGGGGGAACTTCCTTCTCGGGTAAGACAAGTTATTATTATTATTATTTTTTTAGACTTTGGCTCCCAGCGAAATTCCCTGCTCAACCACTGTCGGCAGAGTACTGCCAGGCTTCCTCTTGCGAGGGCGCAGTACGTCACATATTCCCTTTTTCCTTCTCACTGTTTCTGTTCACTTTACCGCCATATGCAGGGTAGAAAACCGGCCAATCGTCCGGTTCCCCTGCACGCCCTCGGCCTCCTTGCTCTCCTAAACTGATTCTCAATTGCATCGATTTTTGCGACTTAAGATACAAAGCCGTTTCTGTATCCCTGCTCCTTATTAACAGCTGTCAGACTAAGTACAATGGTATTCTCTCATTTACCGGGCTCACTCCTTCAAGAAGCTCTTTCTTTCAACTAGACTTCGTGAGACTTCTTCTCGGAAGCCAGTACCTGATTCGAGGACATGACTGTATCGAAGTTCCGAGAATAACTAACACCCTACTGTTTTAACACATGATTCGTGGAAACAGCATCTCAGGTGGTGAAAGGACTGATGGAGTGAACACGCTCACGCTTTGCGGATCAATAAGAGTTTCACGCTCAGCCAGGCGTAGCGACTAAATTTCGCAGAGTTGCAACACTGATTGAAAAAGTCTCTGTGATGGAATTATGTGGACGTAAAGCACGCATTCATTCCTTATTACCGTTTTATAATATACATACATGGCCCTACTTCGAATTCTCTCGGCTAATCAAAACCAAGGCCAGTAGTACAAAAAAAGGTCGAACATTTTAATATACTGGGCTAGCAAATATGATTCATTCATTTTGAAAAGGCTATATTTTCAAAAGCATTACACGTACGCACATGAAAGATGTATGAAAAGAGCCACAAACTTACCAAGGGTGTGTATTGTGTATATCAAGTGGCAGCACGAGGCAACGCGCAGTCGCGACAATTGAGATTCGTCAAAGGTGAATGTTTTCCGTTCAGTGTCACAAACAAAGATGTGTGGGCCGTTTTTCTTCGCCGAGCAAACTGTGGCCGGTAAATGTTGCCTGGATATGTTGCAGTTGTGGTTGTTCCCGCCACACAGTGCTGAATTCAGGGACGTTTTCTTCCAAGAAGACGGGGCACGCCCTCATTGGCACACCCCAGTTCGTGGCTACCTAAACGATGAACTTCCGCATCGCAGGAGTGGGCGTATTGGTGAATTAGCTTTGTTCCCCAGGCCTCCCAGAACCTCTGATTTAATGCCCTGCAATTTCTTCGAGGGAGGGGGTGTTAATGGATGAGGGGGTATGTATGTTTACGTATCCCAACTACCGCAATAGTCGAGCCCGAAAAACGCATCAGTGCTGCAGTGCGGACAATTGACAGGACTATGCTACCAAAAGGTATGGACTGAACTCGATTATCGTCGGCACATATGTCGTGTCACCGAAGGCGTACATACCGAACATTTTTAGAGGGTATGTAAACTTCGTGAGTTTGGGGTTCCCTTCGTATATCTTTCGTGTGTGTACGAGTAATACTTTTAAAAATATAGCCTTTTCATGAAGAATGAATCATTTATGCTATCCCTGCATAAACAAGGCACAAGAGAAACAGCAGAAATGAAAGTTGATCGCTTTCGCGGTTGCCAAGCAACAATGCTCAACGAGCATTTGACAACGCGATCTATACAATCTTCAGCAGGGCAAAATAAATGCTAACCGAGCGAGTCGCGAACACACGTTTATCAAGAAAACGAAGCGGGAAAACTCGCAGGTTTCCCAATCTGGCAAGGAAAAAAAAAAGAAAAAAAAAGAAACGATTATTTTTTCTACTCCGAGCTTCGCAGAGGGAGTTGACGAAGAAAAATAGTCGAGTACGGCAGTCCGATTCAGAGTTATCCGAGCATAATTCACGTGGATAAAGAGTGAGCACGGCTTACCGTATATGTATTTGTTCATCAAGCGAGAGGAAAGGATTTATTTCCGTTACGAACGGTGCGCTCGCAGCACCAACGCCTTCACATTGTATATAATTTAACAAAAAAAAAAAAAACCCGCTCGCATATACCTCGCAGCTTTCGCTGGAGAAGAAATGGACGAAATAATGGAACGGGAGAAGCCGAAATCCTTGGGAAGAAAAATAACTTCCGAAGGTTGCGCGCTCTTAACCAAAAAACACACCGACGTCCCCCCCCCTTCCCTGATTCTATTCGGCGATATACGTATGCGGCGCTATCTTTAGGGGTGTGGGGAATGGGGGGGCTTGCTGTTCGTGCCGCACTTGGAGATCGGCGTGAGATCCAGTGCTTCCGCGAGCGCGAGAAACCATTTTTCTCAGGCACGGTCAGGGCCACATGTTTTGTGCTCGGCACCTAACGTGTGCGCCGAGAACGAGCGCGCGCGCGAAATCTTTTCTGCATTTTCCTGCGCGCCGTACGCGTGCACGTTCTGGCGCGAAGGTGGCGTGCGCTTTCCAACGAGAGGATCGACGTTGAGTTATTGTCTATCCGCAGCCTGGGCCTGGGCCTCGCCACGGAGTAATTGATGACGAGGAAAAGAAAACGTTTGCCTGGGCCCCCGATTAGCGTCTCCGTCGCTAAGCGGGTTCTGGTTGCCTAACGCTGGTGCTCCACCGCCATGTTGCATTCCGTTTCGCCTCTCCGCCATCCGTCTTGCCGGCACATGGCTATGCCGTGTGGTGTCGTTCCGATTAAAATTATACATATCTAATGCGTGTGTTTTTTTTTTTTTATTCCTTGTACTGAATATGACCATGCGTTGGTGCAGTGGAGCGAGGCTGTCTTCCTGCAGCTGTTCATCTCATACGCCGTTAGCTTGAAATAAAAGCTTCCCCCCTCCTCCCCCCCTCCCTTACACAATCACGGCTGTTTAAATCTGCGTGCTGTTCGGTTTTTCGTCCGAAACATTTGTCAAATTTATAGTGTAGTCACTCTCCTTGCTACATGTAGCCGCAGTTCGCAAGCAGCTGGCAATACACGGTAATTCAATTCAGTGTGCGTATGTATATATATATACGGGGCTGGAAGTCCTCTACACTTGCTCCAGCTCCCGCATGATAGGCGTATATGGATAGTTCCTTTTCCCCGTTTCTCAGCTGTCTATACACTGTTCTTGGTAACGTGTTCAGTTTCCTACGCTGCCCATTCTGGCGTTTTATTCGTGCGTTCTCGTTCTGTTTGTTTTTCGTAACACCGATACATGGGATCTTTGATGCAGCGTTAACTTATATATGACTTCGATGCATCCGCTTGACATAGTCAATGGCTGCATCTTTGGCGCATATGAACAACCGACCAATTCGTGAAAGTTCTTCAGGGTCCGTGGCCAAGACACCCCTCTCTAACGGCCATAAATGTCATTGTGGTTGTTCGGCACAACCGCAATGAAAACCAGCAGATAATGAAGCCAAGGAAGGTACAGGGGGTGTTAATTTTACTGTTTTAAGTGTACTGTAGTAATTGCGATATAGATATGAAGAAAGTAAAGTGGGCGAGAGGACAACTTGCCGCCGGCAGGGACCGAACCTGCAACTTTCGGATTACGCGCCCGATGCTGTTACCTACTCTGAAAGACAACAAACTGTATAAGCGATAGTAAGCAGTTCATTTATTTATCAATTAAAAATGCTTTCAGGGCACGAACGAACCACAGAAAGGAGAGGGAAAAACAAAACAATAGTTACACGTGCTGTTTAAGGACACAGGGTAGGGTAAAGTTTAATAAAATCGAAATTTGGTTTTTTTTTGTTTGTTTGGAATGATACGGCCTTCCTTAACAATATCCAGTGCCCCACACATTTTTGCGCGTTTTGATTGAGCGAAAAGGACCAGGTTTTCGAGACCAACTGACGAGCAGCCAAGCCCCCCTTTTCTCAGACCGTGCACAACCTGAGCTTTCTGCCTCAAGTAAACTTTTGAAAAAACGAAACTGATAGTTTCTCTGAGCTTAGCAGGTTTATAAAAAAGTATTCCGGCTACTTACCGGCACATGGTGCAGTTTTTTTTTCAACATGCGTGGTATTTACCGAGTCCACTTGCCTTGTGTGTGTGAGTGCGAGACCCGCATGGGGAAGGGTTTCTGTGCATTTATTTTGGGTTTGATAATTTTGTAGCGGCAGCAAAAGGTATTCTTGTGTTGATATATCAACTAAAATGTTGAAACTGTTTAGAAAGCACAGTATAATTGGGAAATCGACACGCTTCAGCTACTAACAGAAACGAGACCGGGAGCACTCGTGCGAGCACTTCAGCAAGCTTTGTCCTCAGTCCGTGTCGCCGCAAGGACAAAATGTTACCTGTAGCGACAATAGCTACGCTTTGATTTATGTGGATCTTCTACAAACTGTGATTACAGGTAACTGTGTCTGCACAGAACGCGGAGGAACCGTGGCACTCATGGAGAACACAATGGATCATTTTCCTTGGAATGGTAACCCTCAGAACTGCCACCTTTGAAACCGTTCTAAGTTTCAAAAAGGCATGCATGGCCCGAATACACTTTTTCAATGCCGTTAGGCATATCACCGAGGTGCAACACTGCGATATGGTTGGGTGAGATCGACTGCCATCGACAGTATTTGGCCAATAGAGACAGAATATTTGACAAAACGCGCCAGGAAAGCAAGCAAAACAAGAAAAGAAGCGAAAAGCTGATTCGTGGGATGACTATATGGCATGCTGCTATTGATTAAATTGTTCAGCACATCTTCGCTTTGAACAAAACATGAAATAGGCCTAATCTTGTTTTTCAACTTTAACTCACAATATCTCGAAATCAACTTTTTTGTTACATTTGCCCCATTATCAAAACTTGAAAAGGCAAAACGCTGATTTTTAACCAAAATAATCCAAACATCAATACGAAGCAACTGAACTAGAATGGTGTTCGTATGCGGAATGGTTTTTATTTTTCCGGCAGTTTTATTTAAAAAAAATGACAAGAACCACCTGCTTCGCTAAAAAAAATTGCAAAAATGTCAAGACTTAAGATACAATTGTAATTGTAATTCACTTGCAAGAAGAGACGCCAAGGAATAAAATGAAGCAAACCCGAACTCTTTACATATAGTAGTTCCTGAGAAAATATGTCCTAAAGAAGCCTTAAAATACATGGGAGGTATAGGGCCTACCCTGTGCTCTTAAAAAAAAAAAAAAGAAAAAAAGTTACAAGGTATCTCGCACGGCGATATTGAAAGCTTCTTCATCCGTTATGCTGGTGATGGAGGCAGTTCTAGTCTACCTCTCTCTCTTCTTTTTGCATTCGTGCTTTGATATGCACCAGTTTGTATTTCCTGATCTCCAGTGTCATTTTCCGCGATTTTTTTACTTATTGTTTCACACTACGATGCTGCAGTCAGGCTTAGCCTGCCCGTCCCAACGTAGAAGGAGCCCACTGCGCCCTAGTCGCGTCCCCCAGGACTATTAATAAAGTTCGACCAACCTACCAACCATTTTTACAAATGCTGAGTCGATTTACAGCGTGAGAAAAACAAAGAAATCGAGCCTGATCGCTTAGCATTTATTTTATACTTAAACCCATCGCCTACACACTTTTTTCTTCGATAACCCTATGCGCCTACAGCAAATAAATCACGCTTGCCTGCTGGTATATATGCCTGCATATATTTTTTGTTTACACCACACTTTCAAGAAACACAGGAAAGGATGTGCCCGGCAGCAGGTGATAAGCCTTCGGAGGGAAATGCGGTAGCCGAGTTACACATTGGTATCTTCACGGCAAGTTGTCCTGGGGAAGAGGGGCGTTGGGGGTGACGTCAAGAAAATCTATATTCTAGGAAAAAATGACTAGCTTTTAAAATATTAAACACTCAAGTTCTTTCAACATGTCTTGGTTTCTTTATGTCTCGTTTTGCTTCTCGGAACGGTAGCCTTCGGAAGGAGAACATGAGTGCGACGTGCAGACGAGACTTGAAATGTGTAGTCCAAGCTGCTTCTATACTGAGCGTCTAGAATACAACACCGCCAAAACTAAGACTGCGCATAATGAGACACGCGGAACCACGGAAGCGTCGAGTTTAGACAAACGCGGGGTGTTATACGGGACTTGCCCTCAGCAGCCACGCAGTCAGGACGGGGACACAGGCGAACAAGGCACCGGGGTCCACGTGTGTGGAACCCCAGGATGCGTGGATGAGGAGGAGGAGAGGGCCGCAGAAAGCACGGCTGCCTCCACACTGGCCAAAGGTGAGCGCCAGCTGACCCACCGAGGTGCTTGCTGGCTCGGATCAGAAGGCTGCGAGAGGCGCGCGCGCGCGCCTCTCGCAAATGGATGACTCCTCCGTTTCCTCTTCCTCTTCCGATGCTCGATTTTCTCGCCGCCGGGACGATCCATCACCAGGAAAAACGCCCGCGTTTGTCCCCCCCCTCCTCTCGCTTGCGCTATTTTCCCCCCTCGAATCTTACTGGCCACCGATCGTATCTTTTTCCTCCACCGCGTCTTCTCGCCCTCTCCTCTTTCGCTCGGCAGTTCGCGAGTGTGCAGTGGGCATGACCTGACTGCCGAGTGGCGCTGCGCGTGGCCTGTCTTGTTTTTCCCGCGCACCGTTCTCGGCGTGACACGATGCTCCGTTTTCCCGCTGGTACAGCTATACCTTCGAGCATAGTAAAGTAATATACACACGCGTGCACGGCACCGAACATGCATATTTTTGGGTTTGCCCTTCTCTTTTCCTCCTGTATGTATAGCTGTCTTCTTTGTCTTTTTCTGTTCTTCGTGAACAAAACGTTTTCCGCTCAGTCGCTACGGCTTGAGGTAAACAAAGGGAGCACTGCGACTGCGAAAGAAACAGGCGGCTAGGGCTTAGAGTTGTAGATAAGGAAACAAGGCTTTCTCCGCTCTTTTCAGAGGGTACGTCGGAAGATACAAGAGGACATTTGTTCTGTTTAACGCCCAGCGCCACATCCCGTCCAATTACACGCCGTAAAGTTGCTTTTTAGAGGGTCTTCTGTTCCTTGTCCGTGTGCGGACGGTGGTCAAACGAGGGCACAGAATGAAAGGAAAAGAATACCACTGCATTACTTTTGACACTGTTTGCGCGCCCCATTTTAGAATTTGTATGCGTGTTATTTTCCGGTGAGCGGGCTTACACATTGCACCTTCTTACTGTGCTGGTGCGGGCGATCCCTGCGATTGGCGCTACAGGTTGCCAAAATTGGTTGCCGATAATATACGGTGCTAAAACAAGAAATAAGGTCGCTCTTCGTTTTGTATAGATTTCGTTCAATCATGGTACAAATATTTTTCAATATCTGCTTAACTCCTGTAACGATATGAGAAGGATTAAACAGTACATTCATTTCTGAGCCTCCATTAGTTGTTGTAGTGTACACTGTTCTCCCCCCCTCCCCTCCCCAGTTGATGTGATTCCCACGCCGGGCTTATAGAGTAATAGAATAAATACAACCCCCCCGCTCGATGTCTAGAGAAAAGCACCAAAGCAGTTGAGGCTAACTTACGCTGTAGTACTCTATATGAATTTGATATTCTCGCCCGTAACAAGCATGTCATCACATTTGCAGTGCCTGAAAGAGCATAACTTCTGCGTTGTTTTCCATAAATCGGGAAGTATGCTAGTTTGTCACCTGTGGGGCTCTCAAGCAGATCATACTGGAGATATTTACATACTTTGTACATCACCAGAGTCTGTTTCAATGAACGGTTTTGTTTCTGGAAGTTAGACGTTCACCTTCGCCTGTTATCTATCCTCTTTACATTGGTCGTCATCTAGTTCTAGACTTCATACATCCAATACATCGACGTATTCCTAACTTTTTCCCTTTTGGCGCTGCTATAGAATATATTGAAGAGGAGACCCCTTTCATGTGGACCATATTCCACAGCTCTGAAGCAGCGATTCATAGCGTGTAAGGTGTAAGACCTCGACATTGGCGACCACTTGCAACCACTTGATGTTACAAATCGATAAAATTTGCCATTAGGTTGCTTTTATAGAGTGCACGGTATGAATCTGCAGTAGCTCCCTTGATATTGTGACATATTTGGTAACCAACTCGCCGATGCAGCCAGCGATGAGCCCGCGCTAAAGCACCGACATTCCTTATACCTTTTCACGAGGTAACACCGCACGAGAGCTTTTCCATCTCTCTCGTAATTTCATTTAGAGGTGTACAATAGTCCGCGGAACTCCAGCGATCATTTATATACCTTTAATTCGGCGTTACCAGTGGAAGCGCCAACAAATTTTTCTCGAGGCTACGCAGCCCTGCTGTGTCGGCCGTGGATCGCAGGGGCCTTCGTTTGCTCAGACAGTTATCACAATGAAAATACTGACTGAGCCACGTGAGTTATGTGAATATGGCGAGAGATCATCATCTCTTGTACCATTGTTTCCGCCATGGCAAACAAAGCCGCCATATTCAGCATGCTCTGAGTAGGCCGCTTTTGCGGCCATCTAATAAAGCAAGGGTCCTCGCAGTCTGGCCTCGCCGCTCATCAGGCCAGAAAGCCGCTCAAGCCGCACGAGCACATGAAGGCAGCGGGTTTGATTGTCAAATTGTGATTACGTTGTACACGACGTGACTGGTCTATAGTTTGATGCGTTCTTTCTGTCTTTTACTCACCATGAAAGGAGTAGCAAAGTGGGCACACCCTCGTTAAATGACCTACCCTTCTTTGTTTTCATCTCACTCTTCTACTGACGCGTTAATGCTGCTCTAACGAATATATCTCTTGAATTCTACTTATTGAATTATATGTAAACCAGGAACTTTGACCACGAAGATCGTCTATGTTCATAAACGCTCAATCAACTAAACTGTAAACAAACTTTATTGTATTTCACTTTTTATTTGTTCTCTACATTTCATTTACGATAATTTGTGAGAAACGTTGTACATGTTACATGCATGTGTACCATTTTATTAGGCTTCGTTAAACACTATTGTTCACAGCAAGTTCCTGCGGGCCTCTTGTCACTGCATCCCCCAATATGCTATAGTCAATCTAGGGAGAAAATGCATATCTATGGGCTAGTTGATCCCTCGCGCTAGGTTATGCGCAGCGGGACGGTGCAATGCGTGAGGCGCTGTGTATGTGTTGTATGTGGTTATAAGTACTGTATGTAGTTCCTTTTTTCTTTTTCTTTTTTTCATCTTTCATTTTTCCATCGATTCGAACTACAGAGACGAAAACGCAAAGCCGAAAGACGTCTTCTGGTATTCCGTTACAGGACCTCATCCTGGAACTCCCGCCAGGCCGAGAACCGCATTAAGAACGCTTTTCGTTCGCAATCGTCCTTTGCACTGGCCGGCTGGCTTCGCTAACATGTACAGCATTAGAATGAACTGGAATTCGCCCTTACTAAAAATTCTAACATGAGAGCTCCCTTTCTTTTACAAATTGAAAGGGCCCAGATCCAGTAAATGGCGGCGCGTGTTTGTTGACACATGCAGCATTCCATCGCTATTCGAACTTTCCCCGATCACGTGGAGGGATAACATCGAGAAGTGCATTTGTTTTGGCTGTCACCTCTTTAATTGCAACCGATGTTGCTCGCGACAGTTACAGGCACGAAGGCTGTGTCGTAATGCATTCGCTTGCAGCATGCTCGCCGAGGCAACGAGAGATTGTCGCGATCAGATAAATGGGCGCGTGGGTTGGCACGCCACAGTAAGAACAAAATCGACGCCAGCTCCTTGGGGAAAGCATCAGAGACAGCTATACGACACTAACTGCTTCTGTGACATTAAACCAAATAAAACAAATAAAAATAAAGTTCCTGTAGGGAGTCGTCGGGCCTTCACACACTTCGCGCTGCGTTGCTTTCCAGACAAGGCTGTGGTGCACACGACCAATAAAACAGCGAGATCGCTGTACTTTTACTGTCATTTCAAGGGTTAGTCCTGCACATTGTTTCTTTTACTTGACCGCTTCCTTTCTGTAACAGAATGCACGAATATCACTCACTTTTTAACGGCTCATATGCGCGAATGTTACACTTCCTGGCAAACACGAAAGAAACTCACGGAAAAGAAGTCCTAAGAACTACAAAGGTATGCACCGTTGCGAGGACGGGTATGACTAACACAAGGGAAATATAACATGCACGAATTCAATGAAGGAAGGAAACTGTGAAGGCTCGTTTCGTTTATTTGACATAACCTTAATGAAAACCAGCAGATAATAGGGCCAAGGAATGTATAGGGGACGTTAATTGTTCTGTTTTAAGTGTATTGTAGAAATTGTGATATATGTGAAGAAAGGAAAGTTGACGAAAGGACAACTTTCCGCCGGCAAGGACCGAACCTGCAACCTTAGGATTACGCACCCGAAGCTCCTACCAATTCTCTTCACTTTGTCCATAACACTTCGTCCATTTTTTCAAATAAAAAACCGATGAGTGTGTACAAATGCACGCAAGGTTAACATTTCACAGGTACGGAGTGGTTAGATAGCGTTGGCTCCCGCAATGGCATCTATATTGTAGCACTTGTACGGACACACTGGGTACGAATAACGTTTGTTCGGCAGTGGCATATTGTACGTATTTTTTCAGCAAATACAATGGGAATCATCAAGAACGTTTTGTAACAAAAATTTTAGCAAGGAAGGCAATTTGCACCGTGCGTACACTTCCAATAGAAAGCGCAATAAAAACTGGGGGGAAAGAACCGAATGTTCTCTTGCCTTTCTATTTTTATCGCGCTCTCTATCGGAATTCAAAGCATGGTCTACAAACAAACCCAATCGTACACCCTTCTAGATTTGTAGCACCTGTATTCAGCATACTAGCGCTTTGCCATATCATAAGAAATAGAAAAAAATGCCAAATTTATTACCTTTGTTGTAAATACACTAACCTAGATAAAAATTATAACGAACCGCGTGCAGCACGTGCACTTTTCGAAAGTACACAAGACACTCTTGTGGACCAGCCGAAAGGAAAATAAGAAACACTACCTGTGATACCATTTTTTTTTTCATACATCACACCACTGCTAGCATTTAGACTAAGCTTTTTGTGGCATAGTTCACAGTTTATTTCCTCTTATGTTACCCTGCATAAAGGCAAATTATCAAGAAATCGCGACTTCAAGCACGTCCTGCGTTGGTGCATCACGTATCCTGCCGCGCTGAAGTTTCTCTCGCTGCTTTCGTTCATAATAATAATAATAATAATAATAATAATAATAATAATAATAATAATAATAATATCTGGGGTTTAACGTCCCAAAACCACGAGATGATTATGAGAGACGCCGTAGTGGAGGACTCCGGAAATTTTGGCCATCTAGTGTTCTTTAACGTGCACTGAGACCGCACAGTACACGGGCCTCTACTTTTTCGCCTCCATCGAAACTGGACCGCCGCGGCCGGGATCGAACCCGCGACCTTCAGGTGCGCTGCTTTCGCTAGCCGCAGGGGTGCACAGAATATGGCATGCGAGTTGTGAAGGTGTCGTTGTTCTTCCACCACTGGAGCTAATTTCGGATGTCTTTGCGGACTTCTGCCAAATGAATACAGCTGTCCACCTCATCCCTTCGTTTCTCTCGCTCCCAAACGTCGTGCCACTCTTCATTCAGCATCACCTCTAAAACTTCTCTTTGCGGCTTTCTCATTGCAGGTTTCAGTGGTGAATGTTACGCACGGTTTGTGCCATGCTTTTTCCCCCTTATTATAATGGTGCACCTGCACATGCCTTCCTCACTTTGTTCCACAGGTAAAAGGTGGCCATTGGACTACGCGAGTAGGACTGGCAAGGGATGAATGAAGTGATTTCGGTCTATTTTTGGAATTAGTTCCAGTTTGGTGATAAAGGCGCGAAGCTTCTCGACGCCAACTATGGTTCGAGGTAAGGATACATCTGCCGGCGCGGAATTCTTAATTGTATTTTTTCAAGCCAGATATTTGGTCAAGCGAATATACTTCCTCCCACGCCTTGTTTGATAGACCTGTGCCGCTCCTGCACATCGCAACCCTGTTGCATCAGCATGATGAAGCTCTCGCACCATATAGCGGCATAAGACGAAAGCTCTCACATTAACAACGTGGGCACACAAAGCAGGCTCTGCATGTCCATCTCGCGTCACGTCACATAATTACTAGGAGCCATGATGAATCTACGCAAAAAAGAATGCTTATCCATGGCATCGCGATGACGATCGCGATGCCATGTGTTGTATGGCATCGCGATCGTCATCGTCATCAGCGTCATCGTTATGACGCATAGTGGGTACATTCCATGTGGTGTGCCGTGATGGCAGCGTCATCGTCATCACACAGGACCTTGCAAATCGAGGTGGCTACTACGTACTACAAACTACAGGGGACGCACGTCTGAGGTACATCATCAAAGATGTGATGGTGGTTGGTTGCATGTGGTCAAACGATGTGCATGTGAGACCATATCGCGATGCCATGTGTTGTATGGCATCGTGATCGTCATCGTCATCACGGCACACCACATTCCATGTGGTGTGCCGTGATGGCAGCGTCATCGTCATCACGCAGGTACTACGTACTACAAACAAGGGACGCACGACCCACGGCATAAGGAGCTTCGCCCCTAAAAGAATGCTTATCCATATTGCTTCTATGTAACGAGACTCCGCACAGACCTTTCATTTTAGTAGACGGCTGGAACTTGCAAGAACCTTTCCCCGCTTCGGAGCTCTGTGATCCTTCTTCCGATGACAAGTTATAGGTATAAATTTAGTATGTTACATTTATTACATTACGAATGCAATTAATAAAGCACGGAATAGTGAGATGTAAACTATATAGGCGCCTGGTCTATTTACCTTTAACTCGCCCACATAAATCAAGTAGCCCCATATGCATGAAGCAAAGAAGTTCAGTAGTTGCCTATCATAAAACTTCTCCTCCCGGCCGCGGTGGTCGCATTTCGATGGAGGCGAAATGGTAGAGGCCCGTGTACTGTGCGTTGCCAGTGCACGTTAAAGAACACCAGATGGTCGAAATTTCCGGAACCCTCCACTCCGGCGTCTCTCATAATCATATCGTGGTTTTGGGACGTAAAACCCCAGATATTATTATTATAAAACTTCTCCAAATAGCTTACCCCCCATAGAAACAGTGCTTTTAAATGCGGAGCATGTCTTAGCGAACCACAGAGACTTTGACCGTTTCTATATAATGATGTAGCCGCCTACGTCTGGACGTTTCTCGTGGTCGTCTCTTTAGCTTGGTAGATATCAAAATTAGCATAGGAGGACATGGGTATATGACAAACGCGATGCGCAGGTCATGACAAGAATAACGTGACTTGCCTGTCGCGTACGTCATGAAACCCTTCCCGCCTGTCACGTGTGACACATACCCGCATAACTCAGCCCGTGGTATATGCGTATGCGCCAGAAGTGATTCACAATCTATATGAACCAATGAGCAGCGAAAATAGACTTTAGAAGTGATAACCCGATAGCGCTAAGGAGCCCGCGTTGCGGAAAATCCGGTGCCGGCGCTGTCAACGAGCGAGAAATCCCGATGGAAGCAAAGAATATATCACGCCTCGAGCCGGAATCGAACCCGGGCATTTTGCGCGGCAGTCAAGTATTCTACCCCAGAACCCCGCTAGCGCTTCAGACAGCTCTGGAAAAAAGCTTATACAATTAAGTGTCATGTCGGGCCAACCCCAACTGTATTTGCAGTGTTCGCTATGCGCTTTAATACCAGTGCAATAAACATTGACTCTGCAAGATAGTCAAGCGATGCTCGAATATGCTGACGACCGCTGCTTATGCACATCACCGCACCGTAGCGTGCACTTTGTTATGATCGAACTGACATAGCTTTAACGTGAGTGACGACGTTACGTAGGACCAGTGAAATCGATATGGCTGGCAAGGCTACAATATGCGCACAACTACATAATTTGTCGAAAGACGTCGGTTCACCCCGTAACGCTTGAATAAAAGTGAAAATTCGGCATAGGCTGCTACTCGCCAACTGCTTCCCATGAAATCAATTCCCACAATGCGTGGGATCTGCCAGATTTTTCGAGATAAAATGTGGAACATATAGTATGCACAACGTATGTGGAACAATCTTAAGAAGTCAGCAAAAACCAAGCCTGGCTTGACCCAAACCCACCACCTCAAACCCAGGCCCGACACCAAGCCCGGACCTTCACACCCGAGCCCGGTCGGGGCCCACCGTGAAAACTACTTTACCCGGCCCGGCCTGGCGCACGGGCCTGGCCGTGCCCGGGTTTTCGGGTAGGCCCGAGCCCGTGCAGTGCGCGAATATACACCATGTTCTTTTTCTGTCTATTCGTACTTCTTCACTAAGTTAGCTTCTTGCCTTCTTTGTGCTCCTTTTTGCCGATCCCGGCCGCGTTGATCGCATGTCGATGGTAGCGAAATGCAAATATGCTCATGAAACGTGCACTGCTCAGTAGTCAGGTGGCGAACTAAACTGAAGCGATCCACTGCGGCTTCCTAGTATAGGCTATAATGCGCTGCGATGATTCGGGACCTTAGGTATTGCAGTTTTAAAAAGATAGTGCCGTGATTTATTACTGTTACCTTTTCTTTTTTCCCAGGTCCCTTCTATGTATCCCTCATCAGCGCTTACCTGCAAACACACGGCCGCATCCATAATGTTTCGCAGATCTCACATGTTTGCTCGTACGTGGAGCTATTTGTGTATACGCCAAAGTGAGCGCAAACTTTGAAATTTATCAGGTAAAATATCGTTTTATTCATACGCTGCTTTAGAGTCCTGTGATCGTTCTTTTACTGTTTAGTTTTAGGATCTGCATAGAACACGTGCACAAAAAAATACCACTGTAATCCGGCACCTGTTTGCCCCTTCTCCCTCCGTGCACCGTTCGCTAATTCCGCTGCTACCTGCATGCTGCATGCTGATGCGCTGGTACGCAACACCTATCGCGCCAGAAAGCAACAGCGAACTGTTGCCGGCTGAAAGTTGCAATTCTAACGACGAAAAACGTAAGACTTGACGATCGAAAGTGTCGATAGCTGAAATGGAATTACCTGCAGTCAAGGTAAGGGAATACCGTCAGGGAATGCAACCTTGTCCGACGGCCGCATACCAATAACGCGACCTTCGCAACAACCTTGAAAAACCTAAACCCTTTCTTGCTGTCAAGCGCACCTCCAGTTGCGATCGACAGTGAGGATATATGGATGGTATTCACGTAAACGCCTCTCAAAAAACACTTCGGTGGTTATTGCGAAAAGAAAAAACAAAAAGAGCAGGCACTGAGCTTTTTTTTCCTAGTCAGACATCTGCTGAGCAGGATCGCGACGCTCACTGCTCGCGCCCTCCAACAGCAGATTACGAATGACGTCACAGCGCTGTCTGACACTTCAGACAGAAGAGCGTGGCGCCGATAAGGCGTCTGGTTGCTGGAAAGGGTCTCCCCGGCCACGGGCATGCGTACTCTGACGCCCGAGGAACACGTCGGCGCAAAGCGTCGTGTCGTGTAACGCCAGGCAGCTGACACGACCGGTATTTCTCGGCGTACGTTCACGTGCTATTGCAAAACTAATGTAAGATGCGAACACGCGCACTTGTGACTCGTTTAACGTTCCTTTTTTTTCTCTTGTTCATTCATGGCGTATTAACGTTTCCTAGAACGAACGACTGGTATTACGTGCGATTACTAACATCGCAATTTATTTTATTTGTTTGTTTTTAATTTTGGCACAGATTGGCCTGGTCTACGTCACTGGGCGCGTGACAAACTAAGCTTTGCCAATTCGTGGTGCGCCTTCCGTGCTCTGACTCATTTGCCAGCGTCACTACTGCCAAAGCCATGACCGATGGCGGCGAAATCCGGTGTGCGCCTACGCGTTTTTATACATACGGCGCCTTACTTCGAAACAAAATTTTAATAATGCAACCATATTTTGAGAAGGGGGGAAAATGTTTGTCATACATGCGAATCGAGCATATAGGACCTCGAGCGCGAATATATGGAGCGGCGCTACAAAGAAAAAAAATTTACCGTTATGGTATTTGTTAATAAGAGTAAGATGATCGTCACTAACAGGTAACATCGCCTTATATATAATCTATGCACACTCATAATGTACAAACTCTGTGAAGCAGTGATGACAGGACGTATACCCCATCTCGAAGACGCGCTTGTCCCTGTCTACTGAAAAAAAAATAATGAAAACCTCCCGGAAAATTAGAACAGCGTGTTTTACGGTGGCCCTTAAGTGTGCCTGTTACAGTGAATGCGACGAAAACACGAACGGAGAAAGAGTTGATTAGGGACTCCTTATCAGCAAGCGACGACACTTGTATTCGCGGGATGACCGGACGATGTGCGCTGGAGCTGTAAAGGTGCTACCCGGAATAATAAATCTTATCACTGCTTTCTGGAATGAATGTAAGCAGTAAATAAAGTTCAGTTACTCATGAACACATAATAAAGTTTCAGTTACTCATAAACACATAATGAAGTTTCAGTCACTCATAAAAATTTCATGTTAGTTCCATGAATGTCGGTGTTCTGCCAACTGCGCCAAACATTTAGAAGATTTTCTGCTCCCCAAAACGGCTCAGTGACTAGGCTGATTTGGTACTGAACCCAAGGTTGCGAAAAGAATTCCATTGCAGCAGTGACTCTCCTGACGTAGAACGAATTGTCAATGTATCCGTAGAAAATGCGGTTTGTGCCCGTGGCGTTGAGCAGTAGCATAGCCAGAAATGTTTTTCGGAAGGCAGGGGGGGGGGGGGGGGGGGGCTCTGCCCTATTTTATGTATGATCGTGCATGCATTTGTATGTGTGCGTGCATATATACACACACAAAGCTTAAAATATTTGGGGGGGGGGAGGGGGGAGTCTGTTAGCCCCCCTTGGCTACGCCATTGGTGTTGAAAATTAGTGCGGAGTACGGCACCCCACTTCCCGCAAGCTGTGCAGTGTCGGAAGTAACACTAAATTCCTTATTTGAAAGGTTTTCGATATGCATTACTTGGGAAAACAAAAACTGACAGCGATAACGGTTAAAAATCTTCATACGCATCGACTTGACGTTCACGTTAACTGACAAAGCATTCATCCAAGTCGTGCGCCTTAGGCGCAAAGTTGTCACCTCAAAGAATGCCAGACAGTGGCTTCTAAAGATTGGCATCATGGTGAATGTAGATCTTGAAGGCCGCACTTTTTGAAGGCTGCAATGGCGTTTGCGACCATCCAGCAAGGTATGCTCCGGACAACGGCTGCAGGTCCTATTTGATATCAAGTTTCCTTCTTGTCAATTGGTAATCATTCTAGTAGTTCATGATGATCAAGCCCTTGTAAGAACAGAGACTTTAGAAGCACAGGACAAGGAGCTAGTAGTGCTAAACACCCAGCAGTGCCAAACACTCCAGACGCTAATATAATAATAATAATAATATCTGGGGTTTTACGCGCCAAAACCATGATATGACTTATGAGGCACGCCGTAGAGGAGGGACTCCGTAAATTTCGACCATTTGGTGTTCTTTAACGCACACTAACATCGCACAGTACAAGGGCCTCTAGCATTTCACCTCCATCAAATGCTACTGCCGTTGCCGGGATCGAACCCGCTAATTTCGGGTCAGCAGCCAAGCACCGTAACCGCTACACCACCGCGGCGGACCACCCCAGACGCTTGAAGGTGCGTTAGACGTATTACCAATGCCTACTTCAGGTCAAAATGCAGGCTCGAGCTTTTCAGCGGAAATGGCAGTTATTCAGTGCACCAGTAGATTAGAAAGAGGCGCATGCAAGTGATATACGATGCGCTCCTTTTTCTGTATTGATCTTGCGTTTGCGAAGACGCGATTGCGTAAGTCAACAAGTACACAATAAAATATATTTGACTTCGCTTCAGAAATAGGAACCTAAGCAGGCAGGTCAAAACAAGATAACTATCAAATAGACCGAGAAGTATCCACTCAACCCGTTCGGGCGTTCCAGTGCAAGGTGTGCACGTGGCGCTCACGGGGACAGGAAAAACTGGGCGCCGCCGAGTGCAACGGAAGCGGCTTTTCTCGGCGCGGGCAAAACACGACCAAGGCTGAAGCGAGCGTTCAGAAAGTTTTACCACGCCAGCCCACCTACATAGGATGTCCCATGGAGCCAGCGCTGCGTCCTTGACTGGGCAGGCCATATCGGGACAGCCGTGATTTTGAATACGCGCACTTTCTATGCAGTGAGAACAAGTTAAGCTCTATGAACGTTGTTGGAACAATTTGTAGTCGATATAACTCAGTAAGATAACTATATAACTATATAACGCTTGTCTTTCAAGCGCTGAAATATGTGGACGACGACGCGTTGGAGCTGAAAAAGAAAAACATTACGTAGCCGGGGCTGTCGCATCTCGCTGCTCAGTAATCATGGCAAAAAACACTGCCCATTTCTTAACTCGTAAGCCATTCACGTGCACTGTGCGCAGCATAAACGAAATGTACTACGTTAAAAGAAGTGGAAGAGGGATAAAATGCTTGGCTTTTGACACGTGTCGCTTATTTCGCGATGGACTATCACTTCTGTGTGGGTATGTGAAGCTAAACCCCGGATCCCATGACAAAATCCGAAGCGGAACACCTTGAAAAAGTCACACAGGCACTCACGCTGGCAGAGCAGGCGTCCCTTCTGACAAAGCTAACAGCCATTGAAACGAACCTAATAAAACTCGAAGGGAAAGTCTGAAGACTACTGCGATCGAGAATCGCATTTCACAAGTCGAGTAATCTGAGTGAAAGCTTGAGGCTAGATTGGATGATCTCGAAACAGGTGCCGGAGACTACATCGTGTTTTTTTTTTTTTGGGGGGGGGGGGGGGGCATTCGTAACAACGAGCCGAAAGAAACATGGCAAACATCTTAACAGCTAGAGTCATTGTCACGACAACCTAAACCTCGATAACGCAGCTGTCGAAAAGGGTGCATCGGGTGGGAACATAGCGAGAGTGGAAAAAGCGGGTGACTGTAATGATCTTTTCGAGCTGGAAAACACGAGAGTGTCTGCTATAAAATGCGCGCAGGTTTAAAGGCACGGGTCTTGTCGTTTAGGAAAACATCAGTCGCGCTGCATGGGAAATAAGGGGAATTCTCTAAAATTATACAAAAGAAAAAAAAACATGGTTGATCCCTCCATCATAGGAATCATCAGTCGGAAAACATCAGTCGCGCTGCATGGGAAATAAGGGGAATTCTCTAAAATTATACAAAAGAAAAAAAAAACATGGTTGATCCCTCCATCATAGGAATCATCAGTCGGAAAACATCAGTCGCGCTGCATGGGAAATAAGGGGAATTCTCTAAAATTATACAAAAGAAAAAAAAACATGGTTGATCCCTCCATCATAGGAATCATCAGTCGGAAAACATCAGTCGCGCTGCATGGGAAATAAGGGGAATTCTCTAAAATTATACAAAAGAAAAAAAAACATGGTTGATCCCTCCATCATAGGAATCATCAGTCGGAAAACATCAGTCGCGCTGCATGGGAAATAAGGGGAATTCTCTAAAATTATACAAAAGAAAAAAAAACATGGTTGATCCCTCCGTCATAGGAATCAATCGGTATAACACGAAAGTAAAACGTGCCCTTACAGAGCTAATTGAATGTACTGTAGATTGATATAGGAGAGTTTTCACAATGTATATTGGTGTTTGGCAGCTATAGCACCGTTTAACGTGGATGCACCGACGTTGACGCTTGGTGGTACATCTCCATCCCGACGACTAACGTCCATGATCAATGATTAAACAAACCATTGTGCTAGCTGTAGATGTTAACGGCGAGAGCGTAATCAGAGAAAGAGGCGTGATAGCAAGAAGAGCGTCGCATATTGGACGCAGAGCTTGGGCTAAGGTTGCCATCCCGCGGCATGTTAAAGTGTCATTCAACACCACGGTTGGACTAGAGGGAAACGCTAAGCGCGTCGTGTCGCCCCTGTAGCACGGCCGCGATTTTTCTCGAGGCGAGCGTCAGCGAGGAACGCGGTATTACAGCCAGGTGAGGCAGGCGCGCATCGCAGAGCTATTTTCGGTTTGAATGGACGCTGTGAGCAATGCCGACGCTTGGGCTAACACACCTTGCGGTGTGTTTAAGGCATTGAGAAAATTACACTTCTATTGAAAACAACATGCGTTGCAGGTTCTAATCGCGGAGGCCACGGTAATGATTTAATTAATTACTTTACTGCTGCAAGAGGGCGACACCACCCCGCTGACCAAGAGCACTGTGAGAGGAAAGTGTTTGATATAAAAGGTGCGTTTGTAAAGCCGTTAGAGTCTGTGGCAGTGGCGCAGTGGATAGCATGCTCGGCATCTGTTGCTTTGAACCGAGAGGTCGTCGGTGCGATGCCCGTTGACGGAACTTTTTTCTTTGACATCTGATCGTGTACATTTTTTCGACGTCATTTCTGTGACGGAAATACGTCACTGAAGTCTTGGTGGAACCCGGCATAAACCACTTCCGTGTTTGAAAAAAAAAATAGAAAAAGAGATGAATTCCGTGTACGTTTAGAATATCACAAGGTAGTTATAACCGGTGACATACGTATGAGGGACTTGAATACAAAGAAACCTTCTTTACTGAGAACGTTTGCGCATTCTAATTTTGTGGAATGGCATGTACATGAAAGACACCTTGAAGCCACATCAACAACTTGGTTGGACGTAAAGAATTTTAGCTCTTAATAAACTGCATAAGCACCAAAAGTAAGACAAACGATTTGGCCTTTATGATTGCAACTGTGCAGCCGCATTTTGCACCTGACACCGAGTCGAGGTTGGATAAGAGTATCACAAACAACGAAGTATTCCCACCGGGGTTTACTGTCTTCCGTAAGGATAGACACCGGAAATATGGAGTTGTTTTTTATTTTAATATCAAAACTACTTGCCTGATGAGGACCTTCACTTTGAGAAGGATGCGGAATCGGTGTGGTGTCGAGTGCGCCTCCGAAAGGGGTATAAACTAGCATTTCCTTCCTTCTACCACCCACCCGATAGTCATGAAACTTCGATTCATAATAACGCTCACACTTTAACATTGCTCACTGATTCTGCTTTTCTGGGCGATGGTTTTAATGTTCCAGATACAAATTGGGCTGATGGTGCTATAACTAACAAATCACCAATCAATAGAAATTTTCAGGAACTAATTATGTTGAACTAAATTAACCCAAATGTGTTCTTCTTACTGCCACCAGATTTCATAACCCCTTGTCTTTTGCAACGACCCCAACGTTGTGACCAACGCAACCCAGCCTCAGTGATCACGATGCGGTCGCTACGAACTTAAACATTTCAGCTTTTCCGGTACGTGTGCAACTCCTACAGAAAGTATTTTTACACAAGAAAGGAAACTTTGACATTCTACAGACAGAATTAGTATCATACTTGCCAATCCTCCAACGTCTGTCGGAAAAAAAAGTGATGCAGAGCATTTACGGTGCTCACTTCGCAACAAACTATTATAACTGCTAGAGAAATATTTCCCCGCGAAATTCCCGAGCAAAATAAAAAAAAAGTGGTTTAATGCTGAAATGCGTAGATGGGTACGCAAAGCTAAAAGTGCCTACAAAAAAAAAAAAAAACTGCTGCAATAATAGTGTTTCATTCATTTGCCAACATTTGAAGGGTGCGAACATTATGCTAAAGCTAGGAATTAGGAAAACGAATTAATTACTTCTTGTTCATTTAAACATAGATATTAAAAAGAGCCATAAAAGCCCCGTGAAAGTATATAAAAATAAGTATAATCGATGACAGTTCCGTTCCCGCTCTAGAATTCAATGGCCCTACTACGCGTATAACAACGAACGGTGAAAAGGTTGAAATCTTTTATATTTATTTTGAATTGGTATTTATTTTGAATTGATATTTTGAATTGGTATTTATTTTGAATTTTGAAAGGGACTAATGACTGATACAGCCACATAACTTCCTTCTGACTGTTATCCTGCCAATGGCGGGCCTGTTGCGGCTATTGAAACGCGCCTAAATGGATGGGTCCTCATAGAATGCCATCATATGCTCTAAAGAAATGTCACGGTACTACAGCACAATATCTCTGCATTATATTTTAATTCTCTTATGAAACTGAGTTCGTGCACGAGACCGGATAATCGCGGCTGTTAGTTTCATCTTTAAATCAGGAGACAAGAAACTGGTGGCAAATTGCAAGCCTATATCCTTAACTTGAGTATCCTGCAAGATTTTCGAGCACATATTATGCAGTCAATTATTTGAATACCTAAAATCCATTGTTTGTTCACTGCCTCACAGCATGGTTTTCACTCAAGCAACGCACAATTAGTCAAATTCCAACACTTTATAAGTCACTCGCTTGATGAGAATATTAATGAGAAGTAACTGTTAGACCAATATTGTTTCCAACAAAGAAAACAAAACGAGCCCATTAAATTTCTGCTTCTTTCCTTGGCTTGACGAGAATAAACATGTCGATGCACTATTCCTTGGCCCCAGGAAAGCGTCCGACGCAGTACCTCATCACTTGCTAAATATTAGGTTTCCCCTCTTCTCACCCCACACTTCCCTTTCCCACCTCCTAGCTATACTATGCTATACAGGGCTATGCTATGCTTTGCTACCATGCCTGGACAGCCGAGTGGTTACGACGCTCGCCTTCGGATAGTGGGCACGCGGGTTCGAGTCCCGCCTCACACACAAAAAAAAAATTTCGCCAAGAATTTCTTTCTTATTCTTTCTTTCTCTCTAGTTTTCTCTGCCTGTTTCTTTCGATGTCTCTCTTTTCTTTCTCTCTGTACTCGTTCTCTCGCCCATCAGAGTTATTGCATCCCACGCCGGACAAATCGGCGCACGTGTTCTGGGGGGCGAAGCAGAACAGGAAGAAGTGGACGAAGAGAGCGCGTGCCGGTTCATGATGATGATAATTTCGGTTCGAGCTGCCCGGCGCAACGAAAAGCTTAAACAGCTTTTTCAGCCGTCTAAGAACCTTTTCAGTAATGACCAGCGCTTTTTTAGAACTTTTTCAGCAATGACCAGCAGTAATAATAGTTTGAAGCGCGCCATGAATTTGGGCAGTGGGCAAATAACGCTGTAGGCGAATAATCTCGCCGTTTTCAAGTAGCCGTCAGAAGAAGCTTGCACGGACGAAAAACCCGAATACCATGTAGCTAGGTGGAAGTTGCACCGACTAAACTTTCTTAGACCCGATATTGCGCGAAACTGCTAGCATACGCTGTACGAGCGACGTACAGCTATTAAACGTAAAATGTGGCATATACAAATCTATCTCTCGTAGAGGTGTAGCCTACCACCGTTAAGCTCCAGTGCGAGTTGTGCGCTGTTGCCTAACCGCGCAGTTTTCTCCACTTTGCAGGCATATCGTCTCAGACCACATATTAAAACGACTAATGAGTACCTAGAGTGGGCCTACGTCGCAATAACTATTATGTTCATTTAGAGCAAATTAGACAGACACAAAAGAACGAAATCGCTGCCGTGTCCCGGCGCTCGCGTGCACACAATAGCGCCGAAGCGACAGTTTTTTTTCCTTTAGTTAATCGTATAGGAAATGCCATGCCAGGAACGTTATCCCTCGTAGACACCGCCTACTGGCGCTAGTCTCTCGAAATATCGTGACAGTATTGCCGAAAGTGATCCTCCAAGAATACCATTCGAGAACCGCCCGAGAATACCACGTCGCACTTACGCTAATTACTCGCTTTTGAGCAGATCTGTGGCATGGTTAAACTTTTATGCTAATTTTTTGCAGCGTTCGTTCGGCGTATATATGCAACCTGTTTGCTGTTCACTTTCTATCAGTTGGACTCGGAAAATATGAAGCACGCGCGTAAAAAAGTGGCCCCCGCGCGCTACCTAGTTTTAATGCATTTTCGAAGCGAATTATTTGCGGAACGCGGAAGCCGCGGAAAAACTCGATATCTCCGCAGCCTCCGCCCGCAACTTGGAATTCTGCACTGCGCTGTTGTGCGCACATGCACGCACAAGCGGAGGCCGGCGCAGACCGCACTTTTCAATTCTATACGGCGCGCGCGTGCGTTAGCGCCGGGAAATTCCCGTTACGAAGCGGTTACTGTACGCTTTATGTACCTGCATCCAGCGCGCACTTTCGAGTATCAGAATATTATCGAATGTAATTTCGGAGCGATATATAGTCGGCAGACATTCTTCAAGCTTCTGGTTTAACAGCAAATTATATGTCTGGCACTGCGCATGCAGTCACAGGTTGAACACCCTGCAACAACGCCGAAGCAGAGTATCCTGCGATTCGGCGTCAAAATATTACGGCCACGCGGCAGCAATCTGCTGACGGTGCATTACAAGAACGTTTGTTAAGTTCCCCCCTCGCTGTCTTTATTAATTAATTCGTGCGGTTTAACGTGCAACAGCAGCTGGAAGGCGATGACGGTTCTTTAACGGGATCCTAAATAAAAGAGCGGTTTTGCCGTTCGCCACTATCGAAATACGCGGCTGGGAATCGATCTCACAGCATCACTCTAAGCAGCAAAACACCGTATCACAAGTTCAGTGCAGCGAGTAGGCCATATTTTGGATCTTGTTGTTTTGATTTGTAAAAGTCTATTGTTGCGCATCCTCGATACGACGAGGAGGCTACAGTGATTTATACGCACCTGTGCGTTAACACGTAATTGCAACTGCGTGGGCGCGTAACAGCGCTGCAGAGAATGTGCACGCTAAAGGAGCGTAAGACAGCTGTTCCATTTTCGTTGCTCGTAATTTGGCCACAAAGAAGTAATCCTCCCTATTCGTATTAATTACGAGCGCAAGTGCTGTCGAGCGCCCATAAAAGATTTCGCAAGGCGCTCAGGACGCCCGGTAATGGCTGACCTGCTTTCCGACCGACTTTTTCGTAGGCACATCTTGACGTCAATGTACGTGCGGTGTTAGCATTGTCATTCCTTCAGACCAGCTCTAGTACTGGTTGCGTAACGCTTCTCCTCGTATAGGCACCTCAGAACACGCCAGCTTTTCGCTTTGAAACAGCGTGCGCAAATGCCGTGTTTGTATGCGCGATATGTCTGCTACGCAGCGGATTTAGTTTTCAGCGAGGCGGAAGACGTATAGCCTTTACCGCGGTTATCGCGAGAAAACGATGCGCTTGGATGTAAGCCAGAAACTGAATTGTGTGCGTGTTCTCGCAGTCGGCAAGGCGGCCTTATAAGGCAATCCTATACAACGCTTGTCTTTGTCTCCGGTTTCTCTTTTCTATGATAGTATCTACGGTTTTAGCCCTCAAAACCACGATATGATTACGAGGGACTGCGTAGTGGAGGGCTCCAGAAATTTTGACCGTCTTGTGTTCTTTAACGTGCACTGACATCGCACAGTACACGGGCCTGCAGCGTTTCACCTCCATCGAAATGCGACCGCCGCGGCCGGGATCGGACCCGCGACCTTCGAGTCAGCAGACGAGCACCGTAATCACTGATCCACTGTGGTGGACAGGTTTCTCCTTTCTCTTGTTCATTTCATTTTCTAGCCAAGAGAAGAGCACGACAGCCAAGATGAGAATGTTTATTCGCTCCTTTTTTTACGCGACTGCCACTCGTGCAGTGAAAGCCGAACCGAATCGCGCATCACTCTCATAGCAAGCTGCATTTCTCACCGCAAGGTGGGCAAACTTGACGTGATATACTAAATGGTAGGCGTGCCATAGTAGAAGTTGCTAAGCCAGCGTGAAACTTGACATCTCCATTTGCAAGTGATCACGCGGCTATATCCCTGATCCTATTTTGTTTATAAAATCAGCCTTCGCTGATAAATCTCCGCCCACAGAGCACATGTTAGCGTGTTGCAGCATCACATGACTTTGATGTAATTAGATAATTCAAGGAGGGAGCTATCTGTATATATAAGGCTGAAAATTTATATTATTTGCCACCCGCTTTTTTTAAACAGCCAACCTGTTTATATCGCTCTTTGTTCACCCCGTACCAAGAAACTATCATCGTCATGAACGGGTATGCGCCACGAAAATTGGGCAAATCCCACTACTCAACACCGGTCTTCTAAAAATGAAGAAGGCAACAGTTAGCGCAGCAAACGGACATGTGCCACAGAAAATTGTGCGGCCTATTAGAAAACTATGACCACCACAAACGGGTATGTGCCACAGAAATTGGGTAAATCCCACCACACAACTTCCACTAAAAAAGAAGGCAACAGTTAGCCCAACAAATGGCTGCGAAGAGACGGCGGCGAGCTGAGAATCATCGTAGAAACAACTTAGTATCACTCAGCTAAAGTCTAGCAACGACCTAGAAGCAACCTAGAAACAACCTGAATCACCACCTAGATAAGGCCTAGAAGCAACCTAGAAGCAACTAGATTAGTCTTCAGAATCGTCCAGTTTTGCTGTTTGAAGGCGTGCGCGGCTTAGTGCAAGCTTCGCCATTTTCTTTTTTTTTTTACTTTTTGATTGCCTCAACACCCCCCCCCCCCCCTCTTCTGATCTTTGCTTATTAAGCAACGACGACTCGTCCCATAAACGAAGCATTTCACATCGTTTGGGTGACAGAACCATGTCAATAAGGGCTAAGGGCCCTTATTGACATTCGAAGATGCATCTGTTTTCTTTTTTCCTTCAGGCGCATTCGCATAATCGCATGCGTAGTTTGTATTGTAGTACCTCCTATCCTCAGCAGTCTAGTTACGATTTTTGTTTGTTTTTTTTTTTTGCGTTTTCCTTGCGAGAAATACGACAGCAGACTTTAGTACATCCTTCGGCTGTGAAGTCATTTACTGCGACAGCAACATTTACTATCCATCCGATTTGAGCAACTGTTTGTTTTGTTTTCCCATTGAATACTGCCCATACCCGTTTTTTTTTTATATATACATTTCCTACTTTCTTTCCTTCCTTACCTTTCTATTCCCCCCTGACTCCTTCCCCAGCGCAGGGTAGCAAACCGAAAATATTGTTCAGGTTAACCTCCCTGCCTTTCACTTAATATTTATCTCTCTCTCTCTCGGCTATAGACCTATTCCATGTCTGTAAACAGGGGTAGGCACCATCAACATACTGAGGCGCTTGTAGCGACGTCGCGGCGCGTAGGCTCCGCCCAGCCCAAAGCTCGCCACCGCCCTCTATGATCACGTGACAACTGGCACAGCAGCTGCAAAGCTGCCTCCGAGCACAGCGCGTCGAGGAGCTCCCCGATACGCTGTGCTCGGAGGCAGCTTCGCAGCTGCTGTGCCAGTTGTCACGTGATTAAAGAGGGCGGTGGCGAGCTTTGGGCTGGCGTAACCTACGCGCCGCGACGTGGTTATAAGCGCCTCAGTATGTCGAAGGCGCCTACCCCTGTTTACAAACATGGAATAGGTCTATAGTTAAACATCTTTTCTTCTCATGTGAAATGCGTACATTTGGTATAACCTGGCCACTGAAAGCTGTGATTTAGCAAGTTAAATTGTCTTGCTGTTCTTCCGGCGATCTTAATTGCTAAAACTGATGTCATGCATAGTTTAGACATTGTTCTCCGCTAACTGTACCACTATTTGGCGCATCCTTAAGTATGGTCGCGCGCCAAGGTTGCCGCCCATCGTTTTCATGCGGCGATGCAATGTTTGCATGAGTCATGTTTGAAGCTTGAGGCTTCATATCAATGTAACGCAAGCCTCCTTTAATCCGCTGGCGTTTTCAAGAGCGTCTGAAAGACACATTGCAATCAAAACACGCCACCACCTTGTGATAAACAATTGCCATGCGATTCTCACCACACAATTAAAGGGGCCCTGCAACACTTCTTCAGCATGGTCGGATTATGCTGCCGATCGGTAGTCAAGGCTCCTGAGAACACGCTAGCCAACCATTACAGCGCAGCTCGCGGCCTGGAATTTACAATGTATTCCCAAAGTCAGCTAGAAATCATACCCTCTCCTTTCTACAAATGATGCCGTATACCCAAATTAATGGCCATTGGCTTATTTGAGCATCGTGGACTGCATAGTTACTGCGGCCGCCCCGGGAGGCCGCCACGTGCCCACGCGCGCGCTCGCGATCACACTGAAAGTAAGCCGCGCGTTCGAAGAAAAAAAAAAGGAAATAAAAAGTGCGCAAGGTCATGACGCGCGCGTGGCGTAACTTCCTTCCCCCCGTGCCATACCTCCCTGCTTAGCTTCCAGCGCGTTTGTTATCGGGACGAGAGAAGAGAGAAAGCAATAACAGTGTGCGACAAATCTCTGTAACTCCGCTCGTACTTGTCGGGTTCTAAAAATTGTTGCGGTGGTCAGTTTGTGAGGCAATAAACTCCTTTAGGAAAGTAATTCGATGGTTACTTGGAAAAGTGTTGCAGGACCCCTTTAGCGCCCAATTTAATACTGCTCCTCTCTAGCCTCCGAAATATGCAGTATACGCCATTGCTGTCAAAGTCATGCTCTGCACAACATTTTGCCGCAACTGTGCAGAAGTGTTGCTGAGCGGTGTAGCGGCTTGCTCTTCTGGGCGCTAGTGTTTGTTTGCCTGAATTTCGAACATTCATTGTACTTTTTGGCACAGTGTGTGTTTTAGTGCTTGGGCGTAAAATTAGAATATAAAAAGCCCACAAGGGCTACTGGGAACCTTCCCACACATCAAGGAATAAAGAATTGAGCGACAGCGTAGCGTATCCAGTCGGAGAATACAACCCAAGAATCGGGTCTCTGATCTTTAACATATATACGAACGCCCTCCACAGCGCAGCCAGCTCAGTAGGTATGGCGCAAGTACGCGGACTCGGAGTGGCAAAGATAGTAACGTGTCCCCATGGTATCCGCAAATATCAGATCTACCGTTACATGCGTTAAAACAATTGAGTTTACTCCTACGGCATGAAAACTACAGTAACCACGTGCACATCTCCGACTGTTAACCCGTCATGATCGTCATCCGTTATCGACGATCCACACCCACCGACCGGACAGCACTTTCGCAGAATCAATCTCACGCCATCAGAGCATCATTCCCATAGGCTTTGCTCCAGCGAAAGTTGCAGAGGTACCAACATGGATTTTATCAAGACCTGAGGTGCGCCTATCCATTCCCGGAGTGGGTAAAAAATCGCGTATACCCTCATGTGGGCTGAAACAATTAACGTTATCGTACATATCTACAGAATATGCCTCTTCTATACATGTCTTTACTGACTGGTCTGTGTTACCCACTGCTTCAACAGCGGCGTTCGTCATACCAAGTTTGAAGACCAGCGAACGCTTCCGTCTAGACCACCGAACAACATCGACGGCGGCAGAGATTGTGGCCATCCGCGAGGTCATTCGTTATATATCGACGCAGCCTCCTCGCAATTGGACTATATTTTGTGATTCTAAACCAGCACTTCAGGTCATAGATTCGGCGCTTAAACGGGGGTCATATTATCATCTTGCTCAAGAAGTGGCCGAATTACACGATGCAGCCCTGAAAACTGGCCATCAAATAAGGTATCAGTGGGTTCCAGGGCACTGCGGCATACATGGAAACGAGCAAGCCGATGCGGAGGCAAAGATGGCTCACGATAACACCACATTCTTGTCCATACCATTTTCACGGCCGGATACTAACACCGTTGCATATACACTCCTCCGAGAAACTTCTGCAGCATATTGGTCACTACCAAGTCACCGTCACCGCCGTCTTCATGATCTCGACCCAGATATGCATTTTAGAATACCGCCAACCATGAAAAGGTGCTGTACAAGCTTACTGCACCGATTACGAATAGGTGTGGCGTTCACTCGTCGTTACCTACACCTCATCGGCCGTGCAGACAGTCCGAATTGCGAGACCTGTGGCACTCCTGAGACTGCGGAACATATCTTGTGCGTCTGCCCGCGATATATCGCGCAAAGAAATTCGATGGCCACCACCTTGTTGAAATCTACGGAGCAACAAGTTTCTGAAAAAGTTCTGTTGGGACCACCACCTCGTCATCAGAGCGATGTTCTGAAAGCGCTAATCAAGTTTTTGCGAGAGACTGAACTCGACAAGAGACTGTGAATTGTTTGTGAACGTTTTGCTTCATCACCACCCTCCTTTTCATCATCATCACCTTCTCTCTCCTTTCTGCACCTCCCCTTCCCCTTTCCTAACGCTGAGTAGCAGGCCAGAAAATGGATTCAGGCCGACCTCTCAGCTTTTCTGCCACAATAAACATCTCTCTCTATATATATACCAATGGCTCGACACCGTCGTCCAGTTCTGGTGGTGCGGTGGATGTACCACTGCAAGGTGTAACAGTGCAGCCTAAGACGTCAAATGCGACGACGTCCAAGGCGGCAGAACTCGCGCCTCTGCACAGTTCAGTAGAATTCATTGATTCTGAAAGACCGAGTAAATTGGTTGTGTTTTCTGGCTCAATTCCGGCGTTACAGTGCATGTAGCCAGTTCTCCGACGCGGATGTCACGAATAGCTGACGTACGAAACCGTCAAACTTCACCACCACGCAAAGAAAAGGGCCACGAGGTTGACTTTCAGTGGTTACGTAACCGTAGCGGTATCAGTGGCAATAATTCCGCAGATAACGCTGCTCGCGCATCACATCAATAAGCGCACATCGTTCCAATTGCGCTTTCAAGGCCTTAAGACGCTTCAAGGCAGATTCGACAACTGTCCTCAGTCTCACACTGATGGAGTCGAACGCGCCAAACACAAGGCATACTAGACGGCAGCAATTGAACCACTCACTGCAACTCTGAATTCCATCCGCACATCATCGACGTGCAGCTTCGTTTCTATTAAGTGCTGAGCACTCCAGGGCGCCAGGTCGTCGTATGCTGTCGTATGCTGTCGTCATCGCTTGGCGTAACGCAGGCAAAACCACATATAGCAAAGCCAGTTAAAGCATATAGAGCGCGTGCTCGCGCCAAAGGGATGTCTTCTTACCGTTCTTCGAGAGCCTTGATGATGATATAGAGGGCGGACATTACTACTATGGCTAGGGAAACACAACACAAACCACGTATAAAAATTGAAAGAGGAAGCAAGCGAGAAATAGAAAAAGTGAGCAAGAAAGGAAAAAAATACGAAGAAAAATAGAAATAAATAGAAATTAAGAGAAAAAAAACACACATAAAACTGGAAAATAGAACAAGAAAGAAAGAGAGGAGGAAAGAAAGAGAAAACCGAAGAGAAACAAACAAGGCTGCCCAGCTCCACACTTCCTACAGGCTTGGCACCACTAGGGTGAAGCTGCCTTAATTTTGCTTACTTGCAATTGACGTCATGGATGCACAACATGGCTCCAACATGTCAACTTAGACGATGTCAAGGCAGTATAATCACATGGCGATTAACCTGCTTCAGTGTGGTAACGACGTCGCTGGAACGTTATTGGGGCTCCGTGCATGAATAACGAAGGAACCAGCATGGGATGTACTGGTAGCACTGTCGTGACATCACAAAGTTCACGCCCCATCATGTTGGTGCTCCAACGTGGCTGTTTCAGTGACGTCGCTGCAAGCCATCTATATTGGCTTTGGTTGGGAGTTGCCTTCACGCAGCACTGCGATGACTGGACGATCGGTCGCCTTCCGTGCAGGTGCTACTGGGACACCACCCCATTCTTCGTCGGCCCACAAGGAAGTGAAGGCACTGTTGTGCTTTTTGAGGACGACGAGCTTGCGCGAAAGCCTCTGATTTGTGGTGCAGTCCCGCACGCTTCAGCGAATTCACTTCTTCTTCATTTTATTCCTTTCTCTCTCTCGCTCTCTCTCCCATGTTTCTGTTTCCTTTCCCTTATCCGCCAGTGTGTAGTAGCCAACCGGAAGCTTCTCTAGTTAGCCTCCCTGCATTCTGCCTTTATGTTTCCTTCCTTTGTTTCATGTTACATTGAGCTTTCATGTGCAGAACACAGACCAAGACATCCAGTTTCCCGTAAGAAGTCTTGGCGTCCATTCCGCGCAGCATCAGCAAAAACAATGCAAAATTGAATGGGAACAACTTCTAGGATGGTTATTTACTTTTGGATCGGCGGGTTCAATAGTTTGTGTTAACGTGTTCAAGAGCAAACTGCCAGCCCTGACCCAGGTGTGTTTCTCTTGCTCTTGAACTGCGGTACTGTCGTACTACTATTGCCAAGGAAGAATGTTACAATGGGGGGCCCCGCCAACAATCCCGCAATATCTCAGGTAGCCGCGAGCGTAAGAACAATGCTCGCATTGTTACCTAAGCGCCTGGAAATCAAGCGCTTAGTTCTCATGAACGTCCCCGCGACGTTGCACTGCTGTGTGCGTGCGTGCGATGAGCGTGTGAAGTCCCCAACGTTCTTTGTTCTCGCACAGTCGCATGACGCCCTGTCTCTATTGTGCGCACTAACTCGCGTGTTGAATGTGCTGAAGCATTTGAAGCATATAGTTACATACAGGGTGAAAATGCACATTTTTGATAAAAAATTCTTTGACAGTCAGGCTCTTGTCGTCTTCGCACATGAACTCTACGTCGAGGCGAAATACTTTTCTGCACCTAAAGTTACATTGAAATGACAAATTAACAAAATCTCGTAAATTAACTTTCTAGTTATAGACTTCAGGGCAGTCGCATATATATTTTGTAGTCCGCAAGATTTTGCGGTTACCCATTCCTTAGAAATCACGAAAGCAGCACTCACTTGGAGATATCGAATATCGCATATCAATGGCGATGCCCAAAGTGAACGCGCCCAGCATGCAGGAAATGTGGCCCCTCTGTTACGTCAGACCGGAACTTCCTTTGACAAGGAAGTGACGAAACTTTAATCAAGGCCCGTCGAAGCAGATTGTGTTCAGGAAGAACAGCAAGTCGTCTTAAATACACAAGTAGACCGCTTGTTTTTGGCGAGAGATGTGCGGTGCTTATCTATTTCTTTCATAAACTATAAACAGGCACAAAAAACTCCTACGCATGTCTGCAAGAAGTGCTGTAGTGGCTGATCCTGAGTTTTATCCGGTGCAGGGAAATAAAAGCTGAACGCAGCGGTTTTCTTGCGCACAGCGTAAAAGAAACAGATAAGCACCAAACATCGCACGCAAAGGTAAGGCGATCCGCTGTTGCAAATGAAATGACTTGCCGCTTTCCACGACATGATACAGCTGCGACGAGCCTTCATCCAAATTGCATCACTTCCTCGTCGCGGGAAGTTCCGGTCTGACGTGACAGAGCCGCCGCGTTTCCATCACGCCGCGCATACTCGGTTTCGATATCGCCATTACTGTTCGATTATGATTATCTCAAATTACGTTCAACTTTCGTGACATCAAAAAAAAAAAAAAAAGGGTAACTACGAATTGTGACGGACTACAACTTTCTATAGTAAACGATTTCCCTCAAGTCAGTCAATCAAGAAGTTAGTTAAGGCTATTTTGTTTATTAGCCTTTTCAATTTCACTTTATCTGCGGCAAAGTATTTCGCCTCGACGTAGAGGGCGTGTAAGAAAATCACGGGAGCTTGACTGTCGCATCATTTTTGTAAACAACCTGACGTCACACTGCAATCATTCCGCTGCGTTTTCGGCGCTGTGTAACGAGAAGCGTGTAATAGACCTCTTCATGGAGGGAGTTAGAAAAAGCTCCCAGCCCACTTGTGAAAGGTTGCTCTATAAATTGTTTTCGCAATGAACGGTAGATATATACGTGAACGTCACACCTTATCGCCGTTTGTGATCGTAGCCCAGTACACATAACTTTTTTTTTTTTCATTTTATTTTCGCAGGCCCGCATTAGCAAGCGGTGGAGAGAATCACTTATACGAAGTGGTCAGGATGTAAAAGAAGGTGCCGCTGCACCGTGCAGACAAATTAGCATTTTTTTTTTCTTGCCGAATAGCTCGTAAAAAATGAATGACAACACATAAAGATAAAAATGAACTGATATATTGGATACGTGCCCGAGAGCACGTAGGCGCAGTGCCCGGCCCTTTCTCGACACGTGGTGAATGGTCGGCTCAGGTCTCGCGCATACACGCGCGAGGTCTTGTCTTGGACGTCATCCAAGAGAGGCGCATCACATTACACTGCTCGTTCGGCCGCCGTGCCCTCTCCCTGCGTGGACCCTCTCTTCGACGTTTCTTTGCCACGGTCGCTCTTGGAGATTCTGCGCAAGGGTGGGAGCGGTGATGTGGCTGGCCGCGAATGCGGAAGAAGCCCTGAAGGTCGGGTGTCGCCTCCAGGGCCTTGGAGTTTCCGCTCGGGCATTTGAATGATTACGGAAACGGCACTGTTTTTCCTTTAACACAAGATTGAATCAGCCTAGGAATGGCAAACCGTCCCGAAGAAAAAAAAAATAATAACAATTCACAGAAGAGAGGCGTCAGTAATTCGTCCGTCCGCAGACGAAATGTGATCCAAGCCCACTGTCTTCGCTCCAGGATGACTGATGTAAGGTGCTTTTCGAGGAAAAGGTATAGCGCCAAGCATGTAAATGCTGAGAAAGCGGCGCCTATATATAGACGTCCAAGTTAAGGCTTCTTCCTAACTTCATATCAAGGTAAAGTGAGTGAGTGAGTGAGTGAGTGAGTGAGTGAGTGAGTGAGTGAGTGAGTGAGTGAGTGAGTGAGTGAGGAGTGAGTGAGTGAGTGAGTGAGTGAGTGAGTGAGTGAGTGAGTGAGTGAGTGAGTGAGTGAGTGAGTGAGTGAGTGAGTGAGTGAGTGAGTGAGTGAGTGAGTGAGTGAGTGAGTGAGTGAGTGAGCGTGCGTGCGTGAGTGAGTGCGTGTGTGTGCGTGAGTGCGTGCGTGTGTGTGTGTGTGGTGTGTGTGTGTGTGTGTGTGTGTGTGTGTGTGTGTGTGTGTGTGTGTGTGTGTGTGTGTGTGTGTGTGTGTGTGTGTGTGTGTGTGTGTGTGTGTGTGTGTGTGTGTGTGTGTGTGTGTGTGTGTGTGTGTGTGTGTGTGTGTGTGTGTGTGTGTGTGTGTGTGTGTGTGTGTTTGTGTGTGTGTGTGTGTGTGTTCGGCGATTTGTTTGTCTAATCGATGTATATTAAGTATTGCAACTTCAAGCTATACATTATATTAGCTGCCAGACCATGCAGAACACGTCGGTAAGGCGCACGATATCGCTAATATTATGTTCCTCAAAAGAACAGTGGAACTATACGCTGCAGCGTTTCTTTTCCTCCTTGCAATGAAAAAATAGCAGTGTATGAGGCTATTCTACAGCTCGCGTCATTTTACCCCGAACGGTTTAACATTATCGAGATCTCATTACTTTCTTTACATTTGCCTCCACGATGTGTACTTGAATTAACTAAGCAAAATGACTTCGATTCTACACTGTTTATATTCACTCGTACTTCATCATGGCGGTATTCGAACACGTGGGCTTGGAATACTTAGTGGCGTCGTAACTAATCACTAAATTAAATCACACACTTAGACGAGTTCGGCCAAGCTAAACGAAGTCGTTGGCTGGGCGAGTTACAGCAGCAGTGCCATCATTCTCGGCGTTGCCCTCTCAAGGACGGGCTTTTCTGGACTTTGCCTCATTCCTCGTGGCAGATTATGCCCGAGTCGTGCCACGTGATCATCACGGTGTCGTATCAAATAACACTGCATGTAAGGACAGAGCGCCGTGGAAGGGTTTCTCTCACATTACCGGCGGGCCTACTGGTGAGCGTCAGTAAACAGAACAGACGAATGTAATGATGACATTTAGGAGCTATAAGCATACAGCCCCGTATCAGAAGGCAGTCTGCAGTCACGTCCTCAGTAGTGGGCACTGCGCCACAGGGTGCTCGAGTCGTGCGCAGCGCCCGATAAGAAGCCGGTCGAGCGAAGTGATAACCAGTGGTCAGAGACAGCGCAACAACAGGCAGCGGCACTGGTGCGACGGCCCCGATGTATGACTGCAGCCAGTGGTAGCCACGTAGACCGCTTTGAATTTCTATCGGGCTGTTTCCAAACGATATTGAGCTGAATGTATGAATTCGCCGAAACGGTCCCCGCAAGCCCATCACTTTGGGCAGGAGGGCGTTATCTCGGCGTTCGCGAGAAAAACTGGATGAGCGAGAAAAGTTCCCGACTACAGGATGCACTGAGTCAAATTATTCCGTGAACGTATATCGACAGTTACTGATGAGATGAGCGCGAAAATTTACACACGCACACAGGAAGAAAAAAAGCCGAGCCCTTTGCGTGTCCTTTTGTTCCTGTATACGAGTCTGTATGTGCGCGTTAATCTCATCGGTAATTAGTACGTTCAACCAATCGGTACAATATTCAGTGCTTTTTTCTGAGGATTGTCTACGTACCCCTTTAGTATTACTCACTCTATATAGTCTCTTGGTGCTCGCTGCGTCCTTTCTAAATGTTCTTTGGGTAGGTTCGTAGCTCGTATCAGTGACGTGGAATAAGAGTTCCTCGACACAGCGACCTTGACGGCCGGCGTAACTTAAAAAAGAAAAAAAAGAGAAAAAAAGTTGCACTTCTTTCATAGAAGTTAACGGCAATGGCCACCGCTTCACGACGACGAAAAGAGCAATTCTGAGAAAGAAAAAAAAAAAGAAAAACCAGGCGGATGTGATAAAAGAGTGAATAGGAGTACGATAACGGAAAGCGGATACGAATCGCTCGAGGTGAGAAGCCATAACCGTGAAACCCTCTCAACATCCACAGGTTTCTCTCTTTCTCTCTTAGAAACCTAGTACAAAATTTTCACGTCACTTCCCGCATAGTGGCACATCATTGCTCTTGGGATGCCTGTTGATAGGTCATGTATCGCCAGACATTCGCACCGCAGCTATCAAATGTCGTTGTGCGTGCATTTGTATGCGTGCGTGTATATTCACACAAGCAAAATTGAAAAACTTCTGGGGGTCTAAACCCCCCCTTTCAACCTCCTCCCCCCCTCACCCCCCCCATACGTGTATCTAACACCTTATGGTGTGCCAGTGTGTAGCTCCCGTTTCTCGTCAGAGATTTGTGCGATGCTGGTTGCTCAGCGCGGCCATCATCACAAAGGGTGATTTATTCCGAATTGGAATGACCGAAAGCCTCGCCTGAAACAACTGTGGCTGCGAGATGCCTGCCCTCTATCAGTGTGGCTAGAAATAAAAAAAAAGAAAAGATATGACCATCGCCCCTCGTCAATGGTAAAAATAATCAAACATTGATCGACGCAGACCTTCATCGGCGCATGTCACTTTAAACGCATTGCTTTTCTTCTTTAGGAGAAGCGAAGTAATTGGCAGGAAATTTTAGAGTGCTGTCGAGTGTTACATGAAGTTTTTACATATCCAGTGTTCAATTAAACATCAGCTTTCTGCGCCTCCCCTCCTCCCCCCCACTCCCCGTTGAGTTTCAGAAAGAAGCCATTGAGTATAGAGAATGACGTAATCTGAACAACAAACCGCGACCAGCGAGGAGCACTGAGCTACATAAAAGTAAACACAGAGAAGAGAATATATTTCAAGTAAACATCAATGAAAGTTACACGTATACAAATGATTCTCACATATGCCTGTCCTTGGACAGATATCTGTCTCCTTATTTTATGCCGTACCTCCTTTCATCGGTTTCAATTATCTGCATCCATAGTGGCGCTTCTATTGTAAATTTATTAGAAAAAAGATATGAGTATAAAAATATACATTTTAATGCCAGTTCTTGTCTATTTGAGGATAGTTATTTAAGCCTGGTCAGTAACATGTAAGAAACACTAAGAAAATTTACTTGTACTCTCCGCCCCATTATAATCTGTCAACTGACTCTGACTTCACGTCGGAAATTTTGCTAGAAGCTACGAGCATCAAACATCCATCGTCGTCGTCATTTTTCTTTTGTCCATATTAAAATATTATTTCCCGAACATCTATAGCAACTCACAACATCGGAACTCAACCCAACCGGGCTGAACCTTTTCTTTTTTTCACCCCTTCTGCACACCCCTTATGTTGTGCTAGCTGCAGTGTTGGTTATACTCAGGAATTTTAACAAACTTCATTATAATGTACTCTAGTCATTTTCTGTCCAACTAATCGATGTATGTTGCTGCTTAATCCGTACCTTCGTGGTTCAACTTTCGAGAAACGCGCTTGCCCATTTTTTTCCTATTCAAGCAGGCAGCTATCTGGAAAGCATCTCACTCAGCCGGTTCTGACCAGGTCCGCAATTAATGTTGTAAGAAGCCTACGCAGTCGCTTTGCAAATACAGCCAACCGCTCGTGTCAAGGAGAGACGACGCGTAGATAAAAAGAGGACAGATTAATAGATCCCGTGTCTATACTGACCGGCTTTCTGGGCTTCTAGAGATTAATTAAACGATAATGGCGACTCAATTTGTTATTTTTTTTATTAGACGGAATAATTCTTACATCACGCCTCTAGCACGCCTTCACTTGACCACTGTTGCGTACAACATTGAGCACTGTTTAATTGAACTTACCAGGTTGGTACGGCGGTCAGCCAAAGGCGTAGGACGTAGCTTCGCACGGAAACTGAAAAAAAGAAAGTCCTTCTGATGAATTGATAACATTTAGTGTACTTCTTTGTTCCAAAGCAGCACTGTGTATAGGAAGATTTTTGCAGTACCCACTGGTACACTGCATTAATTTTGACCACTCGCAGTTCCTTAACGTGCCGCTAAATATCTATGTACATGAACTTCTTTTTCTACTTTGCGACCATCGAAATGCGGCGCCGTACATTGCTTTTGCTTAGCTCCGCAACACCATAGCTGCTAAAGCACCACGGCACGTGTAAGCCGACCCCTCAGTACCACCACCTACATATTCGAAATAACCGGTTAATGAAACGAGCAGCTTTATTTTTCATTATTGCGCCATCATGATCGGCTTGTACATGCACGCCGTGTCGCAGTGATCGCCATTACCTTTCACTCTGCATGATGGATCATAAGAGCAGGTGAACTCGGTTAAAGCGCGCCATTACTAAATCAAACCACTTTTTTTTTTACTTGAACGAGAATGCGCAGGTATTTCAGTAAAATTTGCATTGCTTCGCATTCATTCCTGAAACACTTTTCGACTTCGAGCTTTTTTGGTAAAATTGATTATCATACCAAGGTGATACGACCTCGTCATTCGGCAAACTTTCAAAAGCTGTTTAACACTTCTCTTCGTCCACAAACTATGATTTCAGCTTTACATTTGCTGATGCTCAAACCTGAACCATGATCTTAAGTAGCGCCTGGTCAACAGTTAAGTGTCCACGGAAGGTAACATATCAATCTGCTTTGCCACACTACCAATCATGTCAGACTTCAGGGACATCTTCAGGGTGTTTAACTCACAAGTGAAAAGATATCTGTATTATTTCTGTATTTTCTATATAGAATGAACTTGCAGGAAACACACATTGAAAAGGAAACAATGCCGTTACTAACGTTTCGGCTGTGGCAGCGCCGAAACGTTAGTGGAGGCATTGTTTCCTTTTCAATGTGTGCTACCTGTGCAGTTTGTCGTGTGACTCACGGTCTGGCAGATAGGTTACGTAACCCTGATTTATACGGCCACGTTTGGGTACTGCTGTGGCACGTAGCTCGACTATGCAGTGCTCCCGAACGTTACGACGACAGCCTTTTCCTGACCTAAGCAGTCAAACCCCATTAATTTAAAAGCTATCCATCCATTTTACACGACCGTCTATCTTAACATCGGCATGCACGCCTGCGTGACACCGTGAGAACACGTCGTGGGGCACGTGTATACGCGCTTCTTAACTCTCTTAAATGAAATGCACTTTTACTGTACGGATTTGATGGGACAGGGCGCTTGCGGGTGCCCAACGCCGAAGGAAGGAATCTCTTTGACATAAGGATTATGGGAGCGACTCAGATCCTACTAGCTTATCCCGCCGAAACTAAATCGAGCTGAAGCGCAGCGCTTTTGGCTGACTGAATAATTCTTTTTTATTTAAATAAGGGGGGGCTCGCCGCAAAGTTTGTCTGCCACTTGTGCAGTACGCACATACTACTATGCAGCTCGTCACCACATATATGCGCAGCTGCCTTCGCCGCGTCGAAATCCTCGCTTTAACGCCGGAAAATCGTCTGAAACAGCGTTCGCAAGTATACGGGGTTCCAAGAAGAACGCGCACAAAGCCCTGTCACGAACGAAAGGCAGCAGGCGCAGCGCTGTCGGCTTTATTTGCAAACAGCGCATAGGAAATGGGCATTATGTGTGCGCGGGTATGCGCGCCGAACGGTGAACGAGAGAGGAAGACCGGGGTTTGGCCCGGGGGGCTGCTGTCGGTGGTGGTGGAAGGGTCTTAGGCGGGGTCGCGAACATCCAGCATGGCACAAGCCGGGGTTCGAAGGCACTCCCCGTCCGCGACGAGGGGGGTCAGCTGAGCAAACGAAAGTTCAATAACCCCACCTGCGCACTGGTTTCGTGTTCGTCGGCGGGGAACCACCGGGCGCTCGCGCGCGTACGTACGAACGAACGCACAAGATGACGGGCTTCAATACCTCTCCCCTCCCGACCCGTGCACGCGAAATATACCGCGGTCCGACCTGCCGCCCTTTCCTGGTGTCGGTTTTGTGGTTTCTCCCCTCCGACCCCTTCGTAGTTGCCTAGCTCGTGCGTTCCTCGCGGCGAGCAGCGCGTGCATCTGCCGTACAATATGAAAGCAAAAGCGTGTGTACACGCGACATTGCACCACCATAGCCGTCTCACCCGCCTCGGCTCTCTTTCTGCTCCCCCTCCGCACGACTCAGCCACGTCTTCCACCCCGCTTCCTTCTCTTTCCGTCGTCCCTCTTTGTACTCTCGATATATAGCGCAATAAAATCGTTGTTCTCTCGTCCACGGGTGCATTTCGGGGCCTTTATGCTTGCTTTTGAGGCAATATGCTAGTGTTTTTTTATCTAGTGTTTTTTAGAGAGAGAGAGAGGGGGGGGGGGGGGGATCAGCAAGCAGAATATAGCGACGGGGAGGTCGCGATCTTGATTAATGGGTACGGCTGATCCACTTCCAGCTTTCCTACTGTCAATTTGGACAAGGCTCCGCTCTGTTGTTACACAATAGCCACGAACAGTGAAACACCAAAGAAAGCGGTGGAATGTGCCGGTGAGACTGTACTGCTAAGAAACATGGGGGAAAAAAAAAGGGGGGGGGGGGTGCTGGGGCATTGGAAGGGGGGCACTAAAATTTCCAGCCCACTGAGAGGGAATGCTTGGTGTAAACTGGAAAGGAAAGCTTAAGGTGTCGCGGCTAGCACGTTGCGCCAGATGTGAATGATGAAGGATGACACAGTAAGAAACACAGACGCACGCAAAACGCACCCATACTTGAGGCAGTTTAACTCCCATAAAATCCGCACGAACGTTAAAGGTATACGGGTGTGGGCGAGGCCGAGACGACGCACAGCATAGCGGTAAGGTATCGCAGAACATGAGGGGGTTCTTGAGGTTGCGTTTTCGCTTGTGTCCCAAGTTTTTCTTTATTATTATTATTTTTTTTTATGTAGCCGCTTGTACACCGGTTAGAACATAAATATTAGGCTACGATTCTGTTTTTCAGTCACCACTGAATACATAGGTTCACTGCATGCTGTTGGAATTCTGAGATATATATTTATATTAAAAAAGGCAATTAAAGTGAATATATATAGCATGTACGCGTATTCATGTGTCCATGCACTAAACCCGCTGCGTAGCAGGTAAGGTGTTGGGCTGCTATTCTCGAGGACGCGGGATCGCTACCCGGCCACGGCGGCCGCATTTTGATGGCAGCGATATGCAAGAACAGGCGTTCGCTTATATTTAGGCTCACGCAAAGAAAAAAAAAAAGAAAACAACTCAAGTGGTCAAAGTTAATCTCGAGTCCCTCACCACAGTGCGCCTCGTAATAATATTGTTTTCGCACGCAACCCCCCCCCCCCCCCAAAAAAAAAAATTAATTACTTGCAAACACAAATTTTATGAAATGTACGCGCGTAAGTCTACAGTTGGGGCTCTCTTCAAAGTGTTTGTAGACTCGAAGCACTTGACAAAATGAAAGGCGCGAGCGAGTACAGTCTGAGTGTGGAAAGTGAATTGAAATATGTTCGCATCGCAGTTGGCACGGGCTTGTAGCATGCGCAAATGTTATAGGCCTGATAACTTTATTATTATATATAGGGTGCAGCATCCTGCTATCAAATAATAAAAATCATCAAGTATTTTTCACCGAATCACTCCGCGAAGTTGGTGACAAATAAGGTTTGCGTCGATACGGCACCAGTAGCGTAGTACGTCTATAGGCTTTACGAGATTCAACGCGGAACTGTGATGCCGAGTTGATGAACTTTGAGACGGCCAACGCAATGCACCTGAACGATTTTTTTCCTCCTGTTCCGTACAGATTTTACATTATAAAGACTTGGCAGGACGGGTGTCGGGGAACCCGTGCCGTATGCTCTCTGCGTCAGAAGCGCGCGCTGTGACTCACTTCAAGGAATTGGCAACGAGGTGCTCTGACGCCAAGCGAAACCGGTTGCCATAGTGCGAGCAGAGCAGAGTCTTTGCTCGGTGGGAACGACGCATCGAATGCACGGGGAAGACCACGTTCAAGGTTCGTTATTGAACGCCGTAGCGGAACGCCCATGCCAATGCTCTTCGTGTGACTAAGCCACAGACTGAATCACAGCCCGTTATGCAGATGTGACGTAGTTGCATTTCCTGTAAACTTTCCACGTGCTGTAAATGCGCAAATGAAGACGTGAAGAAGGACTGAATTCACGCGGCGATCTATGTTATGGTTTTTATGCCTTTCCGTGAACCGAGACGTCACGTGACATATTACCACGATAACCCTTCCTCGAAACGTAGGAGAAGGTGGTTGCCACGAGCGAGACCATAGTTCACACACATAAATAAAATAAAGAGAAGAGAGGGAGGTTACCCAGATGAGTGCTTCAGGTCGTTACGCTGTAATGGGGTGGAGAAAATAGTGGTCGGAAAGAAGGCGAAGACAGAGATGAACAGGAAAACGGTTACCGTTAGAGACTTTCGCCGAGGCCGTTGGATCCCAAGAAGGGCAGTAATGTTTTCACAGTTTTGTGATGTGATAGTAAGCATAGGTCGGCAAAGAAAGTGGAGCTCACGCAAACTCATTGAAGAACTATATCTTGCGCATGGGGCTCACATGGACTCACTCTCACCAATATTTTACCCAACTGGCCTCGGACTCGCACTCAGGGCCCGATTTGAGTCTGAGTGAGAACGAGTGAGTCGACTCATGAGTGAGGTTGCCGACCTATAACGGTACTTGCCTTCGGCGTTGCAAAACTCTCTGTACCAACAAAAGCCGGTCCCGCAATTAGTTAAGCACAATGGCGAGAAATCGTCTCCCCACACTGTACTGTGACTGGCACAGAAGATGATATATTACGTCCTTAATGTCGCAATAGCTGCAGAGTCAAACATCCCCTCATGCAGAACGCGTATGTATAGTAAACGAAGACAGAGAGAGAGCAAAAGGAGGAAAGGCAGGGAGGTTAACCATACGAGTGTCCGGTTTGCTACCCTGCACTGAGGGTAAGGTAATGGGGAAATAGAAAGAGAGAGAGAAGACTAGCCCTGCACGCACACAGGAGTATACTACAAACGGTCACTGCGAAATGTCACTACAGGTACTGAGGCCGAAGCTACATCGGGTCACTTCACATGAAACCGTCGCGAGCGGATGGTGTGAAGTGTCATCCCCTGTTCAGACACCGTCGCGATAGCGTTAACGTGAGCTATGCAGTGTCTGCTGAGCTCAGATCTCAGCGGCAGATCGATTCAGAGGCGAACAACCGGCAAGAAAGCATTGGCCCGACCTCGTTTAGAGCACGCGTCTGCCCAGGCTGGTCCCGCTCAGTCAACCTAAGCGGTCTGACCCCTTACCGGATAGACGCTCGCTCTGCTCGCGGCAAGATAGTCGTGAACCAAGTTGGCAACAAGGTCAAAAGAGCACGTCGTTTCCGCTTGCGGATTCGACGCGCTTTCGTAAACTTGTTGTTTTGAAATACTACACTCCATGACTGCATGCGGAAAAAAAAAGAAAAAGAAAACGAGAGACAAGTCGAACTTTTCTAGATGTAAGAGCTTGATTTTTGCCACCTAGTACCTCGCTCTCAACAGACTGGTATCGTAAGCGGCCTATTATCCCGAGGACATGGTCTGAAATTCCATCCGTAGCAGAAAGCGTCAAGAGCCCGCTTCAGTAACGCAGATTGCATCTGATGCCGAGCCCGCAACCGGAAGCGCGTCTGGTTAACCTTCATTGTGACTATTTGGAAGCGCAAATAAACGAGACACAGTAGAGCGGGACACAAACTTGATTTCAGCTAACCCTTCCTTCCACCCCCCCTCCCCCCCATCTATTCCCCTTCTCTTCTGGTTCATCTTTTAGTTTACTTTATGTTTGTTCTGCCAATAAATGGAAGTTTCAGTCTGCGCTTGTTTGTGTCGCGCTCTATTCTGTCTCGTTTGTTTGCGTTTCCAAATAGTCACAATGAATCCACGTACACCAACTAGCCCGCCTATCTACCCATCTCTGGTGAACCTCCTTGCCTTTCCTCTCTCTCTCTTACATTGTATGAACAGAGCGGTGCCTCCTCTTTTTATGTGTTTAGAGTAGTTAAACAGCAAATATAGTTGGCAAAGAATAAACAAACTTTCACATCGCTTTCTTTTGTCTCTTTCGCTGTGTCTGAACAAGCTTAAAAGCAGTCGAGGTTAGTTTCGCAGCGTGAAGCCAAGGAGCGCCGGTCCTTCGTTATTTGCATTTAACGAACAAAAACAAAAAACACAAACACACGGCGCACGCCCAAGCAGTACACAATTAGACGGAAGTGACGAGACGAAGCGTATTTTACTGGCCGTTGTCTTTGTATGCACACGCGACAGACCACGCGGTGGCTCACTGGATACGGTGTTCCATAGTTGATCATGAGGTCGGCAGGTTCAATTCAGTTCCTTAACGGTCTCACTCTGAGGAGGGCGAAATGCAAAACTTGTCGTCTACTTAGATTTATGTACCCATAAAAGAACACCAGGTGGACCTACATTAATGCAGGGTTTCTGTCAGGCTGTTCCACACAACCCTTGTCCTTCTTTAATTCAGGCATTGGGCTTATATAATTTGATTTGGCCTGACATAACCGGTTTATTTAGTTTGATCTTGCGTTACTTCGTGAACTTCTTTAACGTCCCAAAACCAAGATATGATTATGGGAGACGCCGTAGTGGAGGGCTCCGGAAATTTTGACCACCTGGGGTTCTTTAACGTGCACCTAAATCTAGGTACACGGGCCTCAAACATTTTCGCCTCCATCGAAAATGCAGCCGCCGCGGCCGGGATTCGATCCCCCGCGACCTTCGGGTCAGCAGTCGAGCGCCATAACCACTAGACCACCGTGGCGGGGCAGTGACACTGTTGTGAGTAATGAGAATGAAGTCTCTTGAAGTCGATTATGCCTCACTCCTTGATTTGTCGTTTCTGTTTTTTTTCTCTCTCTCTCTTTCTAAGGCTCAGTTTTCGATTATAAGTCATTTGTGTACATCCAAACAAGCCGGAACACAGTTTTCACGTCTGAATTCACGCTGCGAGCTCGGAAGTGATTGACGCGTATTCTTGTGAATGTGTTGCACCCCTCAAGGAGTTTACGAGAAAACTGCCAGCGAGGTACAGCCTTCCGTTTTTGTACCCGAAATAGATTTCTATAAATTCCGCTTTATTGGTATCGGCGGGTTTCCGGGCGTCGCTCACTTCATGTCCGTCTCGCTATCTCTCTCTCTTTCAAGCCTCCTTTCTTTTTTATTTTTTATTTATTTGGGAGTTATCACGCACAGGGTACGTACAACAGCAAAAAAAAGAAAGAAAAAAAATACACAAAACAAATAATAAGTTACTAAAAGAAAGGCCGTATAAAATATTTTGATGGCAGCCACGGGCGATCAAAATTGCCTAAACCAGCGGGTTAGGCCGAAATCATGAAACGAGAAAGTCATATGAGCCCAACGTGCTGCGCGGAAGAGAATTTCCTTATTTGTAAAAAGATAAAAAAGAAATATGAGGAAAGGGAGGTTGTATATATGATAGCAAAGTTGCTTCTTCGCATCAGCGAGCGGCAGTAGCGCTGGCACTTTAGAATCGTGCTTGTTTTTCGACCTTGGCTGGCGACGTGAGCGTCAAGGTCTGTACTTCTCGGCGCGGTTTCGGAGCGAATCTTCCGTCGTTCGCCTCGCAGATCTCGCGTCTTCTTGCCCGCATTTCGCTATCGGTTTCTAGCTCGCGACGTGTTTCCTATTGGCTGAAGCACGTGACGCACTCTCGAAACGTTTGTCTTCTGACGGGAGCTCATGTAGACAATGCGACAGGTGCGGAGGCTTGCGATTCACAAGGGATGACAGGCGCTCGAAGCTGCAGTAAGCTGAGCGAGACGGACATCGCGTTGTCACTCACTCGAATATAATTCGTTGCCGGTTGCCCTGCGATCTCGCAGACTCAAATGCATAATTCGTTCTTGTAGTAGTTTATCGTTGGTAGTGTTTTCGTCTCAAGCGCTGCCGCAAAGAAGGTCGATAGAAAGTTGTTAGTGGCGGCGGTGGTAACAGTTTCGATGTGTCTTCACAGATGAGAGGCGCCTCTGTAGCGAGGTGCGGGTAATTCTTGCTGTCGTGTGCACCGTGGTGTGGAGCTGCGTGGGCGATATTATGTAGACGCTATGGACGAAGTATGTTCCCTACCCGCCGCGGTGGTCTAGTGGTTATGATGCTTGACTGCTGACCCGAAGGTCGCGGGATGGAATCCCGACCGTGGCGGCCGCGTTTCGGTGGAGGCAAAATGCTATAGTCCGGTTTGCTTAGATTTAGGCGTCCGTGAAAGAACCCCAGGTGGTCGAAATTTCTGGAGCCTTCCACTACGGCGTCTTTCATAATAATATCGCGGTTTTGGGACGTTAAACCCCATCAATCATTACTTTTGAAGCATGTTTCCTATGCTCCACCCTCGACAGCCACTGCTGCCAACTGTATTATCTCATCATCCTTTCCCCGTATCCCGTAATCACCTCTAAACCCTACTGCATCTTGCTTGAACACGAGAGTCAGGTAGAATTCAATATTTCCGGAAGTTAAGGAGGAGCGCGGTCACCGTCCAACACTCGCCGATGAGTGGCTGAGGAAGTTGGCCGGCTACTTCTGGGACGCTATACTGTGGTAACACACGAGTCACTGTTTGTTTACCTGGCTGCGCCCTTATCTATACAGCGCCTTTATCACCGGGCCATCGAACCCGTCTTCAACGAGCTAGGGTCGACAGCGTGAACTGCATGTATATCTCTTTGCCGATCTCGTTGAGGACAACGTGTGATACTCAAACGTCGTCTCCGTCATTCAGGGCAGGTAATGGTCCCATTCAGCTCCTCTGTCACAAAGTACTGTGAAAGTCCTTACAAAATTTTACTAAGAAAAGCCATGACGGCGCTGCGATTGTTCCGTTACCGTGCACTGGAACACGGATTATTACACCTGCATTTTCCTAATATTTCGTGCTTGGGGCTTGGGGTGTCATGTGTTCTTCCGGTGTTATTTATTACGCTTCATCCTTCTCTATTTTCAAGCCTTCATTGTCTTCTAAACGCAGCAAGACAATCAGACTCTGCGAAAGTATGGAGTAATTGCAAACTGTCGCAGCGATAACGCGAGTTGAGAGTTGAAAATCATCAGTTTTCAAAATCACAAAGCCGGAAGTACGCAGCTTAGGTACGACCCAGCGTTTGTTGTTGTTGTTGTAGTTGTTGTTGTTGTTGTTGTTGTTGTTGTTGTTGTATAAATGTGGCTGCGGCAGTCGGGATCGCGACCATCGCCTAATCACCTAGAGTTCTGCCGCACAACGTCGTAGCCACTGGGCTACGGCGGTGGACAGCTCTCTCAACGTCATTGTAGCATTACGATAGATGGCAAGATGACCATCAATAAGTGTTCGTGGTTAATTGGACTCGTCAGCATCGTCGAAATATCAGTGATTCCAAAGGTAGCGGGATATAAACGACTCCAAACCAAACGACACCGTCCAAGAGTAATTTCTACATCTTTTCTATTTTTTAAGGGACGAATTTTCCGATTATTCGCGTTGGAAAAAAAAATTGTTACCATTTTGTCAGACTCTTTTTAAATTATTTGCAAAATTTCGCCGTAAAAATTTATTTCTCCGCATGATGCCGACATTACAAGAAAAACCGTGGAAATTTAGCTTTATATACCTGAAATGAGAACCATGAGCCTCTATAGAGCTTGATATGGCCGCTGCACGTTCAGGTTGACTCAGAGTGTTAGTTGTTTTCCCTGACACGAAATAAAACGAAAACGCTAATTTTACCAATGCCCCTGACATATGCAGCATGCATATGTTAGAAATGGTAAAAACTACTCCCAAAACTACTCACACCACTGAGTCACTGTTTTGTGGCAGCAACGTCTGCTGTTTACAAGCAGCACTCATTCGAGGTGCAATGACCGCTCCGCATACGACGCTGTCAGTGTCACGAGCTGGCCCCGTCTCTTCTCACAGCGTGTCGACCTTTAACATACCGTCTATCATTTGAGTCAGCTCAGAGGGGTTAACGACTTATCCTTCCAAAGTTCTCTTTCTTTATTACTCATGCAGACATAAATAAGTATCAGAAAGAAAGAAAAATAAGCAGGCTTGCCATTGTCTGCTACAAGGGACCCATCACGCCCACCCACTTCACGATGAAATTAGAAGAAAAAAAGAAGAGGTAAGTGATAAAGATTGCAAAAAAAGTGGAGGGGGGGGGCGGAAAGGGAAAGAAAGCACGAGCAACGCCGCGCACGAACATTACAGGCGTGCCGTGTGTGTGGGCACCGTCGCGAAACGCTCGAGCACTTTGCTTCCTGACTGCCCAACTTTCAATGGTTGTCGCTGCGAGTTGCTGTGTGAAAGTCCGAGAAGCTTGATATCTTAATCGAACTGAACTTACGGATTTCCGAACGGTGATGCTTCAGCTCGATATGCGAGGCTCACGAAGCTGCAGTGAAGAATTGTTCTCAAACCCTTACAATGTCGTTGGCAATGTTGCTGAGCAAAACGAACTCGCCTGATCAGCATGTACCGTTCTCTTCGCAACTAAATATACCGATGCAGGCGTGAGCTATGCTTAGATCAGTGATTGCTCCTCATGCCTGACCCCTTAACGTCGACGTGCAGACGCTTGCCATATAGAAAGAGCAGCCGGTGTTTCGTCGCTGTTACCGCCATCTTTAGCTGCTCCACCGTCGAAAGCCACATAACGCTGTTGATAAGGTGGAAACTATCTCCCCGCGTGTGGCGCTCATTGTTTGCTTTGCAAGATGCCGCGCAAACAAAGTCCGCTTGCGGCTGCTTGTGTCTTGCGGGCACGCAACACGAAGTGGGCACTTTGGTCAGGAAGCCGGAATGCTGTTGCCTTAAAATTGAATTATGGAGTTTTACTTGCCAAAACCGCGCTATGAAAATGAGGCACGTCGTAGTGGGCGACTTTCGGTTAACTTTGATCACCTGAGGCCTTTAATTGCTGTTGTTGGGTGCTATCGAGTTGCTGAGGATTCCTGCTGGCCCCAGTAGTGTTTGAATGTTAGTGAGACCCCTTAAATGCAACTTCTCGCCTAGATATTTCCCTGTGGCCTGAAGAATAAAACACCATATAACCATCTGGCGCACAGTGGGACCTCATTTTCCAAAACCTTCCACATTGGTGTGCATACTGTGAGCATGTTATATTTGTTCCTTCAGTTTTCCCGCCAACATCCCTGTATTCCAAATCGGAGTTTCTAAATACATATTCTAATAAATAAGAAAACAATCCTGCCTGATCCGGACACTAGCGCTGAGCAGCACAACGGCATAGCCGCTAAGCCAGCGTGCACGGCGGGAGACTGCTCGTCTTTTTTTTTAATACTTACTTCTTGATTGAGAAGGTGAACTACACTTTAATGCTTCGGGGCACATTCTTTAATAAAAATAAAAGAAAAAAAACTCGCAGTATTTAGTAACATAAGCATGGTAAAGTGGTCGGTAAGCCTGGGAAGTCGATGCCTTATATTTGATAGGCTAGCAAAGGCAAGGTAAGCTATAGCATGACTTTCGCCGGCAAGCTGGTTGCACAAACAAGGATCTTCTTCGATAAAAACAGATATTAGCACGTATTGTACATGCTTGCTCACTGCGCAGCATTTGACAAAATGGTCTTGCAATCTCGTTCTACACGAAAATAAAGACGTATATATGTCATAGCGGCAACTTCAGCCGATCAATACGCGGCCGTCAAAACTTTACGTCACAAAACGCGTTCGGCAAAGAGATACCTGCTTATACCGTGCATAGCTTGCCTCCGTCGAGTTGGCTGCTTAGTCATTTAGGAACAATGTAAGCCTACTCGACAAAGAACAGCTTTCGTTTCCACGTCGCTACTTGCGCCTGTCACGAAACAACGCTCTATGTCGTCGCTAACGGGCAAGGGACGAAAAAGATGCAATTTGACTCGCGCTCGGGCTGCCAGAAGCACAGACATCTCCTCGTGTACTGATGGCAGCTGCCTATTGTTTCTCGCCGGTGCAATGACATGACGGCTACTGTCAGGCGATACGACGGCGTGAAAATTGAGTGTGTCTCTGACGTCGGGTTAGGAAGGGGTGTCAGAACGAAGGCAACACAGAACAACAGCATTCACAGCCTGTAACCTATATCCACGCAGCAGCTGGAATGACTCGGTGTAATTTAATCGAAAAAGGCATTCTCGGCCTTATTACAAACCACCGTTTTGGCCTTTTAATTGTGGTAAATTATAGCTAGTAAAGAACGAGGGCTACCGGGGCGGACCAATTATTTTCTACCACAGAAAAGAAAAAAAAACAAACAAAAGGAGGTAGAAACTGAAAAAAAAAAAAAGAAAAGCCAGATGGAGACAAGTGAAGAAATCACATAGTATTAGTACAGGGCCCTCAAGGCGTTGCGGGCCCTGCTAAGCATCAAACTCCTCGGCGAACAAACTCGTCGGAGTACAAAAGAACGCAAACGTTAGGGGCCCCTTTCGCTTGAGTGCACCTATACTAATGCTTTTTAATACATAACCAATGTCTTAACTGCGCGCATCCTCGGAGCGTGATTGCGCCTTACTTACGTTGCCGTGAATATACCTCAAATGCGATAGAATGCTAGCGAAGTAACACGTGACCAAGACACCGCTGCCAATGATTTTCGGTAATCATGCTGAAACAAGAAATGAAATGTTGTGAAGTGTGTGCGTGCGTGCAGGCACACACCTACACCTAAAATCATCGTCATTAGCGGAAAGTGAACGTTTACCATACTGACTGAACCTTGTGGGTGCAGCTGTATAGTTGTGTATCACGTCAGGCGTTTATTGGCGATTGATTGTCAAAACGCATATGGAGGAACAACAACCGACATTGCCAAAGCATGTGAACGTAACCTTCTGCATGGATAAAAATAATGCAGAAAGAAATAAAGCAAGTAAAGCGAGGTGAGAGAATTAAGTATATCTTCACACCGCTCTTGTGGGCTTATCTACGTTATGAACCCAACAGTGTGCCCGAAAACATTGACTCCCGTTCACTCGCGGACTTTAAAAGACTCTCTAGTGCGAATGTTAGTAATGCAGTGTGCTTAAGGAACGATTAGTATTTTTGTGTGTGTGTGAAAAAACATACAATGTGTTAGATCGCTAAGTCAAGCTTTCAATAACGTGAAACTTGTTCCGCGGATACATGGTTCTGGAAAGAAAATGGATCATAGAGCAAACGTGGTCACATACGTTGCAGTTCACAAAAGGGCGTAAAAAAGGAGATGCATAGGCCGCCATAAGGCAGATAACAGGTGTTCGAGGATAGGTGGCGTGTTGAAGTTAGGTAGGAATTATATCTGGCACCGGGCAGGGACAATTGTGTATTTTTGGGACAAGCCTTTGTCCAGCAGTGGACGTAAGTGTGCTGATAATGGCGAAAAATAATTCTTCCAACTAATTTCATTTTTCAAGTAAAAACACATTACAACATTATATGCTGAGGTTTTTTTTTTTTTTCTTTATTTCCGGTTGGACGTCACCCACACGGGTACAAGAGAATTATATTACAATACACCAGGAACATACAAAACATGAATAACACAACAAAAAAAGACACAAAAAAGCTACCACGGCCTTCAAGCACTGATAAATAAAATTACAACTTAAAATTCCTTTCATATTGAGCAGGGCTTCCACCCTTCCCAACCATGAAGGAACACATTCGTTTGTTTTTTCTACCTCGATAAACTTTTTCATACTTTCTTTAAAATACTGTCTTGCTGGTCTCCTGTCAGGGTCACAGTAAAATCCAGCCATTCGAGAGCGCCATATACTGTGCAAGGCAGTCATAGAAGGCGAAACAATGATGCAGTTCTCAGACGAACTGCCGTGGGCGACGCCGGCTTACCTTTAATTCCTTGGGGTAATTTAACGTGCATCCAATGCTCGACACACAAACGTTGCAGTTTTTTTTCTTTGCTTTCTTTTTTTTTTTTTTTTTTTTTTTACATTTATCCACGCCTGTTAAATGCGGCAGCCGCGGACGGGCCTTGATCCTGCACGTCGTACTTAGTAGCGCTATATGGCATAGCCGCTAAGCCACCATGCGGCGGATCTGCATGAGAAAAATGTGCACATTGCTACCGTTGTTGCAGCTGAGGCGCGTTCTCCCATATTCCCATTGAAGTTGTGGCAGCCACAAATAGTGGAGATGTAGTTGGTCAAACAAGTAAACGTAAAAAAAAAAAACAAAACAAAAAAAAAACAAAAAAAAAAAAGAATAACTGCAGCCCAACCGGCGCTACCTTGAAAGCAACATAAACACGATGTACCAGTGAAACATCGTGGATACTTTCCGCGTGAGTCATCCCCTACGGTTTCAATGGCCTCATGGCCACCCCAGCAAGGCTCGAAGGAAGACCAGTAATTCTGTTCACGCTTTTCCTTTTTCGCGAGCGTGTCGCTGTATAGAATTTGACGCAATTTTTTTCAGTGCGTGAGAGAAGAACGCCGGAGGGTCCTGCGCACAAAATAGCAAGGACTATCCCTCAAATTGGTTCAACTTAAAACGAAAGCGCGACGAAATAGGTGCGCTGATGGAAGCTGCGCAACCACATTTACTGCCACAGTACGTGGCTTCGACCAAGACATCGATTGTTTCTCGGTATCAGCCGAAAGCGTTATCGCTTTTATAGCACATGCGCGTCAGTGGCGTGCACCGAACATGGCGTCGGGCCCCTTTGTTGCCTGAATTGGAGCGGGCAGCATACAGCGCCAGCATGTTTTCCGGCGTTTCTCAAGGGCGGATCGCTACCACGCAGCAGCCCCCGTTCAGCAGAGAAAGGCCCGAGCGCGACCGACATCGGCCCGAAAACCCGTTTGAGCGGCCGGGGGGGATATCTTCGTAACCGTAATGGCCGCTGGCTTAGCAACACCGCACGCGGGGGGCCCGCGAAGGGGGCTACAGCGGGCGACGCTTTCTGCGAAGGCAGCCGTGGCGTTGTTGACGGCCTCGGCGGAAGTCGCACGCTCTGGACGTGACGTAACCGGCTGCGTACACCCCTCTCCCAGCAGCTGGCTGGTCTCTCCCAGGCACGCCGAGCGCGCGCGGCGCTGGAAGAGAAGGTCGCCGGCACGACTGTTCACGTGCGCGCGGCGTGATCCGAGCGAGAGGCAGCGCGCGTTCCCGCTTTTTATCGTCGGTCGAGGCGGCTGCGCGCCGCAAAAGGAAAAACAGCCTCCGCATGGAAGCAAGCGCTCCCGCCGACTCCACGAGTAGCCCAAAGAGTACGCGAAAAGAAAGCGCTCGGACGCAGCAGCCATGGCACCGCCAGTACCGAAAGACGGCATGGACGCCGCCGACGAGGCGTCCTCGTCTGATCGGCCCCGTATCGTCCTCCCCTGGAGTTTGCGGCAACAGTGCTTGGACGAGGTGGGCCGAAGCGTGTGGCGCTGGAGCAAGAGCCTGGACGAGGAGTCTGAGCCCCGCACCCCGGTTACACCCGTCGCCGACAACCCGTTCGCTGAATGTCCGCTGCACGTCAGGCAGGATCTGCTTGAGTGCATCTTGGATGACGAGGCACGCAGCCCAGCCGTGCGACGCGTAGCCGAGTTGCTCTTGGTCTGCGGTGTGGAGTCGTTCGACCTCAGCTGCCTTGATGACTGCAGCACTGCCGACTTGCAGTTCATCCTCAGTCTACTGCAACAAAACGGCTCTTCCCTCTGCCAGCTGACCATCTCAGGCCTTTGGATGTATTCACCGGAGAGCGAGGAAATTGTCAAAAGCCTCCTCACATCGGCCCGCAACCTTCGGGTGCTGCGCATTCAAGAGATGTACAGGGACACTTTAGAAGTTTTGGTAAGGTCATGTCCGTTGCTGCAGCGTCTGGAGGTAATGCATCATTCGATGAACGCTGACGACATCGCTTCCGTGGCTCAAATCGTTCAACGGGAAGCGCTGCCGATTCAGCGTAGCCTCATGGAAGTGCGTTTGCCATCGTCTGTGAACGGCGAAGGGGTGATCAACCTGATCGAAACGTTTCCTAACCTGCAAATAATCCGCTGCGTCTACCTCGAGGCAATGCTGGACACTCTGGATGCTAGAGCCAGCGTGAGCAGTCGGGAATGGTGGGTGCGGAGACTCAGCCGCGTCCACGCACTGCAAAGTGGCCAGTCCATGGGCTCAGGAAGCGTCGAAAGGTTGGTCGCATGGTTTCCGGGTTTGGAAGAAGTTGTGCTGCACGTGCAAGAGGACATGAACCTGAGGGAATTAGCTAAGTTGAAGCGCCTACGTTCATTGGAACTCAGGAACAGTCAAACGTTACCATCTTCCTACACCGACGACGTGCTACCACTTCTGGCCCTGTGTGGGAAGCGACTGTTACGCCTTGGGCTCGAACACTTCGATGTTGTTGATTTAGCAAGGACTGACATCATGTGTCCCGAACTAGAATCACTGTCGCTGCGTTGGTTCATCCTTCTGGGCTGCTCAAGCCCGGCGGTGAGCTCGAGGGCGGCAGCGGCGAAGCCATTCCAGAACCTAAGGGAGCTCAGGCTTCGGCCTCGCGTCGGTCGCACAGTGTCGCGAGAAGCCTGCGAGCTTCTACTATCGCACTGCCAAAATATCCGCCACTTGGAGCTTTTCTGCTGCACCGGACTAACGGACTCGTTGGCCGCAGTTCTGTGCAAGCGCAACGGGTTCGCTAGTCTCAAATCTGTGCGGCTACGGCACGGCCACGGACTGAGTGCCAACGGACTTCAGTGCTTTCTTTCCAGAGCGTCGAAGCTGAAGTTCTGGAATGCAGGCAAGATTACCCGGAGATCGTCCCTGAGTGACGATGACGAAGACATGGACGGGGGAGTTGACAACGTCCGTGATGAGTGACGTATTTCTGTGATAAAGTGCCGCTTTTAAATTACAGAACATTGGAGTAAAAGCCACGTGATACGGCCTACTGACGCCACAAATTCAATGCAATTTTGTGCTTTGTAACGTTGTCTCGCTTCTTGTTTGTCGGCATCGTGTTAAACCTATGTGATTGTGATCAAATGCTGCATTTGTCATGTGTTCCTGTAAACTGCTGTGAATTTTTGTATGATTTTAGGCGTAATTCGCCAATGAACTTTCGTTTCTAGTCTCTGCCAATCGTAGCGATTATCAGAGAACTTTCGTTCACGTTTTTTGCCGAGCAGCAAAAAACCTGAAGCATGAAAGCAACACGTACTGTTACATTGTCCTCGTTTGTTCAGTGGTGTGCTGTTCGCTTCACGGCTTTCGCTCGTGTCTGTGTTTTTCCTCGTCACCTGTCGAATGGTACGCAGCGTGTCACCGCGATGAAGGCCACATGTTTCTCGTGCCAAATTGTTGAGCGCTTTATGTACAAAACTCTGTTTTCATTCCAAAGGCTTTTGTGTACGGACTGACTCATTATGCGGGGAACTGAATGCGTGTATTTTCGCGAGTGTTCTACCTTGCCACCTAAAATAAATCACCTTGAACCTTCTTTCAAAGTTTGCATTCTTGCGACCTGAGACGAGAATATTCCTAGAGGCACCGGGTACTAGTTAAGCGATGGGAAAAACTGTTTTCTTCAGTTGGTACGAATTTGGAGAACGGAGTTATAATCGGGCTGGTATAGTTGTATGCATTCCGATTTACTTAGCTACTCACGTATCTCGAACTTGAATGCTAGAATGAAACGTGTGCTTGACTGCTACGTGGGAAAACAAGGTTAAAAAGTGCGGAGAACACGAGAAAAAGAAACTAGATTGCGCGACTTCTCATTGCTTATGTGTGTTGTGGCTGTTCTGTGTGTCCATGGACACACCGAGCATATACACATACACGTAAAAAAGTATGTTGATTGCCTCGTACGATTTTCGTTTCATGATTTCCCTGGCTGGCAAATCTACGCCCACACTACGCATGTACGGGCGAGCGTTGCCTGGCTGGTCTATTTAATCATTATCGGCGTTTCCACGCAACACAATCGGCTCGCGTGTCGCCAGAGCTGCGGAGACCTCGTAATACCAGGCCACCCTCGCCGGCCCTATCGCATATCTGCGTTATCGACAAGTGTCTGGTCCTCGACTCGAGTGGGCAGCAATAGAAGGCTTCGCGTGCGAAGCGGCACAGTTTTGCCTCCTCTTTGCTCGCGGCTCCACGAGCAGATGGCTGCCTGGCAATGCTTTAATTGCGCTGATCGATAAGTTAAAGTAGAATCTCGGATCAGGAGCAATCCTGTCATATCGTGAACGCGTCAGATTGAGTTTTTTGTTACGCGGGTCTGAGCTCGAGAAGCCCAGACACGCGATTTTCGTGCGCTGGGTCACCTGAGCTCAGGCTAACCTAGAGGAACTAATCTCATATATGTAGAGCTACGGCTGTCACTTTACCAAGTGAACCTCTTATAACCTGGATTTTTCTGCCCAAAGAAAAGAATTCGAATTTCAGTTAGAAATGTTTTTATGCGAGGTATACGAACATCTAAAATTACTACACCATTTCCCTGCCAACAGGTGATATTTTAAGATTAAATTCAATATACTAAAACAGGGCTTCTAGCACAAAACAATGCCTTTACGTACGCATGATTTTGCGCTGAACAAAATCATACTTGGCAGGTGAACGAGCCTCTCACTTTATGGCACGCTGCAGTTCTTAACACTCAATATCCGTGATTGCAATTTATGCGTCTGAATGGAAACAGCCACACGGTTTTCTTCCTTTTTTTTTTTTTTTTTTTAAAGCGTTCAATGTCTTTGGAAGCACTACACGCGCTGTGTTTTTAAAGTCAGAAGTCATCTCATGCCGACGTATTTCTGATTGAAAGCCATACATGGCGTCCAAATTAAGATTTCTCTCTCCTAAAGGAGACCTCAATTCGTCTGTACAGATCACATTCAAGTGCACAGATTCGGCATGTCGTGAAATCGCGAAATATTGAATCTAAATCTTGGCTAGCGCCGGTTGGTTGTAGAACAACGCAGCGTTCTCGCCGTGCTGTGTATGTTCACTATATACGAGCAGCGGCGCTGACCTCATTTTGATGTACAAGGTCGAACTGCTACGAAAGTGTAGCTTCCAAGGGGCACACGTTTTTATAAAGTGAACTGGTGAACTGGTGGATAGATATTTGGGCCTAAATTTTCGTGATAATTGGGTGCATGGCGGCATCGAAGGGACTAGTGCATGAACTGGCAACGCGACCGCCGCTGGCGTTTCGCAACGGCGTCGCTCGGTGCCTGTATCCGCGTGGCCTACTTCCCAGCCGACAGCGCAGCCCACCATGCAGGACGGCGAGCATTGTTCGACGCCGCTGAACGAAGCTCATCCTTGATTCGCTCTCTTGCTTGGCTGCCCCCCGTGTCGACACTGTTTCGTCACATTTTTCGCTGCCGAAACGCGTTTTGTGTCTCACGTTCCCCTGTACGTTGACGACGGAGTCGCGCTCTCACGCTAACAAAGGGTGGATTTCGCGTTTGAATAAGAGAACTTATCACGTTCCGAGGCATGCTGTCCGTTACGGAGGATACCTACATTGTAGGGCAGCGCCGCATAATAATGGTATGTTTCAATTGTGCTTCATCGCCACTGATTTTGCAAATTGAGAGGCACTCCAGTCGATCTAGTAGTTAGATGTTCAGGCAGAACGAGTCAGTACCTCAGGTGCAACATGCCATGTAGCGGTTATACGGCCATCTGCGTGCAACTAACAGCGCAGCGTTTACTGGAAATTCTTAGGATATTACAAAGCGTAACGGATAGTCAGTGCTAATGGCTCCCTTCGCTAGAGGTGGAGGGGGCTGGGGGAGTGCCGAGAACTTTAAGCTCGGGCAGTAATTACAACATTCCTCGGCATATTTTATCGGTGATCAAGAACCCTTCGCATTAAAAGATAATTGGTGACGAATTGGTTTGGACACTCAAATAATTTTCTTTAGTCTGCTCGCTCGGTTGTGACGTGTATCAATCGTGCTCCGCAGCTGACTGCTCTTCCGGGCTGTTGTCGCTTGGCTCTTCGGCAGGGACGAACTTCGATATGTTGTGAAGAGCAAGGTCGCACAAAGCAGCACGGCCGTATGAGATCGAAGTGTCGTCTTTCGGAGGCCAATAAAACAGACCGAGTGAATGGCGTGGACGCCCAAATGTCTAACGAGAGCTTCGCAAGGGGCGTATTTGCTCAGATAATCACAGCAAGAATGGCACGGACGTGCAGAAATTGATAGCGCACCGTAACAAACGGCGCGCGACATTTATTAGGGCACTTCTCAAACAGCATAGAGAGACGACAGCAAAATCCTTGACACGCAATGCACGCGCCTTTAAAAGCTAGCTCCACCCGCCACGATGGTCTATTGGTTATGATGCTCGGCTGCTGACCCGAAGGTTGCGGGATCGAATTCCAGCCCCGGCGGCCGTATTCGATGTAGGCGAAATGCTAGAAGGCCTGTATACTTAGATTTAAGTGGCACGTTAAAGAACACCAGGTGGTCGAAATTTCCGGAGCCCTCCACTACGGCGTCCATCATAATCATATCGGGGTTTTGGGACGTAAAATTCCAACAATTATTATTATTAAAGCTAGTACTAAAAACGATAACTGCAATAAACACTGCAGAGCGCCTCGGCACGATGTGCGATGCAGTCGGAACGCGTGATTTCACTTACGTTTGTCTCAGCTCTAACAAATAAGCAGATTTTATGCACGTGCATAAAGTACAATATGGGTCAACAACCTCTTTCAACGAACAGCTGTTCCTGTGGAGTTCTGAATAACACGTGCTATTGTCTGCGACGCAGTTTGGACTCCTAATATGTTTGGACGGTCACTACAATGAGAGGAGGTACTGGAATTGGTAAGCTGTCAAGCAAAAACCCTACAGTAGTCCGAGAACAAACGAGGTATCACAACTGGTCTGGTGAACAAGGAAAATTCAGTATTGCCTATTCATAACAGATGTCCCTCTTTATTAATATCTTCTTCTTCTTCTTTTTTTTTTTTTTGTTATGCATCCTCTTAAATTACATATCTCCTCGTCAACAAGCTTTAGGACAATGTTCCTCGAATTGTCTACCTACGGCATTTCGAAATGTGAAAACGAACGCGAAAAGATTGTTTTCACGCCGCATATATAAACGGTGAGTGGTGCGCGACGCACGCGCTTGAAAGTGCGCAGATTATTACTTCGACACCTGCTCACCTCGTCTCCGGTTGTAGTGTTTACCCAGGCGTTTATTAGTGCTTACTCACGGCGCGGCATTTGTTTTCATCAATGATATTTTTATAGCTCCTGTATCGCTCCGTTCTTCCGAGAAACATCGGTGGAAATGGATGCGCGATGCCAATGCGAAAATGTAAGCTCACCCATGACTGCTTTACTCTCTCGCCTTCACATAGCTTTAGTCTGGTGATTACTTTTTCTAAAGTAATAGTGGCATTATATCAGCGCAGAGTTCGATGTATGCAGAAAAAAAAAGGGACAAAGAAGAAAGAGAGCTAGAGGCCCCCAAAATAAAAATATATTCGTGATTTTACCTAAAAGCCAAGTTTAACTAACACTATTCCGTACACCGCGCATATATTCGACAGTTTTCTTCACACATTTCTCACAAAAGAAAAGAAATAACAAAGAAAATTGTACATAATAATAAAACCACGATATGATTATGAAGCACGCCACAGTGGAGGGTTCTGGAAATTTTGACCATCTGGTGTTCTTTAACGAGTGCTGACATCGCACAGTACACGGGTCGCCAGCATTTCGCCTCCATCGAATGCGACCGCTGCGGCCATGTTCGAACCCGTGACCTGCCGGGTCAGCAGCCGAGCACCGTAACCGCTACGCCACCGCGGCGGACACGAAGTGTGCGTAAACATCAAGATGAGAAGTGCATGTACTCTCGGTGTGCAGCTACCGCAAGTTATTTTTGCACCACCCTGGCAAAGACTGGCCAGTGGAACACCGAAACCAAGACAATTAATTATTGCGCCCTCCTCTATTTTATAACCCACGCGTTGTTCGCTGTCACGGCGCTGCTACTGAACAGTCGCGACTGATTTCATTAGCAATTTATCCCCAAATTCATTTCTCGTCGTGTTAGGTTAAGCGTTAGGTCTGGGGGGTCACTGCAGCCTCACATACTCGGGCAATCACCCAATTTCCTTTCCAAGTCACGTACTGGCTAACAAGACGATATGTGCTCGAAACAAGGCCGTGGAAAATAAAAGCAAGTAGGAGATGGGGACCGCGGTGGCAGAGGACAAAGTGTGCACGACAGACTGCAACGTCACCATGGATAACTTATGTACTGCCACCTCAAGCGCGGGAAGACCGGATTCGTGGCCGCGTTCAATAAAACAATCGCCGGGAAGTATTTGTTTTTTCATACCGCCTTTTTTTGTTCTTTTTTAGTGTGTTATAAACAGCCGCGCTCCGCTCCTTCAGATGTATTTTCTTTCGATCCAACATTCTTATTTTTGCCACGAAACTGGTTGCCGCTGCTCGGGCGTGTGTCAACATTCGAGGCTCCTCCTGGGAGGAATGGGCCTCCTCAGCATGATCGTCAGAGGGGGGCCGAGTGCTTTATTGATCCTGTTCGGTAACGAGACCTTAGTTATCGCCAGTTCCAATGCACGAGAGGGGGGAAGCCTCTGGTTCACTGCCACCCTTCCACCTCGCCCTCTTTCCGATGAGGATATTGGAGGGGTGCTTGGCGTTCACTGAGAGCGAGCGCTTAGGGTCTATCGGAGCTGTTTTCTCTATTTTTGTACCACGGCTCTGGCGCTTCGCGAATGCTCGCGTAAACATCGCGGCAACGAGGTTAATGGTCGTCGGAGCAACGCACCATGGCCGGGGTACATGCGCCGGCGTTGCGGAGATTTGCTGCTCTTGCCCTTTGGCCGCTGGACTCGTGAAAGTTGTGCAATACTCGGTGGGGCGTGAACGCCCGATGCGGTTAGAAATGTAGCACACGTGAGTCATTTAGTTGCTGCACAGCTACTACAAGAGGTGTTTGTGCGGAAAGTAGTGAAGAAGAAGCACCCATCCGAAACATCTTGCTTGGATAGCTGAGCCCGCCATATTTGTTACCAATCAGCCGAACGAATACCCCACCACGAGTATGTAGCTTCCTCACGGAGCTGCTCCACATAACAATCAGTATGTACTTTTAAATGCGCTATCCTCGAAAAGAAAAGCGCAAAATAATCTCATTCTACCGGTAGTGACATGAGATGCAGAAATTTTGAGAATACCAAAGGAACTCGAGATGAAGTTAAGGACTACGCAGCGTGTGCTGTAACGGGAAATGCTAAGCATAATCTTAATAATAATATCTGGGGTTTAACGTCCCAAAACCAGCCATATGATTATGAGAGACGCCGTAGTGGAGGGCTCCGGAAATTTCGACCATCTGGTGTTCTTTAACGTGCACTGACATCGCACAGTACACGGGCCTCTACCATTTCGCCTCCATCGAAATGCGACCGCCGCGGCCGGGATCGAACCCGCGACCTTCGGGTCAGCAGCCGAGCACCCTAACCGCTATACCACCGCGGCGGACACTAAGCATAATCTTAAGGGGCATGGTATACAGCAGAGTTAATTAGAGAGCAAGCAAGGGTAACCAATATTACAGTATATACTAAAACAGAATATCGGAGATGGACAGGTCATTAATGCGCAAGACAAATAACTTGTGATCAATTAGAGTTACACGATGGATTCGGCAAGAAATCAGCGCATGAAACGAAATGGTGAGATGAAATTAGTAAGTTTGAAGGCATCACTCAGCAAGCACAAGACAGGGGAATCGAAGATCATCTTCGCCTTGCAGTGGGCATAAACGACGATGATGATGAACCTGAGAATGAATTACGATGCGATTTCTTTGAATTAAGGGTCCCGCTGTGGCAACGGTGTTTCTTGGTGCCGCTAGCCTCGCATTCACGGAAGTAGCAGAAATAAGCAGTTCTCGCCCTCGAAAGCAAGGCGCAATCGACATCACAGATCATCAGTCCAACACGGTATAGCACGAGATCGATTTTTTTTCTGCTTTACGATGGCTAATTACGGCATGAAGGACCGAAAACACGGATAAGTGGAAGGATCAGTTTTCCATGAACCAGATCCCCGGTAAAGTGAAAGCGCCTTTCTCTTACGCTCTCACGCACATTTGTTACCACTGTGTGCTGCTGACCCGCACAACAGCCTTCTTACCTTTCGCAATAGTTATTTTATTTCCTTTGTACATTTTTTTCTGATTATGTGGCTCCGAAGACGTTACACACATTCTGAATACTGAACTCGCCGGCGACTGCGACTAGAGGCGCCGTTGGCAATGTGCCGCCGACCCCGCTGACAATCCAGCAGCGTGCCTGAAAAGGATGTTGCACCCGCAGTGATTCGAGTCCTGGCGTCGTTGCCGCTTTCCCTATGAGCGCAGCAGCTTGGCGCGCTGGTCTGGAACGACCGCTGGCTCGCACATGATCAAGTCTCGTACGACAGGCGTCATTTCAGTCGTCATACAAAAAAAAAAAAAGTTCAACAGCCTGCACGTGCGACTGGCTCGATTCGCTTGAGAAACACTACTTGCATAAAGGCGCGATATGTACAGATAATTGCGCCATCTTTAGGTGACGAAGCGTCATGCCACAAGGGAATGAACACACTTCACTCAAATAAATCCCGTGCAAAGCACGCCCAATGCCTTGTTTCCTACGCGGATATTATTGGGACCCTGTGCCTGAAAACCAATAGAGAAGAAAAACATACTTTCGCTATTGAGGCACGCGGTGAGCGCAGTGGTCACTCTAAGCGCGGAAGGCCACAATATTCCATTTATTCACACGAATGCAGCGGAGCGAGTGCTTTCCAAGGAGCTGCAAGTGTCTCCGAACGCTCGCAAAACAAATTTCACGTGTTCATCACATGAGCGAAGGCGTCCAGATGCCGCGACGCAGCAGGCTCGTTTCGAGCTCGCAATGTGGCGCGTCGGTGCCATAAAAAAAAAGACCACTTGTTGCAGACCTCAGTGTAAACAACTTGGAGGGTGTGGATTTGCGCAGATTGCAAGCCTTCATGTGGACGGCATCATTTACCGCGTCATGTTACGCTGTTTATGCATATGCTAGACATGCGGTCCGGCTAACCTGTCAAGCTGTCATTAGCCACTGGATCTGTCCTTTCACTCCCTCATATGTTACATATGTCCGCCGTCAGACACGTGTCGTGAACGCCTATTCATTCTGTAATTCAAAACAGCCTTCTATGATGTTACGATGCTGCTGAAAAGAAATAATTTTTCTTTTCGTGAATAATTGTTGAAAGCAGGGTTTGGAACTAACGCCAATAAGACAGTAAAAAAAAATAAAAAAAATAAATAACGAGGATGGACGCTGTCAACATCTTGCGGTCGCGCAAGGTAGAGTAAAAACAGAAAGACAGATAGCCCGATAACCTGAACTTCCTGACTGTGTCTGTGGAAGCTTATAGAATGAAAATAAGGCATAGTTCGTACGATTTCCCGCCGTTTACGGGTACCACGCAAAGTGCAGCCTCTGAACAAAATTCGTCTAGGACTTGAGCACGGCGCAACAGACGCAAGTCAGATTGAGAGCGAAATTTCAAAGAAAAATTGATGCATGGATGAATGGTGAAACTTTATTTAGAGTCCTGAGAGACGCGACTAGCGCACAAGTGGGCTCCTCCCACGCTGGGACGGGCAGGCAAAGCCTGATCGCCGCATCGTGGGCTCTCTGGACGGCCCAACGCTGATCCCCTCTGTTGGGGCTTCTGATGGCGGAGCCCCACTAGCCTAAAAATCTTTTAAGAGCAATAGCGTGACCAATGATGATGACATCTATTGTTAGCCTTTCGAATTAGCTACCTAGCTAAATCGAGGTACAAAAAAATTTGCATCTATTGTAGGCAAACATTTTTTCAATGTCCACTTTATAATCCTTCTTTTCCTTAAAACATATTTAGTTATATCTTGTGTAGTTACACATGCTTGTGGAAAACCTGGTTTCCATCTCTTCCCGACTTTATCACCCCGCAATATTTAGAAAAAAAAATGTCTTACTTATCTCAGCCGCTGCCAGTTTACGCTCCCCCCCCCCCCCCCGCCCCTGCGCATTTGAATCCCTTATAGAAGGTGGCGGAGTGGAGGCCATGAATTGCGTCTACGTAGAAAAATTTATGGTTATATATATATATATATATATGCCTTGCTTTTCAGCGGTGGATCTTGTCCCTGAAGACAATAGCGCGCACACACACACACACGCACACGCACACACACAAACATATATATATATATATATATTCAGAAACATGTATTCATTGGCAGCTGTGGACTAGTGAAATAACAAAATGAATGCGTAAAAATAAACGCCGTGATATACCACCCTACAACTTCCTGAACCCTGCGGCCCTCACCGTTCTTTTTATAGTTTTCCCCTTTTGGAACGCAATGACATTTACACTCAAGCGCCAAAAGTTCTGTTCGCTCGCGTAGAGCACGTTTATCACATAGGCGGTATTATCCTGATATAGATCACCGACTCGACGAAGTACATGTGTTAAAATTTTTCTTGTTTTTATATACGCTCAAGTAGAGGTAACTGACATCTGTTAATTCCCCTGTTTCACCAACGTTTATCGATACAGAGCTCTCTGTTTGCCGCTCGCAGTTGGCTGTCTTTCACTTTTTTTTTATCCGGTTCACGTGGTTTCCCCGTGGATGGCCAAGAGATGGACATGTGCACAACTGCATAGTGGGAAAGGTCATGAACGCGCAGGTGCAGGATGCAATATAACATCGATGAGCACCGTTGACTGCATTTCTTCCAATCTGATGTTCCAGCACACTCGCTGTTCACATGTTACCTACATTCAGGTGGGAAAACATATACACATAAGGTACCACTTGAACGAACATCAGTTGAACGAACATCAGTTGAACGAACTATTCAGTAGTACGAACTTTTTAAGCCCCCCTTCCAGAAGCACCATTGAACGCAATGCTAACTCACTTCAGTTTAATGAAATTCAATGCAGCGCATTTCACTTCACTGAGCATATTCCGTGACACCATCCAATGCCTCCCAAGTTATGTTGATCAGTTCAACAAGTACAACCGCGCTTTTTGCACAATAGTTTTACTGTGGCCTTTCACAATCGGCTTCGCCAGTGGTGTACCACAGCAGCCAATCGCGGAAGCCCCGATTTTACGTTGACAATGGCGCTTGATTATAACGTGACGAAAAGTTGACCCCAATCCATCTTGAACTCGCTTGGCTGCCTACACATTTTCGAAGCCAGCATGAGCCATAGCCGCATCGGCAGCTGCAGCTTTTTCCCTACAACTTGTTATCATGAGTGCCAAACGGAAGCGCAGGTAGCTGGACGAAAATATGGATGTTTAGCGTAGAGGCACTGCTGCAATTGCAGAATTTGAAGTCTTTTTCTGCCGATTAGAGTGTGTCGCCGAAGACGATTCATGAGAACTTGCACACTGTAACTCAGTTCGTGACCACTGCAGTCTTAAGAGCACAAGTGCAGCGAAAGATTTCTGCATTCTTCGCAAGATCCTCAGTAAGCATATACTATCATGTAAATAAGCAGCATGACAAAGAATTCGGCAGATCTCATGTACCATGGGAATCGATGTTATGCGAAGCATGCGCAGGGAGGTGAATGTGATGTAACTTTTTTACAGTGAAAGCTGTTATGAGATCACAATAAGGGCCGTTTTTGCGCCGTAGTTGTCCGCCGCCGCCGCTGTCCGCAACCACTATCGCACGAAATAAGAAGAAAACTAAATAAACAAAAATACCTATGACAGAATGGGAATCGAACCCGGGCCCTCTGCGGGGCAGCCCAGCACTCTACCACTGAGCTACGCCGCTGCTTGAAACTGCGGTGCAAACTGACCCTATGCAGGCTTCATGTCGGGCAAGGAATCGCGTTAACATGTGTTAACTGTAAAGCGTTTTAGAGCAGTAAAGTAACAACCAGGCGTCACACTATGCGAATTGCGTAACGAGTGGGTCTTTCAATGGCCCAACCCATTACAAAAGCCTCAGGCATAATTCTTCAACGTCGTCAGACACAGCATCAACAAAATGCACATAATGCGTTACAAGTGTGTAGCGGGTACCACGCTTTTCCGAAGAATGACGAATAATGGCATAGCGGACGCTTCCCCACTACACAAAATATTATGAAGATTTATGGCGTAGTGGGTACCATGCAAGTGAGCTTGTAGTAGTTGCCCCAAGAGTGTTTAAAAAAGGCTCTAGAAAGGCCGCTCTTCCAGCTTTCGCTGTGACTGTGCTGCGCGTTCCGAGCAGGCCTGGCAGTTTTTATTGAACGAAACGTTACGAAATGACGCTAAAGTTGTGTACAAATGTCGTACGCACAGGCGTATGTAGAACAGTCACATATGTTTATATTACCAGTCGTTTACACTTGCGTTAACGATGCCCACAGCAACATGGGTATTACCAACACCAGAAGCGGTAAGCTGATATGTAGCGCTTGTGCTTGCGAGGATGGTAGCCCTGTCTAGGGCTACGTAGACCAACTTCAGTCGATGGCGCTTAAGTATACAAAGCCTCTATCACAGGAGTATATATGTAACTTTTATAAAACTGGATAGCCAGCACTGCAACCACAATTGACGTTTCCGCAACATTACGCCTGCATACGGTCTTTTTCCAAAGCAGTTTCGATACCTGGCGTGGCTCTGTGGTAGAATATTTGATTGCCACGCAGAATGCTTAGGCTCGATTCCTGCTGGGACCCTAATATTTATTCTTTGCATTCGTCGGGTAAACGCTGCCGATGTCACGGTTTTCTTAAAGCTCTCGTATTTAAATTACCAATGACTGTTCTCGCCGTTCTTGGGTAGATATAGACTGTCAATCACCTGCAACGCATACCAGCCATACCGCAGCCCGTGGTATACGGGTATGTGTCCATACGTGTCTGGAGGAAAGGGTTTGGCAACGTACGCGGCGGGATTTTCACGTTATTCATGTCATGAACAGCCAGACACATTCGTCAAACCCTCTTACCCTCCCATACTAATTTTGGTCTACTCCAAGTTAAGAAGTTAAGCAGGCGATCACGAGAGCATCCCAGACGTAGGCGGCTAGATAGATAGATAGATAGATAGATAGATAGATAGATAGATACATACATACATACATACATACACACACACACACACACACACACACACACACACACACATACATACATACATACATACATACATACATACATACGTAGACAGAAACGCTCAAAGTGCCTGCAGTTCGCTAAGAAATGCTTCTCATTTCAATAAATGGGTGGAAATTTCATTTGAACACCAGATGTTTCCTTCAGCTTGTGATAACAAGCTGCAACATAGCTGTTTCAGTTCAGCTACCTTTCACTTGAGCAGACTTTTTCGTGGTGTATCCCTTCAAGTTCGTTCTATTGAAGTTTTACTGTATCCCTGTGAAGGCTCTTCCTCTTACGTATACGGAACAGGTAATTTTAGAAAGGCGAAGTCAGGCGGATAAAACATGGACGATCCTGTGTAACGTCTCGGAAGGACGCGTATGGCGTGGACGTGCGTTATAGGTGCTCTGTAATAATCATTTTGTTTGCGCGTATGCACTGGTTCAGCTGGCATGTCTGCTGCTAAAATCAATCTTAATGCCGCATTTACTCGATTGCAACGCGACCACGATTGCAACGCGAGGGGTGACTTTTCATTGCGCCCAGGAAGAAAAAATTGTATACCGGTATGCGATTGTAACGCGAGGGTTGACTTTTAGTAGCAAAAATTTAGGGGAAAAACTCGCGTTACATTTGAGTAAATACGGTAGACTACTCGCTGCGCTCCAAGTGCGATGAGGACGTCATACGCACCTGTGTGCTGAGGACGTCATACGCACCTGTGTGCATTTGAACGTTTCCGCCACTGGATGCAAATTATATGTCTAGCGGGAATACGTCATCAATTATATGTCTAATAAATATGTATATAACACGAACACATTTAAATTCCTTTGTGTCACTGCTGTTGTCGCATGACTGAAATATTACTCCAGAATTTCACCTTGGAAACACACACACACAAGGGAGAGAGAGATGACGACGACGATGATGATGATGAATAAACGTGTATTTTTGAAACAGCACACCTACCGGGGAAAGCCCCGGTTCTACCCTAAGCGGGAGGTTTCTCTCATTCGAGGAACCCGGTTCACGAAGAAATAGTCTCAATAGTCGGATACAACTTTAGAAGTCCGCGGCATTTCCTCCGCAAAGGCGGATGCACCCAAGCCTGCAACAATGGGCGCACATTCCAGAATGACGTCATCCGCCAGACGGCTGGTGAGCCCGCCTTCGGAGAACACTGCCGATTGCATGAGCGGTACTATTCTTTAATCGCGGAGGCGATCGGCCGCTGCGCTTCGGTCGTCTGGGAGGGCCCTCTCTGGACTTCCTGAAGTTGTATCCCAATGTAGGGGCTTCGTTGCAAGTTATTAAGCAGTTAACCGTGCTGGTAACGTGTCAGTAAACGGCTGTTGAACAGCGGCCTCGTATTAATGTCGTACTAAGTTACTTATGCGCTTACCTATGGTATTCAAAACTAACCGAAACGAACGGGGCACAATGGACGGGATGACGAAAAGGCTTCGCGGCCGAAGTATTCACTCGAACGGGCGCGCTGAGTTCAGCAGGAGACAGTTGTCGTCCCCCGGAAGTATAAATACTCGTATACCTCAAAAGAAACTTTCGCTTACTTCGGCCTGCTTAATTACCCATAAGTATCATGCACATTAATAATGGCAAGAACTGCATGTGATCCAAACGCCGCTCTCGATGTATGTCAGCTATCGGCCAACAGCAGCAATCTGGTAAATGACGAAATTCAGCAGCCGCCGGTAGCTTCAAAGAGAGTGAGTACAGGCCTCTGCTCGATGAAAGGGCGCTTGAAAAATTGGTTACCTCATGCAGCGCTTGTGAACTCTACGTGCCACGCACAACTACAAAATTTGGCTGGGCTATACATATCAATGTTGGCTATCCGTAGAACCTGTTTTTTTCGCTAAGCCGGAAAGGTGGTTCTGAACCCTTTTAGGGCACGTTTGTAGATGATGGCCAAATCCAGCACTCCCTCGCTAGTTACCTAATAACGTCAGCACGTCACCCTGCAGCGCCAGACCTGCATATGTCATATGCTATTAGACGTAGCTTCAGAGACTGTACGTGTATGCAGGGAGTAAGGATGCGTAAGAAGCCAGAGATTCTGGCTTCTTTATTTCCCGCACTTCATTAATGCTCTTATTAATGCAATTATTCCTAGCACTTCATTTTAATGCACTTCATGCAGTATCTGCGCTCGTGGAAAAGACTTGACTACAGGAATTGAGAGAGACATAAATGAAATGACAGCTTTTACACATTCAGTGCCCCGTTGTGGACGGTAAGTACAATGCGCATTCATCGTTTGTTTTTGTTTTTGTTATTTTTTCAGGGAAGTATGAAAAGTGCACTTTGGTATACTTTTTATTCATGACAGTCAACCGGAGCTCTCTCCTGGACAAGGCTAGATGTTCGAACTCTCATATGCAAAGCACAGAGATTTCTCGGTACACTGTCCAGGACTGGTAAGACTACCTGCGGCCCCGTTGGTCTCATGCTCCAGCTTACGAGGGGCTTGTCTGGAACGTGGACGATAAAATTGTTGAAGTCCGTGCACTCGACTTCATTAATTTATCATCATCCACCATTCATGAGCGGCCAACCCTTCTGCTAACGAACTACGAAAAAAGAATAGCGTTGATATAGAATTCGTTACACTATCCAGCCACTGCGTGGTTAATGCTGTCCGTAAGTAGAACTTTAGGCACGGGCGCAGACTGACCCTCTTATTCTAGAACGTCCCGTCACTCGGCGCCGCGCCCCACCTATGGCCCGACCTTGAATCGAGAATTTCGATGGCAGATCCGCCTTGCGGCAGGAATGTTCACTGCGTGTGCGCGGTAGTGGGCATCATTTCGTGAGAACCGCTGAGTCATTTTCAGTTTTAGCGGCTACACTGTGCTCAGCTCGGTCAGGTAAAAGGTGAACTTCGAGTCGAGGCTTGAAAATACGGGGTTGACACTGGCCGGGATTTCGCTCTCTGTTTGGTCTGTTGCAGCGCCCGCAATCAATTGTTAGGGCAGCCGGTGACATACTACGGCGGTAGCACAACACGTTGAGTCACCGCCGAGGCCACAGCATCGTTTTTTCACGCGCCGAGCAGTTTGTTTACGACTCACGACAGCGGATCCGGCGGGCGGGCGCGTCCTCGTTTTTGCTTTCTCCTCGGCCCTTTCATAGCCGTTGCGGAAACAAAGAACCGCCGCGACGCATGGCGCGCAACCAGCCGCCTCCGGAAGCGCCGAGCGCACGCCGCTGACCTCCCTCTGGCCGGCGTGCTGATCCCGTGCCCGGCGCACCGGCGTCACGTGCCACCGGCACGCAGCATGCGTTGCGGCGACGCATCCTGGAACACGCAACGCCCGCTCAAGGCGCATGGGCCGCAGCTGCGGCCAACGTTACGCTGCGGCAGGTGTCGTCTCTCGTTCGCGTCGAAGCCGCCGCCTTCAGAGTTTCGCGAGAGGGGGGTTTCCCGTCGGCGCGGAGGGGCGGTGCCTAGCGAAAGGCGCATGAACGCTGTCCGGGCAGTGGACTATCTGAGCATTCGCGTATCGTTCTTTCGTTTTAGTTCGCTATGCCCCATTCACGCGATCAATAAATAAATAAATAAATAAATAAATAAATAAATAAATAAATGTCACAGCAGCACGTTGTGCAAAACCAACGTCATTTGCGGTATATTACGGCTACAGGGGATAGTGGCTGAAGAGGTTGTAGAAGGAATAATTGCATATGCGCTAATGACACGTGATGTAAAGTATGCAGAGGCATCTAATACCGTAGGGATGGTCGATTAAAATTTTAATCGATTAATCGTTAGTCGTTCAACCCTTTGATCGATTAATTGCTTCCGATGTGATGTTTTAATCGATTAATCGGTTACTCGACATTTTTGATAGGTGCTTTGAAAAGGATGTCTCATTGTTTGAGAGGCATTGTTTGTCTTTGGTCTCGACTGAAGTCTTTCTATCAGACGCGCTAGAGATCACTCGTGCGCATTTGCGCCTTCGTGAAAATTCGCACTTTCGCCCAATGGACAGAGGCGGCCCGTTGTCTTTGGTTGATGTCACGAATTCAAGGATCTGTGGCGATCATCTATGGACGATTCGGCAGCAGGTCGCATTTCCTAGAAGCCTGCCTACTCGAGGAGGCGTTTTCGGCGACCACACTGGTCGCAAAGACGCACCGGAAACATGCAGCGTGGCCGAGAATGAGGAAGTCCCGAGGAAGGTAAAGCAGAGACGAGGAGGAAGAGCAAGTAAATAAGACGCGCGCACATAGGGACGGCATCTTTTCTCTGTTTTTCCGTTAGATTTTGTGGAAGCCCTTGATAATACTATAATTGTGGATTGACGTGATCTCTTCCTTGAGGTAACACAAGTTATTGCACAGCAACATACTGGCCTCGAACAGACCATCGGTACAGGCATCAGCGGGAAGCAGACCAACATGAGGTTTTGCTTCCCGGGTAGAATGAACGGTAGTTGCGCCAGTGTACCCCGCATGCTCCACCTCGTCGTTGCCTTAACTCGGCGCTACGCGCACGTGTTCATTCGTGCGTACAGCCGGGACTGTAAGAATAATAATAATAATAATAATAATAATAATAATAATAATAATAATAATAATAATAATAATAATAATAATAATAATAATAATAATATAATCCGGCATTTTACGACCCAGAACCACGACATGATTATCGGGAACGTTATAGCGGAGGACTCCGGAAACTTCGACCCCCTGGAGTTCCTTAACGTGCACCTCAATCTAAGTACTCGGGCCTCAAGTATTTTCGCTTCCATCGAAACAGCGGCCGCCGCGGCCGGGATTCGATCCCGCGACCTTCGAGCCAGCAGTCGAGCACCGTAACCACTAGACCACCGCGGAGCCCGAACTGTGAGCGCTGTCTATAATGCATCAGACACTAGAACATATAGTATTTCGCGACTGTCCTCCTTTCGCGTCGCAGCAGATGACGGGGGCTTCTATAGGCTGGCTGACGTGGGAGTGCAAGCGTTAGCTGAAAGCGGCATTTCTCCACGGTCTGTAGACCATTTTCATAATCCGCAAGTGCGCTTCCTTGCGCTGCATATTCGCCCAACTAATGGCGACACTTGTTGCGCTTCAAATGGAGACGAGGTCCTAGTTGCACGTGCTGGGGTTTATCTATTACGCTTGTTCATGTCAGGAGAGCTGACTCAGCTGAGTCTACATTTTCCGCGTAATAGTGCAGGCAAATCGCGCTTGAACACGCTGTTTGCGGAAGTGACTAACTACTATCAGTTGGGCTAACTGCACCGCAGGAAAGTTAGCTTTACAATCATGAAAGGCGTACACAGGAAAAGCTCGTTAATTCGCAAAATCGGATAATTCGGACGCGTTCTCTGGTCCCGGGCAGCATATGCATTGTTTAATGGCATCAAACTTTCGTTAATTCGGTCATACTGTTCGCAACCCGGTTAATTCGGAGAATTCTCGGAGCGCGCCGGCGCGAAGAGCAACAATTGTGGGACGCAAAGGAGCGAAAACGGCGTTCGCCGTCAACCGAACCAAGGCGGCGTAGTCTGCACCGCCATCGTCATCAGCGCGAACCGTGTGGTAACGACGGTAATGACGTTTCGGGTAAGCACGTTTCGGATTAGTTATGACTCGGAGGTCTAGAGCCGCGGCCACATCGTGAACGATGTCGCGAGTGGCGAGAAATGCGGCTTTTACACCACTCTTATGCAAAGTAAGTAGAGGATTTACGTATTTATCAAGAAAATGATGGCGGAATAGACATTTGTTTGTTGTTTTCTTCATACTTTCGATAATTTGAAATTCCGTTAATTGTGACATTCTTTTCCGCTCGCGCGATATCCTGATTTCCGAGTTTTTACTGTATACGCAATTAGGCGGACAGTTGGGATAGTTGGTATATAGCATAATAAAAAATGATTATTAGCGTCCTTGTCCCCTTTACGCTAGGAATCACGTATTATATATATATATATATATATATATATATATATATATATATATATATATGGATATCACTTAATCCTGTTACCATCACATACTTCGTCACTCTTCCCCCCGTTGCGTTTTCCCCAGTGCAGTGTAGCAGGCCCGGGCGTATCAGCTCAGGTCACCCTCTCTGTCTTCTGATATATTTTCTCTCTTTCATTCGTTGGTAAGCAACAATCTTTTATTTCGTACAGAGTAACACGTAACGGCAATAGCAAACAGTCGAGAAATAAACAACGCATATTACGATGTGGCACTTCTTGTACTACTGTACAGTAAAATTTAAAAAACACACCAATAAAAGCTGAGAGTTAAATAAAATACCCCAAAAGTTGCCATAGACACTGCAGGCGAAGAAAATTGATTGTTCATCAAAGGCAAGCAGAGCTGAATTGTGTTGATGAAACAGAGCGGCGGCGAAAACGAACACAAACAAAATAAGCAATTAGACGATGCACTCGCACGTCTGAAATGTACAGAAAACTTCACTTCTGAGCGCTGACGCACCGCTTTGTTGCTTTCATTCATTGAAGCCATAGCGCTGGAAACACAGGTACCAAGAAAGAGGTCCCTGGAAAGAGGACCCAGCTTTTTGAAAAAAAAAATTTGAATTACCAACAATCCATCATTTTGAAACATCAGAATGCGTTACGTAATGGAAAAGCGACTTGATCTTCAAGATAAGTTACACAAAGGTGAATGGCTGTTGGCTATACAGCGCGATACTGACACTTACCTGAAGAGACGGATTCGTGCCTTCAGGAATGGCGTCTTGAACGTTGCAATTTTAGCCATGACCACCTTTCTTTGGAGGTTGACTCTTCGGCCCATTAATTAAGTGGGCGTGCCGCCGGGGATATCTTAAGAGTTTTCGTCCCTGGCTTCGAGTGATGCCTGCCACCTTTATCCCACATCGCAGTCGTCGTTTTCAAATCTTCTTGAACAACGTCCACACCGCGCTCCTCTTGCGATTGCTCGCCATTATGACATCACAAAAGGAAGCAGTATACACGCCAAAATGTAATAATAAAGAAATATAGCAAGCAAGCACCACGTGTTCCTTGCAGACGGTTAACCAGCACACGATAGAAGAAAGGGAGGCGAGAGGCGGCGAATGCAGTAGGCTGTGAGCGGAGAGAAGCGGGCGAGTGCATTAATGCCTTAATCGATTAATTGAGGAGTTTTAATCGATTAATTCAGTTAATTGAAAGGCAGTAATCAATGGCAATTAATCGATTAATGGTTTTTCTTTAATCGATTAATCGTTCATCGATTTTACCATCCCTATAATACCGACGCGATCAGAGCAAACGTGACCAACTATACGACAGTACATCATGAATAGCCATGTGACACAACTAACACGGAATGATAAGTTGATACTTTTTCATGTACAAACGCCGCTATTTGCAGAATGCAGCACGCAGGGCGGAAAGTGACCAGCAGGGCCAATAATGGAACCACCAGCTCCAGGCGGCGATCGAAGTATCAACCTATATTTCGCAGCCCTTGCTGTATATATGCTTGACTCCTTCCAGCGAGATTCTTGGCCGATCTACTGGAGTGAGTCGCCGCCACTTTACACAGATGAGCAACCAAGCGGCCAATTATTAGTTCCCGTGCAATGACGACGCCACTCCGCTACAATTGCTTTGCATAAAATTGGAACGTTGTCGCATGTACTGTTACAACCTCGCCTCCTTATTACATATACATTTATGCAATCTGTTCTTCTACGTAGCCGCTGTGTAGGCCATAGATCAACAGAAGTCACCTGAGACAATGTGTACCGAAACAGCATGGAACAAAAAAGTGCGATTAATGTTATAACAACCTTCAAACATGAGTAGCCTTGCACTATAGGATAATTGGGAACGCGATATCATGCAAATATATACGTGATGGCGAAGCTTCCGTATGGGCCCATGTGTTCGAAAAATGAGACAGAGGAAAACGCAGTCTTATTCAGCACGTTCTACGGTCACGATGATGAGATGCGAGGCACTCGTATGGATTACCATGTTAATATATTTAGACCAATTGTTCATTTGTTACACCCTTTAATAGCAGGATGCAAATCTTCTTGAACACCAATGACATCATTACGATTAGTTATTAAGCGATATGTTACTCAATGGTACGCGAATAAACAAATGTGAGAAGTCGTTTCTCAAATTTTTAAAACAAAACATGGCCACGCACGTTTGCAAAGCTCAACGAGGAGCAGACTTCTCATTGACTATTTTATGTCTGCTGTATCATTTCATAGAGAGTTATAAAACGTAAAACATAGTAGAACAGGCAGATATACTCTACAGTATTTTTTCCAACAGTACAGTTGCCGCATATCCCAAATTTCGTTGTTATATAATGAGCTGCGCCTCTACTGGTAACTGGAAATTAAAAGCTCAATGCCAGCCCATATAAACAAAGTAGGAGCACTAAGGTCAAATGATGAAATACGCCGACGTGCGGTCAGAGAATTCTCAAGTGCTTCAGCAAGAAGTCATCACTGCCTCCACTCACAAGGGCAGCAGTTTGCATGGTATATCTGCCACTATATAACTGCCTTACCGGTGTCATTAACGCAGAAATAATTCACCACAAGAATCATCTTGACCTTGAAGGGAGCCCAAGGATCAGAACTGTCGTTCAGGGTCGACGGAAGACGCCGCGCCGTGCTCCGCACGTGTAATAGCGCAACGATTTGCGAGAATTGAGCAATCCACATAAGTTCCCCAGTCAAGCAGAGCCCTGGCGCTTTCTTAAACGAGGTGCAACTTTTCAACATAGGACAGTTCACTTTGAGGGAGGCACGGAAAATAATTATGTTATTGCTGCGGTCCAAACTTGGAAACTTATTTAAGCATGCATGGTTCATTCCAGCCACGTAATTACATGCCTAGAGCAATATGCAGCTCTTAATGAGGCTGCTCCGGTATGCGGTCCGGGAGTGGAGACCACACGCTCCTTACCATGTACCCATTTCAGGGGGTGTAGACGAGTGCACTTTTGCCCCCCCGATCACCTAACTGTCGCAGTAACGCCATCGCCAGAATTCATAAAAACACGCTCAGAATAATCAATGAAAAATCACCGAGACCAGTCAAGAAAATCTGGGCGCTAGCTCTCCCCGCTATTCCTTACAACGAGCTCTCCAATCTCGTGGCTCAAGATCTGAACCGCCGAAGCAGCAGGGACCAAGGCCATACCCTCTAGTCTCGTACCAAAGGATTATGCAGTTTTACAGGCTAAACCTCAGAACATGCCCTACCCAGCTGAAGCCACTACCTTGACAGCGGGACACCTTACTCAGAGTCCGAGCTCTATAGGCCAGAACATTCCTCCACACATCCAGAAATCCCTTCATAGACAAATCACAATTATCTCGATTATGCGGTCAACTCCGCATATATGGTAGGGGAAGGCCACGGAATGTATACCAACTAAACCCTCAAACCTTGTCACAACGAGGAACTTTGGAAGAGAGCCTTCGCCAGCTCCAACCACGAAGATCAACGAAGGTCGCAAGGGCGCAGCACGCGGCCCGAGCTCAAGTTCGCGGAACGCAAAATTTCCGAGAAAGCTATATTCCCGCTTTGTCTGAGAACATAGCCTCCCAGTATATGTTCCATCCTGTAGTAGCTCTTGCGACCTTCGCAGCTACCTGCTAGGTTAGAAACGCCGTGAATTAACAGAGCAGAAATTCACATTTGAAGTGGAGTTCCCGTTCCGTAAACTTTTGTGGGCGGGTTACATCGCATGCGAAGCGGCGTGATTATATTTGGTGCACGATCACATTGAAACCATGAAAAAAAAAATAGCGCACGTCATAGATTCACGAGCGCAATCCGTTTTCCTTTTCATGGAATAAAAACATGGTGAGACAGGTGAAATAATAAATTCCTTCGTCTAGATCGAGACTTCAAACCCATAGCCTGCCTGAGATTACACATGCTTATTCAGCGGCTGGTAACTATTTTGCATAAGTAACCTACTTTGTCTATTCGTTCGCAAACTAAATCTTCCGCGCAACAGCAGCATTGTTTCTAAACCAGAATCGAGTCTGCATTTGCACCAGTATTTTTCCGTGTACACTGCGAGTACTGTTGCTATGCCTTGGAGTATTCGAACAAAGTGAATATTGCAGAACGAATCCAGTACGTATTAACAAGCAGAATATCCCAGTCCTATGCAAGATTTCGAATGTTTGCGCACTATGCACGAGAATGTGTTTTAAATGCGAAGCATTTCTTAGCGAACTTCGGCGACTTTGAGCGTATCTATCTATCTATCTATCTATCTATCTATCTATCTATCTATCTATCTATCTATCTATCTATCTATCTATCTATCTATCTATCTATCTATCTATCTATCTATCTATCTATCTATCTATCTATCTATCTATCTATCTATCTATCTATCTATCTATCTATCTATCTATCTATCTATCTATCTATCTATCTATCTATCTATCTAGCCGCCTACGACTGTGCTCTCCTGGCCGTATCGTTAATGGGATTTACACCAAATTTGGTATGACATAACTTGACTGTATGGCAAACATAAATGGGTGGTCATATCATGAAAATCATGACTAACTTGTCATGAAAACTATGATTTACATGCCACGCTCATGGCGCGCTCGCGGCCGTTTCGTTAGCTTGATATACACCAAATTTGGGATTGAGTGACGTGACTGTATGACGAACATAAAAGACAAGTGGTAATATGGAAATCATGACTTGTCATGAGCGACATGACTTTCATGCCACGCTCATGGCGTGCTCGCGGCCGTTTCGTTAGCTTGATATACACCAAATTTGGTATTGAGTGACGTGACTATATGACGAACATAAATGACAAGTGGTAATATGGAAATCACGACTTCTCATGTGCGACATGACTTGCATGCCACGCTCATGGCGCGCTCGCGGCCGTTTCGTTAGCTTCATATACACCAAATTGGGTATTGAGTGACATGACTGTATAACGAACATAAGTGGCAGGTGGTAACATGAAAATCTTGGCATGCATGTCATCTACAACGCCATTTACATGCCACGCTCATGCTGCGCTTGCGTCCAGTTCGCTAGCTTGATATACACCAACATTGGTATTGCGCGACGTGACTGTATGACGAACATAAATGACAGGTCCTAACATGTAAAACATGACATGCAAATTATGTAAAGCATGATTTGCTCCTTCCTGGCTGCTTCGCATTACATCGATTCCCACAGTGCGTGGGATCTGCCGGCTTTTTTGCGTATTTATATGACTCACAGTCACAGCGGCCAAATTATTACGTTTCTTGTATATCACCAGCGAGAGGTACTGGGATCGATACCCAGCACCTCCACTACTCTGTTCCGTCAACAGTAGGCGTTTGGGGTTGATTGATAGAAGGCTAGGGTGCCGAGCCCGCACAGGACCAAGCTGCTTAGAGATCTTCTTGTCTACTCGCTTCTTCTTCCGCTCCCTAGTCCGGCATATACGCCACTTAATAATACATATACAAAATTTTTCCTTTACTGTCTGCAGTATTATGTCGTCGAATAGAAGTGTGTCAACTGCAAATAAAAAAGCTTGCAAGAGTTTGGTTGTGGCCGTGACACATATACAAATAGCGCTTATGCATTGTCATGTACAGGGTGCTTTTTTTTTTTTTTTAGAAAATGCGGATTTTTCACAGAAATTCTATCAGAGTCACGATCCTGTCTTTTTCGCACACGCACTCTAGGCCGAGGCGAGGCGGAAATACTTTACCGCAACCAGAAATACATTGACGCCACTACTTAACATAAAACCATTAATTAACTTTTTAATTGTTGACTTGATGGCAATTATTTATATTTGAAAGTTGTAGTGCTTGCGAAATTATGGCATACAACTTTTTCAGAAATCACGAAAGTTGCACGTAATTCGAGATATTCAACGTTGAATTTGAAGGACGAAATCGAAATTGATAGCGCCAGGCTCGCAGGACAAGGCCTCTCTGTTACGTAAAACCGAAACTACCCGTGACAAGGAAGTGACGAAACTTGAACCAAGGCGCGCCGAAGCAGAATACGCTCAGATAAACTGGCAAGCTTAGTGAAATACCCAAGTAGGGAGCTTGTTCTTTGGTTGAGATGTGTAGTGCTTATTTGTTTCCTTCTTAATCTATAAACAGGAGCGAAAAGCTATTTCGCCTGTCGGCAAGAAGAGGCGCCGCAGTGGCTGCCCCTGATTTTTATGCTTCATAGAGAAAGTAACGGTTGATATTGCGGTTTTCTTGCGCACAGCTCGAAAGAAACAGATGAGCACCAAACACCGCATGCCAAGGTAAGGCGATCCGCTGGCGCAAGTGAGATGACCATCCGCTTTTCACGAACAGGTACATCTACGACGGGCCTTCATTCAAATTTAGTCACTTCCCGGCCATGGGTAGTTCCGGTATGACGTAACAGAGTGGTCGCGTTTCGTGCGCGCCGGGCGCGATCAGTTGCGAAATCGCCCGTGAAATCCGATGATAAATATCTCGAATATCGTTCAAATTTTGCGATTTCTAAAAAAAAAAATGGGTATGCCATAAATGGCCATGCGCTACAACATTGTAATATAAACAATTGCCCTCAATAATAATAATATCTGGGGTTCTACGTCCAAAAACCACGATATGATTATGAGAGACGCCGTAGTGGAGGGCTCCGGAAATTTTGACCATCTGGTGTTCTTTAACGTGCACTGTACATCGCACAATGCAGGGGCCTCTAGCATTTCGCCTCCATCGAAATGCGACCGCCGAGGCCGGGATCAAATCCGCGACCTTCAGGTCAGCAGCCGAGCACCGTAGCCACTGATCCACCGCGGCGGACACACACAATTGCCGTCAAGTCAATAAATAAAAAGTTGATTAACGAGGTTTTGTTAATTAGTCTCGTCAATATCATTTTAGTTACGGCAAAGTATTGCCGCCTCGACACAGAGTACGTGTGCGAAAACGACTGGCGCGTGACTGTCACAGAATTTTTATTAAAAATATGTATTGTCAAAAAAAAGCACCCTGTATATTGTCATTTAGTGATGCACCCAAATTCGGAATCTCGAATAGAAATTGGCCAGTCTGCTATATATATATATATATATATATATATATATATATATATATATATATATATATATATATATATATATATAGGCTGTGCGCTAGGACTACACGCTCCCCGCTGGGGTTGATTAATCACAGAATGCGCACTGGCGCATTGGTAGTGCTGGCCACAGCCAGGCCGCGGTTTCCCCGTAGCAGCAGCAGCAGCAGCATCCCGGCGACTGATTGCCGTTTCTCGCACTTTTTCTTCAGATCTGAGGAGCTCATCCGGTGATTTCGTACGTGTTTACTATGCCCTGCGCAGCTTCAAACGAGGAAAAGCGTTTTCCGTCATTTGCTTCTTGCAAGGTTTAGTACGAAATTTATGCACACGAGATCATGCTAAAAATCAATAAAATCTGAGAGTAACGCTAAATGTGTACACGTCTTCTTGACGCCATTCTGCTGATACAGACCCAAACACGGTAAAATTTATGCGCATTCCGATGCCACGGAGAGGCGTGCGAGCATCGCTGCAGTCTTTCGTATATGTTTTCAATAAAGAAGGCCGTGAACTCTGTCTTCCAACGATTAACGATTCAGCTGCCCTGACTACTTATATACAAAATCATGGGGAATCCCGCAGCAGATGGACAAGGCATCGCAATCAAGATATATAAACAAAAACGACATGTCATAAACAAATGAAACATCTATTTGAGCTTACAGGCATTTCGTGCCGCATTAACCAGCCTGATTTTTTTTTTTGCCAGGAGATTGCGATTTCTTCCATATTGCGTACGTAGCGTACGTACAACTTGTGCCGAGTGTTTCAGATAACACTTTAGAAGTTCCTTAAACGCATGGTTTCAAAGGAAACAAAGTTCATTCAAAAGTAAGCTTTCATGTGCGGCGGACGTCCACAAATGGTAAAATCATGACAGTTATAAGTGAATTAACCAGGTATTACCAATTAATTGCAGATATTGAACAGGAGCCTCTTGCGCTAACACGGGAGCGGCGAGGTTTGATGAGTATATACGTGGTCTGCAAGTATACAGTTTTTGAAACTAACCACAAACCTTTGGTATCATTGTTGGGTCACTTGAGAGCTGATGCTATGCCGCCAAGAATCAGACGTTTACGTTTGCGACTGATGCGAACCGTTTTTCTGATGTATATGTTTTAGGAAAATCACTCATCACATGCAGGCACTCTCTCAAGTTCTCCGTTGGTTTACACCGATTTGGCAAGCTACTTGACAGTCTCCCAGGCCACAGCATACCCAAAAGTTTGTTTATTGGGCACAGGAACAGGTGTTACGATTTCCTAAGAAGGATGAGAGAGGGTCGAGTGAGTGACGAAGTGTGTATAACCCTGCGTAAACTGTGCACAGTGGGTTGGCAGAAAATATAAAGTGTTCCTCGTTATTTACTGTCTTATTGGCAGAATCAAGGTTGTATAGCATTGGCGAACGTGTTGTTGCTGAGCGGCATGACACTAATCATTCACTTCGCAAAGAAGCGTTAAGCAAGCTGCATAACAAGGCATCTCGCGGCGCCGCAGTGTAGCCAGAGGTTCTATCTGGTCACCAAGACTCAGCACCGAGATAGCGTATTTTGTGAAACAGTGCAGCGCTTGCGCGATGCAAGTGCCCGGACCGACGGAATCAATGGTAGCGTCGCCAACACCCTGTTTTCCTTCGGGGAAGAGAGGGGGGCGGATCTGTGTCAGTTTAATAGACAACCATATCTTGTCGTAGTAGATTATATTTTACGCTACCTAGAAGTAGCCATTCATCCATCAACTAAGTCTGTATACTGTTATAGATAGACTGAAGAGCATTTTTCCTAGACATGGTATTCCCGAGTGTCTGGTGACCAACAATGGTCCCCCCATTTGTGAGCGTGGAGTTTGAGCAATTTGTCAGATTATATGGTTTTCGTCACGCTACCGCGATTCTGAGGCACCCCGAACGCAATATGTGTGTTTTAACATACGTGGCGAAGGCAACCCGCTGACTTGAAAATGCGCGCATTTATCTATGACGGTATAGGCGGCTGGGAGTAAAACAAAACGAGTACCAGAGACAACCTTCCACCTTCCGTGTGTGTTAAAAGCGTCGACATATGAGCTGTTTGCTCAGGCTAATGGACAGCAGTGAAAGAGTATATGAGGAGAAAAAGAGAAATGGGACGGAGTGGCGGTGAGGAACTACACACGGGATGCACGGTTCGTAGACGCAGCGCCCACCTTGAAAGTTAAAGTTTGTACATGGACATAGGAGACGGTGCCGAAACACTTTTTTTCCCCAATTTTCGTTTTCTTATTGCTTCACTTACCGGCTATTAGTCTATTTTCTCTCTCTGTGTACTGATCGACGTTTCAAGTATATAGTTCGTTCGCGTTGCGTGTAAAACCGACGCGTATAGGATATGTGTATGTGCGTCCGACACATTCCCCACCATGAAGCTCAATATCGCGTGCACGCTGTTGTCGCCCTTTGCGCGCGGCGGCTTGAACAGGCTGAGCCTATATAGCGCACACCATCGTGTACCAGCCCAATGATTCATCACCTTCATCCATCAAATCCATCCATCAAATCAAAGGTTGTCAAAGTGCTTCGCTAAAGACACGGAAGGGGCTCAGACGCGGCCATAACACGCGGTGCTTCTTTTTTCTTTTTGTCTTGATTGTGGGTGACATACCTCGTGTATAGTACATCGACATGTACACAACTTTTGTTCCCTTAAAATAAGCACTTAGCTCAAACCCCACCCCGTGCTCCCAAAACAACTTCTTTCTTTATGGCTGTGCGCGATCTGCGCCTACGTTATATTCTGCTTTCCTCTTCGCCTGTATTTGTAACAGCGGCTTTTGAAAAACTCCTAAATGTTTACTTGAAACCACTCCACGCTTCCGCAACCAGTTGCAAAGCAGTCGCACTTCCACCGCATGAGGCGCAAAGGGCGTTCTGATGAGTTAATTTCTGTTTCCATTTATGCTGATGGTACTGCTACCTTTCACAGTGGTTGGAATCGCTGACTACAATGCGCAGTTTTGCGGTTTTTGAAGGGGCCCTGCTGCAGCAATGGCACTGCTTGTTGGTGGTAAACATTTGCTTTCCGAAAATGAACCAAAGAGTTGCTGCATATTGCAAGCTTGAGTGGCCTGACCCTATTCCGGGACGCCAGTGGAGTTGCGGCCGCGCCCGGGCGCGCCTCACCAAGGAGCGAGCATCCAAGGTAGAGCAGCCGAGCAGCTACTCCTCCCAAGCCTCTCTAGTTGGGATGGGAAAGGGGGGACGAGAAAGGGAGTGGGTTGGCAGGGCACGAAGCGACGACGTGGTAGGTGTCGGCCAGGACCTGACAGGTCGAGCAGGTGCCATTGATTTCCGGCAAAAAGTGCCTGGCGACCGCCGGACTGAGGTAGGTGTTCGTCTGGAGGCGGCGTAGTAGTCGTTCGTCTGCTTTCTCCAGACCACGTGCGGGGTCCGGGTAGAGGCGGCGCGAATCCCGGTAATAGGCCAGAATTTCGCGGAAGCGCGTCAGGTTCGTATTGCCAGATTCCGTCTCGGGACATGGAGGGGCAGCGGCCCGGATGAGAGAAGCGCGGGCAGCGGCATTAGAGACGGCGCGCAGACGAGCTGGTTCTCTGTGGCGGTCTTCGTCCTTGAGTATAATGTCACTCGCACAACTGTTAACGTTTCCCATGCAGCGCACGAAAGTTGCAGTGATAATCTCCTTTTGGGATCTAGCAACATTGCGCTGCTGCCCAACCCCATTTCTCGCGCCCAAACTTGCAAGAAATAAAAACGTTGTAGCAATTCGCGCAGAAGGATTTCTTTCACACGGGGAATCCCATCTCTTACGCGGCAATAACACGTCGTGTTTTGAGATTCAGAACGGGTATAAGGCGCGTGGGAAGCGGTGCTCTCCAGGGAGCTACGGACAATTGAAATTCCTTAATTGGACCAGCGAGGGTGGCGATGAAGAGCGTCTCTACCGTTGAGGGAGCACGAAGCTTCATCTTGCAACACCACATCACCCACGGAGATGATCTTAGCCGTTTACAGGGCGTCACCTGATGTCGCGATGGCAACTGTTCCTCCTCCCTCTCCCTTCTCCGTTCGTAGGTGGGCCGAGATAAAAGTTTTCGTTAATTAAAAAACTTTGGCCCAGATTTGTCCCGATAATTGTTCCCGCCGAGCCAAATCTATATGGCCATAATCACGACGACGAACATCGTCGGCAGGTCCCCTTGACTATATAACGTTGCGCAAGCACGCCGAGTTTGGACGGACAAATGGCGGACTCGGTGCGGACTCTGACAATGCGCGTACGCGTACGTTCCTCGAAGGCCGCCTCGCAAGCGTGCCGAGCACGCCCTGCTGGCGACGACGTTTGTACTGCTCCGTATGCGCAGAAAAGGCCGGCTTAATTACTTTTCGCGCAAAGAAACGCGGTGAAGGCGAACTATTCCAAGAGCCCGGGCACATTTACTCGCGCCACCCGATACGCGGAACGTTCCACGCAATTTTGGTAATATCGGGCGACTGCAATTTGGAAATAGCTTAGCGGTATATGGTGTCTGTGGTACAGGACGTGAGTGCATACGAGAGCAGTAAGTACATGGTTCCTTAATTATGCAGCAGGTTACGTTTTTGCCTCAGAACGCAGCATTTACATTTCGGTTTCACTCTGTTCGTAGTTCTTCGTGCGAATTATTCGCGTTCAGCTTGCGCCTCTTCCGAATTTAATATTCAAGAAAGGCAACGGTGTAAAAATTTTTCGTTTAACTACAATGGCAAGTTACAATGTTCGGAGAACTGCTTGTGTAAAACAATACCTAAGGTGAAGTCGATATGGAACAGGCAAGATATAATTAAGCCAGAACAGCTATAGCAATTCTACCGAAAAGAAAAAGATATGATATGCTCCTGCAAAAAGAGGGAGATGAGAAAAATAGGAACTGGGTTGCATACTAAAAGGAGGATGCCTTGAGCGTTCCCAAATTAAACGGCGAGATGTGAAAGAAAGAAAAACAAAAAAAAATGAAGAAAAGCATTCTTGCTATTTCTATGAATATTCGTTCAAACACTAATATTATTGAACTGTCCTCTCCAGTAATAAGAGCTCTTAGACGCACTAGAACAAAGTTATCTTTTTTTTTTTTTAATTAGACACAGCTTGGTTTTGGCCAGTCATACTCATGCCAAAAGCAGCTCTTCGCTAACATAATAGCTGCTGCTTTGCAAATCAAGACAGCGCACAAAGACGAACAATAGTGCAAACACGAGGCATATTTATAACGGAAAGGCCATTTGAATATATTTAACAAGTGACGGGTCAAAACAAGGTTGTACACATGCAGGGCCATGTACTGGTTCCTGCTGCAAGCACCAAGGTCATTCTTGGCATCCAGTAGTTGTTAGTTTGTCGGCGTATGCAGACGACATTGCCCATGGAATTCGTCACTCCAGCCAGTTGTCGAGAGCATGCTGTGAATAATTTGTGTCCGAAAGGATTATCAGGTGCCGAAATTCTTTTGGAGTAAAACTTGTTGTTGGGCTGGTTGGTGCATACTTCATGAAATTACAAGACGCAAACCACCAAGAAAGGACAGGTGAAAGGAAAGAGCGTCAACTCAAAACTAACTTTATTCTTGAAAGAACATGATATTGATGAGAACTAACAGACAATAATGCCAAGGAAAGTATAGGGGCAGTTATCAGTAGTAAATGTAATGCAAATGGGAAGAAAAAAAGTGGACGAAAAGATAACTTGCCGCGGGCAGGGACCGCGAAAGGCGAATTTGTCTCCAAACTTCTGACTTCTAAACTCGGCATAACCTCTTTGCATGTCCAACCAACGGTTTGACAAAAGCGCACAAGGTTGGCACTTCAAGTGGGACCAAACCATTATTGATGTGGTACGCCAGGTATCTGGTGCGGCGAGTGGCATGGGCAACGAGCGCGACCAGTAAGCAAGGCTAAGAATCAGGAAGGGATGAGCAGAGAGTAGGGCCAGCAATAGAAGAAAGTACTTCAGGTCAAAGTTGTTGTTGTTGGGCTAGTTGGTGCATACTTTATGAAATCACAGGACGCAAACGAACTAGAAAAGGCAGGCGAAAGGAAAGCGTCAACTCGCAAGAGCGTCAACTCGAAAGAGCGTCAACTGTTTGAGAGTTTACGGACTTAGAGCAATGGGTGAAGGAGAAGTTATACAAAGACGTCAAAACTTCGAAAATGGTGTCATAAGTGTGGATTATGGAGAGCGTAGCGGCAGACCGAGCATTCAGACTGACGAAATTGTTCAATAAGTGAACCAAAACTGCGATTTGATCGACGACTGACTACAAGCTTTGTAACTTATATGCATATATATCCTTGTGTTATACGCTCCACTATTTTCTCGACTGTAGCATAAAAGTCCAGATATCGGAAAGAGTGTGCAAGGGACGTGGCTATGGTAAATGCTCAACGACCAAGATAGAGAGGAAAGAATGTCAAGTGGGTGACAGTTTTCGGTCCGCCGTTGACGAAACAGGGACAGGTGATTTTCCTATGTTGTCACAGGCGACGAGATGTCGATATGTTGCACTGACGCAGACAGAAAAGGAAACAGAATATGTAATGGCGCCATTCTTCTTCACCAAAACGCGAAGAAACAAAGAAAAAGAAATTAAAGGCCCCTATTGTCAACTCGTTCAGTTGCAAAAAGACGAACTACAATGCGGATGGATTAAGAAAGCTGGTGCAGCGTAACGAAAAGTGCTCGGAACTTAACGCAGTTATGAAGAAAAATGAGGACGGCTGGCGCGAAACTAAAACCACGAATTAAAAAAAATTTTACTGAAGAAACTGTTTTGTTCTTTTAAACAAGACGACCCATACTTTATTAATAGCTTTCGTATTTATGCAGGGCCCACAATGCCCCAAGTGTGTACATTGTTCTTAGAAATGTCTCTGGTAGAATGCATGCGAATAGGCTTTACGGTTTCTGTTTTCCTTCAAGCGTGACCGAACGTGCGGAGATATTGGGCCACTCTCGTACACACTGGTCAAGCAGATTATTATTAGTTAGCAATTAAGATGCGGAGGATTGGCGCCACAAGAGGGCGCACACACAGAAACCGCCAGTTCCGCACAACTGTTATGCAAGAACAGTATGCATCACCGTTATGTAAGATCAGTGCACTTCGTCGTCTGTGTATATAGTTTCCTTCCCGTAACACTACATTGTGTTATTCACGCCTTTTCGTTTTCTTTTTGTTTTCTTTTTTTTTTTTTTTTTTTGCAGAGCGGCAATTTGAGGCAAAAAATATTTCGCTGCAACCCACTTTTTGGATTTCTCGTCATCAAACTTTCAAGTCATTAATCACTATAAATTGGGAACGGAGTATCGAACGCATGGTGAAAAAAAATTAATCCCTCCAGCTGCTCTTATGTTTAAGTTGTCGCTTCTTTCCCAGTCACACTTTCAGCGCGCTCAAAAAAAAATGGTCACACTTATTAATTAATACTCTTCGGTAAGGGTCCCCAATCAGCGCTGCTCATTAGGCGGTTGAACAGGTTTGAAGTATCCGTAAAAACAAAGGCAACGATACAAAAAAAGCTGCAGAGGCGGTAAGAAGGCGCTAAATTCTGCCCGTCAGCGATCATCAGGTCAGCCTCGCGAAGAGGGTAACGGAAGCGTATCGTGGAACACCCTTGCCGATCCGGGCCGATACATGAACGGACCTTAACTAAGGCGGTCAAGGATGAGAGAACTACAAGGACGAAGCGGCCACGAGGCGTCGCTCCCGACGTGCACTTCTCCAACTTGGTCGAGGTCACAGTAGCGCGCCCACCCCCCTTCTCGTCTTGCTACAGTATTTTATTTCAGAAGCGCCACCATTATTGTTGTTTGCGCGCCCCGTGACGTCACTTGGGAGACAAACAAGAGAGCACCAGGGTCAACTGGCGCCTTTCTTCGGCAGCCCTAGCGTACGTGAAAGAAGACGAAGGTTGAGGGAAAGGCTGAAATATCAGCACAGAGTTTCCACGACTTTCTTGAGACACGTATGCAACGGAACACTTAACGATATCACTCGACGGCCCCCCTTGTCGAGACGTCTAATCGTATTTAACCAAAAAGTCGGTGCAACTGGAATCGAGCATCGTCGATTCGCCTCATGTGTATACGTTAAAGTGCCTCTCACGCACACCTTCAGTTTCTGACATAACACTACAAGAAAAAAAATATTTTTCCTATGGCCTCGCGCGGCTTGTGAGCTGGAAATGACTGCGCTGGGCCGTCAACATACAATTAGGCACATCCACTGCTATGGCCAGTGCGCAGGGCGCGCAAACACGATGTACGTTTTGTCCTTTCGAAGCAAATGATTTTCTTTGTTCTCGCCTATCACTTATCAGTTAGACGCAGCGGCCTAAGCCCGCACGCACGTATAAACTCGCCTGAATTCGTGAAATTTGAGATTCCTTGGTGTTTTCGCGCAAAAGTCTCTCACTCCGTGCAATTCTCTCCTCTTTATTCACTCTGGAAAGCATAATTCGATCACGTTAACTCTGCGTCAGTTGAAATGCTGTTTCCCATCGCTTGGTTTCCTGCTTTTCTTCCCCCCTGAAAGTTTGCCCGCTCCTTTATCTTCCCATTTTCAGTGAGGCAACAACGGGTCATCCTATGACGTGTCCGGCATGCGGAAAGCGTACACGTGCGGTTAACCGTTTTCCAAACCCAAAGCCAGCATTATACTATATAAAGGAGGCGACAGAGAATAGGACGCGGAGAATAGGTATATATGTACGTGGCTGGGCGCGGACTTCTTTACGAATTTCTATAAGCCTCGTCGGCCAATCTGGGTGCACGTACGCCGGTGTGGTGTGGCGGCCCCACGGCTCTTTTGTGCGCGGCCTGTCAGCGAGTTGGCGGAAAAGAAAGGAGTCTTCGAAGGAAAGCAAGAAAGGCGGAAGGAGCAACCGACCGTGTACCGTGCCGCGTACATACCTGCGATCATGATCCACTGCACAATGTTTCCTTTCGTTTGCTCCTTCAATAGTATCGACTGTGTGAACCTGCAAGCTCGTGGAGCCAACCGAGCTTTTTGCGGACACTCCCGGCTGTTCGCCCCGCTTCTCGTGTCTCGGTGTGGGCGAGTTTTTTTTTTCCGTCTTTTGCTCCTTTATGCATGTTTTGTTTTCTTTTTAGGTTATAAGCTCGCGAAGGTAGTGTGTACGCGCGCTCGCTGCGTCCGCATTTGAATCGCGTTTTTACCTCGCTTTATTCGACTTTCCGGGAGATCTCGTTTCCTGGCATTGATTATTCAGGTATGCCGGGGTTTTGGTGGGGTTTCCAGCGGGCCATTCCCTTTCACAGTATTCGCATTATCTGCGCGCTTTTGAGCGAACCGATTTTATGAAAGTCTGAGACTCGGAGGCCGGGTGTCTTCTGTAGGATGCCCATAATCCGTTCTTCAAGGCGCACCTACCAACTCTGTAAATGTATTTTAAACGATTCTTTTCTGCTTTTTTTTTTTAACTTACTACCCTACTGTTTTTGGAGCTTACGTAAATTTCAGTCCAATAGGCCATTTCCACGTACCTTTCTCTTTTTTTTTCTTTTTTTGTCGCGCCTGGTTTTCTCTCCGCTGTTCTGTCCATCTTGCTATCCTTTTCCCTCTCTCCTAGTGCTGGGTAACAAACCGTATGTTTCAATTACGGCTAACCTCCCTGCCTGTTTCTCATTTATATCGCTCTCTCTACATGAATTTCTGCTCAAAGTCAAACCCCCTCGCTAGTCACGTTACGTTATTCAGTGTTGCGTCGGATTCAGATCAAATATTTTGCTGGTGAGCGACGCCACATTGCGGCGAAATATTGCCAAGCTTCGGTGCTCGATCGTGAATATTCGAGTGACCAAATTTATCCCGAGTTAAACGTACAATTTATGCGAAAAATACGGCAAGAAATAAACGCGGGTGTGGGCGAGTGGTAATATACATTACGTCATTCGACTGTTGGAAATATATCCACGCATACCTAAGTATATACCGGCCAAACTTGGCCCTTCCGTTTCAGAGAGAGTCGACAAGGGAAAATGCGGAGGTGCTCAGCTCAGTTTCGTCGAAAGCCCAAGCGGACAACATGGTTTGCGGAGGTGTAAGTCTATCGCAAGCAAGGGCACCGCATGCGTGGGAGATGCGCGGACATGGCGGTCAATGAGCGCATGCGACATTGGGCGTCTGCTCGGCGTCATGGGGTCTGTAGAGCATATGGCTGCGATATACCCAGACCAGTTGGCTGTTCGGCCCTGGCGAAACAAAGCGCGAAATAAGTTCGCACTTTGCTCAAACACGTTCGCACAAGTGGCGCTGAGCCGTACTCCCGAAAGAATTGCAGGAGATAGCGCCATCCTTTCTTCATCAAGAGGCACTATATCCACACAACCAAGCGTTCACCGTCCATGGTGAAAGGTAAAGGAAGACACCGACCAAATACAAAAAGGGTTTCACATAAAAAAGAACTTTACCTTTGACCATGGGCGCTCCCGACCGAACGAGTTTTCGTCGAACTCTTGATTTTTTGCATATTGGTAGACTTTTCTTACAGCCCGCTACTTGGACTTGTGCCACTCTATCAAGTGAAGAAATGTACATGGGTTTATCCGGTGCTCCGAGCTGTGGTTCAGCGCTCATCTGGTAGACATAGCGCTGCGCGTGTGCGGTGCAAATATATAATGTCGGGGAAAAAAACGCTTTTCGCTATAGGTCCCCTCTCCCCAACTCAGCCACACCAACGCAACGCGATTCAGCGGCACCGAGCCAAAGACAGTGATGTTTCGCAGTTCTCGGTAAAACGGTAAACGCGTGCCCGGCAGGCGACGGGAACTAGCGCAAACTTTTCCTGACGATGCTGTCTGCCAGCGTCATGCAAGCGTCAGCACAACGGCGGCCTTCGGGTCCTACGTACCGTACCGCTGTGTTAAATGTGCGTGCGTTCGCGCGCGCACGGATTGTGCGGATTGTGCTCGCGCGCGCCAGGGCGCGGCGGCGCATAGGGCCAAACTCCTGCGCGACGCCAACGCGAGAGAGAAAAAGAGAGAGCCATAGCGCGCGGCGCGGCGCGGCGCGCGGGAGCGTCGGCAGCTGCAGTTGTTCGGCGACGAAGCGCAAAGCTTGACGGATTACGGGCTTTGGCGATCTCGGTCCGGGAGGCATGCGAAATCTTCCCAGGCACAGGGGCCGGCTGCGGCCGAGGAATAGAATCAAATGAATGCAAAAAAAAAAAAAAATTGAAAGTTGGAGAGGAGTGCGTGGGGAACAACGGCGACGTGACCTTAGAGCACGCGGCGCCAGGCGGCCGCTTCTGCTTAGGCAATCCGTCCCCGTCTCGGCGAACGCGCCACATCCTCAAAGGGAAGAAGACCATCGCAAGGTAAACAGGGGAGACGTGCTCGCCATACCTTTAAGCTGCTTTTGTACACGAGCGCCTACAGCGAGCGCGCGCCACTTTGCGGCCGTGCTCGCGCCCAGTACTGCCTTATCCTCGCCCACACCGGCCGTTAAATTTGTGTCGTCGTCGCCGTCGCAGCGACCGGAGTTTGCTTCTGCAAGACGGTTCCGCTCCCTCCCCTGCTCCTGATCGATTTCCAAACGTCAACAAACTTGGCTATCGTAGAGGTGGATGAAAACGGGGCGGGAGGGGAGGGCTTGCTCACGGGCGGGGAGCTACACGACGAACAGTTGTCGAAGAGGTTTGTCCGGAAGACGCAAACAAGAGGAGTAGGACAGCAGAGAAAGACTCCCGACATCGTCGAACACACGCGCGCGCCTTTCATGCTGTTGCTGTAGCGCCAACATGCGCTCAATGTTCGCATTTCGGCGAACTTTGATTTTCTACAGCGCGCGTAATAAGCCCTTTCGTGACACGTACTGTTGAGTATGTGTAGCGTCGTACGCTAGGCTCCGTGCTCTTATAAGCGATATGCGCTGTCAACCAACATTATGTACAGGAAGCAGCTTAGTATTATTTATTTTACTGTAAACTATTTTCCATAGCAGCAATTAAGGCCTAAGAAACTAGAACGATGTATCAGCGAACGAAAACTACAAGGTAACAGTGCAATGGGGTGTGTTTATACGAAGCTGTTTTAACTAAAACGTACGAAGCAAAGAGGTGCCTCCCACACGCACGAAACCAACTGTATACCGTGTACATGGGGAAGCCACCTCTACCTCTTTGCGTTTCGCTTAAACCCTGAAAATTATAATGATTCGTTAAGTCTTGTTTTATTGACTACCGATATACGACGCCTATATTAGCACTATGCTCTTATAGTACGCTTGCACCCTGAATGGCTGCATGATTCGACTGCCGGCAACAGCGGCTGGATTTCCATTGCGTACGCTATGTAAACGATAGAAAACGAACAGAGAGAGAGAGAAAAAAAACAGCAAAAAAAATAAATAAAACGCCCAGGAACCGTGCCAGGACATCTTGGTATATTTATAAACGAGATGGCTGACTCACTCACGTGAATATTCCTTGATGATCCAGTTTTGTCAGTTACGCCTCGGACAGCTTATGCTACACAGGCGAGGGCCAGAAACTTTTCACTTCTTGAAGATTCATCACATGTTAGAATACCGAATCCAGAATTTTCGCACTTGCATTTCGCATGGGATAATAAATGGTGTCCCACGCGTAATCTGGAAGCATCCATCACACATTTGCGATGTCATGTTTCACCCCTTAATTTTTATTTAAACAGGTCTGGTCTGATTTCATCCCCTTTATGCCCTAGCTGTAACGAACCTGAAAACATCGACCCATTTCTACAAGCTGTCGCCGTTTCAAAAATATGAAAAAGGTACTTCAAAATTTTATTTGAAAAAAAATTAGGAATTCGACTAAGTACTGTAAATGTTCTTTCCTTTGGGGCTGCTTCATTGGTATAAAATAACAGGAACTTCTGCGTAGCCTTCTGCGAATTTCTGTGGGACACAAGGAGATTACCTTCATAACTCATTGATCAGTGTTAAGTCTTCGGTACTCTCGAAAACAGAAAAAAAAAATTATGTATTAGGAATTATCATTTTAATTCATAAAATTTATTTATTTATTTATTTACTTATTTATGTCATTTTTTCGTGTCACTAAAATTAAAATACTTTATTTAAATAAAAAATGTGACTTTTCCCGTTCCCTGCCTTTGTCTTAATGTTTACATTTACATAAAACCGACGGCTTCTTGGACGATCCCCCATAGTGGATAGGAGCCACTTCAAAGAAAGAAAGAAAGAAAGAAAGAAAGAAAGAAAGAAAGAAAGAAAGAAAGAAAGAAAGAAAGAAAGAAAGAAAGAAAGAAAGAAAGAAAGAAAGAAAGAAAGAAAGAAAGAAAGAAAGAAAGAAAGAAAGAAAGAAAGAAAGAAAGAAAGAAAGAAAGAAAGAAAGAAAGAAAGAAAGAAAGAAAGAAAGAAAGAAAGAAAGAAAGAAAGAAACAAACAAACAAACAAACAAACAAACAAACAAACAAACAAACAACCAACCAACCAACCAAACAAACAAACAAACAATCAAACAAACAAAATACCGTGCATTGAAGCCATTACGATGTTTCTTACAGCACGCTATGCAACTTTGGCACGCTCAGCTTCTAAATTCAAAATTTAAAACACATGTCGCGGTGCTGATCACGAGGGCGCTTATTCGATTATCGCCACGGCGGCCGTATTTCGATGGAAGCGAAATGCAAGAACATACGTGTAATAAAGTTAGGTGCGCGTTAAAGAACTTCAAGTGACAAAAATTAATCCAGAGACCCCCCACTACGGTGGAGACCCCCACTTTTGCTTTTAACACATTTGAACTCGTTGATCGTTTAGTGATCTGCTGCGCACGGTCTTATGCATAACATTTTTTTCTCTCTCTCTTTCTCTCGTTTGCGTGTGTAAAGCAACACTCGCTACTCTAGAAGAATGGTTGACGCTACACCTGCCACCTTGTGGCCTATACAGCGCTGCTGCTCTCAAGCCCATTGCGGACGAACTCGTAATGACCGGCGTCACTCACATAAGTGTAATATGCTGCCACTACATTATACTGCCACCGTCCGGGTGGGCACGAAGCGGCAAGGCAACAGACTGCGCCACGCTTCTGGATAACTTAGCTTTCGCTGATTGCGTATTAGTGTCGCAACCTCACCGACAGAGCCAATTTAGCGGCGGCCACGTTGGGATGCAAAGGACTGAATAGGGGCGGCATTCAGAGATCTGCAGCGACTCGGTAGCCGCTGTGCGCTAGATCTGTCCACTACACTTGTACACCGTGATGCCCTTCACAAAATGGCAAAAGGCATGAATATAGCGCCACTGAGCTGCACCACCGCCCCCACGCTGCTTCATTTTTTTTTTTTTGAACACCGTAATATTGGTAGCGGACTGCACCAGAGCTATAGGCGTACTGCGTACGCGAAAGGTTGGCGATGTCAGACGTGGAAGACGCTTCTACACTATTTTTTTCTAAATAAAAAAGATTAAACGGATGAGTTGTAGCGGATAATCAGGTGACTGCTACTTCTTTTTTTCACTTAGTTATTAGTACAAAAAAAAATCAAAATAAAACGACAAGATATTGCGTTCGTCGAGCTAACAAAGTCCACTAATATCCGGGGTAAACAAGTAAGATGCGCACGCAGTGCCTTCTAGTATTTGGTAGCTCACTTATATAACGGCCTGCATACTTTCGGGTGGTGCACGTTACTGTCGTTTTTTGACAAAAACCGACCTATTTCACGCGCGAGTACAAACGAACGGGGGGTATCTATCCCTTCACTACAAATTCCCGCACTTGGCGCGTGTCTCTAGTGTATCCGGAACAAAAGTAATATGGTATGAAAGAGATCGTAAACGATAGTATGACGTGACGGTGTTGCTGCAGTAGCTTTTTTAGAGTGAAGCTTCGCGAGGCCGAATTGATTTTCGCTATAGAGCGCATAAGCAAGCTCACGACATTATACCGCGCCATGCTGCATAGAGAAGTGCCGTAGCCATTAAAAAAAAAAAAAAAAAGAACAGCACAAAGTGACATTACGGGTGCACTGCAGTCTTCTGTATGAGATTAAATATATGACATTCGAGTTGAGGCAATTATAACATTGAGCCCGTTTCCACGTTTTTGCGTCATCACCAGGTAGCAGTCTTATACAGAGACAGCATGTCATCGGTAGCTGACGTTGGGTTCGCCGTCCATTTACCACCGCGCACACGTACTCCCTGTAGGCTTTCTGCAATGAACGTCCAAGCGCAGTCAGATTTAGCACTCGTTAAAGGGAAAGCATAACAGCAACCACCGGGCGACATTCGGTCATCGCGCAGCGCCCTCCTCGGTGGTCACAGTTACCAAGATATATATAGACCTGCTACACCCACCACGAATCGATGGCTTCACGCGTGCCAGTGTGAGCGGTGGGGCCCTATTTAGAATGCGAAGCTGGAGAGGCTGTTGCAAACATCTCGCTTTCGTCGAAGCCAGTTGGGCAAGGTTTTCCTTACGCCTCTCTAGTGCGACGCTGCTAAATCCAGACGCGCGGCCGAGCTCCGTCGAGAAAACAAAAAATAAAAAAACAGAACGCTGCCCCACGTTTTCCTCGAGTTTTATATTTCATTGTTTTCGTCACCGTTTTGCTGAGGGAACTTAGAAAAAGAGCAAAAAGCCAACTAACCTGCAAAACGAGATTGAGGAAGAATGTACGTGGCACCTTTTCTACCTGATGGGAGGTCGTGGCGTTTCGCGCACTCCTCATCGCGCTTTTTATGTTCGCGAGGTGACCTTTTTTTTTTTTTTACGCTTGCCAGTAAGAGCTGATATCTGCCTCACTTTCGAATCAATTCCGCCGTTGCCGGCAGAAATCGACACCCACCACCACCATAGAAGTTGAACATTTTTTTTAATATGTCCAACTTACAGCCCCCCCCTCCCCCCCCCCCCCCCTTTTTTTTTCGCCCACCAAAACTTTCTTTACAGCCTGGCCAGCGATCGCATCCACGACGTGAGACTGGCGGAAGGCTTCGACGCGCGCCATAAGGGATGACGCCGAACAGAAGTAAAACAACATGGGCGAATGAGAACAGAGGGTCGCGGCTGCGCCTTTCCAAAAAACAAAACTAAACAGTCAGAGAGATAGAGAATAGGAAAAGCCACCAGAAACCGGGAAAGAAGAGGGAACAGAGGAGAGGGAACGGAGGAATCGCAGGTGGAGTTACATCCCGGGCCTTATCTTCGTTTCGGGTCTTCTCCCGCTGGTTGCCGAGCGGCCTTAAAAAAAGACGGCGCGCCCGCGTTGATAGCGTGGTTACGCTTCCGTCACCCCCGGGGTCAACGCCTCCGCTCGTATGGCAGCGCCGTTGGGCCATCCAAACACGAACCTTGTGCGCTGTTTTATCACGCTGAGATTCCCTTTTCATACTTTCGCGTTTTGCTGGAGGGGTCGCCTCAGTTTCGAGCACTCCTATATTGCTATTGAAAAACATTTTGCTGTGTAAGGGCCTCTCCCAATAATAATAATAATAAAAAAAAAGAAACCCGAGATAAAGGTAGTAACTGGCAAAAACTGCTGTGGTAAGATCCCCGTTTGCAGAAGGAACATAGTGTGAAAAGCGACAGATGTTATTCAAATAATAACAATAATTTAGGCACTTGCCCTTTGCTTCCGTTACTTTCTCGGGCGTACTCATTATTTATTTTTTTTTACACCATTAAAAGAAGCATCTACTTTTGTCCACACCCTCTTTCTTAGTCATTACACTCCCTTCTTTTTCTCATTTAGTGATGTCGGTGCAAGAAACGTACCGAGAAGTTTCAGTGCAGACCTCAACTTGAGTGCGGCACTCTCATTATCTTGTTTACTGCCTTTAGAAATGTCTCAACGCTTCAATTTTCTCCGCCGCAAACACTGGCAACGTTCCAAGTCATTTTCCTTTTTAACGATCCAGACAGGCGCAAAGAAAGTTAGAGAGGAAAAATAAAAAAAATAAAATAAATGATTGGGTCATGGTAAGCATTACTTTACTCCGTACCAAAGAGCGTCGACTTCGCTTCATTCCCAACACCGTGACTAGATTTCCATTTTTTTAAAATTTTTTAATCTGAGCGCGAGGTACTCTCGGAACCACTAACATACTTACTGACGAAGGGCGAAAGTAATAAACGAACCGAAATGAGCCTTAGTGCAGGTCTCACGGACCTAAGGCAAGGCGCACAGTCCCGTTGCCCTACGGGACACAGTAGAAGAACAAAACAAAGAGCGCGCTGTCATGCCAAACATGATATCGCGCTCACACATCCCACGAGGTAAAGCAGGGCCGGAAATCTCGCGTTGGCTTCACGAAAGACACAGAGAGAGAGCAAACGCAAAAAGGACATTAAAATCCATCGTTTCAAGAGGGAAGGTGCGCGCACGTTGAGATTCTCGCGTCTGAGCTATAGTCACTTTGAATGACGCATAGAAAAGTGTGAAAAGCGAATTGACAATCTCCCGCGGCGCTATGAAGTTATCGATGTCAGAGCCTATTACGGCAGCAGACGGCGGTGCGCGAGTGCCCAACCAGCGAGAAGCGTGCGCTCCCTTCTCTTCTAGCCCCGCGTGTGCGACAGAGCCACGGCGACTACTGCATGGCCCGCCGGGTCTCGAGGGTTCCGGAGTACGGCGCCCCAGGCAGGCTGCTCTAGTCGCAAGCAGAGCTGGCGTAGGCTGACCTCGACAATGTTTGCGCTTCGTCGTTGCCCACTCGGAGAGAGACAGTGCCGTAACGCGCACCGCGGGCCTGCCTCCGCGTCAAAGTGGAGAAGTGAGTGGACTCCTAACGCGGCTAGTTTCCGCCGCGCGGGCGCGCTATGCTTACGCGCGCGCGCACTTACATGGGCGAGTAATACGCCCCCCGTCGGCGAATGTTGGGCGCGATAACGGGACACAGCCGGCGTTGTCAACGCGCATTTGATTTCGACGAATCTGGGCAGTGAGTCACTTGCGTGACGTTAAAGCATGTTGCGCTGTTGCAACAGCTGCTGCCGAGAGGCAACATTATCTTGAGCCCGGAGGCGAGAGGGCGAGTGTTTTTTCTTCCCGGCAAATCAGCGATCAGAGTGTGCTGGTGACGTCATCAGTCCACGCGGCTTCCAGGGACAGACAGATAGTGCGGAGATTCGCGGACCGTGCTTCGGGCCTTTCAAATATTCAACGCGCACTTTTTATTTTTATTTTTTTTTCTCTGATATTCCTTTGCGTATCAGTCAACGACAGCGTTTTATCTCTCGGTTGCAAATATTTGAGCTTGTTCCGCATGGTCGCTGCTGCGTTAAGAACAGACTGTGAAGGAGCGCTGTTTTTCCATCCCGCACACTCACAACATTATGTTCGTGAAAGGCAGTGAAAATACTGTATTTCTTATCGGCCAACGCAGTTGCAAGTACTTCTATATGGCGACACGTTTCACCTTCGCGGTATGAGCGATTCTTATGGAAGATGGATCAGTCATAATTTTTTTTAAAAATGTAATTGCAGAAGTGTTGTGGCCAAGAACCAACTTTGAAGGATGAAAGGTTCTCGATTTCCAATAAAAAAAAAGGAAAACAAAAAGAGAGAATATATATGAAATCAAAGACGCTACTGTACATGAATGTCATCTGCCCGTGCATGATGGCGCGATGTTTCAAGCTGGGCGCCTGAATCGAGATAAAGCGTCTCGCTCGCACTCCGCCCGCGGCCGTTGTCAAATCAAGTCGGGAAAACACAATGAAACGGGACGACCGTACAGCAGGAGCTGTCGCCACGTGTGTAAGCAGTCGTTTCGTGTACCGCCAGCTTTTCCCCAGCGCAGCAGAGCTGGCCAGGGAAAGCATTCGCAGAAAACACGGGACGGAACGGGGCACAATTAAATTTGTCCGCCGACGCGAGAGCCGCCGGCTGCTTGACGAGCAGACATGTGACGCGTGTCCCGCTCTCACGATACCACTCCACGGCCGGCCAGAGGAAACAAAGCTCTGGCTCGATTTTTCACGCTCCGCCTGCTAAGTGCTGCCGCATTGGTGTTCTCAGGCCTACCACTGCTGTGCACACCTCCAGCCGCCCTCTCTCTCATACCATATCCCTCCCACAACAGCCTGTTTTGTTTTTCCTCGTTCCCGCCGCGCGTATGATGTCGAAAAAGAGAATTATAATGTAGGGACGGTACAGGAGGGGGAGAGATCGCGTTCCTAATCGGGGCGTCCTCAGACGCTGCCGCCATCTGTTGTGGACAGTGTTAGGTGACGAGGCAGCTCGCGCTCTTTCCATACCGACTCTGTTCGCGCGGCTTTCTTTTCCTGGCTTTTCGCATTAATTTCTTCTGTTCTCTTTGCTCGTTTACTCGGAGCTGTCGCGGTGTCAGTGTTACCCTCTGATCAAGTAGAGAGCTCATTTTAATCATATTACGCGCTGGGAACTGACTTCATACCCTTACGGTTAGCTCCCCCGTCACCGGAGTAGTTTTTGCTTCCCGTGCAGCACTCCGGGGCGCTTTCTCTTGTGCTGTCTCATTATGGCAGAGACGTTTAAAACGTGACGCGCTGTCGCTGCATGTGCCCTCCCACTGCATGCGCGGAAGACGGAGTAAATACGAAAGAAAAAAAAAGGGCAAAGAAGAGCAACGCACTTTTTTAACTTCATTAACTACGGAAGTGGGCGAAAACAGCGTGCGAGAGTTCTAACGGGGAAGAGGAGAGGGAGGCATTATCGTGGATCGTGCCTGCGTCTTTTCTGTTTGTTTCTGTACGCTCACTGGGCTTCTCGTCGCTTATCTGAACACAAGAGATAACGTTGGCTAACGGTGGACCAATTAACCCGTTGTAATATTACAGCGGTGCTTCGTTGCATCACACGAGGAATGACGCACGGCACTGACGCAGCGAACGGGCGAAGGCACGGCCGGCGCTAACTAGGCAAATGTTGTTATTGAATTTACTGTCGACGTCCCTCGTCTCAGAACTTTTCTTTCTTCAATTTTCTTTCTGCATTTCTTTCCGGATCTAAAAGGCAATAGTGTGAAGGGTCTTGCTCAGACGACACAAAGTCACAATATTATAATAATTTAGACGGCCTCCTGCAGTGCTACCTTACTATGTAGCACTGCAGACGCGCTTTGCTGGTCTTCATCACAGCACTATACGTAGCGTCCTTATTTGAAGGTGGCGAAGGGCATAAGTTAATGCACAAAGTTGGCGGGTAATCTGATGCACGGTATGCGCGGCATGTCTACATATTGCTAATTTCAGCGAAAATTTCGTATAGCGTTTACAGAGCAGCTTCAGAACAACCGAAAGCCGAGTAGGTTGATAGGAATTCATGGCATGAAATCAGCGGCACGTACAAGACACGGACAGAAGCGAAGAGGAGCAGTGTGTTCTTTTATTCTCATAAAAGTTGCTTCTGCGTCCGCTGCATTCTTGAATAAGATGTCCTGAATTTAGTCTGCAAACTCATTCCACGATCTGCCACAGTGGTTTCTCGACTACTGGATCGAAGGTCGCGGGATCGAATCCGTGTCACGGCGGCCGCACTTAGATGGGGGGCGAAATACTAGGGGCCCGTGTACTTGGATTTAGGTGCACGTTAAAGAACACCAGGTGGTCGAAATTTTCGGAGCCCTCTACTACGGCGTCTCTCATAATCATATCGTGGTTTTGCAACGTAAAAACACAATTATTATTATTAAACTCATTCCTTGTTTCATGTACTATGCTGGAGAATGAGAAAGTAAATTGGACGCTCAATAACATGCTACCTTTCCTTATGAATTTGACTCTCTGTTTAAGCTTAGAAGTTGCGCATTTAACAAGGGATTAATTACGTTTAACGCACTTTTAAAAGCCGCCCCAATATTTTTGAAGTACCCTTAATATCCTACTTACTTGTTCTGAACCTTTCTTTCGCGTGCAATGCCCGTATGTTGTACTGGAAATTGTTGGAAGCTTACTTTCAGACGTACTCATTTAATCAGCGATTTAGTACAGCCTATAATGTCGTGGTGTTTCGAAACGATCTTTGTCTGGAAAGATTAAAACCGAGTTGATGCTCACGAAAGAAGCTTACTGACAGCAGTAAGGAGACCTGCAAATATTCATGCGGCCTTTTTTGTAATAGCTTCGTAAGACCCCACCTCAGCGCTGCAACATTGCTGCGCATTAACGAAGAAAAAAAAAAGGAAACGTTCACCTTAACGTACGTTAATAAGAAGACAGCACTGCGACGTGCGGTATTGAGATTTCTATCGTATGTCCCTTGGTAATGCAGTATGACTTCATACTTCTAGTTACAGATTTGCGGAGTCAGTTAACATTAAGTGAGGACCTCTGAGAATGCATTCGTGCCGCAGAATGAAAAGAAAATTAATGTTTAGAAACAACTATAGCAGGCGGAACTAAACTTATCAAATTATATATCCTAGCTCCACTTTCTCGGTAGTGGTGCCTTGAACATAACCATGACGCCACCATGATTACTTACGTAATCTGTCATGGCACACAATGAGCGAGAAATAGCGAAATCAACTAGACACTTCATGGCATCTGTTATACATATAGCTTGTGATGCAACTTTAACCGGACACGCGATAAATACCACGACAATAAACACGCACTAATCTTTGCGTGCACTACTACGCACCCCTGGAGCCGCCTCCATATACTGCCGAAGAGAAGTACCTCGCGTTACAAGAGGTGCGGGCCCTCAGCACCCACATTTCTACGTATGTGTGTGCCTCCTGCTTATAGCTCCGATTGTCGTAGGGAACCTCCCTCGCCCCTGCGCTCTGCGGGGAAGCCCTCAGCGCGCTCTAAAGCTCGCCCGCACGATTCATGAGGCCTCAGCGCGGCGGGCAAGCGCGCCCAGGGGAGAAAAGGCGGCGGCCCGAGGCGCGTAGGTAATACGTCTCGCTTAAACAAAGCCGCAATTCAGGACGGCCCGACCGCGCCACTCGCAGGGTAAATTCCATTAGGCGAAAACAAGCCCCCCCGTTCCTGTACACACAAGACCACATCCCGGGGCCGCAGACAACGAGACGAACCGTCTCCAATTCAGACGCTGCGGAAGGCGAAGAGAATGATGCGAGCAACAACGTAAGCAAACGAATATCTCCAAATGAGGACGAAATAAAGGGTCAAATAGGCGGCGGGCGGGCAGTCTCTCGTCGTGGGATTTTTCTTAGCCGTAATTATTATAGATGCTTCCTTGATTCTCGCGAAAGTCCGCCACGCCCCTCTCCCTCCGTCCCCTACCGTGCTGCTCGTCTTTCGCCGCTGTTCGCTCCAGGGTGCTGCTTCTACCATTTTGTTTCCACGGCTTCTAAATCAGAGTTGAAATGAAAAACGTCGGAGAAACGAGGGGCGGAGGGTGAGGAAGAAAGATGGAAGGGTAAAGGAGGGCGTTCTTTCTAACCCGCGAGCACATGTTCTGCTTCAAGTGCGACGCACGTTCGCGATCGTCGCACTCTCTCTCTCTCTCTCTCTGTCACTCTCCGTTGCTCAATGGCTCCTGCCCTCCTCTCCCCCCCAATCCAGAGTCTGTTTCCTTTTCCGGGAGGGGGGCTCGAGCGCGCTCGCGTTCCTACAGCCGAACTCGTCGGCTTCGTCGGCGCGCACCGCTTCGCCGCCGCCACCGCCGAAAGAAGAGTGATAAACAAGCGAGGCTTTCTCTCGGCGAACATTAGGGAACGCGCCAGCGTCTCTCTTACGCCGGTAGGTCGATTTATTACGGGTTTTCCCAAAGCAGCAAACACTCAAGACTGATTGCGACGCGATACAACGCGGCGGCACCACGCTCGCGCGAGAGAAGTGCCGGGAACGCTGAGACGAACGCGCTTCCACGAGGCTGGGAAACGAGGAGGGCTTCGGCCGAAGCAGGGCTCCGCTGCCTAGCCTGGCAGTGTCATTAATAACAATAACCTCTCGCGCTTCCAGCTTCGCGCAGGTTTTTGGCGACTCCGCGGTTTCCTCCGGAGGTGTAGGTGCCCGGACGTCTCGCTTAACGTTGCGCTCGATTAATACGGAACGGAAATTGAACGCCGAGTGGCGCTAATAAAAAGTGATTATTCTGCGAGCTGCGCTCAGGGGGAAGGCTGCCTGCGCCGCCATGCTCGCGCGTTAAATCTGAGTTGCGAAGCCCACTTTAAAGGAGGCGGCGAGGAAACAGACGGGCAAACAAGGGGCGCGCGTGCGAGACTGGTTTTGGCGCACGCTGTTCGACCTGCGTAGGAAGAGCAAATAAATTAAACGGGGAGGCACGAGGCCTCGACTTCGTTCCGCAAGAAAAAATGAAGCCGAGATCATTAGGCACTTCTCAAGAGACGCTTGTTTCTCAAAAAAAACCAAGAGCACAGTGGGAAATATGATACTGATTAATTAGGTTAATTAAAATACAAAACTATATGCGGTCTAGATTCGACAGGCACAGGGACGTAACTTGTTAGCTGGAATTACGGAGAGGGAGGAAAAACGTCTTACTGTTATATAAGTACCGTACGCAATTATGAGGGCTTAAACTTCTCTGTGATATAATGCATCATTTCTTTCTCATTGAGGGTCACATCCGCTTCAAATTGTTATGCCTCACATGATCATTAGTGTAAAGTGCGTCCACATGAACTGTACGTCCTTATGACTGAGATCTTTCTATGAATAGTCCATGCGCCATGTTCCAGATGAATAACTGTGTCAAAGATAACGAGATGGCACTCTATGAAGATACGCAGCCTACCGAAACTCGCACCGTTGCGTAAACTCAACTACAACGCCTTGTTGAGTCTTGGGGCTCATGAGAATATAAGAACCGGGCATATCCTCTGTTAACCTTCCAACCTTTTCTTCTTCGTTTCTTTCTATCTCTCTCTTCTTTGCAGGCACTCCAACGCGAGAGCCTCTTTTCAAACCAAGCACATCTAGCCAATTTAACGTGAAACATTCTCGTAACTAGCAAGCGCTGCTTGCGACAACTGTAGCAGCAAGATACAGAGATAAAAATAAACAACTGCAGCAGCAAGAGAAATACACGTGTCTCTGAATACATAATTCTGGACGCTCACCCAGAAGTATAAGATGAACAGAGAAGCTCCGATTTTTGTTAGCCATATGAAGCTCCATGACTAACGAAAATGCTGGCTTTCTCAATCGGCTCGCTTTCTTTACTGCTGAGCGCAGATTGAGGATATTTATTCCGACAAGTTTGATACCTTGAGGTAGCATTCGAGGGTCAGCTGCCTGGTCCTAACATTCACGCACTCCGCCATCCAATTGGGCAAAATATGTTGCTCCATCTCCGCTGCCGCGGCTACGAAGGGTACTGACTAACACTCCCAGGGTTAAATATTGTACGCGTACATAAATACCCAAGGAAGTGGACGGGGGAGCATCCGCCACTGTATCACAACGAGTAGTGCAGCACACGGGACGTGCGAAGGATGTGCCTTCGGCTGCAAACGGGGGCAAGTAGCTTTCTATAATTTTTTTGTCCACTTTGATTGCCCTTTAGATTCTCATTTCTACACAGCAATTAAAAACTGCGAATGTCTTTCCCGTAGCTTTCCTTTATTTCTGATTTCATACGGATCTGCGAACTAAGGCAATCTGTTCAGATTAACGAGGGCGACAGATGAAATTTACAGCTTCGAAGTTAAAGTAAAAAGGAACTACTCTGGGCTCTGATTAAGAAAACAGTCCTACAGTAGATTTCGTAGCAAAAAAAAAAAAATTCGGGTAATCTTCATGCTGGACATACTATTAGCAAAGGTGGCTGGTTATTCGCAAACAACACGTGCGGCCGCCCAAACCTTTAACTAGCATGCGCGAGCGGCGACATTTCTTTGCGTCAGCGCCGTACGACGGAGCCCAGTTGCAAACAGGGCGAGGGTAAACGCATGCCCGTAAAGCTTGCTCAACTGGACCCATCGTCTGGTGGGCTATTCCTCCATAAGGACGTAACCCCATATCAGAGCATTTCAGGCGAACCGCGTTCTTCTGCTTATCTCATGAGTGGGGGCGTGTGGCTTATCTTTAAATGTTATTTCCTTGATATCTTGCTGCAACGTTCCTCTTCGGAAGATAAAATAGGAGCAAAACTTTTCGCCTTCTCACGCTGTCTGTTTGTCTGGAATGCGCTTATATGGGTGTGATGTCCTTAAGAAGTAAGAGCCTAGCAGACGACGGGACTACCTGAGCGCTCTTTGTGGGCATGCACTTACCCTCGCCTTGTTTGCAACTCGGCTCCGTCGTACGGCGCAGACGCACAGAAAAGTCGCCGCTCGCGCACGCTATAGTTAAAGATTTGGGCGGCTGTACAAACAAGAAACTTTTTGGATTTGCTTCCTGAAATATACCACGTAGAATGATGGGAGGGTTATGCTGGAGTAATGGACGCAACGGTGACTCTGTCTCCTTGAGAGACTGGTATGTCAACCATAGCATGTAAGTAGCATGAAATAGAATATATACAGCACGGTCAGTTTGGGCGCTTCCCTCTTTGCAGTAGTGGCTGGGCACTGTGCCTCACAGTAGGGTGCCTTTACGAAAGGCTTGTTTGGCTTGAACGCAGGCTCCTTACCTCTCAGTGCTAGGCAGAGCCATCTTACACGGCAGAAAGCAGTGCCTGCCAATTCATCGTTATCAACATTACCAAAAGCCGCCGTACCGTTAAGTGTCACAATGCCGTGGGCCGCAATGTATTGTTTCTTCGACATCTTCAAAAGGCTTTGTCTCTTCAACATCAGAAATCTTGAAATGAGAGATATAATCGGGTCGGAAGTTAACCATAGACCGGTAGGTTGATCGACATCACGGGCCCGCGGTAAAACCACAAATGAGACAGTGCAGGAAGACATGAGTTATTTCTCTTGAGGTCAAAGAAATACAGACCAATAATAGTTTCGATGAAGGACTCGGGAACGCGGGTAAGAAAAAAAAAGGTAGTTAAGCTACAAAAGCTTTTTTGTCGTTAAAGCGCGGACATGCGATGCAGGAACAAGTAAATAACGTCGGCAGTCCAGTACAAGGTAATCGAAAGTGTATGATAAGCAACCCGGAGTTATCGAAAGTAACTTTGAGAAACAGATAAATTATGAAAATAGAAACGTCCCCCCGAGCTACAAGTCTGAAAAAATGAGAAATCAGGAGTGAATATTAGTGCGTTAACGAAATGTGCAGTGTCTCGCTATTTGGACGCACGTATGCTAGCAGCTAGACAATAAAAACGTACAGGAGAAAATATTCGCGACGCGATTATGCAGGCGTTTGCAGGAGCAAAACTAGGGAAGAAAGCTCAGCATATCGTAATGGAACGCGAACGTATTTTCCAACAAGGCTCGCACAGAAATGCCCATCTTCCACAAGCGATGAGAAGCGAATGGAAGCATTAACTAGTCAGCGTTCGAGGTGAGCAAGAGACATATGCAGTATTTCTAGGAAAAAATATGCGAAATAAAAGTAAAGTGCCGCTGTCATCCACATAATTAGGCAACTGTGCAATATAGAGATACGGGCGTTAATTGAGGAAGCAAAAACAAAACAACAAAAAGGGGAGATAGTCGTATTGTTTGAATGCGACGCAGCAAAAACTGGCTATATCAAGGCAATTAGGTGAACGCAGCGCTGCTCACGAGTGAATAAAAATTGCTCAAGCCTATGTTACTTGTTAAATTATATGTACGCCAAGGTGGCGCATTGTGCAGCTACTTCCGGTGGCAATACTGTAAGGCCAGTGGCTGGGCTTTCAAGAAATCACTACGTGCACAAACGGAAATCCATGCTTCGCGCTTCACTGGTATATGACCATGCGAATCGCATCTTTAGTATTGAATTCAACGTTATAAAATAAGAGACCGGCAACCGAAGGAGCTTTTACGGAAGTTATTACTCCTCTACTAGTCAAACAGATTCACGCCATGCATCGCAGCAACGCAGCCAGTAGCAAGCAGAAGATTGGGCTGTCCGTCGACAAAATGGAGGCAAGCGCGAGGTTGCTAATGCAAGCGAAGGGAGTTCTTTTCTACAGTCCCCGGCGTTAAGGAACATTTTCACAATGCCAAACAAGCCATCATGGTTCTTTCATGCGCAACTCCAAGGACTTTGACGTTAGTTTGCATGGGAGATGATGTTTGTATGGAGAAACGTTTCACGAAGCGCCGTGCACACCCGGAACAAACCGCGATTCATATACCCCGCTACGTGAGGAAGACGTTGATAAAATAGTTGATTTCTTTCTCCTTAGCAGCCACGTATGCGCTAACCACGTCAAAAATTTCACCTTGTCAAAGATGCCATTGCATTCGGAGTAATGCATGTCCACAAGACAATGGCACACCTACTTAAATCAGACCATCAGCCAATAGTCGCGATCACATTTCGATACCATCAAAGCTTGGAGCATCTTTAAATGAGAGTATGTACATGGGGCCATTAAGGAAGTATGGACCTATTCGCACACAGAAAATATTGATGGCCTCTTCTCACCTTCTTTCAGAGGTTTTAGTAATTAAAACAAGACTCTGCCCGACCCCATCCCTCGCAGTGATCCAGGCTATCGCATAAAATGTACCGTGCGGTATTGCTATGTTCTTGCACCAACGGACTTTGCATAAGCGAAGCAGCTGCTTTTACGACGCCATCTTCCCGTCAGCTCCCCTGAACGTTATAACTGTCACGCTCTGTAGCCGCTTGATGTCGAAGGCTGGGTGGGCGTCAGGCAACACTACGCGCGTCCGTGGTTGTTACACGTGTTTTGGGGCGGGGGGGATGGCGGCTCGTATATTACCGGTGCATCCGAACACGGCTTGGTATTATATCCACAAACCGAGCGAGCCACGGGTCTGGACGCTTGCATTTTTTTTTCTGGCCCTTTTTATTAGACGCGAAAATGGAGCCGCTGGTTGTGGCGAGGTTCTGGCCTAATGAACGTGCGGCGGTCGTTTCCGACTACGGCGGCAATAAAAAAAGGAAAAAAAAAAGGTCGGTGACTGCGCGGTCGTTAACGCGTGATGAGCTGACAGCCGATTTGCGCGAACCGATAATCACGGGAAGGTTCGTCCATGGAGCACTCTTGCTGCTCCAGTCGGGGCGGTGAGGTGCCGCTAGTGGCGAGAGTGAAGGAAGCCTGACGAAGATGGGAGGGGGGGGGAATGAGTGGCGAGAGGGGTGACGCTAATGCGCACTTTGTACGTGGCGCCTAATGACGCCGATAACGTCCCGGCGAGCAATCTGGCGCGCTCGATGACTTTCTGGTGATGTGTGCGACGAGATTTTGAGCGAGCGTTCGGTGTATACGTCCAAGTCGCACCCTGTACGTGTAACGCGCATGTAGCGTGAAAGCTCGCTGGATCACCGAGCAGCGGCGGCACGTAATCAGAGATGCCGCCTTATAGCGGCGACCCGCTTCCCGGTTCCTCTTCCGGGAAGTTGGTGTAATTAAATTTTGTAAAAAAAGAGAGAAAATTATTAAAAAGATGCGCGAAGAGCGACAAAAGGGAAGGAGCGTTACTGCGTTGTTGTGTTGCTCCAGGCAACTTTAGGAAGCCCATAAATGCATGTATTGTCCTCTCCTGTAAAGAGTTAGACTTCGAAGCGAAATAAGGCGAACAGAGTCGCCCCTCATTTTTGCAGTGTTAGTTGTTATGACACGGATCAAGAGAAATGTCTCATTTATGGATGTGTTGTCAGCCTTTTAGGTGCTGTAGCTGTCAACAATAGCTACCGTATATTGTACCCATAGACTGGCAACCACTGCTGTTGGTGGGAGAGGGCGAATACGTACGCGCTGCTCTTCAGAAGTCTTTAACCACCGCCTATCAATTACAACGGTCGTCTGGCGCAAACGTTCTTCAGTGAACTTATGTGCATCGCGAAGCGTGCACAATGTAACGCCTTAGCGTCGTAAAAGGCCCGCACGGTGGAAAACGACACCGCTTTGCCAGAGAAAGCTGAACGTTTGTTATGCGCGACCTCTAAGGACGTATACCTTTGGAGCTATGTCATTACTATAATTTTATCACTGCTAAGGGTGGTATGCATTCATCGTAGTGCACGACATCTACACCGTTCTCAACGTTTAGCTGAAAACAACGCAGGCACAAACTCATGCAAGTAAATGTGCAGTGTTGTCAATTTTACCACAACACCACCACTAAAGGAACGATAAACACTATATTGAATCCGCTAGGTATGTTAACGCATGTTAAAAAAAATAAGAAAGACTTCCAATAAGTATAATAGGTGTAATAAAAATTAGCTTTGAAGAAATTCAAGTCCACAACAAGAGCATTTCTGCCACTTATAAAACTTAACTAAGCGACTTAACTAAGTGTTGGTTTGCAAGTCAATAAGATGGTTACACTGAGTTCTGTAATACAGAAGCCACCACCACGACCAAACAAAACAATAATGATTAAGCGATGCCATCTTTCTGCTTTTCCTTGTTCGCATTTACGCTTACTTTCATTCTTCAAGGGAAAAAAATGAGTTACAGTATGTTTTTTTTTTCCAGAACAAGAGGCAACTTGAAACGCCACAGTACGAGCCGACAGCGTATATATCAGCCAGGTCCTGCCGTCGTGTAAATGGGTGCCGGCACTATAACATCTATGAGTAGATGTTTGTATGCTTTCTTACTGCATTCAACATTGACGTTCAATTTAATGAGCGACTAGAAACGTGTAATGGCAAAGGTCTAACACCGTGGCCAATGCTGACACAAAGCTCCTGCTCTCTTTGTCAATTGCTCAGCTGCGCTTATTAAGTCGGGGATTATCAACTGGCCGCGCTTCAGGCAAGTCCGAAACACTGCATTATGATATGGTTGAAGCAAGCGGTAAGAGTCCTTGGTTTTGACAAGAAGTTTTACTTTAGATCCCACAAAGAAAGAAGGCACTCTGAAGGAACGAGGACTTTTTGAAAAATTGGACGTCACCGATCTTGTAGTCCGATCTGTCACCCTCGCTGTAAAACCAAAAGCCTCGAGAACGTAGCGCGTCATTCGAGGGTAATTCTTGTTCCATTTTACCAAAAGAAACTTTAATTTTCTTTTTTTCTTTTGGTGGTAAGCACTTCGGCGCGGTTCTCGTGTTGGATAAGTTCTGTAACGCCTTTCGAACTGCCTGGGCGGACCATTAGAAATGGCAGTGATCAAGTGGTGTCGCTCAGTACACGGACGGAAGATTCGTTGCATAAACAAACTGTTAGAGAGCCGATCAAAGGGCGGACATTTAGTTGACATATTGTGCCCCCCAGCTCCTTATTTTGGAGCTTACGAATAATTCATTACTGCACGAACAGTATTAATCACGCCGACTCCGAAGCACGATATAAATCTAAATCAATCATTTCCTCCTCGATGTTAGCTCTGCTTATAGCGCGCAGCAGTAGTCATTTGTGTGCACGGTAGTCGAGAATTTTTTATTTGTATTGTCCTTTTCCCGTTAAGTTTGTCATTTTCTATACCACCAAGTGTGTTCCCTGGTAAAGTCATAAATATGGCCGACACATTTTACACGCCATTGCATAGGCACATATTGTGATCTGTCTAGCGAAGCCGCTGCTTCTATGGATAGCGACAGGCCGAATATAAGAGGGAAAAGGAAACAATCAAGAGAGATGGAGGGGGTGCTCCGAAATGTTCGAAAATACCTCAAGGCGATTGCCAAGGTCTATATTTACGAAGTAGTACATCTTACTTAAGTGTTTCGCATTCTTGGACGTCATAGCGGCAGTCGTCTTGTTATCACGCCAACTCTCATCACAAGTGCACGGCGAGCGGCCTGTTGAAACGCATGTCCAAGGAGTTTAGTTTTCGTCAGTGAAACGTAAAAGAACGTAACACCAATTAGTTGGAGAAATGCGCAGGCACGTGCGTGGTGTAGAGAAGAAAAGTGCTGATTAATTAACTAATTAATTGATTTATTGGGATGAATTTACCGAAACAACAACGGAGCTATGTGTGACATTGTAGTGGAGGGATTCGAAAAACTTCGACCTGTTCCATAATGTTCGCTTTACGGAGATGACTACGACGGCTGTTCAGAGCAGGGAAGCGTATTTGCGTGTCTTATGAACCTCGGCTCAACTGTAGGAGACCCCGAATTTTAATGCCGGTCACTTACAACTTATTCAAAGAACAACAGGTTACACACTTTCGCCCGTAATGCAAAGAGGGGACGCAGTAGTTGGTGAAATACAATGCCCATTAAGCCGTAGACTTTCATAAGCGATGGTAGCTGCAATGGAGTGGCATTCGCATGTGCGAGCGAGCGACCTTCTTCCGATAAGTATATAATAAGTGCTAGTCGTATTCGGTTGCGGAATTTGCGCCTAATGGAAATTAAGCATAAAGACTCGTTGCTTCTTCCTTCTTTTGCCTATTTGGCGCTTGTATCCCCTGAATCAATCCTTTAGCTTCATACCACTACATTTTGTTCACCTCTTCTCAAATTCATAGTTGCGTAGCACCCGTGGTCAGACTTGGGCTATACTTGAACAAAACGAGGCGACGTCAACGCTATCCAGTGAACATGAAAAGAAGCCGGGTGTTAGAAAGAAAAAATTGCAGCCAGTTCCACGCCGTGGAAACCGTCGGACGGCGAAGCTGTAAGCGCGCCAGCGTATGTTATCGAGCATCATCATCATCATTTAGCACCATCATCATCATCATAATTTCGTTTTATTTCACTTCCCCTCTTGTCATGTGACCTGCGTGACGACTATATACTACTACTTCTACGACGACGACGGCGCAGGGTAGACTGACCCAGCTTAATATGTAAAACACTCAGTCATTTTTGTTTCATGTAGAAGAAGAAAACCTAATTTAGGACTGCCTCACCAAATGAAAAGGCGGCATACAAACAGCGGTAGCAGATATCGGTAGCGGTTGACACTGAGAGAAAGAAATGGAAGGTAGTCGAGTAGAACGACGGAATGGATACCAAAGGATGGTAAACGGAGCCGAGGACGGCGGAGCGTCAGGTGGGATGATGAGATAAAGAAATCCGCAACATGAAATGGAATGAGCTTGCGCAAGCGGGGATAAATTAGAGACCATTGGATGAGGCCTTCGTCCTGTAAAGGGCGTAAAGATATGACGAGGACGACAACGACGACGACGACGACGAAGATGATGATGATGCCAGAGCACAGAAGAAGGTGCGAAGGTGAGTACTATCCAGCACAACGATGCAGCTGCTGGCGCCTGATGAGGCACCCCTCCGGAATCGGTGATCTCAACTGCATGTAGAATCGACAGAGCCGTTGAGATGTAGAAGAATCTCGGACTTCCAAACTGCAGTCGTAAGTTCGAATCCCTTCGGCACAATGAGAATTTTTTTTGTCTATGCAGTTATCTCACAGATGATTTCGGGATGCATGCCTACGGCTCCAACGGACAAAACTACGGCAACAGCGAGTTATTAGCAGTTATTTCTGTAAAACATATCGTAAGCTATAATTATTAGTCCTGCTTAGTTAACAGAAACTATCCCCGGAGTAAACTATGAAAGGCACTGCAGGTTTCATTATTAAGAAAATAAGAATCGTAACACTACGTTAGAGATGGTGTTTCCTGACTAATAACCGGCCATTCAAATGCTATCGAGTACCACCTAGGATGTGGAGGAGTGCCTTGATTTAATATTTGCCCCATAGACATTTCCTTAGCTCCTTTTCTCATTCATCTTCCTCATCCAATTCATCGTTCCCATTACCCCAGCGTAGGGTAGCCAACCAGGCGCTCTTACGGATACCCTTTTCTTATTGTAATCTATTCTAAATTTTCTTATTGTAATCGTGGTGACAATTTGAAAGTGTCGCATGAATATTAAATGATGTCTTTTAATTCCTCACTAAATTTCACGTTTTTCTGCGAAGATGAACATGACTACGTCATTACTAACTCCGCGAACAGTGGCCTTCTCAACAGAAAGCCCCTAGCAGGTGTGTGCCACAGAAATCAGTCAAGCCCCACTTCTCGCCAGTGGTACACTAAAGATAAACGGAAAAAGGCAAATTAACAAATTAATAAACAACTAAATAAAAACATCAATGAAAAGAAGGAAAAGTAAATAATTATAAATAAATAAATAAAATAATAAATAAATAAACTGCGCGCTGCATTTCTAACCGACGCAAATCAAGATGGAAGTCCTTTACAGCAGCACACGCTAAATTAAAAAGGAAATTTCTGTACCGTTCATCAAAAATCCCTGTCATCTATGTGCCGTTTGCTACACAGCTTCGCTGGTCGTCCACTTCACAGAGTAGAATGGCTCACGAATTTTTTAGGTGCAACATTTTTCTTGCAGCAATTATTTATAAATATCGAATGATTTCCGAATGTATTGGCAAAACACTTTTGTCAAGCTTAGGCTTTTTTTAAGAGTTTCTAACTAGAACATCGTTGCTTTTTTATAATTCCGCCATTATCAGCTGGATGCACTTTCTTCGTCTTCTTTCACCCCTCCCCCCACCCTCTAGTATCGGGTACTAGCTCCAGAGTAATTGCGATGAACATTAACAGACGACGGATTGGGTAACGTCCAAAATTTCTGGTCCCAAAACTCCGCTAATGTTATGCTCAATTAAAAAGTGTTGTTGAATAAGATTCGCGAGAAAATTCTCTTCATTAAGAGACAAATCATAAAAACAAATTCATTTAAACGTATTGAAGGTGCCCTTGAAGCTTATGATACGTGACCCAGGTAATGAAATGATGACAGCTAGTGAGTGAAATAAGGACATGTTCTATGCCTTTTGTCTTATTTCAAAAGTCAACGCCGGTTCTCATTGTATACGCATAGTATGCGACGGCTTAATGCGCGAAGAAAACTGAGAAAGGTGCAAAGGCAATTATGTTCCCCATAAATTTGAGTAATATGGGGTGCGCGGCAAATGTTTTATATTATATACAGCAGAAGCCGCTCAGAAAAAGTGAGATATCATATATAATAAATGTCCATGTAAGTGTCAGCGTTGCTGTCATGCCATCTACGAAGAATGGCATGTGTGTAGCGTGCCCTTGGTCGGCCTTAGGTGCTTCAAATGTCAAGACCGCCTTGTCCTGCTCTCCCCCCTCCCCCCCCTTTTTAACAATCAAAGAGAAAAAAAAGCAAGAATGAAAACAAAACGAAAGCAAATGGCGTAAAACACGAGAATGCACGGATGCAAGAAAGGCAAAATAACGGGCACCGGGACGCGTCACACGACAGAGGCGTATATACGCAGCGGCAACCCCGGGACCATTACATTCGCAGCGGGGCATCAGCCCCGGGTCCTGCGGGGCGCCGTGGGGGGCAGCGGGCGAGCGTTGCACCGAGCCGTAGTACCCTGCTGTCGCTTCCGACGGTAAGGCCTCATCCGTCCGAAAGCCGATCGTCGCGGCGCGCAAAAAGCGCTCTCGCGCTCCTGGCCTGAGACGTTTACGCGCGCCACTATAAGCGCGCATCCCCACAAGGCTTTTGGCGTTCGGTGTTCGCCCATCACGGCCCAACATTTCCATCCAGACCTCCCGCTGTGGACGCAGCGTCGATTCTCACCTTGGCCTTTTGCCTGATGCTCGTCTTTCATTCGACCGCACGCGCGCTGTGCGAGCTCTCACTTCTTTCTAGTTGTTTGTTTGTTTGCTCCCTTTCTTCCACACAATTACGCTACCGCAGTGCCGAATGGCATGAAGGCATGACGTTACCTGCAATTTGTCAAGGTTCTCGTACACTGAAGGAACGGACGGCGCTCTTTTAGCATGGTTTATGATGAAAGGTTGCGTACACGCTGCAGTTTTGTTAATTTCGACTCCAAGAGCGTCGACGTTAAGCATCTATTCTTTAAGTCTTTTCTACCAGAACAACTATGCTATTCGGAATGAGCTAAGATAGTCGCGACATCCAGTTTTATGTTTCTTTTTTGTGTGTGTGACAGCGGCTTTATGCAATAATGCCATTGAACGCTTTCATTCTGCAAGCGCATAGTCTTAGCGACCGCTATTGCTTGCTTAGTACACAGTGCGCGCTCATGAACTCTGATTTCCGCATTCGTTCTCGTACCAACCTCTACTCCGTCACATCGCATAGAGCAATGTCATGCATGTACTTTTAGTTAGCCTCTCTCTGTTCTAGACTGTTTTTACAGATTTTCCCGAATCGCGCAACGACGCCGACGAGTCGAATCATCTTTTAAAAAGGACGAAAGCGCTAATAAAAGTTTCCATCCGTTTTGAATTCAGCTTTCTGCTAACCATCCACGATTAAACTCGACACCAGTAACGATGGGAAAAAGTGCGTGAGAAGTTCCAGTGACCTCATCATCATGCGACGACACTGTGCTGTCAGCTCGTGTAAAAGATAACAAATAACAGAAGGTGCGATCCGTGTGTCAAAGTAGAACGTACTAAACTTCATAATCTTATACGACTATCGTGTTTTCATCACGTAAAACCCCATAAATTATTTAAAGTTATACGGCATTACAGTAACATCTTTTAAGACGAATACGTTATCGCAGAAGCTTTTGCCTCCTGAACTGACGATCCTCCATCTCGTTTCGTTTTCTAACTAAACATCGGGAAGGATTGAAGCAACCGCATAACACTTTGAACACGTGCAGATTTTAAAAGCGCGACGTTACCATGAACCGTTTCTGTAAAGTACTGTTTTTAAATGCGAAGCATTTCTTAGTGGACCGAAGGCACTTTGACCGCATCTATCTATCTATCTATCTATCTATCTATCTATCTATCTATCTATCTATCTATCTATCTATCTATCTATCTATCTATCTATCTATCTATCTATCTATCTATCTATCTATCTATCTGTCTGTCTGTCTGTCTGTCTGTCTGTCTGTCTGTCTGTCTGTCTGTCTGTCTGTCTGTCTGTCTGTCTGTCTGTCTGTGTCTTGGCGCTCTCGTGGTCGTCTCCTTAACTTGGTACTACCAAAATTGGCATACGAAGGATGTGTGTATCACGAATACGATTCGCTGGTCATGACATGAATTACGGTACTTTCCTGTCGCGCACGTCATGAAATCCTATCCACCAGTCACGTGAGGCACATAGCCACATACCGCGGACCTGTGGTATTGAGGTATGTACCACAGGTGATTCACTGTCTATATCTATGCAGACTTTTAACGTGATAGCGTTACAGAGCTCGTTTCGCAGTAATTCCGGTGTCGGCGACGGTGTCGGCGTCGTTGATTGTGAGCGAAAAATCACCATCTTGTCCGTGACCAAAAAATGGAGAAAGACGCAAACAAAGTAAATAATAAAAATTTTCGGTTTCGAGCGAGCATCAAACCCAGGCTGTCTGCTTGGCAAGCAGCTGTTCTGTCACTGAGCCACGATATATGAACGTCACGTAGCGGAAATAACGCTATATGAACGTCATGTAGCATAAGTACTCTCAATAACGCATGTAATATTTCGTAGTAGAACCGTATAATTGCGTCAGGGGTCAAAACAAGTGAATTCCGCAATGAGTGGGTGCTTTAAAGGCCAACCCTTCACAAAGCGCTAAGACATATTTAATCACCATCAGCTGCAAAAGCATGAAACAAGTGAGCAGATGCGTAGGTCCGCGTGTCGCCTCACGGACGCGTAATGGGCCCTTCGCTGATTCGCAAAAGGAAGAATTAAGGCGTAGTGGGCACCTAACAACTGTACTTGCAGTACACATTCTAGGATAGTTTGAAACTGCCAGTGTTACGCGCACAGTCGTTCGTTTCCTTACGGCATGGTTGAGGCATGCACCGAGAACAGAAGCTAGGCTAGCAGTTCAGAAGGCGATGCGCACGGGGCCCGATTACGCTATCGCGTTCTACCATTGAAGGCGAAGCTCGAGTGTCCTTCAAGTTTCGCGTCGATGCTTTAAGAACACGCATAAGACATGTCACCCGGATTCCATCGCACCACCTCGCCTCCCTTCCAACTTCAAGGCCACACTCTACGTTCAGCACTATTATTGCTTTGCATCGCATGCATAGGTCGGCAATCTCACTCATGAGTTGACTCACTCGGGTAAAGTTGCAAGGCGGGCTTGTTGGTACGGCATACTTGAATAAAACTGGTAGCGCAAAGAAACGGGACAAAAGAAGTAACACGGAGACACACACACGGCGCTCACTCAAACTCAGATCAAGCCGTGAGTCTGAGTCTGAGTGAGTCCGGGTGAGTAATATTTTGGTGAGTCTGGGTCCGAGTGAGTCCTGTTGAAGAAAAGTTTCATGAGTGTGAGTCCGAGTGAGTCCGGCTCAGGAAAATTTTGGTGAGTCCGAGTCCGAGTGAATCCAAAGAGCAAGTTATATTTCATGAGTGAGTCTGAGTGAGTTCGACTTTTGTTTGCCGACCTATGATCGCATGGTGACTCCCGCGAATTTCATGCACGCAGCAAGACCACCGTTGCCGTTGTGGTGTCTACATCCACTGGAAGCCCTGATAACCCTTCCAGTAATACAAAAGAAAAACTAAAAACAGTCGTCATATTTGGCCCTACAACAAGCCACACTACTGTTCCTGCATGAAAAACACAGTGGACGCCTTCATATTTACACGGATTGGTCGGTTACTTCGGAAAGCTCAGCAGGGGCAGTGGTCATTCCGGAGAAATCCGTCATGATAAAATTCAAGACATCGCATTTGGCATCATCGACGGCCGCAGAACACACCGCCATCCGTGCTGCGCTAGAGTTCGTAGTTGAAGAGCAGCCACAGGCATGGTCAATCTTCTCTGATTCCAAAGTAGCCCTCCAGTGCATTACGTCGCCATATCGTCATGGACCAAATGAACAATTAGTCGCTGGCATAAGACTGCTTCATCACCGCGCTATAGAGAAGAAGCCCAACATAGCGTATCAGTGGATATCGGACCCTTGCGGTATCTACGGAAATAACCGTGCAGATGAAGCAGCCCGATCTGCTCATGATGCCGTCCCTTGTGCAGTCATGCCGTTATCAAGAACGGACGCCGCTACAAGGCTTCGTTCACTAGCACGTGAACTGACACTCGCACAGTGGAACTCGACGGAATTTACCAACGCCCGTCTTCACAACTTGGACCCGAATCTACAGCTCCGTCTTCCGTCCGGAATAACCAGAGCTGAGGAGACGCTCTTGTGCCGCCTGTGGCTCGGGGTGGCCTTTACGAATGCTTATTTGTTTCGAATCGGAATGGCCAGCAGCCCGACATGTGACAACTGTGGCTGTGAGGAGACAATCGTCCATTTTCTCTGTGAGTGTCCTCGCTTCATTGCGCCAAGAACAGAACTTACAGAAGTGCTAGATAGACTTGACAATCGCCCATTGTCGGAGGAAAGGGTCTTAGACACTGGCCGAGACCGTCCTCGGCACGCAAGGCATTGAGAGCGTTGTTGCGCTTTTTGCGGGCAACTGGTCTCAGAGACAGATTCGAAGCAGTGTCGCTTATCGTATTAATGTTCTTTTCTTCTTCTTCTTCTTCTTGTAACATCTCTTTTCTGCCATCTTTTACTCCCCTCACCCCCTTCCCCAGCACAGGGTAGCCAGCCAGTCTGAGAACTGGCTAACCTCTCTCTCCTTCCTTTCCTCCTCCTCCTTCTCCTTATGTAAATAGATGGATGAACCTCGCAATGCTTGGCTCAAAGCGAAATAGTCGGCATAGACTCGCTGACTACTTCGCATGAAATTGATTCCCACAATGCGTGGATCTGCCGGATTTTTTTCCATCTGCCTTACGTTGAACATTTTCATTACAGTGAAATCTCGGTGATACGAATCTCAGGGGACCGCGAGAGATATTCGTATCATCCGAAATTCGTATCACCAGAAAGCATGGGAAATTCGCATGCGACAAAAGGAAGCTGGCGTACATTTTCATTTGATGTTTTTCAGAGCCGCAGCAACGTCAGGAAGAACTCAGAACGATTGTCAGTTAAGTTTTTAGTTTTCGGCAATCATACCAACAATCGTAAATGTACGGCCCGTACGCGCGTGTTTAATTAATGAACCAGGTGCGTTGTGACCCGCGACAGAGCCCCTTCCAAATTTTAGTATGCTTTTTCGCATGAAAACGGAGTACTGCGGCGAAAGTAACGGAAGAAGCGCTTCGACGCGATAAATCAAGGCAGCAAAATTTCAGAACCACGGTCCTATGTTATGATTTCATTATCGTGGATGTGCTGGGGTTGTGAGGCCTGGCTACTTTGCCAAGACTGTCCTCACCTTCTTTCGCTCCTCGTCCACCTTTCATAAGATGTCTGATGCACGAAGCAGGCACGTGTTAACACAGTACAAAGACAGCAGCCCTCGTCGACGCGTTAGAACAAAAGCATGGCGTCAATTCTCTGTGTGGTCTAAACGCGAAGGCACACGGAGGCACATTAGAGCCTCAAAGATTGGCGCACATAATTTCGGAGACCGTGACGCGCCTCTGAAGGTTTATTCTGACCGTCTTACACCATGATTCTGACGATTTGGCGCTGCGGCGCGCGTGCTATAGCGCTTGCGTTGCCGTGCTCGCACACTTGGCGCGTCTTCCGCGACAGCGCTGACAGCACCTCCTCGTAACTGGGCGGTAGCGTACGTTCGTATCAAACTTTGCGGGCTGAAAATCGGTTCGCAACAACCGTACTCCATTACATTGCAGGCCAATGGGCCTTGGCCGGGACCAAAGAAAAATTCGTATCACCCCGAAATTCGTATGACCTGTGATCGTATCACCGAGGTTTCACTTATATTTTTCTAGTTTTCGTGGCCGGACCACGACACGATTAAGCCGCGCCCAGACTCAGGCACCGACTACAAGACTAAGATGTACTAACGGCATCCGCCGTCTCCTGAGTAGATGTTTTCACGGCATCCATGCTGATATTGCAGAGAAGTCAGCTTTTATGGTTAAGAAAGAAATAGAAATACGAAAAAAGATAGATCGATAGAATGATTTCAATTACAAACGCGCTACATAGTGCACTTGACAGCATTGATCCTTTTTCCCCAAACAAAGCAAGAAAGTTAGATCGATACACTGTTGCGACATATTGCAACACCTGAACATTGCCCGAACGATCCTCTGGAACTTAATTTTTTTTTATTCTTAAACGCCACGTAAACTTCACGACTGAGGCCAAATGGAATTTTTTAGCTAACTTTGTAAAATGTTACCATATGTTCTGTGACCCATTCATTTCAAACGAGTGAGTGCTGCTGTACTCTTTCCTGCCTCCCCTTTTGTTTATTCACCCTCCCTCCACTTTCCGTTTGTTCAAGTTCTCCGTCTCTTCCCGAGAACCACCAGGCTTGTCACGAGCAATCTGCTTTGAAAATGTTTCACCTAAAGAAAAGATAAAATCAAAAGGGAGAAATGGGTGGCATATGCAACCAACGCGTCTATGTTGTAGGGGCTGCGTTCGATGCAGAATACAGCCCAATCGTTTTCGACGAGTTTAGACTTGGAAGTTTTAGAATAAGGAAAACTTATTTTCGTTCACGAGGGACTGTGCTACGCCGCCCTCAAATGTTTCCGAACTCCGAATGAAAAGTACGACGGAAGCAAGCAAATACATCTCATTCAGGTTGCTCTGGCAGTCGGCGCAAGTATTCACATTCGGCAATATGTTGCCGTAAAAATCAGCTATCTTGAATTGCAACCGCGCACAACCTCATAGAGAACAAATTCTGAAGAATGACATGCATCGATGTGAAAGTCCGAATGCTGCCCGTGCTTCAGACTTGCCTAATAACCTTTCCGTGTTGGAATGCGCAGGCAAACGCGAGCGTTGCCTGCGGGTGGTCTAAGCAGTTCTGCTAGAATGTCCTGCGTCTCGAATCCGCCAAGCATGTCATCACCTGAGAGTTATTCTTTCCATTTCTTTCGATACACAAGAACGCTGTAAAGGTAAGCCTATAGGGTAACCCGAGTCAAGCTAGGAAAAAAGTGGAAAAGACAAGTTGACAAAATATGCATTGCGTGCGGTGGCGCAGGGAGAAAGTTCGGCACCGTTTTCGGGAGCCCGTATGCAGGAGTGCCTGCTGCTGCGCTCGATGGACCATTAGGGAGGAAGGAGGACGACGGGCGTCCGTCATGTGCCGGGGTGCACGCAGTGCGCACGCTATGGTCGCTGGCTGAGCCGTTCGGCGAACAAAGACGACGCGAGTGGAAAAGCGAGGAAGCGCCCGCATATACTTCGGGGGGACGGGGAATCCCCACACGCAGAAGCACGTGGCAGCAGGTACGGCGGTAGCGTGGGAAGAGAAAACAAGGCGAACACGTCAGGGCACTCGGCGGGGGGCACGCGGAGGGGTTTGCACGCCACGAGCTTCCGCGGTACCCACGAGAAGCAAACACAAGATGCGCGGGGGACCGGAGAAACAAAATAAATATGAAAAGGTGCCATAAGGGCAGACTGAAAAAAAAGAAATCTGCCAAAAAGAAACAAAAATTGACGTGGGGAATCGAAACGTGCGCCGCGTCAAGGTACAACGGCAGCGCGAGCTTTGGTCGAAAACCAGAGAAATGGGAGTGGGGAGGGGGGGATCTGAGCCGGGGTTTGAGCCCCCCGAATATGCGAAACTCACGACGGCCAGATCGAAGTGTCGGAACGATGGATATCGGGAGCCTTGGCGAGATGAATGGAGGCCCAGATACAACGGGACACATGGCTGAGATGAGAGAGAGAGAGAAATCGCCTCGCGAAGCGCGCCTCTTGCGCCTGACTCTCTTCCTTAGCGTGTCTCTTCCGATTTCTCTCTCCGCGGCCTTGGCGCTCTTTTCTCTTCCTGTATACTTGGTCTCAGTCCACACGCTGGCCTTTCCGCAATCTGGCATCCCGGCATCTGCGTCTCTTTTTTTAACTTATTCTTGGCCTGGCAGAAAAGCACAGACGCCGCATGCGCTGCGCGCTGGCTTCTGCCCATCCTCTGCGCTGGGAGGCAAATCTCACCCGAGGCTCCACGGCGGTGATGCTGTCGCACAACGCGCACCGTCGAGAACAAACGGAACGGGAGATAAAAGGTGACCAGGGCTCGTAGAAGGAGGCGAGTGCGAGGGGCGGGAGTGCGAGAGTCGAGGATCCATGTATGGAAAGAGGGCACGAGTGCGATACAGCGGTAGGTGAAAAATGGAACTTGGCGTCTTTTGCCAAGCTTATACGTCTCCGCTTGTCGCTGTTTATTTCGACCGGCGACGGCGCCACTTTGAAGCTCGTTGTTTTTCTTTGAAGAAGAAGAGTCGTGACAGTGTGTCCTTCGTGAACGGTGCACCCAACAGTTGAGGCCAGCACAGAATGCGTGGCAAGTTTTGTCTTCTTCTTCCTTGTCTATCCGCACTCGTGCTGCGCGCGTGTGGCGTGGAAGTGCGCAGCAAGGACGGTGCTATGGAGTTATCCTTTTTTTTTCTTTTTTTTTTTTTGGTTCCCTGTCTCTCAGCGGGAAGCATATACCGTTCTCTCGCTCACAAACGCGGGAGTGCGCACACGTGGATTGCAGGCCCGCGCGCTATCTCGTCGCGCGCGGCAGTCGTCCAGCACTGCAGGCGGCTGAGCCCGGGATCCGGCGTTGCGGGGTGCGCGTCGGGAGAAACGGGGCGGAGGGCGTGCGCGATTGAAGCGGCGCGAGATTGGCCGCGATTTGTCTTTCGCCCGGGAAATCCGCACGGAATGAAGGCGTCGCGGCCCGCCGCGAATGCCTCCCGCCTTGGCAGTACCGTCCGTGTGGCGGCTTATGCCGGTGCGCGCTGCTGGAATGCCTTGCAAGGCGAGCTGAAAAAGAGACACCTCTCGTGACTAACGTTCTTGTTACACTCTTTTCTTCTTTCCTTTTTTATTTTTTTGTTTTACTGCGCGCGAAAGAGATTTCTTTTCTCTCTTGTTCTTCATCGGAAAGCAAAGGATAGTGTCTTCGTCATGTTCCAGGATAAACTGCAGGAGCACTGTTAAAATTGTCTTCCAGCGACCTACCACCGCCATCAACAAACCTCGGGATTTAATGTTGCGAGTGAACGCCACGTTCAAAGACTTACTGCATTCGTGTGCGCTGTACTGAGTCTCTCCTGTGAAATATGAAAAACGGCTTACCTCTTCACCTGCGTAGGGATCCGCTTGAGGTACCGTTGTGAACCTGGGGGAGAAATGAAGGCACGTTAAATGAATTCACACTGTCGTGTAGGCACCAATTTAAAAAAAGAATGTTTCTGTAGTTCACCCGTGCTCCCTGTTTTTTTTTTTTTTTTCCAAGAGATTTCAATGGGAGAAAAGAAAAAAAAAAGTATGTGCTTGATCCTATTAATTTTGTACTGCTCGAATTAGGGGGAAAAATTGAGATGGATCGATCTTTCAATGACAAAAAACATACATTCTCGGCACTCACTTAGATCGCTTGTCCCAGCCACTTCACCGCGCAGCAATTACTTGCCAGAAACGTGCATAAAAGGAGGTCCCTTTTGTCGCCCTCTTCTCTCGCGCCTAGCAGAGTTCAGACGTTCACCCTAAGGTAGAAGCCATCAACTACCGCATTGTTGCCACGAAGCCGCCTATCTATCTGAGGCGCACGGCCACCGCCGGCTGTGGAGGCAAAGGGTACACAAGAGCCGAGGGACGCTTTACTGCAGGGCCTTTATTTATTTATTTTTTGTGCGTGTGTCTTTTAGGCCGCGAGCTTCGCGAGGGCACACACAGGGAAGTCTGGTGGCATATAAATTATGGCCTCCCGAGTCAACAACCCGGCGTTTTCGCCCATTGTTTGCACGCTCTTTCGCGGAGCGCACCGGTGCGGCGGCACTGTACCGAGCGCAACGCTCCAACTGCCTTATACCCGGCAGCCGCTCACTAAAAGCTTCACCCGTGCCAACCATCCGTCACAGGCCTGGTGTATACGCACGCCTCGGTAATATATCCGCTCGGTGTCTCGCCAGTAGCCACATATGCCGCACTCCTCTCGTTACAATGCCTTTCCCTTTGCTTCATCAGAGGGCGCTAGGTATGCGCGTGCGTCATGAGCCACTCGCAGTGTGACAACGTAGAGCCACGGCCGCTGAATGGAAACGTTTCCGTCCAGCGGCCGTGGTAGAGCACTCTGAAACCGTCTAGATGATTCCATACCACGCATGGTTCACATGAACGCCGGAAACCGTTACGGTCATCTCACGCCGGCTGCTTCATTGCATCACTGTTCTTCGAAAGTACTCCAGCAGAAGCGTTCACAGTTGGTAACATAACAAGACGAAACAGAAGTGGAGTAAACAGAATGGACGATTGGGCCAGTCGGTGATTGACGATCGATGTATACTGAGCGGTAGAGAACACGGACGACAAGCAGACAAGGACAACCGGTAAACAGAAAGTTTGGCTGGCTATATATTCTGAGGTTAATCCGAGATAAGAACAAAATTTTGCGTGATGTACAGTGCGATTGGTAAAGTGCCGAAAACTTCGTGACATATCAATGGCATGCTGACGCCTTAATATTACACAGGTGCACACTAAGTGCGCATGTGTCAACTTCGAGATAATTGTAAAAAAAAAAAAAGACCCCGGGAAGTGCACTGACGTTCCACGCACAGTATCACCGGAAAGCTTTTACTATAAGATGTAGGACAAACGTGTGTTGAATAAAAATTGAGTTTCAGGGTGCATTTCGGAGACGAATATCCCCCCCCCCCCCCCCCCCCCCCCCCCAAAAAAAAAAAAAAAAAGAAAAGGAACGCTTGCTTCGACTAACTCGTTTTCATTCCACTGTACTAGCACCATAAGCCTTCAGCGTAATTACCTGAAAGTTGACTCGCTGAGACTTAGGTCACTGAAAAGTGTAAGATTTTTTTCGCTCAATTTCCGAAGTCCGCTCAGTCAATTAATTTACTGAAAAATTACTTTTAACGATATATACTACCCTGTTGCAGGGAGCCAGGTCGGTGGTCAACATACAAAATCTGACCTAATCTCTTCTTTTCCAGAACTGGCAGCACAATGCGCTTTTATAGGGTCTGTAACTGTGTTCATTAACAATTATTGCTCGGACAGGTACGAACACTCGCACGTTCTAACTTTTTACTCAACTCTGTTTTCAGTCACAGTTTCCTTTGTTTAGGTCCAGCTCTTGGTGCTGCTCAGTGATCTTATTGTTTCCTAAGCTAGAGCACTTACTTCGTTTGTTACTTTCGTGTCAAATTTTACCCTTCGCTACCGTCATTAAAGCCAAGGAATAATGACTGACAAAAATTGGTTACTCACATATCATAAAATCACGGGAGAGTGAAGGGCGAGCGATAGGATTCCCATTTTTGTTTAAATTAGACGGGGTGGCGGAATATAACGAGCGACGTTCACGAGAAAACGCACTGACCTTGTAAAGCAGAAAAAAAAATCGCTCGCAATTACTGCAGGGCAAGGACTAGGATAAGAAAAAGCACAGAAAAGCGAAGAGGCAATGCACTCCGCAAATTTCATTAGACTGCATTGTATAATGCCGAGTAATATGATCCGGCGTGTCGGCGTTGCACCCGCGATATATATAGTCGACTCATCACTCAATGGCTGCTCGGTGTATTTCGCTTTTCCGCTCTTCACATCGTAACCGGTACTACGTGTATGGGTGTTTTGTATGTGCTATAACGCCGACGGGAAATCGTCCGCAAGATAAAAGCGGCCGTGAGTGTGCACCGCTGAGAAGTGGTTGTTGGTGGTCGGTATATGGCGCGCGCTCCGCTCTAACCGCGCATTGTCCCCGCCGGGTGCACCCTCCTCTCCCTTGTCTACGGTCTGGCGGGAAGGGGGGGGGGCCAACTCTGGCGAAAAGCGGGCTGAAGCGCACGGCTTTTATGACCGAGGCAGCGAAGCGACGACAGTGTCCTTCGGGAAGCGTGGTACTACAGTCCCCGTCGGGCATGCCTCGGGGGTGTGATCAGCGGGTCCGCTATATCGGCTAGCGATGAGCGGCCACGCTCCCCGGCTAGGTTACGTGCAGCTCGCTGAAAGCTGACTGCAGCTGCCCCGCCAGACGGAAACAGCAGAGCGAGTGAGAGTAAAGCATCGGCCATTGTGCACCCTGTTAGTGAGCCATTCTGGCAGGTTTCGTATACTGCTTTTTTTTTCTCCTTGTTTTCTTTGTCCATAGTTGTGTACTTGAGCGTTTCTATGATTTTTTTTAGCCGACTTGTGGAACGTTTTGAAATCGCTTTATTGAACATCGTGCGTTATAGCAACGTTTGCGATCATGCGAACGTATCTGACTGCAATGTGGTGTTGTCCATTGGATACGGCTTGTGCTTGTACTACCGTCTTTTTTTATTATTATCCTTATGCCTTTGTTCCATCTTCCACTCCATTGTGTTTCTCTGCTGTAACACAGTCTAGCGAGCCGGATGCTGTACGCTGCAATCTAGATACTTTTGCTCATATATCCTGCTTTTGTTTACGCTGCGAGAAAACTTTATCATACATTACTGTTATTTATTATCACCACCTTTACGGAGTTGGTGCCGCAGTGTGAAATTTCGCAATGGGAGCTTAGCAATACAGAAGTAAAATCGGCTTAATCAAAATCCCAAGACAAATCTCACTTCTGAAATATGTATTCTACAAAGCCTGCTAAAAAATGCATTGTCATTCAAGCTTGTTAGCAGGACGCTTTAGGAAAACTACCGAAGCCATTCTTTTGCGTAACGCCAAGAGGAAACTTTAATTCTTGAAGGTATGACTCAATTAAACCGGCATAACTGATAACTACACGAGTTTGATCAATATTTATCACTGTTGCTACGCGATCCACGGCAACTGTTAAACAAACGCTTTTACATTATGTAATTTCCTTCAGCTCCCGATAGACGAGGTACACAAAAATGTTCAGGACATTAATAGCACTATCTATCTATCTATCTATCTATCTATCTATCTATCTATCTATCTATCTATCTATCTATCTATCTATCTATCTATCTATCTATCTATCTATCTATCTATCTATCTATCTATCTATCTATCTATCTATCTATCTATCTATCTATCTATCTATCTATCTATCTATCTATCTATCTATCTATCTATCTATCTATCTATCTATCTATCTATCTATCTAAATTTTAAGCTCAGAGTCTGCAAACAAGCGTGATAAAGCACTTAACCTTTTTTGTCTGTACGACTAAATGAACCCACTGTTTTTAACCAATTATGCAGATCATTGACAAAAAGGTTAGCAAAGTGGTGATAAGATTCGCGTGGCTGACCACGGCGTCACGCATAGTTTATAATATTTCTTTTTTCAGAACGGCTCGTCTTACATATCATAGTCATATACCATAGGCGGATGTTTTCCGCCCACAAGAGGCCTTGTCGTTGCACATTAACGCATGTGCGTCACTGCACAAAATTCTGGGTTTGGCTCAGAGAGCATCGTGGATTTAATGGGACAGAAATTTTCTCTGCTTCACGCAGTAATGATGCCGCTAAGGCCACCTATATATAGGCGCGCTCCCATCACAGACACGTGCACGCCCCAAGCTGTCATCGCGGTGTGCCAGGCGGCCGGTAATATAGGGAAAACGTTAGGCTTGGGCATGAGGCTAGCTGCATACAGGTCGCTGTTTATACTGTGAGCCCAATACGGGCCCACACATTGGTCGGACGTATATATCCTGTCATTTGTCTATTAGACAGCTTCGGGCCGCGCGGGAACATTCAGGGTTACTGCTGACTCATGCGTAATAACAGCGGCGCCGATGATTTGAACAAGCCGATTCAACTTCAGAGGCAAACTTTGGTCAGAAAGGTGCACTATACACACTTCGATGGGCTAAATAGCGGGCTTTTGCCTGTAACATACAGACCGCAGAAAACAGAGCTAACATCGCCTTTGTTTTGTTTTTGTTTTCTTCGCAAATACGAAAGAAGCGCTGCATGTCTATTTGTAAAGCGCTAGTATGTTCATGGTATACCAAATAGATGCGTTGTACCACCCATAAGAGACAATATGACATCATAGAGAGAGAGAGAGATAATTTATTGGAAGGCAGAGAGGTCGGCCTGAGCTAGTGCGCTCTAGCCTGCTACTCTGCACTGGGGATAAGGGAGAGGGGAGAAGAAAGAGTGATGAGGGGTGATGATGGGGGAGAGAAAGAAGTTGTGCGGGCATGCAAAAACCACGTAACATAATGGTTTCGCTAAAGCATGCTGTCCAGTCCCGTAGTCTAACATCAGATATTACGGATAGCTATCGAACGTGTAGGTACGCAACTGCAGAAATGTGATAGCAATTGATGCTGTTCATGCCGTACTCAGATGTAGAACTGCATGCCTCCAGGAAGTGACCATTTTATTGTCGTCACTCTGCTGCATCTATAGGCGCCGAGTCGAAGCGCAAACTATAACTCGTATATCTGTGCTGTCTTATATTTTGACTCCTATATAGGAAAAAATGTCAACACCCAATTTTCTTCCGTTTCAGATAATGTCTTTCAATCAGGTATATATTTTTTTATTTTATTTTTACGGGACTCGTACCACGAAAGAAACAATAGCACGAGCCCTTCGAGGCAAAAAGGCATAACATATATAGGAAAAGCAATCGGAGCGCAAATCTTCTCTTTCAGTGGTCTTGAACCAGCCGCTCGCGTAACAGCTGGCAGCAGCAATGAACTGCCCGGCGGCGTGTTTCTGCGGTTTCCAGGGAAACACGGGGCGTTCCGAGCACCCCCCCCCCCCCCTCTCTCTCTTTCTCTCTAGCAGTCGTTTCTTCATTCCTTTCTGTTTTCTGCCCTGAGGCGAGCGAAGAAGTTCTTTGTTCGCTACTTATAGTTTTGCGTCCGGGGGGTCCTGCAGCAGGAGAGCGCCGCGTCGGCCGCCGCCTCCCGCGCATTCGCAGCAGCAGCAGCACATTTCCTTGGCGTGCGTCCGTGCGTTTATTGACGCGGTGTCACTCCTGGGGAAAAAGGAAGCGTACGTACGCGGCCCTGTTCCTTTCTTCGCCGACGGAAACTGTGCCGCGCACGGAATGCCCCCTAGCACCCCGCACCTTCCTGGCCGCCCCCAATCTCTCCGTACGCTCTTCACTGGCGCCGTTCTCTGGGGCGGCTCTCCTCCGTTTCCTTTCTTGTTTTGCTCCGATAGTTGAGTGACGTGTCTCTATTACGAGCTAATGGATCTCCTCCGCAACCAAGCGGCGTCGTTCGTGCTGAGCCACCCGCTCAGCGTATATATACTGTACCACTTCTCTTTCCGCGCTCTCCTGCACTCCTCCCGCGTGATATACCATTATGCTTTTTCTCTTTCTCTTCAGCTTTTTCCCTGTCTTACGCCGCTTTTATAGTATTGGCCTCTTGTTCGGCTAGACTCGAAAATTTTCACGAAAGCCGCTCATTCACGACATCTCCTGGCCCTGCGCGAGTCGCCCCCCCCCCCCCCTTTTTTTTTCCCCTCCCGGACTCGCTCGCCGTCGCGGCGGACTTTTATGAAAAAGAGATTCCATTAAGGCTTCCGCCACCTCCGGGCCGCCGCTCGCCCTCGGAAAGCGCCAGGAGCTAGGAGAGATGCCTTGGCAATCAAAATACGGGAAGCGGTGCGAGAGAGAACCTGTCTTATTATGAACTCCTGCTGGAAGGCGCCGCATTGCGCTCTGTTGCTTGCGAGCGATTTTCGCATACGCGCGCTGCTCCTCTTCCGAGCTTTGCCCGTTTGTGTGTCACGCTCGCACTCTCATTTTCGCTCTTTCTTTCTTTCCCATACTTGTTGTTCTTTCTTCGTCGCTCTGCCTTACGCGCGCTCGCGATTACCAACGCGACAGAGCCACGGTTTCTCGGAAGCGAAAATGTTTGCCGAGGCCAAAAGTCTCGAGCAACCAAGTCCCTACATAAATCGGGGGGCGCTGATAAAACGCATTTTCGGCCGCTGTTCGGCTCGCTGGAATAACTTCGCTTTTAACGTGCCCCCCCCCCCCCCCCCCCCGCCCTTCAACGTCCCCGTCTGCGTTCCGCGAGTTCATTCTGCCTGCTCTGCGAAGGGTTTATTGCGGCGCTCATGCTCCGTGACAGTGACACCTTAGAGACGCCGTAGAGACGCCTTCTTTCTTGTTTCGTTTGTTCTTGTTGTTCTCTGCCAGTGTGCGCGTACGAGAGTTTAGATGTGTCTTTATTTCTCTTGAGAAAACACGCCCAGGCGACGCAGCTTGAAGTTCGCCTGACAGGCGAGGCAATCTGATTGCAATCGGCAGACTGCAATTGCATTGTTTCAGGCCGTCTTTAAGGCGACGCAATATATTTGCTCCGACACAAGGCCTGTCTTGAGTAAGTCGTCGCGCATTTCTCAAAATGCGCTGTAGTGTGAATAAGGCAAACGTTTGTGGCATTTAGTAACCAATAATTAGGTTCAATGACGTCAATTGCGACGTCAGTGCCCGCTGCACGTATGGGACGCTTCGAGCGTAATTTAAACTTTAAAGTTACGTTGTGCAGCATTTTTTTATACAGGGGCAGCCAAAGAATTTATTTATCTATATAGTTAGTTCATTACCTAGTTAGTCGTTGTTGTTTGTAGAGTGGATTGAGCCTCTTTGGCTACGGGGTGTTTTTGTGCGTGTGACGCTTCACGTAGTCCTCACTTTTTCTCTCTCTCTCCCCCCCCCCCTTTTCGAGCCTGCGAAGGACGCTCTTTTTCTATATTGTCAGACTTTTTTTTTGTAGACAAAAACGATCGCAGAGAAACCGAGACTATATTCGCTTGAGAAAAAGGTTAGATATTTCAATTAGGCTTCAGGCCCACCTAGGGATGCGGGTAACAAGCTTCTACTTCATTTTACCTAGGATAACTTTTTATCGCGCATAAAACAAAATAAAATAAATGAACACGAAATTCAAGGAATATTAGTCAAGGAGCACTGTTCTGCACACGCCATACTGGTTCCGTGCCGAGATTGGGTGGGCTTGCGCTTTTGCTCGTGCTTCGAGGCTCTGAAAGAAAGCGTGAAGCGCGTGCGCCTTCGCTCATTCGTCCGTGCCCCTGTGGTTCGGCCAACAACACATACGCCACAGTCACGCGGAGAAGCACGCTTGCCGTCGTCCACATCGTCATCGTTGCGCCTCCCTTCCCGTCCGCTATGAAACACATGCATGCTCGCTGGAGGAGATAACACCTACACGCTCGCCTTTAGGCCAGCATCTTTAGAGCACAGAGAAAAGACACTTATTACATTAATCGACGTCGTAAGTCGACTGCGTTACGACTCGCATTCGTCGAGCCACGCGACGCTCTTTAATGGAAAAAACAACTTTATTCGGATGGATGGAAACAACTTTATTCTTTAAGAGGTCGACTGCACGTGGTGGTGGCGGACATTTAGGCCTACTAAAGTTTGGCCCATCCGTGTTGCCGCCAAATACGGACAGGATTTTCAACTCACGAGGCATATAAAGCCTTTTATCGCCTTAGTATAGATAGATAGATAGATAGATAGATAGATAGATAGATAGATAGATAGATAGATAGATAGATAGATAGATAGACAGACAGACAGACAGACAGACAGACAGACAGACAGACAGACAGACAGACAGACAGACAGACAGATAGATAGATAGATAGATAGATAGATAGATAGATAGATAGATAGATAGATAGATAGATAGATAGATAGATAGATAGATAGATAGATAGATAGATAGATAGATAGATAGATAGATAGATAGTCGAGAATTTAGTGATATGTATTTATCTACCGCAAATGAAGAATTTGTAATAATTTTTAAAGAACTGCTGCTACAGCAGTCTACTCAGAACCATGCCGGACTCTTACGAAAGCGATTAAAAGATATTAATACAGGCAAGTATTAACAATGCCCAAGAGTAACAAAAAAAAGTCAAAGTTAAAACCTACGGTAACATTCATATTTGCTCACCACCACGAGCGCATCGCAATCCTGATTGCCACAACCCACAAGCGTTTTCGATTCGTAATTACGATATAGACGCAAACCCTGACATTAGTCACGCATTGAGATTAATGGGTCAATGAAGTTACCAACGCGACAAAAGCGAGAGAGGGAACATAATTGGGACGTCTTCATGCCAGTGAGCTAATGTTTGCCTTTACGGAAAACCGCATATGTGACTACAGCTGCCCGTATTATCGCGATAGGAATTATATGGACACACCAGCCGCCTTGCTGCCGTCGGCGTCGCGGTCATGTTCCGTATAAACATGCTGTCTTGTTTAGTCGTGTGTTATGTGCCCAAATGAAAGCGCGCGAGCGCTGCCGAAGAACGCCACTCAAACAGAGATGAAACGAGTCCACCGTTTCCGTGGCGCGAAAGATGCATAGAGATGGGAGCCGAAGTAAAGGGCTCCTTGCCTTCTCCTTCGGAAATGCGTACTGTGCCCGAGCGGGCGTGTTCACCTGCAGCCACGCGCGTCTCTTTGGAGGGGATCAGCAGACAGCTTATACCTTTGTACCTGTTGGGTTCTCATCGTTATGTTTATGTTAAAGCCATAGGCAGCACGAAGGGCACTTTGCGAGCTGAAGCGGCCGCGGTTCCTAAAGGAAATGAGCTGCTAACCTTTCTTCGAGTAAAATTCCACTTTGCTGCTATCGTATTCGTTCCTTCGACCCTTGCGGTGAAAGCTGCGACGTGACTAAGTTCGGAAAACTGCTACTCCGAAACAAATGTACGAATTTCGGATCGATATGTAAGCCAAGTCTATAGACCATACTAGTCAGTTCCAAATTCAAATGTGCGCAAGTCGGAAAAAACCGCTTTCTTTCGTGTCAAGTTTTATCATTCCATAGCCTGCTACTATCCAAGGTTTGCAGATGTGCAGACAAGAAAATTTGATCGCAAAAAGACTAGCACTGCTGAGAGCGTAACACGTGATGTGTGCTTGAGCAATCAGCACCGTCGACCATCTCTAGTGGTCATGTCTCATCCTCAACCAGATCACCTGCAAGAAGACAGAGGGCCTTCATTGGACGGGACAACTGGATTAATAGGTCTGCTTCCCTAAGCTTCGTCAACGAACCTTGTTTACGTATGTTGAGAAACATGGCTTTCCGATGTTTCCCTAACGCTTGTATTGAGTTGCCGGCCACTTTGTCCAAAAAAAAAAAATAGTAACCACAAGAATACAGTCAGATCACGGAATACACACACACACACACAAAGAGCGGAATGGAACGAGAGCGTCGTGTGACAACCAACGCCGTGGACAGACTATTCAAGCAATGTTAAATACAATCTTCATTGGAGGCGTTCTTTCTCATTTGCACTCCTATCTCCTGCTTCGTCTTTTCGCGCTGTTTTTCTTCAACCTGCAACTGTACTGCTGGGCGACTAATCAACTCTTTTTGGTAAGACAAAGAAACTTATCAAGATGTGTAAAAGTATATTATAGGTGACCGGTTATACTTTCTGGCACGCACGGCGTACACGGAGTGGTAGATTTCTGACAGTTTAAGGCAGGTGATTATGACAACTTCGCGCATCTTTGTTGCGGTAACAGCAGCAACGTTACCATTCGTAGTTATCCAAACTTCCATGCCGCCACTAACAAATTGTTGTTGCTATGCACACTCAAGCTGCACGCAACCTGAGAAACTCGACAGTACGTGCGCGACTAAACATTGCGCAGTGGAATGTGAAGCCAAGCTTCGAACACGCGTCGTGGTTGTAAACGCCTTATAGTGCGCGAAGATTGTGCGATATTCTCCGATGCCCTCGTTTGTTGCATACCCTGACACAAGCTACGCCGCGCCAATTGTGCGTCGTCAGATGAACGGCGCGCGCGGGCCACCTGCGCGCTCGGTCACGCGCGGCGTGGTCCGTGCAAGACGGAGCAGCGGCAGCCGTGGAGCGGCACCACGTGTGCAGGAATACGAGCTCCATTGCCCTGCCATCCTGCGTGGGCGCGCGGACGCGCAGCACGCACGTATTCGCGCACGCATGCATGCTTTCGGTCCTCCGGGGTGCACGACCCGGTAACACACGGAGATTTTGATGGAGCGCCCGATGGCCGCAGCCGGCCCCGCTAAGATCAATAACTCGGCCGGCCCGTATCGATTTCAAGCGGGCGTGACATTTCCGAAGGGTTCATTTCGCTGCGGAGACCCATGCGGCGGCCCGTTCGTGCGGCAGACCGGGCGGGACCCGTGTACAGCGGAGGTGGCTTTCTCGTCTGGGACACCGCCACCGCTGTTTTTTGAGTCGGCATGAGAAAGGACTCGTAATATAGGGTCCTACATGCCCTCGCCGTTCAGATGGTCTCTCTCTTTTTTTTTTTTTTTTATCGTTCGGGCTATTGTTTCTGTAGCGGACAGCGCGTGATGCGAGTGGCACGCTGCCCCGCTCAAGGAAGTCATGCGTTTATTGCGTTGGCTTGTCGTTGCAGCGGTACGCGTCAGATCCAGTATACCTCCCTTGCGCTCGACGTGAGTTACGCCTGAACATAGCAATTTTTTTTCTGGGCTTCTTGACAAGAAAGTATATGGCCCCGTTATGTAGCTTATACATGTCTTACTTTTCGCAAAAATGGGTGCCTCATACGTGTTCTTCGCGTCAAATTGACATTTCCTGTCGAATAGAAAGCTCAACTGTAACTTTTTTCTTTTTCTTTTTTTTTTTCTCTTTTTTTTTCCGCTAAGAGTATCGCGGAGGAGCGAAGATCAGCGCATAAACGATGTGGATGCAAGTTGATTTATGTCGCGCCCGTTTGTTTAAACGGCACGACTGAAATTAAATATTTCGGGTATTCTTCAAAGTTTTATAAAGAAAGTATTCCTGCCTTTACTTCTTTCCTCTTACTCGTAAATCATTGTGGATTTATTTGGTACCTCTTCATGAAAGGGGTGCGATATATAGTTAGCCATTAGCTTACAAGAGTTATAAAGCCTTGTGCTTATGTAGATGTATGTTTGTTATCTTTCTGCTGTGCCCTTCCTGCAAACTATTTTCTGCTTTAATGGACTTCACCACCTTTCCGATTTATGTCGTATCCTTATCTTGTTTGCGAAGAATACATCCTTTGAGACTAAGTTTATACTAATCTTGTCGGTCATAAAAGGAGTAAGACTAAATTATAAGAAGTTAGCGCACTTTCTGCGCCCTCGTCTTGGATGCTTTCTTACTCCTTACTCCAGCAGCCGACTTATGAAAAATGGAAAGGCGCACACTTTACCGAAGCAAGAGAAATTATTGCACAGATTGCTTGTTTCAGCACGAGCCCACGGGTTAGCGCATTTACAATTTTTTTCTGACCATGCGCTCATTGAAAACGTTTCGTACACCAGCCTTCTACCTATGCGAATCGTACGTAGCTGTATAGCAGCACGCACATTTTCTCACGAACGGATGAACTCCCGTGACTAGCCTGCCGGCCCTCTCGAGCATCCTACGAAGAGAGCTCCCATCTCTTTATTCCAGAACAAACTCGTGATCTGGCCAACTTGCGTTTCCACTGCGCGTCCTTTCGGGTGGTTTCCGAGACGAGAGCACTCTTGATGTGGCGAACGGTGCAGCTCCACTGTGGGCGCATTCATGCATAAGGGCGATTACCGCTGCGAAGGGACGAATGACAGAGAGAAGAGGAGAGAGCTAGATAAACAGAAATAAACTGAAAGTGTCGGTTTAGTCGCGCCCGCCTCTCGTGCACTTACACAGCCCGCAATAGCTGCCACCGCTTCACCACGGGCTCAGTTCGCCTGCCTACGCACCGTCCCTACCCTATGGCTTCTATAGCCTCTACACGAGCGCTGCTTCCCCCTCCACGCTTTTGCTGATCGATAATGCCCGAAGAAAGACGTTTCGGATGGGTAGGCACGTTCAGGGGCCCATCCTGGATCGCAGCAGCCCGCGCGCAACTCCTCGCGGGACCTGGGGCCGTCGGCGGCGTTGGAGGCGGCGGAGCATCAGCAGCGTGGCTCCTTGGGCCGAGCGAGCGCTGGCTCCAGCGTCTGTGCGTGCAAGCGCGAGCGGGGAAACCCTCCTCGCCTTTGAATGCTGCTTGTTTGGACCTTGTTTTTCCGGACTCTTCTTTGCCTGCCAGCATTGTTCCTAGCCCCCCAACACGCACATCCCCATGAGCCTCTTCAGATGCGCCTTGTGCATGCAACTCACGGTTCGTTTCTGCTGCTCCCGGCACCGTTGCTGCTTCCTCTGTTGCCCTGCGTGTTCTCCCTGTTCGTGCGTTAAAGATAAGAGTTTGCTCTTTGTTTACGGCTGGCCCAGCGCCACTAGGATCAGGACACAAGAGCGACTCGAGGGCTCCTCCTCTTGAACACACTGCTTCCTCGAGTCCTCCTCACGTTGCTTCTTTCTTTCTTCCTTCCTTTGGGGTTTTTTTTTTTTCTTGCATTTCTGTTCTGGTCTCCACTTGCCTTCGGCGAGGGTTTTTAATACCTTTTTTTTATATCATTGCTCCTCTGAAAGCGAAAAGAGGCGGTGGTGCGAGACGGGACGGTGGCCTTTGTCGCGTTGTCGAGGTTGCCTTGGTCCGTGAGTGTGCGCATGCGATGGGTTTGCCTATGCGCTTTGCTAAATTTTTGCGCTTTTTTTTTCTTTTATAGATGAGACCGTGTTTGCTCGATAGCAGCGAGCTGGGAAATAGAGGCGTCTCAGTATATATACTGCGGAGCATCGCCGACGAGCAGGTTTAATCGAGCGTAATGTGGATCCGAGTGCGTTTTCTTCGTTCTATTTTCACTTTAACCTGCGCAGCGCGGCGCCAGGAGGTAATGCCTGTACCGAACGTTCCATACTTTCCTACAGCTGGTAACAAAACCAAATTTTTTATCCCGCCAAGCGCGAAACACGATGCTGACCCAAGCGTTGGGAGCGATGGGGCTCCCATAAGTGATAGGTTTATATAGATGCATGCAGGACCTTCATGTGCAATTTAATACTTCTTTCTTCGCATAGAAGAGGAATTTGCAACATCCTTAACCCTGTAACCAATGCAGTCTGATAAATGCGACATCAATGATACAATTTAGACGCTAATCATCTGTCACGATAATTGGTTTTTGGATCTACTATAGGCCTCACGTTAGATTTGCATATAATCGTAGCGGATGTAACAGTTTATCAATAACGAACAGCATATTTTTTTCTCAGTTATCTATATTTAATTTGAGCCCCCGGCATGACGTGGTTCGTGAGAATTGATTAGTGAGAGAGGACGACTTTTGGCTGGACACAGTTGGATTAATTTATAAACAGACGTGTGTGTCGGAACACTTGTTCGCTTGTTTCAACAAACTGGCGTACATCTTCAATGCTGTCAAGTGTCTGTAGTTATAATTAAGACAAGGCGGTAAGTTACCTCTATCTACCCATACACACGACTAAATCCTCGCAGCCAGCCGTAACATGTGAACTATATATTAAGTTAGGCAGTGAAAGGCCCTTCCACAGACGCAGGAGCTGAAGCTGCAACATAGTCTGCGCGTGATGTGCTAAATTATCGGGCTGAACGTCCTAATAAATGCACACTGAAGAACTTATGCGGAATGCCGTAAAGCGGATGGCTCCGCTTTACCTCGCACTATACTTTTGACTATCAGACGACAAAACGGGCGCCCAACATACGGTACACAAACGCTTTTGCGTCCCACCTCCACCATAATGCGACCGGCGAAGCCAGATATCGAACCCGCGACTTCGCGCTGAATAGCGGAAAGTAATATCCACTGGCGCACAGCGCGCGGCAGCGGCCTGCAAGTTTTTATGACATGAATATCCAAGGCCGATGAGCGTAAACGTGCGCACTACAATGTATTACTCGATACGTACCTATACTTTTTGTCTCTTCCTCGAGACATTTATTTAGCGACGTGCCACATGAGAATCGGCATATATACTTGTCGGCCAGACAATCGCCGTATACCAATAGGTTCATTCATGCAGCAAGCGTCCCTCTGATCAGGCACACACATCCGCGAAGCGTTTATTTGCCCGACGGAATAACCCCTTAATACGCTTCTACAGAAGTCGCGTGCTCATATACTTATATCTGAGTACCGAAATAAATGCCATTTGAATCCGATTATAAAACCGCCTTCATTCTTTTCATTTCGCGGGTTGCCTTGCCAGCTGCGCCGCTGAATCGTCGCAATCAGAAGCCGCCGAGGCATGAAACGCGCGCACGATCGACGACCGTCGTACGATATTGGCCGAGATATTGCTAACCGAAGACGCCGCCGTGTCGCGCTCATTGGATGAGCGCGAATGCATGCGGTGACCGCCCGCGCGCAGGAACGCGGCGGCGGCGCACGTTTCACGAATCAAGAGGCATGTGACGGGACGTGCACTATATATGCATGCGCGCGTGCTGCAGCAGCAGCCGTCGCTACGCACCAAGGCAGCACAGCAGCAGCCTCGCGCGTTTACTCTGTTCCCGCTGCTGCCACCGCGGCGTCGCGTCGTTCGTATCATTTTAATATCGTGCGGCACAGCGTACACAGACATATGGCCAAAAAATAAAAGAAAGCAAGTAAATAAGTAAAAGACGAAGCGGGTACGTAAGAATAACAAAAATGCGTAAGGGCCTCATCGCGCGGGGACACGCTCGCGCCGCAGTTCACGTTCCTCATTTTACTTCCTTCGCAGCAAAATTTCCCGCTCAGCGCGTATATATATATATATATATATATATATATATATATATATATATATATATATATATATATATATATATATATATATATATATATATATATATATATATATATATATATATATATATATACATACATATATATATCTTCATCCCCTTTAATTTCCATATTTTCTTTAGTCATCGCATCGCTCCGCTCCGCCCATCGCTATGCCCGCGTTTTCTTTCCGCCCGTATCCGTTTGCGCTCGATTACTCGGATTTCATTGTGTTTCGTCGCAATTCCGGAGAAAATCATTTTATGCAACAGCTGTTCGCAGTTCCGAAGGTCCTCAAATGGCATGGGACGCACTCCGAAATGAGGCGCGCGCGCGCGACTCTGTGGTGAGGGAATCTAATAATAAAACAAACGGAAAAAAAAAAAACTTTCGAATTGCTAGAAACTGAGCACGTGGAAGAAAAAAAAAAGAAGTTAGGGAGAGGGAAAAAAACGCACGTATACGAATTGAAGACGCGCCTCGTAGTTCGCTGAAACGAGCAGCCCAGCCGCGGCCCGCCCGCAGCTGATATATAGGAACCGATGATGGCGCGCACTGTGAAGCGGGAAAGGAAGAAGACTCCAGCCGAGGGCATACATACACTGGGCGCACCGCTTATTTTCCTTCTATCCGTCATATCCGGAGAGAAAGAATGCGTCTACGCCTAGCGGTGGGATGAAATGGGCTTGGCGATCAAGACTTTTCCCATAGTGCATGTGGGAGATTACAACGGCCTCATTCTGTAATATTGATTATGATGATGATGACGATAATAATAATTTCAAACAAAGAAAGGCTGAACAGGTGAATTTGCATTCCATGTAGCAAAATTATCTTATTGGAGGCATGGATAATCACACAACGCACGTAGTAAACGGGCGCATTGCGCAAGCACTGCGAAACGTGTGTCGAGCTTTCAAGCTGGATTCGAGGTACACATCGAGACGTGGGCGCCGCGTGTTTGTGTGCAATGCACTGCCGATACGTAGTGGGTTTTATATATACACTAACTTTGGCACTAGCGTGCACGTCTCTCATAACCTGAATCGCTTTGGGGAGGTTAAACGTCATAAACAACCGCAACCAGGTGAACTGAAATAAAACGCATGTCAGATAGTTCAGCGATTCTCTGCCGAAGAATTGTCGCTTATGTGTACCATATTGTGCATGTGAATCGGATACGAATAAACTGCAATTATGCTGTCCGCTTATCTCTATTATGTACCTAGTGCATAGATGGCATTAATGCAGTAGTAATAATATCTGGAGTTTTACGCGCCAGAACGGCGATATGGTTATGAGACACGCCGTAGTGGAGGGCGCCGGAAATATTGATCACCAGGCGTTCTCTTAACGTGCACCTAAATCAAAGCGCACGGGCCTCTAGCATTGCCATTCCACTGAAAATGTGGCCGCCGCGGCCGGAATCGAACCCGCGACTTCCGGGACAGCAACCGAGCACCGTAACCACTGCACCACCGCAGCGGTACGTACGAACGTACGCACACATAAGTGCATAAGTGCATAAGTGCATACGGATATAAGTGCATGTGCGTGCAACGTTCGTGCGCAAACCTTCACTACTTATGCGAAGCCAACAACAACAACGACAAAAAAAATAGAAAAAACGATGTGGAAGCACCCGAAAAGGGATGTCTTCTCGCTGTATTTTAATTCTGTAGACTGCTTAGCTTTTTATTCATTCTCAGTTTTTTTTAAAGCATACAAAACGTTTTGGAGCATTCGCGTGGGAATTCTGCGAGATATTGATATGTGCAATCTGTTAAGGCCCACTAAGTTAGCAAAAAAGTATGACAAAACCAGTTTTTCCATTAGATACAGTTACTTGTTTCAGTACCACAGGAACGTGCCATTGTGCGTACTTAGTGCGCAGACATACCAGCGCAACAAAAATCGCACACATTACGCATTTTCTTTCTTTTTCTTTGTCTTTCTCTTGATTTTGGTGTCTGCCGGTCGCCATTGCTCCTATGCGAGCGGCTACAGCCGAGTTTAGCATAATTACCTTCCAGATGGATAGAGTGCAAATAATTACGAGCGACCCCACACTACACGAAAATATTTCTGTCATTCTCAACGGGACGTAGAAAATGTCCTCTTGGACGGTCAACTTTACGCATAATGGAACCGTATATTTCGCCCGCTAGATTCACTTCGAGATCGTCCGTCGACGCTAAACGGCCCTTTCTCCCCGGTAATTTCAAATGGAAAAAGAACACGGCTAGTTAAGCCTCCATCAATTTGTTTCTTTTTGTCTCCTTTTTTCTTTATTTTTCACCCTTCCTTATTTCGCAGCCAGCAGCAAGAATTCCCCCCTCTTGGCCTTTCTCTTTCAAAATTGCTTCCTCGTCTGAGGTTCCATGCTATTGCGTCGATTGGGAGATCCGTTGAGTGAACAGGCCTAACAAGATTTGCATGTTCTCCGGCAGTGATCTCAATCTATTATTGGAGAGACGGCTAGATTTCGTCTCTGTGTTCTGAGCAGATTCACTGTCTCTCGTCTCCGTCTCAATCAGTGTCGGTCTTCGCCTGAAACGGAGGCAAAACTGCGGCGAGGGGTCGCCGCACGCTTTTTTTTTCTTATTCCCAAGGCCCACTTCGAAGAGAGCTGGATTCGAGTATTGGTCGACCGCTCGCCGAAATTCTTTTTCTTGCTCGGGACGCGATATTAAGAGCGACACTCGTACAGCTCTGGCCCTAGGCAATACTTTGATAAAATTTCCGGCGTAAGCGCATTTATGGCAAATATTGTTTCGCGACAGGAATACGCCCGTTATAACGTTTTCATTTTCCTCTCTCGCTGCTCCCTTTATATCCCAGCTGCCGGCGGAAACGCAAATTGTGTATTAAGAGTGATTCCATTTGGTCCATTAAGCGGAAAGAGCGCCAGGACATCTTGAGGACATAGATCCACTGCCTTCATCGTAATTCTGCAAGATGAAAGTTTACGTGGCCACCTGCAGTTTACTGAGATGGCTGTTGTCTAACGTCAAAAATTTGCGCTCTGTTAATTTCCACCACGGGAGACGTAGAGACGGACAAAGTTCATTGGTGTTCCTACGAAAATGTCAGGAACCTCAATGAAGCTTTCAGGTAGAGGTCCTTCTGTTGTGCGATTTTAGTGACGGTAAAGAGCCCCAGGTGCTCGAAACCATTCTGAGCACTCTACTACGGCGTCTCTGATAGCCCGAGTCATTTTCACAAGTTAAACCACATAAACCATCCAACCGAAGATTTCAGGAACAAAACTTTCTAAAGTTATTTAGAAAACGTCGAAATTAACAGAACGAGACATTCGCATGCTAGCACTAACACTCAGCTGTAAGGAACAAAAAACAGCAACAAATAAATATGTAAATAAATTGTGAACAGGAACAAAAGGGAGATGCCGGAATTGTGTTGCCGTTTTATTCCAATGCTATTTCTTCTCGCGCTTTGACAGAGTGGCGCATATTCCCACACAAGGCTTGGCTGACCTGAAAAGAGCGATATAGAATGAAAATGAAAGGACTCGTTTTATTATACAGGTCATAGTTTATTTACACACCGAGAATTTTAAATCCCCTTATCTGAACTTATCAAACACGCTTCATCTCGATGCGCAACCACCAAAATTGTTCGGCAGACAAAAGGGAAACAGAGCCAGAGCAACGACTGTGTATCATTGGTCGCGTATTCATCCGTCTAACGAAACCCGCCTGCATGCTCTGTTTGCACAACGAATTTTTAAAAAAAAATTGGGGGGACCCTTAAGCTTCGCCTTTAAGAGTGAACCCGACAGCGATATCCTGTCCCGAGTGCGTACTTCAACCACTTAGTGCATACTTGCTATGCACCCACTACGTGGTATTAAGAAAATACGCACAGTAAGGTGTGTGCCTTTTGTAATGGGTGGCCGGCTTTAAAGTACGAAATCGTTATGATAGTCACATGTTCTGACGCCCGATGGCAATGTACGCTTGTACCACGCAATATTAGTGGGATATTACATGTTATATTGCAACGCCTATATAAAGGACACTTGCGTTTGCGAAGCAAGACTTATTTTCACTGCGTTTCCAAGCAGAGGAAGTTATTTTTACTGTATTTCCAAGCAGAGGCGTGGCTGTGTGGCAGAACACTTCCTTGCCACGCAGACGGCCTGGGTTCGATCTTCACTCGGACCCGGAAATTTTTATTATTTATTTTATTTGCATCTTTCTCGATTGAGTGAGTCCGGGTGAGTAATATTTTGATGAGTTTGAGTCCGAGTGAGTCCGGTTGAGGAAAATTTTTGTGAGTCTGAGTCTGAGTGAGTCCGGTTGAGGTAAATATTAGTGAGTCTGAGTTCGAGTGAGCCCTAAGCACAAAATATATTTCGTGAGTGAGCCTGAGTGAGCTGCATCATTATTGCCGACTTATGGTCCTATCTACTCATCTTCAACATTACTATCAACGTCATATCGGCATAAGTTGGTACTCAAGTCTTTTCACAGATATTTCAACAATGCGCTACCTCATATTTGTTGATCCGAGGCGTGAGTTAGGGGGGGGGGGGGGGGGTGCCATGACCTTCCACTGCAAACTTTTTCAGGGGAAGTTCTTGATAAAGATATCTCGTGTGAAACACGTATTTCATACAATTGTCCTTACGGGACTGAAACCATTGATAACTCGCATTTGAAGGCACATGAAATAAAGGCGTATCGTAGAGCACCGATTACGTGAGGTATTGGCATTAAGGGGCGTTGACACCAAGATCGAAAAAACTAATTTTACGCTAACGGACTCATGAGTCGACTCACTCAGGCTCACTCAGACTCAGGTGAAGCCATGAGGCTGAGTCTGAGTGAGTCCGGCTGAGTAATATCTCGGTGAGTTTGAGTCCGAGTGAGTCCGGTCGAGTAAAAGTAGAGTGAGTCTGAGTCCGAGTGAGTCCGGTATAGGAAAATTTTGTTGAGTCTGAGTCCGAGTGAGTCCTCACAGCAAACTATATTTCTTGAGTGAGTCTGAGTGAGCTCGAATATTTTTGCCGACCCATGCAGTCTCAGCCCCAGCACACGGGGCTCTATTGAGTTGTCACCGTTGAGCTTGGCAGCGCCCTCGCAATTTGAAACCCAGAAAGAATGCTTGCTATTTGCTTCCTTGCCGAAGCTTTGTCCTTTTTGTGGTCCTATACTTGGTTTTGCGCGAATGTTACTTGCTAGGTGTATGCGAACACATTATACCGAAATGATTTACGTGTGCCAGAATTTTTTAGCACACAGCGCCCAGCCCTCATTATACTGAGAATTTTTTTTTCAAAGTTTTATAAGACATCCAGTGACGTAAACAAAGGGCAGTTGGACAGTTTAGAAAGTTCTCACTGTTAAATACAGGCGTATAAAGTCCACCGTCTGCAACTTCAAATCATTTCGTTGTTTGCCACATTCGCAGCAAAGTTAATCCGCTAAATAATCAGGTTGACGTGGTCGACTTCACTAGTCGATTCGCTGCATGCGCGTTTCTTTTGCAGCGCGTTGCTTGCCTTTTTCCTCCTTTTTATATGTATATAAACTTTGTTTTTTTGCAAATACAAGCCGAACAATTCCAACTTGGGCTCAGCTGATCTCTCCATTACGGCTACACCTCCACTTTTGTTGTGGGCTTCTTTTTTTTTTTCTTTTTTATTCCTGCGAAAAAAAGAAAATGAGTGTAGGGGGGATGGGGCGGCTTTGTACAGTGCGGCTGCGAACAGCTCTTTAGAAGATTCCCAGGAACCGCCGCTTCACAATTCTAATTAAGCGTGTCACAGCGCCCCGGAAGAGCGAGCAACCGGACGGCCACCCGAAATACGAGGCCGACACGGTAAGGCCCATCGCAGTGAGCGAAACAAGCGCAAAGCGAGAAGCAGAGGCGAAGAGAGTGGCGGTGGGGCTGCACTCGAGGAACACCTTCGGCACCAAATGAATCCCAGAGCCACGGCGGCGGCGGCGGCGAACTTGGATCTGTACGTGTCCAGTGCGCAAGCATGTGAGCGTTCCGCTGTCGGCTGGGGGGGGCGACGGGTGAGGACTCGGGCTTCAGGCAGGCAGGCCAGGGAGGGGGGAGTCGCGGTGAGGGAAGGCGAAAGCGATGCTGTCTTTTGCGCTTACAGCTTTCCGGCGCGGCTCGCTCGATATCCGGTGAAGCCATCCAATTAAGCTGGCGCCAAAGCAGGAGACATAGGACGGGCTTTCCCGCACAGCATGCCATCCGCGCGGTGAAAAAGCCGGCTGTTCGCCTGGTCGCCTGTGTTTTTTGGTTGGGAGAAGACGCGCCCCGAAAGCGCGCCGGCAGCAGCAGCGGAGGCCGCCGCCGCACTGCCGTTCAGGTCACGTACGCGCGCAGAGGACTCGGGGAAAAGGCGCATTATGTGATCCCTGGTCGGGATGACGGCTCGCGCACGGCATGGGAGGGGGCGAAAATGATTAGTTAGCGCAGCCGTCCGGTGGCAGCCGACTTGTTCGCTTGTCGAAAGTAGATTAGCGCCACCCCCCGTGGACACGCGCGCTGAGCTCCTCCAGGAAGGGGCTCGCGGGCCGAGACATCGCCTATCGATGTCGATGCGCGCTCACGCTAGTGGCCTGTTGTTGCATTCTATTTTGTGTGGGGGGGTGGCTCTTACGCCTGCCGTTCTCTCATCCCACGAGAACGGAGTGGCTATCCGGCGCTTTCTGAAAGACCGTAAGTGGTGAGCAGAACGGCTTTTAACTCTAAATCGGTGGTCGTTACTGAGGGACACTTGAAGAAAGAAAGCGAGAGATAAAAAGACGGAATAAGCCAGCCACTTACACAACCTCTAGCATCGCCATCTGAGGCGCTACTTGCCTTATTTTTGCAACCAATAAGGAAGCTTTAAGGGAACATCACTGCGGAAAGGTCACGTTTTTGGCAAACTTCGCCATAACTACATCAAGTAAACGCAGAATTTATGGTATCTTCAGGGCCCTCAATTCTGAAAACTTGATTCTTCTACTTTGTAGAGCTGCGATGAGATGTGCAATAATCAATAGAATGGTGACGCATAACTGTGGTTCAAAATAGTTTTAAAATAGTATGCTCTGAGGTGCCGTATTAATGGTTTCTTCGTGATTTAATTTATTCATTCACTTTTTAGCGAGACACACACACAAAAACCGACATAGCCAAGGCTACCGGTTTACCAGGTGTTGCAAGGTGGGTGTGCACAACTCCTTATTTTTGCTCACTTAGCTGTATCCCATACTGTATCAAAGAGAAAGCATTTATTTTGCACTGTTTTCGCAAAATACCGTGCTACTTATTGCCGGAAAGCATTAGTGCAAGGGTCATGCAAATGTTTTCGACCTCGGCTAACTCCATTCGTCTCCTTCATCGGGGCAGCGGCAACTACAAAATTAATGCGCGGAAAAGAATAGCTGACCGCAGTCGTGGCAGCATACATTCATCGTCGTGACCGCCTCTGGATGTGGTGTGTTGTCAACTACCTATTTCTTGCTGTCCTTCGTTCATCCAAACGTGCGCACCCCACGCAGGCAGGCAGCTCACCGGCCATGCGCCGGTGTAGCGGGGAGAAGCCCATTTGTTGAACAGCCTGCGGCCAGTGGCGCACATTAAGCTCCGGCCGGCAGGTTGGAGAAAAAAGGGCTCGTCCATCTATGGAGCCATCCAGCTCACGTATTTCCACATGCACGCAAGATAAAAAAAAAAAGAAGTACGAAGAGCGAGGGAGCTCGGGGAGAGGAGAAACACCATCAAGGGGTCATTACCACCGCTCTGATGGTCATTCTGGGCGTTAGTCCAAATACGGCGAGCATGGTATCCTCCCCAGGTTTCTGCGCGTTGCCGATAGAGCCATTAAATTTCTCACTAAACCAAGAGCACTGGCCACTGAATTTTCAGGGAAGAGCTCATGGAAGCCAGATAGCCGATACGCAGACCACGAATTTCCTGGTGCTCGCTGTGACGCCAGTTTTCCGTTGCCACTTTCCCTAGAATTTAGAACTTGTTAGGACAAAAGATTACTCAACTGCATCTGCGTCAGGTTAGCAAATATAGATTATGGGGTCATGAGTTGCCGCGTGAAAGGGTCTATGTGAAGGACAAGGTCCGATGCACAGAGAGGTTACGTCAAGGCTGACGTTATGTAAGAAGCCTGCAAGATAGGCCAGCCAGATATCAATACTGCCATCAACATGCCCTTTGCTCCCGACCTAACACATTAAAAATACACGTAAACACTTACAGCAACCATAGAAATGTTGGCACCAGCGTTCTTAAAAAGCATCTTTTGTTCTCACAAACGGAGCAGCGCATTCGTAAGTACGGCTCTTAGATCACTGCAGTACTTTTCTACTTCGTTATCTTGCATGGGATTCAGAGAAATGGCATTCCGTTAGCTCGCGCTACCTGCAGCTGGAATCACGCGCAGATCGACACGTTCTCTTCTATTTCCTGTGTTCTGTTCTTGCTTTTATCATTTCGAATGACAATGTATGGACACAGCTGTAACAAAACCCGAACACGACCTGAATACGAGGGAAGACCCGAGCAAGAGCTATAGAATGGACGTCCAATAGCTCTCTGGCTGGCAAAACTGCTTTTCAAGTCCCCCCTTAGCCGAGGCGGGGAGCTCGCCCCACCTAAATGGTCCGAAAAGTGCCCCGAGCCAGGGCACAACGCAGACAAGGAGGAAGCAAGCGCGCCTGTCGCTCGCCTACGCTTCTACCGCACGAGGGGCGCGGGGTTCAAGCGCAGGGTCAGGGCCGACCCCCCCAGAGTGGAGCTCTTTGAAGGGCGGGGAGGGGGGTGTCGAAGAGCCGACGGGGGGCAGCTTACGGACAGCGAGGGGCCTATAAGCCTGGGATCGCGAGCAACAGAAGACAAGAGCGGGAGGGCAGCCGATGCTGAAACGTGGCTGCGGCAGCCAGAACCACCCGGGGTATTTTCGTTACGTGTTCGGCGTTGCGTGTCCGGTCAATACGTTATCTCCCCGGGGCTGAGAAGTCGCCGCGGACTAATTTGCTGCCGCGGGTCCGAGTGGCAAGCACACCGCCGCTGGCCGGCCGGTACTCCCAAGACTTCGGGCTTCGCGACGCTGGCCACGACCCTGCCTGGTGGGGCTTGCTGAGCGCGCTTTAGGAGCGGCAGCTTCTGCGCCAATGAAGCAGTCACGTTGCACCTCCCGCGGGACCAAGGGGACTGAGGCCAGCATCCGTTACTATGGCGTTCTTCCTTGGAAAGCGGTCGTTTTCCTCACGGAGGAGCATCTTTTTGCTTAAACGGGGCTGCTTCCGGCAGGTTGAGCTAAAAATATAAAGAAAAATGAGGAAGTGCGTCGGTAAACGAGCTGACTCCTTGTAATGCCATGTCACAATTTCGTCTCCAGGTTCAAACCAAATAGAAGTTAAGTTGAATCTTTGGCGTTTTATTCTACACGCTGATTTTTGTATCTATCGCGAGCAACCAAGAAAATGCGACCACGAATGTGTTGCGGTTTGTGTTAATGTCTAATTTGAACCATTATACGTGAGAAAAAATTCGCTTGCCTTCAGGAAATGCAATCATACCCGTCTTAAATTTATTACTTTATCTCCGCGTATGCGTATTTCTTGCTTAAGACCTCACCGACCCCTGAACGTGTCTGAAAACTGTATAACATCCGTCACTCACTACTGCAAATAATTTTAGGAGCACTTGCTGAACAATATGACTGTTTGGACTGCTCGTGCACTGTCCGGAGTCTCTCGGATTGAGACAATGGTGCATTGCCGAGTGTGGCTTGGTGTCGCTTTCAACAAATGTTTTTTGCCTTCCGAATCGGCATGGAAGATAGTGCTGCTTGCAACCACTGCGGCGGCGAAAAAACTATAGAAAATGTTCTTTGCCGCTGCCCTCGCTACAGTGCAGACAGACTGCCGCTAGCTGCTATGTTGGCCATCCTTGACGACAGGCCCCCGTCGGGACAGTCAGTACTGAATGCCGACTCGAACTGTCATCCCACCGGAAATCTATAAAGGTCTCATTAAACTTTTTGCTTAACAGTGGCCTATTGGAAAGGTTATAGCAATCCCGCTGCGCACCTCCCTCTTTGTTCGTTTGTTTTCGAGCTCCTGTTCTTACCTCCGCTTTCCTTTCCATCTTTCTTTCCCTTTCCCCCTCCCCTTAGTGTAGGGTAGCAAACCGGATGCTACAATTCTGGTTGACCTCCCTGCCTTTCCGCCATATTAGTATCTCTCTCTCGCTCTCGTGTCTTCTTGGTTTCATCAACAACTCCCCCCTGCATGCAGCTTATGCACAAATACGTCTCCGTACATGCAATTACAGAATCACTGATTTTGGGTAAGTGAGTTAAACGGTTAAACGGACCTCAAAAAGCGATGGAGAGGAGCTATTAATTTTAAAAATGGCGGAGAAATCTGAGTGTTCTACGTTCGTCGAGCTCCCAGAACGTGACGGGGAAAATAAGGGGGGAGGAAGCGGAGAAAATTCGTTATGTAGGGGAGTGGGGGGGGGTGAGAATTAAGCGAACTGAAGCAAAAATTAAAAACCACCAGTGACAAAATGGGCGTTTGCCGTGTTACACATAATGAGTGAGTTGTGTGGACAATGTGAAAATTCCTACGTGCAAGAAAGTATCCACTAAGGAATGCCACGGCAACGTTTCTTCGGGGAACGTATCCTTTTTTAAAAAATCCGAACATTACCTTTTCTTAGAACACATCTGTCAACTGCAGAATTGAACTCCATCAGCGCACCAGTATTCGATTCAGTACGAATGCTGAAGGCAGTACAAGCCGCAAGTTTAATTGAATGACGGTGTACGTGTGGTTTACTGGTGAATTTTTTTTCCGTCTCAACAATGGCGTTCACATAACTATGGCTTAGGCTGAACAGAAATGTAATGCTGATCTACATCTTTTTGTTTTTCTTATGTTGCGATTTGAAGAGAGAGAGAGAGAACCACAACAGTAATATTATATTTGTCAACAAATCAGTCACACTGTCCTGAGAAAGTAAGAAGTCACGTTTCTTAATTACCTTTAGTTTACAAAGGTTCACTCTGATTGCACGTAAAAGTTTCTGCTTCTTTTTCTCGGCGCTTACTCTGCAGCTTTTCTTTTTCCCGAAAATTTCGAACGGCAAACGGGTGGAACAATTTTCTGCAAGCATACGACAACTGCCTCGGGCATCTCGAGTTCCTCGGCGCTTTTCGAGCAAAATAAGAAAAACCCATTTCCCATACCCTCCCCTCTTCGCCCCTTCATTCTAGCTGCAGCTTCAGCCCGCTTTCCTTAAATGCAAACAGTCTGTAGGCTAAACTACAAGAAGGAGACAGAAGAGGAATGCGTAAGAACCAAAAAAAAAAGAACAAAAAAGAGGAAGCTGCCGAATAAGTTGGGAAAGTTTTTCAGTCGACCTCCTTTTCCTTCTTTTCCATCGACATCTTCCCCTTCATGCTCTGCTCGTCACGTGATGTAATCGTTTTCTAATTTCCGGCAGCGGTAGGATCCTCGCGAAGGAGGCTTGGCTGAAGGCAGTGCTCGAAGGCTGGGCAAAGTATCGAAGGCACGTACGGAGGAGCACGTCTTCTGCACGCCAGGCAGCAGCGAGCACGAGGAGGGCGACACGACAAACACGGCGCGAAGTGTGGGCGGGAGGGAGGCACAGGAGCTGGGGGGGGGGGGGGGGGGGGGAGGCGCTGTAGTGAGTGTGATGTTGAGGTGTCGGTGAAAAAGAAGGAGGTGCGGAGAAAGAGACAAGCCATTTCGACTTGCAGCCATGCGACAAAGATTGAGGAGGCCGGTAGGGGCCAATCGCGCAGCACCGCGCTGCGAGAAAGACAAGGCCGCCGCCGCTCGCAGCTTTACTCGCACACATCTTCCTCACGCTCGTTTTTCTCGTTTTGCTTACGGCCTCCAATCTTCCTTCTGCGCCTTCGTTCTGGACTGGTACCCCTCAATAACTTTTGTCTCTAGTCTCGGCCGATTCTCTGCTGCCTGTTTGCCGCCGCGTCTTTCACCTCGAGCGCCGCTATTTGTCTTCGCGCCAGGTACACGTGGGCGGATAGCGGAGCGGCCGTCGATTCGCGACTTGGCTGCAACGGAGCGTGACACACTGTATATGCGGTGCCGGTCGACAGAGCTTTTGTTGTGAGGATACTGCAAATTCTCGCGTTTCATTTTCTCTCTCCTCTTGCGAGTGACCTCATTCTTGCGGGTTAAGCACACAAACAACTGACTTCCAACGGCGGGCACCACTCGCAAACAAAAGTCAACGCGTCGCCCACGTGTTGGTCCTCCTATAATATTCCGAATCTAGCAGAATGCTGCGCTGGTGTTTCTGTACATACCCGCACCATTTGTATGCAGCCAAAGAACACAAGCCACGAATGCCGGCCACGAATCGAATTCATTCGCGCGTGGTATGATATCTCATCGCATTCGCACATCGATATCTCATCGCGGGCGTGCGCTTTCTCACTTCGACCGCAATGAAAACGCAGCCACTTTATATATTCCCGCAAATGAAGCGCAGACAAAGCACAAAAGACACTGTGCCACGCAAACGCCTCTGTTTAAGATGCAGCCGTACACGCATGAATTGACTAAATCTGGGTCATCCAGCGTCGCTCTGCTTTGTTTGTTCGTCTTATTTTATGCGCGAAAACAGTCACTCCCGGGCGTGGCCTGCACAAGCCACGTTCCGCCGGGGAAATATATACCTATATAGAGACACACGCTAGTGCTCCACAGCGCAAAGGACGGGGTCACACTGTTGCAGGCTAGCGGCAATCGGAGCAGATACTGCGGGAGGCGAGGGAATATCTCAAAGAAGCAAAATTAAGCCGTAACGCGGCAGAGGCGGCGAGAAAGAAATCCTTGCTCGGGAAGAGGGGGAGGTGTTCGGTCGGAGCAGCCGAGCGGCAAAGCGGTGCTATACTATAGGGCGTGCCAGCTGCCTCGTTTGTCTCCTTAATTAGCCCCTTCATTAGAGCAGCCAAAGCTCCTCCGCAAACACACCTTTTTACCGGGATCCTCCTCGGCAATAAGCGAGCCTGCCGATCGGCTGCGCACTCTTCCTCCGTCCTGGCTGCGCTTCTCCCGCATGTCCCCACGAGCGAGAGCCGCGCCAGCACTCAGCCCCGTGGAGACGACGTCTTTTCGCTATATATTGGCAAGAAACCACGCTCGCGCACGGCTCTACGTCTGGGAGCCTCTGTGTGTGCACTCTGATTTCTCTCTTTCGGTCCACTCGATCCCAATAACTCTTCCGCGGCTATCCTCGCTCCCTTTTCACGAAGCTCCTAATGCTCCCGACGAATCGAAGCCAGCGCTCGCCGTTTGCTTTTGGCGATCTTCTCTTCTTTTTCTGCCCCGTCGTCACTGAATTAAGAGGTGGATGAAGGAACGAGAGGCTTTGACCAGCGCGAGGCTTTCCAGAATTCGCTGAGGTGTGGTATAACGCGAGGATTAGAGTTTTGAAGCCCTCCGAGTACGCCGTAACGAAGACGGGTTCTTCGGAGTCGGTGATCCTTTTCGCCCCCCTTGTTTTTTTTTATCCTTGTCTCCTCTACACGGGCGCTTGCACAGTTTCAGTGTTCCGCTTTCGCGCTCCCTGCTTCGCCACCAAGTGTTTGGAATCATCCGGCGCTGAGTTTGACGAGCTGTTGTGTTCAGTAACAGCGCTAAGAGCACGGACTTTGTTGAATCTGCTGGCGGTGAGAAAGAAGAAATATGAGAAGAAAGAGGTGCCTTCTCTTCGCGCTAGACAAGGTGAAGAAATATTTCTCCATTAGCGAAATACTTGCTGCTCAACAAAGAGAGAAAGGGAAAGAGAGAGCTGGTATCGGCAGCACGTACGCGGGCACGCGCATATGCTACGAGTGCAGATTGTGCGGCAAATCGCTCGCGCTGTCTTAATTGAGTACTCCTCTCGCGTGTTTGTCCACTTTGCGTATCGCGACGTACATCTTAATTCATTCTTGCCAAATCAACTAACAGTGTTAGGTGTGCTCTATTAGGCAAATTTGCGGCAGAAGTCAGAATAACCTTCATATTCTTCTCCTGATCGACGACCCCTGAATTTGTTACGATGTCATGCGTGAACGGGCATTTTTTTGCTCTCTTATGACGTCCAAATATATGTAACCACTCCTAACATTGTTAATGTAAATGACGAAACGTAAAAGTCTCAGTCGGCCAAAACGATCCTCTTTTAACGATTTGCTATTGCTGTCCACAGGGTCTAGTGAATGCATTGACATTGTCAAGTTTGTACGCTGTAGGTGACGTTTCTACATTCGCCTCGTACAATGAGATTAGCACCGGGGCATGCTCGAGTTGAGAAGTTTCACTAGCTGAGCATAATTACCCTTTATGTATCAGAAAAAAACTTTTGTCGCATTCAAGAGGGGGGTAATGGGAACTAACAGACGATCACGCCAAGGTAGGTATGAGGGGGGGGGGGGGGGTATTTTCAGTAATTATCACATAAATTTCAAGAAAGTAAAGTGGACAAAAGGACAACTTGCCGCCGGCAGCGACCGAACCTGCAACCTTCGAATAACGAGTCCGATGCTCTACCAATTGAGCTACGGCGGCGGTCGTCCTCCCGAGAGGGTATAGGATACATAGCGCTATCGATAACAGTGAAATGTATATATTATCGTTAGAAGTCGACTGTACATACTTGTGAGCGATATACTGAAGCGCTATGTAACATAGCGTGAACGTCACCTCCAAACGCTCCATGCGGGAGCAAGTTTACTATCTGAAAGTCCTTGTTTTTTTTTTCTTGTTTTTTTTGCCGAACAAAATTCGTAAGCCCATATTTAATTTATTGCGAACATTTCAAGGCTGCTGAACATGCAGTTGTGTAAACCCCCCCCACCCACCTATAAACACACACACACACACACACACACACACACACACACACACACACACACACACACACACACACACACACACACACACACACACACACACACACACACACACACACACACACACACACACACACACACACACACACACACACACGCACACACACGCACACACACACACACACACACGCACACACACGCACACACACACACACACACACGCACACACACGCACACACACACACACACACACAAAATAGGGGAACATTCTCGGAGGAATGAATGCGGCTCGTGTGGCTTCATTGTCGAAGGAAATTACACTAAGTTGCTCATGAACATGATTTCGATCTTGAAGATTGCGAAAACGTGGACTTCTTTCTTCTCAGTTAACGTGCGGGGGGCATTAAATTTTTTATTCTTAGTGCATACGTGTCTTTCCTTCGTCACATGCCCTCTTATGAAGGCCGAATAATGGGAATAGGCAAGCACGACGCTTGTATTTGTTTCCTACGGTGCATACCAATAGTTATGATAGCGCTTCCCTCTCGACTCGCCATGGAAACGGTAAATACTTGTGCCGTAATACGTGCAGCGCTGAAATTACACGCATTACACCTTTCCCAGCTGTTTTTGTAGGACACCAATTTCAGAATAAATTCGCATACATACGCAAACTGGAACATTCTACGCGAAATTATTCGCTTTCTCCCTGTGATAGGAACGCCCGCCAACCTTATCTCTCTGCACAAAATAGTTTTCTGATCAGCTATTTGCGTTACCTGGTAAGCTAAACATGCCATATTACTTCTAGTTAATATTCACAGACGAAGCCTTGCCTAATTGTTGCTTACTTTTTCTTCTATTCTTACGACGTGTGCAGTGTGTGCCGAAGAGAGAACTGAACGCCGCACCGGTTATGGATCTTGTCAATTCATGTCTTTGTTTGCGAGCCGTTAGCGGGTGTAGTGTACTTGCGCAGGCTGCAGCCTTTTAGAAGAGGGCCGTACAGAAACAGGCGCTGCGCGCATGTGCCTCCGTTCAGATAGCGAAGAACGTCGCGATATGGGCCAGGAGCGGAGGGAGGCATTATCTCCGCTCGCAGGGCAAAAGGCGAGCCGCTCTCGCATCAGTGAGTGCATGCCTGGTCTGTGTATCGCGCGAGGCGAAATTGCGGGCACGTCGCTTTTTTGCACAGAGCAGCGAGCAGGCATTAAGGAAACCCCTGTATAGAGTGGCGCCACGAGTCATCGGCAGCGGGCCGATATAACCGCGAAGCGTAGACGAGCTTCCTTTACCACTTTCAGCGTGTGGGCCTCAACGGGTCGCGTTCTAGAACAACAAAAATGTAACCAACGGCGTTTAACCTGTCCTTACCAATAACATGTGGTCTAGTGGTTATGGTGCCCGACTGCTGACCCGAAGGTCACGTAATCGAATCCCGGCCGCGGCACCTGCATTTCTATGGACGGTGAAAATGCTTGAGGCCCATGTACTTAGATTTAGGTGCACGTTAAACAACCCCAGGTGGTCGAAATTTCCGGAGACCTCCCCTACGGCGTCTCTGGTAATCATATCGAGGTTTTGGGACGTTAAAACCCAACAATTATTATTACCAATAACATGGCCACTTTGACCAGCACGGTCCTGCAGGGGCGTAACCATAAATATTTTTTTCTTGAATTGGGGGGGGGGGGGGGGGGGGAGGGTGGTTGTAGGCTCAACGCCATCCTTCAGTATGTTCATGCGCATGTTTGTATGTGTGTGCATCTACACATGTAAAATTCAAAATTTCAAGAGGTTAACCCCCCCCCCCCCCCTACTCTACTAGCGACGCCATTACTATAAGCACACAACGTTTCAACTTTTACACGATACAACGAGTGTAAAAGTCAATACTTTTCTCCAAGTACGTAATCTGAAAAATTCCGCTGTGCGTGCTGAACACACCGTGCCATGCAGCGTTGTTTGCTTCGTTAATGAGGGAGTATTATCTGAACTATTGCCAGCGCGTCAGTGCTTTTTTTTTTAGGTAAAAGAAAAACAAAAAAATATAAGCACCGAATTTAGTCCTCGTCATTGGGTCAAAGCGGTTGCTGTAGCTGCGATTAAAAAAATTAATCAATATAACAGACAAATGCGTTTTCTTCAACGTTCGTGGAATTCACAGTTCTGTAGGCGTCCCTCAGTCAATGTCATAAATATTTCAGCCCTTCCTTTAACCCACCGCCTTTCCTTGCGTTGTCTGAGAGGAAACGTAACATCCCCCCTCTCCCCCCCCACCCCCCCCCCCCCCCAAAAAAAAAAAAGAAATTCGGCTGACCTATGCATTAATAAATCGCGCCAAGCGTGAAAGAAGCGTTTGTGCAAAGGCAACTTGTCAGTCAACAGACGTAAAACACTCGATTGCCTTGTGCAACATGCTGCATAATTTATGACCATACGAAGGAAAACATTTCGCTTTCGCAATTTCTCATTTTCGTTTTTTGTAAACACGGCTGCTTTTATAGGACTACGTACTTGAATCACGTGCTTATTTGCGACGTGATACGGCTCGCACATTGACCCTGCTTTTTATGCCACTCTGCTTCGATCAATGATCTAGCAAGAGGGAGCTCGTACGCGTTCCCATGATTTGGCTTCTATGAGCTGTTCCTCCGATGAAAACTCCTTCGACAAAAAACCGCAAACACCAAAATCGAAGAATGAAGTAAACTGCTTATGTGAGACGCCTTCGAATCAATATGTCGGCGTTTTATTGTTGTGTGAGTAAGATGCTTATCTGGCAAGTGATTGCGCAAGAAGTTAGCGGCGAAAGGAGGAAGGGAGGAAGTGAGTGATCTCTAAGCAAGGACTAGTCTTGGGAGGTGGGGTAACTGTAACAAGGACTAGCTGTATCGATACCTCCAATTTTTTAGATAAGGAGGATGCTTCAGAGATCTTTCCCCAACCATCTTCTCCCTGCTTAACTATCGAAGGCTCTATTCAGTGCTGCTTTATATATAAAGCAGGACTTAATGACGAAGGGGCCTAAGCATCAGAATGCGTAAAGAGGCATTTGTGCTGTAGCCGTTTCCTACCTCTGCAGTGTATCAACGTGAAACCGTGTGCCTCCGAAAATGGTAGGGCATAATGCTCATTTTTGAAGGGTCTTATTGTGCAGTGATGCGCGGGAGCATACGGCACACGTTGCGTATAGGCTGCCGTGTGAGAGTTACAACGCGGCGTCGTTCACGAGCGCACTTTGAAACGCCACGTCAGCGCTTAGGATGGAGCCATTTGACGTTCCCGACCTGTCAGCGGAGACGGCGCTTGATTTTCGCGGAGCCCACAGCGTCTAGGCCCGGCCGAGGAATAACAGCGGCGGAAGAATCCCCTCGTGCGCTTTCCGAACTAATGACTCGTGATGACTACGGTCCAGCCCGCGGACTGCTCTTCGCCGCAGAGAAAAGGAAGAAGGCGCTTCGCTCTTGTTCCCGTTAACCGCATCGACCACGGGGCTTCGTCAAACGACGACGAGCAGCCCTCCGGAGCGCCCCTCTCTTCGCCTCAGCGGCCACATCACGACTCGGGCCGACCAGCGTGAAAGAGGGCACAGTGTGGGCGGACACACGCACACACGCACAAGTGTATGTATCGCGCAGCGGCCGATTGCTTTGTTGCGTTTATGCTACGCTTACTTTTCACTTGGCTGGGCGTTTTTCGCCAGAAGAAACCCCTTCCGCCGGCGCGCTCGCTATTGTTCCCTGCTGCTCTTTCCTGTCCCCAGGACTCCTTCGCTTTCCGCTGCTGAGTACAGACCCGCGTTCTGCAATCTTTGTTTCTTGTGGCGCCGGTGACGCGCGATACGGACAGCATGTGTTTACTTTATTTCTGCCAGGGCCGACCCCTCCCCCGCTCTTTATGGTCACCGCTTTACTTGTTTCTTTGCGCCTTTTTATTTCTTTTTTTTTCTTTCTTTTTGCTGTGAGTGTACCCTTTCTTGACTTTGCGCTGATCCGAGTGGCGTCGTCGCGGCGAGCACCCTCGACGTCTTATTCAGTTTGCTTCGATCTATTTTTGCCGCCAATGCAATCTTCTCCTAATCCCCCCACCTCCTCAGCATCGCCTCCCCCTCCGCCACCGCACTTTTTTTTAAAGCTTCTTTGCCTCTAATAGGCGGTCTTCGTGTCTTTGTCGCCTTACTCGTGGCCCTTCTTGCACTTTTATTTTGCCTCTTTCACTCGCGGTACCCAGAGTTCCATTTTCTGGCGTGGAAAGCAAAAGTCAGTGCGCAGAATCCAAACAGGGGAAGACAAACAATGGCCTTCCGTTCGGTTGGTCGAGCTTTTCTCAAGATTACACAGCTTCGTGCGCTTTCTGATTGTTTCGAGAAGGGAGAAAAAAAAAGAGCTTCGCGACGCTCGTCTACTGTTCCTTCGAGCACAAGCCACGGATGACAATTTCGTCGTTTCGTGTCTCTCTCTTGCTGTCGTTGACGCTCTTCTGGGCATTCGCGTCGTCGTCTGGTGCGACGCGAGAGTAAACGATACACGAAGAGCACCCAAAAGCACCGTTAGCCGTCGCCGAGTGCTATTTTTTTATGCGTTCATTTGACGCGGTTGAAAAAAAAAACGAAACCATACCATGTTTCCTTGCAACGGGTTGCGATTTCTCTCTCATCCATGGTCCTTGGACTTTTGTTTTATTTTTAGTAATTACGAAGGTGATTGCTAAAGCAATCATCTTCGTTATAAGCTTTCGAACAGTGATAATAGATCCGACCATCCATCGATCTCTATACCGGTACAGGGACGTCTATGCGGTTCAGTCACAAGATTATGTTCCATGAAAAAAACGTGATAACCGTTAGCGTTGTGTGCATTTCTCTATCCAGCCTCCCGCGTGTTTTTGTGAAAGACAGAAATTTATGAGCACTCAGATTATACTTCGAGCGCAAGTTCCTGTTTTGTGTGTTCCCACTAACTGTTCACTTCTTTTTCTTTCTGGTGTTCTTTGTTTTCTATTCTATCGATTATTCCCCCCTTCACCCACCGCACGTGTAGGGTAACCAACCCAGCCAAAGCTTGGTCAACTTTCCTGCTTTTCCTCTTCGTTCTCTCCCCCCTCTCTCTCTGCATAACGCATTGTAACAACAACAAAAACAACAAAAGAAATTCTACATATTTTCCCCACATGTTTGTCAACATGAGCCATCCCCTTAAAAACTGCATCAAGTGTTCTCAATACAAACTCCTTTCCACGATTTCTACTTCTTTAGCTATTGACAGAGTACACAGTTTAGTGAAGCATTGTCTGTATGGTGATCCGAAAATTATGGACTCAGCTACAGCAGTATTTAATCAAAATATTGCTTCATTGCAGCCACGGGCCTGCGCTCAGTATTTAACAGTTTATAATTTCTTGAGCTACATTAAAGGAGAGAGAAGTCGCAAATCTAGAGCATGAGAAAGCTATAGGCAAGTATTCACACAGCTTATACATGTAGTGTGAAAATAGCCTGTCCAATTCTCTCAGCGCAACTCCTTGAGGCATAAGAGAGAGATGAAAAATTAGGAAAATGCAGGGAGGTCAACCGGAATTATAACCTTCGGCTTTCTACCCTACCCTAGGGGGGAGAGGGAAAATGCAAATAATAGCAAAGGGAAGAGCAGTAGCACAAAAACAACCAAGCAAGTAAAAGAAAAAAAAAAGTGGGGCACAACAATGCAGAAAGCAACGCTGCTAGCAACGAAATATTTAAGATTGAGGTAACTCTTGGAGAAATTTCACGAGAAACACCCAAACTCATAGCGAACCAGCCTCTCACGCGAGACGTTAATATCGATAGTACCGAACGCTTTTGTTTCATCTACGAAAACGCCCGTGGTGTAAGTGTCGTTGTTAAACACCTCGGCTGCGATTGAAAGGACACCCTCCAACCACTGACGCAGTTTTTTGTCCGTCACCCATCTTTACTGGCACAAAGGATGACCCACACGCTTGGATCAATTCTGCTTCAGTTCCATACAATAAGGATGTTGACGACTTCGCACACGACTTCCGAATAAGCGTAACGACATGCAGGTTGTCGTTGCTCAGTAGTGCGACAGCCCTCCCGGATGTATAACGAAATTACAAGGAAGCCTGTCGGGGCTTCTCAAGAAAAACAAAACAAAACAAAACAAACTCACTCAGTTCCACCTAGTGTGAAATCTGCAGAAACAGCGGAGCTGCGTTTCTCCTGTGTTTCCATTATGTTTACCGCTTCATCCGCGACTGAGGCAGCTATACGCCATCTATGGGTGTAACTGGGAACCACAGCATGGCAGTGCGGGCACTCATCTGTCGCCAGGCCAAGCCCAGGAACCACTCCGCCGTTTAAAAAAAAAAAAAAAAAAAGAAAGAAATTAGCCAGCTTCGCGCTAGTGGTTCCAAGCCTTAAGGAAGTGTGAAGCTGGGCGGCCTTCTTTGTTTCTCTTTCTTTCCCTTTCTCCTCTCTTTCCTTTTCTATTTATTTTTTGTCTGTGTTTGTTTTTGTTTATTGCTTTCTCTCTCTTTCTTTGCTTCTTTCTCTTTCTCTATTTCTTTCTCTCTTTCGCTTTTTCTTTCCATTTCTCTATTTATATGCTATGCTTTACTCTCTCGCATCCTCTCGTCCCTCTTCCTTCTCCTCACTTCCCTTTCCCTTGCTACATATACTACACTATATATGCTATGGACAAATCCTCGCTCGTGTTCTGGAAGCGAAGCAGACGAGGAAGAAGAAGAGGACGAAGAGAGCGCGTGCACATTCATGATGATGATAGTGTTCTGCCGACGACTAACGGCATAACGAAACGCTTAACAGCTCTGCTGTAAAAAAACAACCTCGCCATTTAAAGAAAAAGGCCCTCTGGGCCAGTACTCCAACCCGGCACTGCTACCATCCTGAGATGATTGCTGTGCAAATTGATCTACCTTATGCTGGGGTCAAGGGTGAATTAACGCACACCTTGAACACTGTTTCACCAAATAATTCGTGCGCGAATTCGCATTACGTGCATGAATTCGCAAGATTTTTGTGAAAACTTGGCACCCACATGATAATATCAGGTAGCTCTGCTTTTGTCCAGGGGATGAATTCACGTAAGTTGTGCATGTATTTGCAGCGAAAAACGATAATTAATTCACTCATTGAAACTTTCGCTTTCCGGAACAAGTACTGTTCTTCACGAGCCCCCCCACGTGACTGCCCTAAAATTTATTGTTCTGCATTTTGATTTCGGGCTATTTCTACATTCATACGACTTGTAGGAAAAGTTGGTACCATTGTTCTCTACTGCGCTACATTTCAGCATTTACGTAGCCTGGTAAATACACTGTGGAAGGACAATAACGTCGCTTCTATAAATGACGTGGGCGGTCAAAACGGATGTCTGTGTAACAAAAGCAATTGTCTTCTTATAGAACAAACGTAGGCAGGCTTGAATGGGCACAGTAGTAAGCTTATGCTCATTGACGATGTTAACATAATAATGTGTTTGTGACGGCGCCGTGATTAAGGGGCGCGCTTATATTTGCTTTTGCGAAGTCAAATAAACGGCCAGCCGAGCGTCAGACCTCCGAGGCGTGTTTGCGCAGAACGCCGCAGGAGTTCGCAGCAGTCCCGCGGCGTGCCTTTCAGTCACCCGAGGAGCGAGTGACAACTGCAGTCCGGCGGCTCTATAGAGCTGGTAATAGCCTCCGCGGGCTTCGCCATTCTTGCGATGGCGGTGTTCGGGAAGGGAAGCCCGCCAACGCCTGTCCCTTCGCCTTGCGTTCCGCAGGGATGAGTGAATGCTCCTGGCGTCATTGGCACCGTTATTCACCTGAGTCGGGTGCCGGCACGCGGTGCGTCTGGGTCCCGCGAACAACCAGAAGACAGAGGACGAAGGAGAGACCCCGGCAGGGCGTCTTGCACGGAGCCAAAGGGCGAACATGCGTCGTTTATCATCACTCCTTCCATTCGCCTCGCGGTGTCATTACGGGCGCGAACCGCACGAGGCAACCCTTCTATTGAGTGCTCCCACTTCTTCGGCCGACCTCCCCGCATCGACCCGTGGCGCGGACCGCGCTTCTTCGCGCCTCGCTTGGCGGCCGTCCCCTCCTTGTCTGCTAGTCGGAGGCGCGCACCAGCCCTCTTCGCGGCCGCTCAGGAGGCGTCCTCCTCTAATCAGTGGGTCCGGCTGTCACGTGGCCTACGCCGCACGGCCTCCTTTCAGCCACGACGCCGTAAAGATTTCTTCGGCCTTTTCTTCTATTAGCTTTTTTTTTCTTGTCGCGTACCGTTGCGACGCGACAAGAACGAAGAATGATCAAACCATGGCGTGCACCATGCAATCTAAAGACTTCAATCACCCCCTTCCATCGTTCACGAGATCGCCTTCTACCGGTTTGTTCACTCGCACTTTCTTGTTCCTATTTATCGAGCATATAAAGCCGCACGGGGACAAGAACGGAGCGCCACGAACGGCATACAGGCTGCTAGCACTTTCGTTTAGCTTGCATCGAACTGCGTGTGCCTCAGACATCTTGTAAAAGTACATACCTGTTCTTTCTTACTCTTTTTTTTTTTGTTTGTTTGCGTTGTATGCCTTCATAGAGCTCCAGGTGTTAGGTCTGCTGGTTAAGTCGAGTGATAGTTTTTTTTTTAACGAATTCTTATGCAAAAGCCTTGTAGTTACATTTCAAAGCGTGGGCTACCAGCTACAAGTAACGACAACGCCTCTATTTTTGGCACCAGGAGAGCTTATTGACCACTGTGCTGCACTCCGCGGGTCGTTGAACTTACACACCACTCATACTCTTAATATTTGTGCTTTCTTCCCTGTAGAATATGTATCCGTTAGCGTAGCTATGCACGGGGCCAAATAGCTTAAGAGCTGCGCGCTAGCTTTGTCTTGCGAGACGATTTATCCTGGCGGAGCTGCTGATTTGCAAGTGAGCATAGTGACATTCTGCTGCTTCACCAAAGAGAGCAATACTCGATATTAATCCAGCCGGAACATTATGAAATTTTAAAATAGGCTCTGCAATACTCTAACACAGTCAGAAAACACTGCCGTTCTGTAGTCATGACTTCTGCGAGCATGCGACTCAAATATTGTTCCACTTCATGCATCAGGAAATTTACAACTTCGTGTCAAAAAAGTCAGGAATCATTTGCTCTCTTCTTCGCAACATCGTGCCAAGCCCGCAGCAAGCGGGCCCGACTTCGCAGCAAGCGCGTGCGACAGGCGGGCGATCCCGGAGGCCACGTGCCATGTTGTGTATGTGCCGCTGCACGTGCCAGTGCCATGCATGTCTGCATGAGCAGTAGCGGCCAATATGGTGAAAGGAAAAATAAGAAAGTTCAAGGCTATGACGACCAGCGACGCAACTTTTGGTCGGTTCAGTAGTCCTCCACCCCTGTGTCACCCGTCGCAACGAAAGAAGACAGAAGGCACACCCGTTTCGTGAAATAACTCTGTTTATCATTGACAGGTTAAAAAAAATTGAGGCGGGAGATTCGGGAGGAGAATGAGCAAAATACTAAGGTAATTCATTCCATAACTTCGAAAGATACCGCATGGCCTCTCTAGATTACCTCATTATCTGTCCACCAGACAAGTAAACTTAACAGTGGAATCTGAAATGCAGTCTGCACTCAATATATTTCCAAAATAAAACAAGCTGGTGTTCGTAATCGTGCGGTATGCTATTGACTCTTCGCCTCTCCCCACAAGACTTGCGTATTCAATGACGAAAGCATCGTTGATAGCGGTAGGACGTTGTGTAGTCTGTGCATAAGATCATGCACACATTCTGACACGCAACGAGCCGTCCACGCGCGCCAGTGGGTGGCCACGTGTGGTGGCGCGGCACAGATGCCGCACAAGGATACATACGAAGGACAAGTTCGAGGAAAAGGAGGAACAAAAATATAGCACTAAATGTTTGAGGAACATAATTGCTATCGTAAGGCGATCAGTCCACACATGCGGCCATTATTTTCCCGTATATTTTGCCGGTAGTCGTAAAATTGGTGCGGAACTGTTCGTTTTTATGGACCATAAACATGCCGAAAACACCGGCGCCTCGCGGCTGCCGTCGCCGTCGATGCAGCTGGGGATGGCAAACTTTTATCGTCCCGGAGCCGCTCGTCTCGCCGTGAAATGCCTCGCGGACAAGCGCTTTCTTTGTGCGCCTGTAAACATAAATAATCTCGCACAAGGAACGCGCGCTGTTAGTCCGCTCCCCGGAATTTCAGGCTGTCAGGCTTTACGTTTCTCTCTATCGCTCTCTTTTTCTCGGGAAGATCCCGCGTGTGCCGCGATCTCAGATGTATCTCGCTAGTGGAGCGGTGACATCGCTCAACGGCTGTACAATGGCGAGCCGACTGCGCCGAGATCTGCGCGGTTTGAGCCGTAAAGAACACGAAACGCTCGAGGGCAGGCGTGTCCGCTGGAGGAGACTATACTTTCAATGTGGATGCCAGAAATATCGGATAGCAAGCCACGGGCGCTTCAATAGAGAAATCATGAGCAGTACGTTCATGAACAACAAACCAACAAGGAAACAAGTAATAACATACCAAAAACCAAAACTAAAAACAAGATATCACAAATATCGTACTTCGATAGCTCTAAATAACAAAACCCACACTCGGTCGCCGATCACTTTCAGCCGCGAACTCTCTGAAAGTAAGCCCAGACAGAATACTCCATTCTTTATTGGTTTTCCGAGGAAGGATAAAGGACGTTGCGTTTTCATTTGTTTTGCTTGTTTTGCGGCTTATGCACCGCCAGCGCGCAGGAAATATCGGAAAGAGTGAAATGTGACGGCAGTCTCACGGTGCATTACCATTACCGTCACGCCTGTCACGCATTTTCATATACCTTGGACGAAACTACACACACCGTACTCCAGCATAAGAAAGCGCTCATCACAAGAATCATCACTTAAGAAACTGAGAAGTCGCTATCACGTGACTAAGAACCCACTCTTTCCTAAAAAACAATTGTACGAACAAACAGACAAACAAACTTGCGGACGATGCTAACTCGGACATTTTCATAAATAGTTCTTTTACGCCTGCACAGCTCAAGAAATTTGCAGAACAAATTAGCGAACCTTCGGGCCCGCTTTTGCACGGGGTTGCGCGCTTTGTGTGTGAGGGACTTCAGAGCAGAGGTTCATCGAATTACGCTGACTGCCAACTTTATTCGGCCGTAAGCGCTCGCCGGGGGATCTAATAAGCGCGCGCGTGCGAACAGCACCTTGCGCGCGTCAGAAGGCGAGCGTGCTGGAAGGTCAGCGGCGACTACGCGTTCGGCATCAGCGAGGCGAGCTCGCGATGTCCACCTTCGCTGAGAAAGGCGACGGTGGCACGAGGGGAAGGTCACGGGTGGCCGAAATAGCCGACGCAGCTTTCGGAGCCGCGCGCCCCGCTCGCTCGCCGAACCATCGGCGACGGTGAGTCAACACTTGTAAGTGCACAAGCAAACAGGACCGAGAACAACTCCTGGCGACTGGCTTGCGCGCTCCGGCGGCTCAGCGCTAGAGTGCCCGCCCGAGACTGTAGAGCAGCAAGCACTCTCCCCCTCCTCCTCTCTCTGCACTGCCAATCCGACAACCTCGGTTCTTTGGGTTCAAGCCCACGCGATGGCGCTTGTACGCAAAGCGAACTTCTCGTTGGTCTTCCTCGCCTCTCTCCGGCACGCGATCGCCGCAAATGCCATTTATAGAAACCTGTAACCAGTTACCGTCAACGGTGTCGCCTCTGGATGCGTCGATCCTGAAGAATCTGAAGAATGCGAATTCTGCTATCGTGTTCACCAAGACGCCAGCGCCATGACGGACCCTAAGAAGGAACGTATGCAGAATCGCTTGGAGTGTTAGCCACTGATAGAATTTTTTTTCTTCTCTTTCACACCTTTAATTGTCTCTACCACCTTGCCCCAGTATAGGGTGGCCGGCCGGTTTTTCGTTAGCTAGTCTGTCTATACTAGTCTTGTTCTCCTCCTCGTTAACCACATAGGAAGAAATGTGCAAACCTAGCTGTCAGCGAGATATCATAACGACAAACAAGATAATTACCCTCGGTTAGAACAGTGAATCGGTGGACAGTAGGAGCAACAGAATTGTTACCAACGGATGGGAAACGCAGTCTGGAAAGCCAGAGAGTTAGATGGAGTGGCGAAATTAACAAGTTCGCAGGAATAAAATGCAATAAGCTCGCACAGGATAGGGTAAACTGGAGATCATTGGGAGAGGCCTTCATCCTGCAGTGGACTAACACAGGCTGAGAATGATGATGATGATGGTGGTGGTGTTGATGATGATGGTACACCCTGCATTCTGCATATAGGTTATAACCCGTCTATAAACATTTACTTGCATCGCAAAATGGGCATTTCTGTTTGAACGTTTATTAACGGTCACCAGTTGATTAACGGTCTCACAGCTAGACGTCCTCATTTTCATCTCTTCTGCGGTCGCGGTTGGCTGGTCCCGTTCCTACCGTTAAGCCACGCCGTTGTCCTCCCGTCGTGTACGCCAGCAATGTCTGGAGGGGCCTCCGTGACTCGGACGTTGCCTTCACGAAAGACACGGGGCACGCGAATATGGACCCCGCGTTTCGGCCGGTGAAAAAGTTGGGTCTGCGCAGGCCACTCCGAAACGTGAAAATAACCCTGAGTGGTCGTAAAACCGGGCGTCCTCCGCGTGTGCCACAAGCGTGACCGTGCCTCGTAGCGTGATCGATTCTGCACGGGCGAAGCAACGGATCGCAGCCTTTCGTGCCAGCCGCTCAGGCGGCCGGGCACAGTCGACTCGAGAGACGGGCGCGTCGAGAAGAGTTTCGAGCCTGCGGTTCGTTACACGAGCACGAAGCCGAGACAGCCTCCGTCCGCCGCACGTGCGCCTCGCCCGCACGTGTGGCGTGGCAATCTTTCTCAGCGCAAATTAGACAGCCATTGCGTGACACGGTGCCTCTTCTGCGAGTTCCGGTTAGCGGCGCGACGGCGCTCTGCACGGCAGCTCCCGTCTCGACCCAGTCCTCTGATGGATGCGCCGCGGGCCTCGCCTGCTGTTCTCGCGGCAGTGCCGAACAGTAGCCACGAGAAATAATAACATAAGAGCCCCGAAATGAAATGGCGCTCGCCCATTCTCTTTCGAGGGTTATGCAAGGACGAAAGTACAATGGCCTCCGTTCCGATGGCACTCATTGATGAGTCGATTGGTGGTCGGGAAAGAAAAAAAATATGGCGAGGGTCAGAGTTTGTTCTACTCGCACTCTAAAAATGACCTCGTGTTGTTATTGCCCTTTTCTCTCATTATTTTTGTCTCGCTTCGCGTAACTCGCTCAGCCGCCACGACGCACACAGGAAGCCTGGGCTTTTCATCCGTAAGAGATGCAAGCCGTGCAAGCCACCATCACTAATGGTAGGTTACCTATGATATCACAATTCGCTTGCATTGGCTCTTACAAACAATTGTGGCGCTAGCGTGTTCTTTTTTTGTTCTTTTCTTGTCTTTCCTTTTCAAGTGCAGGCCGTTATTTCTAGCTAGCTCGTGCACATACAAGAACAATGTCTGCTTGTCCTTACAAAAGAAATAAAGTGGACATGATCTGAATAACTGTCCGTTACTAGAAGCGAGCAAATTTAACCACATTGATTCTTAAAAGTTTCACTATCGATTCTTAAAAGCAACACTATCGATAGATTCTTAAAAGCAACACTATCGATATAAGCATAAAGCGGGCATTATTTCAAGGTTTATGCGACGTAAAAGACCATTTTCATAATCCGCAAGTGCGCTTCCCTGCGCTGCATAATCGTCCTACTAATGGCGGCACCTGTCGTGCTTCAAGTGGAGAAGAAGTCCGAGTTGCAGGTGCTGGGATTTGTCTATTATGCGTTTTTATATCAAGAGAGCCCAGTCTACATTTTCCACGTCATAGCGCAAGCGAACTGCGCTTGAATACGCTGTTTGCAGTAGGTAGCTAGCCGCAATTAGTAGCGCAATCTGCATAACAGGAAAGCCAGCTTTGCAATTATGAAAAAGGTCTATTGCGAAAACGGCTGGAAAGGAGATAAGCACACGATATTTCTGTCGTCATCCAGCGTCCGTCCGGTATGGTCCTTCCTACCTGCAAAGTGAATGGATTTCAAGCGCCGCTGAACTGTTTCAAAATCGCCATTGTTTTCAGAGTTCTGCGCAATGTATTTAATGAGTTTTTGCAACGTGTCCAGACTTGCCACTCCGCACTTTTGCGAAACAGAGGCATAGGTTGGATTGGCACGCACGCAACAAGGTCAATCTGCAAAGTACCTGGGGCGTTGTTCCACTTAGTTTCGAGCGAAGGGTAAACGACAGGGAGCCGGGCGGCTAACAAGGGTTCATTTAAAGACCGAGTCCTAGGCTTGTCTCGTTACAGCGATCGTTGACGTTCGCGAAGCAAGCGAGGAACACGGCGAAGCGAGCGCCTTCTATACGCGAGCTCCAATAGCGCGCCATTTCGCAACCCTGCACCAATCCCCGACGTCTACTGCAGCGGCCTGCCCCGTAAAACGAAATAAACACCGCAATAAAAAGAAGACTGGCTCAATATTGCGAGACTCATCGGGCGTGCGGCCTTTCAACAACGTGTACTCAGCGGTGGACAAATCTTGTATCGATATCCCCCCCCACCTCGTATATACGGCCGGGCAGACCCGAAAAGACGATCCCAGCGACGAAAAGCACCTCGTCTACGCACTGGCCAAGGAGGGGGGGGAAGCCTGTCGCACCGCTGAGAGAGATACGGAGGAGGGGCGCGACTGGATCTTCTGAAGGCGGCTTCGGATCCGATCCGCTCGCACGTCCCGCCAGAAGCCAGCGTCGGTTCCGTGATCTGCTTTAATAGACGCGGACGCTATCGGAACGCGCGACGCTCCGACGCGAACGGAGGCGCAAGCCCCACGGCAGAGCCTGCTCCCCGCTTCTCTTGCCGACTCGTCCCCTTATCTCCCCACTGTAAATATGCCTCTCCAAGTGGCGGCCCGGGTCCTTCAGAGGCGTGCGGGACTCCGGACAGGCATTTGTCTCCGCGCTTGTATGTCGTCGGCTCCCTTCTGTCGCGCACCCCCCGCAGCGCGCGGTCTCCGACTGTGTTTGTGCGTGTCTATATATATATATATATATATATATATATATATATATATATATATATATATATATATATATATATATATATATATATATATATATATATATATATATCCCTCCTCCTCTACAGCACTCGTCTTCCGACTGTCCCTTCACGCTCCTCTCTCCTGCAGACTCGGCAGTCGATAATAGACGTCGCGTTTGGGCGGATACATTCCCACCAAGGCCTGCTCGGTGCGATAAGCTCCTTTGTATTGACAAGTCCACGTATCCACACGTCTATACGAGAGAGTACGCGCTAGCGCAATCGGCCACTTTCGCTGTCTCTCTTTCGCAATTCTTTCTTTCCTACTTCGCTCAAGTTTGCTCACTTATTTGCTGGTTGATTAGACGACTTAATCAAACTATGATAACTGCAGAATCGACAGTAAACAAAGCGAGAACAGAAGGCGGGGAAGAAGTGACCGTAAGTACGCTGGCTCCAGACGAATTTCCCGTGACGGCGAAGTTTTACCGAAGACTCGGCGTCATTTGCACTCCATTTCTTGATTTTGGTGCGTTTATCCAGTCCACATCCAGCCTTGTTGTATCTCGACATAGCAAATAACGCACGTACGACTTCTCCTGTTTTAAAGGAGGATTTCTTTGCTTGACCAGGACCAAATTACGGTGCCTCAAGATCCACTTCGTCTGAAAGAATCCTAATTACGACACTGTCACAAAGCGTACTCGCCAGTAACGGTTTCAGAAAAGCTGACGCATGCATGAGAACACGAAAACTGATTTATTGTACACGAATAAACGGTCAACGATCTTGCGCACGTCCATTTGATAGCAGCGATGCGCTATAATTTCGAGAGACGAACTTGTAAGTTGCTGAGTGGGGAAAACCGGGTTCCCGAAGCTGAGTCACAAGCGTCTTATACAGTGATGCTTGTAAAAATCAGACGTGGAAAAATATTAAGGTCCTTCACGTGACTCCTTTGATTTATGTTTGATAATTTGTGAAAGAAGCTGCAATGGTTACATTCCTCCAATCACTTCAGATGGCTTAGCGGCTGATGTGCTGAGTGGCTAAGCTCGAGGACGTAGGTTCGATTCCCGATCTCGGTGGCTGCGTCTCGACGGGGGCGAACTTCAATAAAATCCGTGTACTTAGATTTGAGCACACGGTAAAGAACGCCATGTGGTCAAAATTAATCCGGAGCTTCCGCATCTGGCGTGAATCGTTGTTGTTTTGGCACATGAAACCTCACAACTTTGTTACTTCAGTCTTCTTTTCGCGAAGATGCTGGCTGTATATAGAAATAGTACATAACTGGGCGTGCTTTATGACGAAGGTTAAAAAAAACGATGCTCTATCGGTACAGTCACTGATAAAATGGAGAGATTAAGAGCCCCAAAGGGCTAAACCACCTTAGTCTTTTCGCTCTCTCCCTTCCCGCCCAACTAACATTCCATACGCACATACTCTCTCTTTTTGAAGCTCATATTATCTATAATATCCGACTACACACGATCAATAACACTGCTTGACAAACAGCTGCTGAACAGAACAACGAAATCACTTCGCTATACAGCATTATATACGTGCAAGTGCCCAGTAAACAACGTCACGCGTGCGGGTTACGCTAACCAGATGCGGCTAATCACAAGCCCGAATATATCATATATATTTATAAAAGGAAGCTCAGTGGCATGCACGTTATCGTACGGTGTTCACGCGCGAGAAAAAAAAAAACCGCCAGCGTTCTCGCAGCGAGGGAAAAGCCTTCTTTCTGCATGGCGCTTCATTTTTGTGCCACCGTGCACAGAACGAGCGGAGCGCTCCTAATAGAAATCAGCCTTGTTGCACACGGCGTATAGCTTAGCTGCGAGCTGGGTGATGTCCCCGGGGCGAAGTAAATGATCAACAGAAATCAGCTAATCCCTTCGCAGTAATTGATTCTATTGTGTTTTCCGCTTGGCACTTACGTCAGCGCGCGTCACGGGCGCGTGCTCGGGATTAGGCCGAGCGCGGCTCGTGCCCCTCGGCGGCGCATATATGGACAGGGTCAGCGTTCGAACCGGGCCAAATCCGGCATCTCTAATTCGCCCAGGATCATCTCTTCGGAGTCCGGTTTCAAAGTTTCCACGACCCCTGTGGGGGTTGCTGCGCCTTGGGGAAACGCTGTACTATTCATGCCCCCCCCCCCACCCCTTCTCGTTGCACGCAGAAGCTCCCAGGAGCTCGTGTCCTGTGGGAGCAGGAAAGGAGGCGGCGGGATTGAGACAGGGAGGGAAAGGATTTGTCGTTGGCTTATGCTAATAGCCACGGACGAAAGATATATGAGCGTGTAGGGAAGACCATATTGGGGGTGACCGAAACCCCGGTACACCTAGCGGGCTTTCCCCTCAACGTCCCATGGCCGCTGTGTCGCGCCGCGTGGTCCTCCAGCCTCCCCTTGCACTACATAGATATTTCTTTCTTTCCTTTCTTTTTTTTATTTGAAGTAGTGCAGCATTTTCCCATTTTTCAGCTTCGCGAGCTCGTCGCATAGCCGCCTACACCACTCTGCACGCGCGCGTATATATGAATACGCCGCACCACCGGCAGGTCGCATCCACGCTGGTGTCCTCCACGATCTGGTCGTGAGAGTTACGGCCGTGGAAATTGGTGTATCAGAGACCTTTTACAGGCGTCGTTTTGGGGGGCATTACGCGAGTCTGGAAACGGCTTCCACACATTAAGCGGGATCAAGTGCCCCCTGCACAGTTGTGGCTCTCGCGGTCTGCTGAGGACACGAGAGTGTGCCCCCCTGAATGGTGCTGCCATATGCGTGCTCGAATACGTTAACATAGTATTTCGATTATTCTGGGACGTAGCGCATCCATCGAAGAATATGGAATCAATCTCCATGGCAAGTATGCTAACCACTATGACTTCGATCGGGCAGCACGAAGACGATAAGCCTCGACAGAAGCACATGCCATGTAAGTTTAAGCGTTCAGTTTCAGTGAGAAGAATTACGACAGCATATATAAATGATTGTCAGGCCCGAGCAGAACCGCGCGGCGCAATTATTTTGGAAATACCTTATTTACGGTACTTCCAAAAGAACTGGTCCTTTCGCTCGCTCGCTCGCTTCCTCACTCACTCACTCACTCACCCCATTCCTCCCTCCCTAACACACTCTCTCGCTCACTCACTCGCTCACACACTCACTCACTCACTCGGTCACTCACTCCCTTCCTCTCTCCCTAACTCGCTCGCTCGCTCACTCACTCACTCACTCACTCTCTTCCTCCCTCCCTAACTCTCTCGCTCGCTCACACACTCACTCCCTCCCTTCCTCCCTCCCTAACTCGCTCACACACTAACTCACTCAGTCACTCGATCACACACTCCCTTCCTCCCTCCCTAACTCGCTCGCTCGCTCACGCACTCACTCACTCACCCCATTCCTCCCTCCCTAACACACTCTATCGCTCGCTCATTCGCTCACACACTCACTCACTCACTCGGTCACTCACTCCCTTTCTTCCTCCCTAACTCGCTCGCTCGCTCACGCACTCACTCACTCACTCACTCACCCCCATTCCTCCCTCCCTAACACACTCTCTCGCTCACTCGCTCACACACTCACTCACTCACTCGGTCACTCACTCCCTTCCTCCCTCCCTAACTCGCTCGCTCGCTCACGCACTCACTCACTCACCCCATTCCTCCCTCCCTAACACACACTATCGCTCGCTCATTCGCTCACACACTCACTCACTCACTCGGTCACTCACTCCCTTCCTTCCTCCCTAACTCGCTCGCTCGCTCACGCACTCACTCACTCACTCACTCACCCCATTCCTCCCTCCCTAACACACTCTCTCGCTCACTCACTCGCTCACACACTCACTCACTCGGTCACTCACTCCCTTCCTCCCTCCCTAACTCGCTCACTCACGCACTCACTCACTCACCCCATTCCTCCCTCCCTAACACACTCTATCGCTCGCTCATTCGCTCACACACTCACTCACTCACTCGGTCACTCACTCCCTTCCTTCCTCCCTAACTCGCTCGCTCGCTCACGCACTCACTCACTCACTCCCTTCCTCTTTCCCTAACTCGCTCACTCACTCGCTCACTCACTCCCTTTCTCCCTCCCTAACACACTCCCTCGCTCGCTCACTCGCTAACTCACTCACTCAGTCACTCACTCGCTCCCTCCCTACCTCCCTAACTCGCTCGCTCGCTCACTCACTCACCCCATTCCTCCCTCCCTAACACACTCTCTCGCTCGCTCACTCGCTCGCTCACACACTCACTCACTCACTCGGTCACTCACTCCCTTCCTCTCTCCGTAACTCGCTCGCTCGGTCGTTCGCTCACTCACTCACTCACTCCCTTCCTCTCTACCTAACTCGCTCGCTCGCTCGCTCACTCACTCACTCACTCACTCACTCACTTCCTTCCTCCCTCCCTAACTCGCTCACACACTCACTCACTCACTCACTCACTCGGTCACTCACTCCCTTCCTCCCTCCCTAACACGCTCGCTCGCTCACTCACTCACTCACTCACTCCCTTCCTCTCTCCCTAACTCGCTCACTCACTCACACACACACTCACTCACTCACTCGGTCACTCACTCCCTTCCTTCCTCCCAAACTCGCTCGCTCGTTCACGCACTCACTCACTCACTCCCTTCCTCTTTTCCTAACTCGCTCACTCACTCACTCCCTTTCTCCCTCCCTAACACACTCGCTCGCTCGCTCATTCGCTAACTCACTCACTCAGTCACTCACTCGCTCCCTCCCTACCTCCGTAACTCGCTCGCTCGCTCGCTCACTCACTCACTCACTCACTCACTCACTCACTCACGTTTCAAATTTTATGCGACGTTAGAAGGGCACATGACATGCCGCATCTTTTTTCCCATGGCGTTAGCCGTTTTCTTCCGATCATTTAACTGGACTTCTGTTTATTCATGCGTGATCAGCTGACAAAAAATAATACTGGTGTTATAATTAACGCAGAAATGAGGGCAGCGCCGGGAGTTGGTTCAGCACGTAAAGTATGTCGTGTACTCTGAGCATGTCGCACGGTGTGAAATGGCTGACATTCTAATAGTGTATTCAATTAGGCAGTCTGAACCTTACCTTAACTAACTCACGTCGGCCACAGACAGACTATTAGCATGAGGAAAAGAGCGCAATGGAGTCGATGACACAGGAGGGAATAAACTTTATGTCCCGAATACGAGAACAAGCCCGAGACACAAACTCGGCATAAATAGATAGCGATGCGCATTTACTGCCTTCCATTAAATAATTATGGTCATTTACGAAGGCTTCTTAGTCTCCCCCTTTCGCAGTTTCTGCTCCAAAAGAAAACTCGCGCGCATACTTCGCAGCGGATTCCCAGGGAAATTACGCTGAGTCCGCGGTTTGCGCGAGAATGGAAGTGCGGTAATGGTTTATACGAAAAAATATGCGCCGGATCAAGCAAGTTCGCCCCAATCCATTCCCCGTTGCAGCGGACTTGCCCTCTGACTTGGGGCAGTGCGCCGAGAAAAAAAAATGCGTCTTCCATGAAGCTATACCTCAGCACATGTTAATTAACCGCGGGAGAGGCGAAAGAGGGAGTTGTTAGTGACCTGGCTTCACCGCGCAGCGCTGACACGCCGCTTTTACCGCGCGCGCCTCCTGCTTCTCGGCGCTGAACGCGCGGTGTGTCAATCTTTATATACTGCTGACAGCGAGGCTTTGCAGATCTCGAGGCCGCGCAAACACTGGGGGGTTCCGCGCTGCTTTCTGGTTCCCTCACTCTGCTCAAAATACTGTACTGGCTCCGCCCAGTGGCGGCGTAGACAAGCGAAAACAAAACAAAACGAAAAAGCGAGACCGAATGCAGCGACGTCGATCCTCTTGTCCCTGGCTATGTCTGACTTGTCTTTTCTTTCCGTCGCTTCCTGCTCTCGGCGGCTCGGGAACCCTCGGCCCGGTGGTGCCTGGCTGATTAATTCAACCGCCAGACTTCCTTGCGCGGATGATCCTTCTTCCTTGCGCGGGATTGGACTCGTTCTCCTGGCGCTTCCATGAAACGCGTGGCGCTGCCGGCGCGGCTTTTTCCATCCCGTGGAACACGCACACCGCCTCTAATGAAAGCTTGCATGTATAATCGGACACAGGAGGAAATATATTTTCTAATGAGGATTAAATTAGCGAGTTTTCGACCGCAATTAGTTTTCTTTTTCCTCTTCTCCGTCTCTTCGTCCCGCTCGTTTACCTTTTCTTCTACGCTCCAGCCCATCTTTTTTTTTTTTTCCTTTCCGGTTTCCCGACCACAGTTGGGCGCCCCTTCAGTTAAAGAAGCGTTGGGTGTGCCGGTAATTAAATGGAGGGGAGGCTGGAAGCGAGATAAGGAAAGAAATCGATTCGGATGTTACCAGCTCTCGAGCAGGGAGCACACACGTCGGCCACGGTGCCAGGTTGCGGTTGCTGCTGAGCCGCTTTCGCGCGCGCTCTTGGTGATGGCTGTGAGTGGGGCTGCCTCTGAAGCTGCTTAATTGGCGAAAACGTAATTTTCGAACGAAGTTATGGGACTACAGCAATGTGCAGAAAACATCATTCCTACGTGAAGAGCCAGCATAGTTTCTTTAGCGTCAATTAACAAGGGGTACACTCTAAAACACGGCGAGGCGCGATTCTCCGCTCATGTCGTGGGGCCTAAAAGATGACGAACTTTAAACTAGAATTCTAAAAGATGACGAACTTTAAACCAGCGTTCGGGATTAGGCACCCGACCGATAGTGTCGCCCTAAAGTCCTCGTAGAATCTGCACTTTTATTTAAGGAATACTGAAACGATTTTTTTTCTTTTTGTGTCAAGCCCTGAAGAGTAGAAAATGTACTGCTAAGCGTGAGCGCACCCTGCAAAGGTAATTACAGTATGTTTTTAAAAGCTGATTTTGGTTGCTACTGTACCTTGACGTCAGAACACAGTATGAGCGTCTGGTAACGTGCTCGCGCAAGATATCGTGACGTTTCTACGGCCGCTATGCACCGTGGCTCCGTTGGTGACGCACAAGAGGCCATTTTGGAAGTTTTGGTACTTGACGTCGTCACAACTAGCCAGAATGGTGCGTGAAGTCACCAGAATTAGTACTGTATCCTGAAGTTAAGCAAGTGTTGATGTTGATAGGAGCGTCACGGGAAAATTGACTCGGAACTGTCTCTGTATACATGAGATTTGTGCGGCAGAATAAACTCACCTCCGAAAAATGGTGTCAGTACGCCTTTAATTTGTCCCCTATAGCTTCAACTGTGCTGTTCTATATACCAAGAAACCAAGCGGCGACCTTGTTTGAAGGTGAACTGCAATAAAAGCTTATTTTGGCTGAATTGGTCGTAAGGGAGATACATATTATCGAAGCAATCTTGGCAAAGCTGCATAGATAGCAATCCCCAAGTTTTCTTATTAGACGTTTTTCAATAGCGACCCAGGAGACGACGCGTGCATAATGTAGGACGTGACGAAGTTCCAACGCATATACCTCGCCTCACAGATGTTTCGGTGCGCTGCTGGCAGACAGTAGTCCTGCCGAAAATCGGAAGTTATGCCATGGAGCAATGCGCTCTGGGCGTCGCTACTGACAAGCAAATAATGGAGGCGTCTCCGTCAGTTTCGGTGGGTGGTAAAATCTTCCATGCGGTGCCTATGAAAGGCATGGCCCCACGCAAGGTCGTCACCACTAGGTGGAATAGAAGCTGTTCAAGTTGGTGCGTGGGCCTCACGGTAATTGTTTTGCCGGTAGATGTTTAGCTTAAAAACTAAAGGTGACAGAACTCGCACGTAAGGCTGGCACGCCCTGTGAAGTGTAGGCCTATAAAGCTTGTTCGACATGTGCGCAAAAGTTCATGTAACGTGCTGAATTTTCGCTTCATCGGAGGACAAAAGCTGCCATTGCAGAGGCTCGTCTCAACGTGACGTGCCTCCTCCCCTCCGGCGCTTTCGAGACCGCAAGAGAGCTTGCGGACACGAGCCGAAGCAAAGGTTGCTCTTGCAGTGAAGTACGCCTCCTGGTGGTATGGTAAGAGAACGGTTTAATTTCTTCTAACCAGTACTATAACAAAGCGATTTTGAACAATTCGTCCTTGACGGCACCTTAAAACTTCCAGTGATTAAACAAAATTTGAAATGGTGCCTGATTAAGGGCCCTTTCGGGCAAGTGAGATGCATGACAGAGGCTCCTTACGAATTTCACATATCGCGCTTGTAGTCTATTGTTGAGAAAATGCGAAAATAACGAAATTTGTCCGCATTGGGCTAATGTAGTTGCACTTACTATATGCCTCACAATCTTGATGTTTCGTTTGGTTGTTCCCGCACGGGGGGCGTTCATGTGTGAATGTTTACGCATTTAGCATGTGGCGAACGTACGTTATTCTGTAAATTTCGTAACGCTGCGCTGTCGACAGACCTGCATGTGATCTTTGTAGATGGGAGGACCTATTGCGCCACTGTTCTCAATTTGACATACCAGTACATCAAGGTCGAACTCCTTTGCGACTGCGTCGGGCTGTACGCGAATTCGTGTAACTCCGTCGTAGTGCAGCGAACCAGGCACCTTTCTTTCTTTCTTTCTTTCTTTCTTTCTTTCTTTCTTTCTTTCTTTCTTTCTTTCTTTCTTTCTTTCTTTCTTTCTTTTCTTTGTTTTCTTTCTTTTCTTTCTTTCTTTCTTTCTTTCTTTCTTTCTTTCTTTCTTTCTTTCTTTCTTTCTTTCTAATAATGTGCACAATGCGGTTCAAGGACACCTCGGAATTCACTGCCGTGACTGCGGCTGCGTGCCCCTCTTTGAGCGTTGCGAGGTAATAGGCAAGCACCACTCGCAGGCCACGCGTGAGATAATTGAGGCCTATCACATAAGTAAGTTTGACGGTACATGTGTAAGTTCCCCATCAGTTGCGCTATTGCAAAAAGAGATTGCGTATCTCGATCAATTTTAAGCTGTGCACTGGTTTACTGCTCAATCAATAAATGACAAGAGTTCTGTTGGCGTTGTATCGCAGTGGTTGTTAACTGCACCCTTCTACGCATGCCCATTTTTTCACATATATATGTACATCGCTCCGCTATTAAATCATTGTTGAAAGTCAGCGCTGTGTGTTGTTTCCTTCTTCCGTCTTTGTCCTTATGCGCTGTTCGTATATTTAATTAATTCTTTCTTTCTTTCTTTCTTTCTTTCTTTCTTTCTTTCTTTCTTTCTTTCTTTCTTTCTTTCTTTCTTTCTTTCTTTCTTTTCTTTGTTTTCTTTCTTTCTTTCTTTTCTTTCTTTCTTTTCAGAAGTGAATGGGCTAGCACTAAGAAAACCTTTACAGTACTTGCGCCCTCCATTAACTCATGGGCTGAGTAACATCTTCGTGGAACAAGCGCCTATTTGTGAATGGTTAATGCAAGAGCCGTAGTATCAGCTACATTTTGCCGCTCCACAAGTAACACTTAAAACCCACAGGATTGTATTGGTGTCGCTTTTCATTATTTTGAGATGCTTGTCAATTCTAGATGATGTCCCGACATACTGTGCTACCCACTTTCTTATTGGATTGTCTGCGATTGCCTGTAAGTGTGCTATAGCACGTCTTAGAAGAGCTTGCATCATATTGTTTATCGCTTCCATGCACCTATACGCAAAAGTTAAAGCGAATAATAAAATATTGAGGAAGCAGACGCAATCATCATCGTCGTCGTCGTCGTCATCATCATAATCAACAACGCAAACCGATTACAAGCTATAGTTACATGCTCCTTGCATCACGTAGCGAACACGTAAGGTGCGATGCTCGTTTCGGCCAAGAGCACAATGGTTGCACAGTCACGTAACAGCTGCATGAACTTGCTTAAGTGTGCTGCGGAGCCCACCTCCTTCCCTCTGTCCCATTCTACCACACTACTCTTGCCTCGCACGAAGCGCAAAATCGCGAAGTGAACGGAGCAACGGGGAACCGCCGCTTATGCGAAGGTGGAGACTTGCTCGGAGTGGCGCACGTCGATGAAGTGGACAGCCCTATCTATCTTCGCTAATCGGAAAATCGACGAACCTCTCTCGCCTCGAGTTCGCGATATCGAAAAGAAATTGCTTGTTTTCCCGCGCACTTGACAGATGCCGTCCGAGCCAGAAGCCGTCATGTGCGCGTCGATACTCAGTCGAAGCGGCCTGCCGCCCATTACGAGCCACACGCCGATGGCGCTAAAGAGAGCTCCCAGCCCCGAGCACTTGCTACCGGTCCACAGGGTATCGTTAGCGCGAAGGGCTGTTTCATATGCGCTGCTCTCTACTCCCTCCCCTATTGCTTTCCATATCCGTCTTCCGGTACCGAATAGTCCAACGAGTGTCAAAGAAGTTTGCCAATGAGCCTGCTGACCTAAAGAGAGCTTTACCTATTGCTCGTTGGGTCAGACAAGGAAAAATGACAGAAATTAAAGAGAAGGGGCGATCTTGGGGGGACTATCTGGAGTTGTGCGAAGCATGTTCGTATCATCGCGCTGTCCCTCCGAAGAAATCCTCCCATTTGGCACCGCAATGTCGGCTATCATCGCCCATTTCGGCGAACATCTAACACGGGCACAAGTGAGTAGTGAAGACCCCACAAACTCCAACAACTTACGGTTGTGGTGTCTTGACTTCTCTCTGGTGTCCGTGCTTGAACACCCAGTCTTTTAACGCGCATATGTGCCAACTAGCTCAGCTCTATCTCTTATTCTGAAAACCTTCGACATTATCGAACTTATTCCCGAGCGCAGACACCCATGTGCATGTGTTATATCAGACGCTCCGTCCATACAGATTTTGTATTCTCTCCTTATCTGCATAGACGTTCAGCTTTAAAAGGCCGTTTCGTCCCGCAGCCTTTTAAAAATAACAAACAAGTGAGTAATGGTGAAACTTGTGTTCACACACCGAGAGAGTAAGCAAAAAGTCTTCTTTCATCTTCTCAGCGTTACAAAAAACAAATAAAGAACCGGGGATGGCAAAATATCGCGCCTGCAGCAGCTCTACCCGGCAGCTCGTCCGCGCGTGCAACAACCGCGTTTGACAGCTGCGCGTTACACGACGCAACTGCAAAGCCGCGCAGGCGACAGGATGCAGAGCACGAGCACAAGTCGGCTTCCTCTAACTCGTTCCAAAGTCCGAGGGAGCGTGAAGTTTGGCTCGCTGCGCGCGCATCATCTGTGATCGGCGACCTGTGAGAAGCCGCGCGCGCGTGAAGCCGACAGGCGACGCCGGCTGCGCGTCACGCCCGATCTCGCCGGGCCATTTGCGCTGGCTGCCTCGAGTTATAGGCACCGGGAGGTTCCATACTTCAGCTGAGAAAGAGTAAGTTTGCGTTCTCCCTTGCGCCCATCTATCTTGTAGCAACCAGCGATCGGGAGACGCCATGTTTGGTGGCGCTCATCCGCGACGAAAATGTTCTGCGCCGAAGAAACAATGCAGCCGCTGAAAGGGGCCGCAAGAAAACAGAGGCCTGTGTAAGTGAAACGCTGAAGTCACTTCGCCTTCATATCTACGTCAGTAATGAAGGCAAGAATAACAAGAAGCCTGAATGTAATGGTTTCAAATAAAGCCGGTGCAAAATAACAACAAAAAAAAGTTACTTATTAGTTTGCTAGCCATGTTCTTTTACTCTTTCTCGCTGTCTTTTTCCGGTTTATCGACCAAACGAGGAAGTAAACATAATTGCAGGCTCCTCCTGCGGTTCGCATTGCACCGTGCAGCAAAATTTATTAGCAGAGTGGTTGGCTTTTATGTCTGCCTAGTGACATTTTATGTAAGTTCCTTCTCTTTTCCTTGCAGCCTTTCCTACGCAATACGGCACAGCAATTAGGCAAATCTTACAAGAAACATTGAAGGACACACTGTGAATTCCAAAGTGTGTTCGGCAAACGCCTGTGCCCATTGACACGGGGTCGGTCAGAATGGAACGCGATGCGCGCGTCTCCCTTCTTGCATGATTGGACACGCTGGGCACAGCGACGCTACGCAAGCAAAGCGCGAGCGCTGTAGAGTCCGACGCGACCGCCGCCCATTTGCGCACCCCGGCGGCCACCTGGCACCATGCCAGGGCACGGACGGAGGGACGGACGTGAGCATGAGACATTAAAGGCTTTCGTCTTAAAAACACACACACACACACGTAAGCACAGGCACTTCTGCGCGCACATACTCACGCACGTACCTAAAGCCTGTCAACATAATTTGAGTGCATGTAAATTCTGCTGCACAAACAATGAAGCAACATTTGTAACTGATCACTTGTGTATTATCAGACGACACTTTAATTTAATATTTTGCTATTTCTGCGTAAATACGTGATTTTTGTGCGTTCTGATCTCCTTTGTCTTGCATAAATTAGGAAGCTTGAGGAGCGGGGATTTTTTTTACTTTTTTTGTTTAAGTTATGGACAAAACTTGAGAAATATGAGAAATATACCATGAAAATCGGAGGTGCCCATGGATGAGACGGGATAAGGTTACCTGGAAATTGGTAGCTTAGAGGCGATGCTGCATTAGGCGAATCTTACAAGAAAAAAAACAAACAAACAAAAAACAATGTGCACCGGTTAAAAAAGCGATCTACTGACCAAAGCAAAGCAGAGATGTCGGCGTGAGCTGCTCCCGCACTTGTTCCCCAAGACGAACCCCGTCATGAAGTTTCGAGACGGTACGCGCCGATTGTCTGCTCTGTACTTCGTGCAACGAGACAGGAGTCATGGAACACTTTCTGTGGTCGCTCCCAGGCTACTGCTGTGGAAGGAACGCTCGTCTTGAGAAACCACAGAAGAATAGCCTTCCATTTGCGTGCATTAATTGCTTCACCAAAAGGTGCACCGATTCCGTAAATTTGCATTGCATACTGCATTCACTGCTTGCTGTAAAATATACTTAAAATGTTGAACTGGGAAAGGGCTAATGGAACAAAACAGCCGCATAGTTACTTCAGTATCTCCTGAGAGCTAAAACTGTGGACGTTGCTTTTGAAACGACCTGCGGCACAGCATGGTGTTTCTGATATTATTTCAGACACACGAGGTGCCGATACCTTTGAGTCGAACTCGACAGAAGAAAGTATGCATCCTGCGGAGTGTTCCGCTGCCCTGAAAGATGAAGTTTGACTCCGCGAGGGCTGTCAGGCAAACTAAGATTCAGAGAATTATAAAACGAGACTTGTTAAATTCCACAGTAAGAAACATTTCACTCACTCGGTCCGCTGTTCAATGCATAATTTAGGGCTGGTTGGTGATACCTGACGTTAAACATCTTAAGGAGCACGAAGGAACGCAAACACAAAGATGAAACACATAGACAGGACGAGCGCTAAGGTGGCCTGTAGAGGATGTGGAAAGTGCTACGTCCGCAAGACCATCGGCTGCATCAGTGAAAGATCGAGGGAATATCGCGCAGCTGTTAAGTCATTGGCGGGTGGTGAACATTTGGCAGGAGGTGTTCATTCATGCCCGAATTTAACGGCACTCGAGTCCTGCGCAGCTTTGCTACGCAGCAAGCTATGGAAATCTTTGAGGCGTTCTGTATTAGTAATGAAACTGATAAATGTGTAGCACGCCTTCTCTGGCGTAGAATGCCAGGGAAAAAGCGCATATCAAGTGGCACTGGAGCTCTGTGTGTAAACTGCGTCGAGTGCTGCTTTGTGCTCTCTTCTATGCATGTAAGTTTCAAGCCATTTCTAAGGCGAAAGCCTTTTAATGTCTCATGCTCACGTCCGTCCGTCCGTCCGTCCGTGCCCTGGCACGGTGCCAGGTGGCCGCCGGGGCGCGCCGACAGACGCCTGTCGCGTCGGACTCTACAGCGCTCACGCTTTGCTTGCGTAGCGTCGCTGTGCCCAGCGTGTCTAATAATGCAAGAAGGGAGACGCTCGCATGGCGTTCCATTCTTACTTACTCAATGGGCACAGGCGTTCGCCGAACACACTTTGGAATTTACAAAGTGTCCTTCAGTTTTTTGCAGTAATCCCTTCAGTTTATGTCGAGCGCCCATCCTGGCTATATAGAGCTTTAGTTTGTCCGCAAAATTCGTTTCGTTAGCATTATAGCGAATACCGTAGGCGCAAATGTCAGAGGTCGGATAGGTGGCGCCATCTGGCGGGGCTGCGATGAACCAGACAAACATAGTTGTTACTGCAGAAACCCAGTGCATTCTGCTTCTCTGCTGTTGCAAATTCTCAGCAGCGGCTATTCTCACTTCGTTATACTTCTTTCCCCATACATACATACATACATACATACATACATACATACATACATACATACATACATACATACATACATACATACATACATACGTACATACGTACATACGTACATACATACATACATACATACATACATACATACATACGTACGTACATACATACATACATACATACATACATACATACATACATACATACATACATACATACATACATACATACATACATACATACATACATACATACATACATACATACATACATTTGTCGGGCTATGAATATGCATGCGGTATATACTTCACGGCTGCTGAGTATTCGATCAGTTCCCTTTTTTCTGTGTGCTCCAGTTGATGTCGCTTCCTCTCCGTACACCTCGAGTACGCGCGTATGTTGACGTCTTGTCATTCCTGTGGACCTTAGAATGGTGGTGGCACTGCATAATACGTAGCAGTTCGCAAAGACAGCCATGAAGCCGATCAACGAAGGAAGCTGTCAGCATTTGTCGTGCGAGCGTTTTCTTTTTTTTTTTTTTATGCTGTGTAATTGTTTACGTTTTTTTTTTTGTTTTTTGTTTTTTTTTTTTTTGTTATTTGTTCACGACGGTAAAAACTGAGGCTAGCACGAAAGGCAACGTAATTCCATTTTCCCATCATTCGTGATAAAGTTGGAACGCTTATACGTTCCGATCACCGCGTGTTTTCAATAAACAGACTCCGCCAACATCGGCTAAAAACGTACTATCAGTAGCCTTCCGTTGTCAGAAACGCAGGATAGATCAAATAGAAAACGTTCAAACATAACTACATAACAAGCGGGTCCGCGCGTCTCCTGAGAGCACAGGGTTTGCTTTGCTTCCGCGTTGGTGGTCTCGCTCACTCGAGATAGTTTGCTCCGGGTCTGAGAGCACAACCTTTGACCTTGCCTCAACGCTGCCTACCGTGCACCTGATGGAGCGTGCAGACCGAATGCAGCCGCTCCGGAACGAGCTTGGCGGCCGGTATTTCCTCGAATGCTGGTAGCCCGACTTCGGAACCCTCCCTCTGAGCAGTTGGCAGCCCGTTTGTTCTCGAGTTTGCTCAGCTCGCAATGGACGCCGCCTCTTCCGTCGCTGCCGCTTTCGGAGACCTCGCCCGCACCGACAGAGACGAGCATACACGTTGGCTCGAGCGTCCTTGTGCTCTCAGGTCGCACACGCACTCTTCATTTTTTATCGTGTAGAATGAATAAACAAAAAAAATCCATATATTGTATAAGATACATCTTAGCAGGGAATAACGAGCGTCGCTTCATGGGCCCCATGTATCCCTCAGTCAGTTCATCCCACTATGGCGATTCTAAAGAGCTTGGGAGATTGTAATGCAACAAAGTCAGCTGGTTATCGGTTCAAAGATACTAAAAGGAGTTGTATAACTATAGACTCATGGCTACTCCCAAGCGTACCGAAAAAAATTATATTATATATATATATATACATATATATATATATATATATATATATATATATATATATATATATATATATATATATATATATATATATATATATATATATATATATATATATATATATATATATATATATCTTGTAACATTTCCGGAGATGTTAGTCTGGTTTATCGCCTGGCTTGCTACTCCATGTGTCGGGTGATGACTATGACATGTACAGTGATCACACAAATAATACGTACAGTCACAAACACACATATATACACAAAAGAGTCATTCATAAAGTTTGGTTAAGGCGGGTGGCCCTCAAAAACAACAACAGCGTTTTTGGGTTGCGCATCGCACAACCGCTGTCTTGCCAAGGGCCGAGAAGGTGCCGCAGCTCCAAGCTCAAGCCGCATTGTAAATGCATTGCTGCCTTCAGAATCTTTCCTTCTGTGTCGTAACGGGAACAGTCACATAAAACGTGTTTTAAGTATTTCCACAGTGTTACGTGTGATGCGCATAGGAGAGTCCGACTGCTTAAACTTGCGCTTGACGTCGTTCGTATAGGCAACGTCGAGTCTCAGCCGGTGAATGCACGTTTCATCTTGTCTGGCTAGTCCTTGTGGGACATAAAACCTACACGACGGGTGTATGCTGTGCAACGGTCCCTACTGGTTACTTGCGACGCACCACATTTTTTGCAGCAGATTCCACGCGAACGCGGATACCAAAATTTCTGCGTCTTTTCTTGAAAAAGGAATGTCAATCTTCTCAGATGCTGCGTCATGCGCGGCTCCGGCAGCGGAGTCAGCACGAACATTCCCTTCTATGCCGCAGTGAGCTGCAGTATGTAGTTCATGAGCATTATTGCCAAGGCGCCTGGTGTCCAGAATTAGTTGATCTTGCGTACGCAGGTGACTTCAGGGACTGCAGTGCGGCTTGTGAGTCGGAAAATATAACTGAAAGATGCATTTATTTTGGCTGCTTATGGTAGTATAATATGTTAAGGACGTGTATTATCGGCGGGAGGCTATCTTTTCACAATTCTTCGTATCTCTCTTTTCTTTCTGATATCTGTCCTCCTTGGTAAGCCAGATCGGCAATAGTCTTCAGAATGAAAGTTCAGCAATGAATAAAAATTCCACGCAGGCGCCATATGTAGGTATTGTATTATGCATAAGCCCGCAGTCGAAACTAGGCAGTTTGAAAGAAACTATCTACTCGAAAGAAATGAGTACTAAGTGCTTCATTTGCTCGTTTTAATAATAATATCTGGGTTTTAACGTCCCAAAACAACGATATGATTATGAGAGACGCCGTAGTGGAGGGCTCCGGAAATTTGGACCATCTGGTGTTCTTTAACGTGCACTGACATCGCACAGTACACGGGCCTCTACCATTTCGCCTCCATCGAAATGTGACCGCCGCGGCCGGGATCGAACCCGCGACCTTCGGGTCAGCAGCCGAGCACCGTAGCCACTGTTCCACCGAGGCGGACCATTTGCTCGTTTTTGACACCACGAATCCAATTCCCACTTATCACGTGTTTTAGAGACAGCACACTTAAGGAACGTTTTTAACGAGTATCGGAAGCGAAGTCTTTGTTTCTTACCACTTTTAATAGTAGTGGCGATCGGGTGTCATCTTCTAGCGATAAGCCTAAATATTATTCGTAATTAACAAATATAGCTCAAAAAATTTTAATCTTTCGAAACGCTTTGCTTAACCGCAGCTTTGAGAAATACGGGCTTTAAATGTCTGCGGCAATGAGTATTACAGTTTTGATTAGTACGGAACGGTCCTACGAGAAAAAAATCGCAGAAGATAACGGCAACTGCTACATCGATGCGTCTCGCCGTAAAGTTCGTGTCCGTTTCCAGAAAACAGGCGCCCGGAGATTTGCGGCGCTGTCTCCAACACGTTTTCCATATCATTCACGAACAGCAGGGAGTCACACGTCACACCCGCAGAAGTCGCATGCCTCGCAATAATACCGTAAAAATCAACCTGCGCCAGCGCTGCTTTAAAAATATTTTCTGGGTTCCTCAGTGACTTCTTAAGGTACTCTTTCCTTACGTTGAACTATAGAAAATCGAAGTTAGTCCTGAACGTAGAAGCGACCGAAAAAAAGAAAACAAAGAGAAAGAAAAGACAAAGAAAAAAAAACTCTGCTTTCCTTCTTCTGTCTCATTCTCGGTTTTCAAAGCCACTGCCTTGGACTATGCACATCTTGTAATAAAATGAGACCTCTTTTTCATACTTGCCGCGGACACCCGCCGCCGCAAGCAAGCGACTTTAAATGAAGCACGCAAGACTGATGATTGTGCCATTACTTTTGCTCCTATCTGAATTGCTGGTCTGCGCGATATGGTTCGCCGCCATCCCCCCCTCTCATGATGGCCAAGGCGCTGCGCCAATAGAACTTGATTTTTCTTGCGCCCGCTCTCACCCATCGTCGTCCTTCCTTCGTTCCCTCCTTCTCTCGTCTTTTTTTTTTATTATTATTATTTCCTCGAGCGTAATGAGTGAGCCTCGAATGAAAGGCAGCTTCTACCTTTTTCGGTGGAAGCGTTCGCATAATATTCTAGGCTCATTTACATGTTATTAATACGCTCTCAGGCGCGGCCATAAATAATTGGAACGGCGGAGCAAAAAGACGCCGTCCGTACCTTTCGCCGGGCTGCATAGCGCTTCCCAGTTTGAATTCCACTGTGCGCATTTATCTGTGCGAAGCGCTCCGAACCGTGGTAATTATAATAGCGGCACGGACAGGCGGACGCGCAGCGCGGAAAAGAAACACACAAGCAGCAGCAGCAGCAGCAAACGGACCACGGGCTCACATATGGAGCTCCGCCACGAGATGAAAATGATGTGCTGCAAGTTTGCAACTTTCTTTGATGACCATTTATCTCGACTGAGCCATATGCGAAATCCATGAATACGTCCCAGCAGTAACGCCGCGCTACAGTACGAGGAAACCTGAAAAATCGAGTCGAAGAACAACCGACGACAATACTGGGCACTCATTAAAGCAGCTGAAATATGCATTCCAAGCGTGCTTACTCCTGCGGCCTTAAGCGTTTCATGCAGACGAGTTGACTAACAGCCAACTTAAGTTGTTTTGGTTCCTACCTCCGAAATTCATTCCTGCACACCGAAGGCGAAAGCGAGAGAGGGGGTAGGGGTGACAGTTTGTAAACTGAGTGAGCACAATTGAATATGTAAATTCTGCGGAGACTAGCCGTTAGCTATAAGAACAGAAACACAGCCTTTTCCTGTCGGCTTCATACATTACAGCCTCCCATTCTACGGCGTCAAACAATGGAGCATCAAGCAGTCACGCACTATACCTACATGGACGAGGTAGCGAATGGGCGAACGCAATGGTCGTACGGCGCCCGTGCGCAATGTCTTCTTACAGTTTCGTTCTTGCTCAGCCACCTCGTAAACAGAAAGCGAACGCTTGCTGAGGCGCTGGAGCACGTAGCTTGCCTCCACATTCGCGCAACTAGCGAACGACAGACACAGACATTAGTCTTCGCTGACCGCAAAGAATGCGTAACGCACGATCAAGCCCTTCCAGTCTAACGACTCATCTCTCCGCTTTCTTATGTTCATATACTAACTGTTTTTATATAATAAAAATTTCAATGCTCACTCGTCGTTTGCCCCCATTTATCGAAAAACCAACGATACAACACACTACGAACGCAGCCCCCCAGTTTCACCTTCTACGCGTCTCCGGGTTCAATCCCACCTGCGCGCGCAGTCATATACGCGGACGTTCGTAATACCATGACCTGCTCTGGTCCGAATACGCGGGCCTTTTCCGCGTGTAGCCGCCCCCCCTGTCTTCAGCTTCGGCAGCTGGCTACACATGCTGCCAGCGGCGGGCTCCGCCTCGACCCTCTGTTCTCCACCTCCGTATTCCTCCGTTCTTTCTGCTCACCGTCGTCGTCGGCCGCTTGCATGGAGCGGCGGCAATTGAAGTGCGCGGTCGAATCACGACCTCCTTTTGTGCCAGCCAGACTGTTCGCCGGCCGAATTTAATGCAGCTTTCGCTCGTGGTCGCTACAACGCTAAGAGTATATGCGCTGAACGTAAGGGCGGAAAGATGGGGTGGTTCGACAGTGCCGCAGAAGAGAAGGAGAAAATGACGACGGAAGAAAAAAAAAGAAAACTACACGCGTATAAAGGCGAGCATCGTCGAGCGCCTGCGGCGCTCGTCGCACAGTCACGAAGAGGACGCATTAAAGAGAGAGCAAGTTTGCGCGCCTTTTTCGTGGCGCGTTTCTCTATAGTGCGGCGTCTCTGCCGAGAACGATGCCGTACAGCCACGGTGAAGGGCGCATAAAAAGTGAAAACCATACAGGCAGAAGAAACACGATTTGCGCAACGCAAGCAGAAGGGCGAATCGGTTGCAACTGTGTGCCCATCTTTTCTGCTCATGCGGAAATATCGCTTTATGCCGCGCCCCTCTTGTGTTTCGTGTGCCCTTCTGTCTCCGCGCTTTCTTCGTCGCGCCGCTTTGTCTTCCTTTCCTTCTTTCGCGGCGTCGTCGTCGTCTCCTCGAGTCTCTGGAGTTGCCTCGCCTCTTCGTTTTGAAGTGGTATGGAAGCTTTCGCGGTATCCCGAAAAAAAATAAAGTGTGTGCGCATGGCGTTTCGAATACGCCTAAATACAGCGATTCTGATCCAGAGAAATAAAGTACACAGGGTCAATGCACACTCTGCAGATCGAGGCTTTCGAAATACTGAAGATGATGCCGGTGTTCAGGACTACAATAATCGAACGTCAGCTTAAAAGAAGAGCGAAATTCTGTGTTTCGAGCAACGCTCCTTCGGCGGCTATTCTGTGAGCGAATTCAGATGGGTAATCGCGAAACCAACGGAATAGTTTCAGATTCAACGAAACGCAAGAACTCAGAGAAAAGTGGCGTTTCTTTCAGTGTAGGCTAAAGTATTGTAGTATAACTTCTAATGGCTTGAATTTTCTCGAAAGAAGTGGTTATTACCTTCGTACAACACCTTCGAAAGGTCACTTGCGTAACACTATTGCCTAAACGGGAAAATGGCACGGAGGAAAGAGATGTACGCGTACTTGTTCCATTTTTATCGTTTTGCCAGCAGTTATGACAAGGTTGGTGCAACGCTCCTTTCTTTTTTGAAGCTTGCTTACTCAAAATTTATGCGCAAATGCTCACTGAATTAGTCCACATGCTTGGTGAAAGGTGTGTTCGTAGCAATCAGTGAATTTCTTCATTGAACGAATGCTTAGGGAAAAAAGAAAACAACTAGTAGCTTCATAGTTTTCTTTTGAAGAAACATTTGCATGCATGTTTTAGCCCAAAATACGAAATTCTATTCTCGTACTAGCTGGCTAACTTTTCAGTCTTTCCTTTATCTCTCTCTTCTTTTAGATACAGGTGGTTTTGGTAAGGAATTTAGCCTATCATGTGTATATTAACATGTTGCATGAGATAGATAGTTAAATGTAAAAAAGGATCGATAAAGGAGCGTGTCACAGGCACTGCCGCATTCAAAGCCAAGTCGAAATTTGCGCAAACACAACATAAAGGAGTGAGAGCACGTGATGATGTGGCATCAGAAGAAATGGAAAAAGAATTTGGCAGAGATGAAGCGCGAGTCCTTAATAACCCACCGTACCTTTTTTTTTTTTTTTTTTTTTTTTTTATGTACTGGTTAAATGAAGAAAAATTTTCGTTTTACAACACACTTAGTCCGAGGATCGGGCCAGATAAAGAACTTATAACTAAACACAGCTCTGCGTGATACGAGATGGCAGCGGTACCTTCACGAAGTACGAGGGCCCCGAATCGCGAATCTCTTTTGAATACTGGACTCAGCACGTTCAAAGCCGATTGCAGATAATGAATTATGAGATGCAGTGTCAATTGTTACTTATCGCGTATTCTGGCGACGACGTCAGCTCTGCTCGGTCTGGACGGCTGCGTTTACAACGGCAAAATATGGTGAATAGCACACGAACGATGCTAACAAATAGTCAGGTTGGTGCGGCGTGTTGTCAAAACTCTACGCATATGGGTGTCATTCTCCAGCGGGGTCTCTATATTACCTTGGTGTTGCTGCGGTGCAGCCTGGAGGAATACCAGTGTGCTACGTTATATACTGATCTAGACAACGTTTTTTTTTTTTTTTTTTTTTTCCAGAGAGTTTATCTTGTGCCAAGACAGAAAATGTACTTAAATTGATAAGGGTCACACCGTTTCGAACGTTTGTAATGAACCAGGGAAGCTAGGTGTCATAGGGCACCACAACTGGATAAAAGGAGAAGACGATTCTGCAGTATAGTTCGCTATTTTAGAGCGAAAGCTGTTATGATATGGCTACAACAGCCGATTTTAATGGCGTTGTCCGCCCCCGCCGCCGCCGCAGCCGTTGCCAGTTTCCGAAACCGCTATCGTGCGAAATAAGAAAAAAAATCACAGCACATCCACGGAGTGAATGATGATGAGTGGGCGAAGCTCCGGAGGTTCATCGGTAAACCGCGAATCTTCCGTGAAAATCGCCCAGTACATCATCAAAGACGTGACATTATAATGGCTTTATGGTCGGTGAAATGGAGGGAGAGCGGTTCCTGGATGGGTCGTAGTCGAAAGTTTGCAAAGACGAGATCGATGCAGGTTCCTCGGATGGTGGTTGGTTGCATGTGGTCAAACGATATGCATGTGAGACCATATCGCGATGCCATGCGTTGTATGGCATCGCGATCGTCATCGTCATCAGCGTCATCGTTATGACGCATAGTGGGTACATTCCATGTGGTGTGCCGTGATGGCAGCGTCATCGTCATCACACAGGACCTCGAAAATCGAGGTGGCTACTACGTACTACGAAACTACAGGGGACGCACGACCCACGGCATAAGGAGCTTCGCCCCTAAAACGAAATGAGATATAATATCCAGGATGTAACATGAACCCGGGCTCCTCTGCGAGGCATTCGAGTATTCTACCACAGAGCCACGATGGTACTTGAAGCTCCTTCGCAAGAAGACCCTATACAGGCGTCAAAGGAATCACGATAACGTGGTAGAAGAGCGTGGTAGAAGAGTAAAATAACACACCCGCCATGGCGGTCTAGTGGTTATGGTGCTCGACTGCTGACCCGCAGGTCGCGGTATCGAATCTCGGACGCAGCGGCCGCATTTTCGATGGAGGCGAAAATGCTCGAGGCCGGTGTCCTTACATTTAGGAGCACGTTAAAGAACCCCAGGTGGTCGAAATTTCTGGGGACCTCCACTACGCTGTCTCGCATAATCATATAGTGGTTTTGGGACGTTAACCCCAACAATTATTATTATAACAGTGAAATAACAACCAGGCGTCACACAACGCGAAATGCGTAACGAGTAGGTCGTTTAGTGCTTACAACCCACTAGAAAGTGCTCAGCCACAATTCTTCACCGTCATCAGCCACCGCATCAACAATGTCTACATAATGCCTTAGAGATGCGTAGCGGGTACCACGCTTCTCCGCAGAATTACGAATATTGACATAGTGGGGGCTTCCCTACTTCGCAAAAATTATGATCATTTATGGCGGAGTGGGTACCTTGCAAGTGTATTTGTATTAGTTGCCCATTAGAGTTTACAACAGGCTCTAGAAAGGTCGCTGTTCCAACTTTCCGCTGTGACTATGCTGCGTGTTACGCACATGCCTGGCGTTTTTAAAGCAGAGCTGGTACGCTCGAGGTTTGCAGTGTATCGTAGACAGAAAATTATCATCGTCATGAACCGGCACGCGCTCAGTCACCGCCCAAGCACTCTGTACAGTTGGTTAACAAGAGAAGCTGAAATGTGCGGTCCCTAGTAGTCATGCATAGTATAGTATAGCAAGGGGTGGGAACCGAGAGAGCCAAGCCAGGATCAGCTTGGTGCCCGCCAGCTCTGCTGTGACCCAGCCGCGCGTGACTTAGTGCAAGCTGCGCCAATTTTTTCGCCTAGTGTGCACCACTTTATTATATCATTATAGCATTAGACATTCGAGGAACTACCGAAGTAATTTCGTCGTTGATCTTTATTGTCCTTCCCTAATTAGATTTCTTTTCGTCTTCGTTGCACGCGTTTCAGTTGATTTTACCTGTTTGAATTCCTAACCATACTTAACTTGTTATTCACGTCACAGTGAATCTTCCTTTCAGCGGGAGAGCAAGTCGCCATTGTTTTGCGAGAAACTTGAACGCTTGATTCCGTCATCCTCATCGGCATCTAATAACCTTTGTTACATATCAGCAGACACAACCGCTGGAATGTATTCTTGCTGCTTACGATGCAATACTCTCATACTCACCTGTCTGCTTCGAAGACCCTTTTCTGGCTCTGGCGGGTAACACGCCCGCCGATAGACAAGGAGAGAAAGAATTAAGAAGGCGATCGGCTGATAAAAGCAGGCCCCGCGCCGGCATCAGGGGCGTCCGTTATTGCATATCAGCGTCAGCCGTCCGCCTATGAGTTCGGCTCCGTGAAGCTCAACAGGCCCCCCGCGATAGTCGCTCCTTCTTCCTGGCGACGATCATTGGAAGAGGAATAATCAGGTTGCTCATCTCTGGCACGGCCTCACGACCGCTGACCGGGGCTGGGCCGCGCTTGTCCATTTCCCCCTCCCGACAGCGGCCAGGACCCTGGGTTTGCGCACTGCCAGCAGCACTCACCCACGTGGCGGTTATGACGGCGTCCCCCCGGCTCACAAGTGGCCTCTGAATGGGGCACCCGGATGAGCCTATGAACGACGGGGTCGATGGGGAGAAGATAAACATAAAAACGCGTGTGGTAGGAAAGCAAGGAGAACAGGAAAGAAATGAAAGGAGCGACACCCGCGCTGCATGCAGAAGCAGAAAGGTGCGGGACGAGCGAGAGCTCCGGGAACCTGGAAACAATGGACGCTCATATCTTTACGCCTTCTTCCGAGCTGGCTGGCTTCACCCGTGCACCTAGAAGTCTTGCAGAGAAACCAGCTTGCCCGGTCGCCTTCCTTTTCTTCGTTTCGCCCCCCTTATTTCATGTTTGCTTTTCTTTTTTTCTCTCTCGGACTTGCCGCTGGTTGCTTGTTTATATCTGCTATGCTGGGACTAAATAGAGCGCGATTAGAAGTAAGGCGCGCCTGCCATTTGGAGGAGGTTATTAAGGGAAGGCAGATATACCGGAACGCCAATCTCGTCCCTGGCGCTCGGGGCCCCGCCGGCCGACCCATGGCCCGCTTACCGATCGCCACTCCTGGTCGTATGCTCATTTCTGGGCGCACGTGCGCACTTTCCCGTATTCCGGAAATAGATAGAAACCGGGTGCCGGAAAGAGTCGTGGAGCAGTGGCGATAAGGAGAAAATAATTGTAATAATAACCATAATCATAATGCCGCGGAAATAGACCCCACAAGCTCTCCCGTAGCCTCGTGGAAGGTGCGATTGAAATCGAGCGAAGAGATAACTGCGTTGTGCGCGCCTTTATCTCCGCCGTGGCAGATGCGGCCGGAAAAACCTACGTGGGCGTGCACCGCTGTGTTCGGAAGATGCCAAGCCTCGAAATCGTTCGCACGGCTTTGGCGGCGTTGCGTTTGTTCCCCGGAGATAAAGCATGAAAGCGTATCCATAAACATCAGAGTCATTCCCAACCCTAACGTGCGAGTTAGTGCATGAGGGGTGCATTTCGACCTGTGGTAATGGAGGAAACGCAAGGAGTATGAAGTCCGAATCGCAACTGTCATCCAGATCCTATTAAAGCATGAATCACAGGCGCGATTTAGCGTCATATTTCTCCAACTATCAATGACAACGTAACGTACGCTATAGACTCTCGGCACAGAACTCTGATAAACGCTAAATCATAATACTGTTGACTGTAGCGTTGAATGAACAGAAATATTCGTTGTTTATTTAGAAATGAAAGGGAGAAAATGCGATAAAGTGTGCGGTAACTTTGCTGAATAATACACAGCTGAGGCCAAGGTTGTATCGACGGAAGCCTTCAACTAACTCGGTCAAGTCCGGGTAATTTTCAGGCTTTACTTCATCAAAATATCAGCAGATATACATTTTGACAGAAGAACAACTGCTGAACACAACTTTGAGGAAAGCGACAAAAGCTGCTAGACCGTCCACCAATACAGGCGAATAATCACTCCTAAACTGTTTCGCAATGAAACGGTGTACCGGGAGATTATAAACGAAAGCGCTGTTTCCCTGGGTTATTTTTAAAAAATAGTGCGCATTAATATGCCACGTATGAAATCAATAGTGATTTATTAAACGGAAACAAAAATGTCCTCATCTTTCACAACACTTCATTCAGATAACCCGAAATTTATAACCCGTCCTTTATACCATTTTCTCTTTTTTTTTTTCACAATAAAAAAAAAAGTCATTATATGGCCACGAGATTGTTATAAGTTCTCTATTTCACTGCTTACCCCGAAAGTCGAGCCAGTGTTCCGACTTCCTTTTTCCTTTTTTCGTTTAATCCACTTTTGGCTTTGTTCCCAGACAGCCTTGTGTTATATTACCATGCGCCCGAACCGACGCGCAGACGTCTCGTCCCATCGCAAAATCAGGCCTTCCCCTGAAAGCTTTATTAGGGCCGACGCGTAATTTGAGGGCGCCGCTAAAAACTGCACTCGCGCCATACCGCGCGCGTTTCAGCCGCGCATACTTCGTGCTTGTGCACGAAAAGATGAACCAAATGGAAAAGAAAGAAGAAAGTGAATAATAAAGCAACGTCGCTGCAGTGCGCCAAGAGTCACGTGAAACAGAAACAAAAGAATGTAAGAGAGGAGAGCAGTGGCGGGAATAGTTAAAACAACACTTCTTTTCGCTGTCGTTTTATTGAATATGAACGCCCGCGTCTTCATTCCTCATTTTATTATTTCGCCCTTCTCTTCAAGGTATTTTTCGAGCTTGACGTTGAATACCAGAAAGTTCAGACAAAAAAAAGAAAGAAAAAAAATATTTAGTTGGAATAATAAAGCAGCAGCGGCGGATGGTCGATTCTTTATTATATTTCAAAAATTGGAAACTTTCTTCCCCCAGAGAGAGAGAAGAAGAAGCTGGATCGAGGACTGCGATGAATAATACAGGCGCCCGACTCGGGGAACTCAGCATCCAAGCGTGACCTGGGCACGAGCATTAAGTGCTTCGACACATGAACAATGAAGACTTAGGGCTTCGTCGTGTGGCGCGCGTAAGAAAGGCGAGCTGCATAGCGTACTTGCGAAGGCAACGTGTCAGGGCGTAATAGATAACCACCACATGTGTGCTTAAGCACTTATGGAACATGCAGCGCATCACACGGAATTTTGTCGCGTTTGCCGCGGTTGCATCAAAGAAAGAAAGAAAGAAAGAAAGAAAGAAAGAAAGAAAGAAAGAAAGAAAGAAAGAAAGGAAGAAAGAAAGAAAGAAAGAAAGAAAGAAAGAAAGAAAGAAAGAAAGAAAGAAAGAAAGAAAGAAAGAAAGAAAGAAAGAAAGAAAGAAAGAAAGAAAGAAAGAAAGAAAGAAAGAAAGAAAGAAAGAAAGAAAGAAAGAAAGAAAGAAAGAAAGAAACTGTTTAACAAATGCGAGCGCCATCACTGATGCACGCTCCCGAGCACGCGTTCGTCTTGTTTCTCTCTCTCCTCTTTCTGTCTCCTTTCTCCCAGCGTCGGGTAGCCAACCAGACGCTTTTCTCATTAAATAGCTGCCTTCTCCCACTATTATTTCTGTATCACTATCTCCTCCACTTTCTACATTATCGATATAATAATAGAGAGCTTTGTTACCGCCTAGAATGCTTGAGTTGGCGTGTTGGGCACGCCATACTTGCGGGACGCTATTCGAAACACTTTTAGTACAGCGTAAAGGATGCGCCGTACAGCGATAGCTTCATGGGCTGAACCTGGCATCGATATCGCAGACAACGCTTACTTGTTGTCCGTAGCCTATTACCGAAGAAAGATGACACGAAAGCAGAACCATTTATAGTGGACGAGCAAGTTTCTCGAAATTGACAGGACGCGACGATGGGTGCGAGGCGAGCAGCCATCGCTTCGAGGGTCCCGCCATGTTTTCTATGCTAAACGGCCTCTACGAGATTTTAGCGCATTCCGCCAAATTCTAAAACGGGAGGAGGCATGCTACGTGCAATACTCCGGTCGCGTTCGGAGCGTGCGCAGCCTGGACCCGCCATATTTTAGCGTGTAACGTTGCTCCTCTTACGCTACGCTCAAGCTATTTAAGAGCACAGGGTAGGGTAACTTTTTTGTAAATCAAAATGTAGTTTTTTGCCTATTTGAAATGATAAGGCCTTTCTTAATAATATTCACGCTTTGATTGTGCCAAAAAGATAAGGTTTTCGAGAAATACTGGCAAGAAACCAAGCCCCTTTTTCTCAGACGGTTCACAACCTGAGCTTTCTGCCTCAATCAGTCTTTCTAAAATCAAGACTGGTACTATTCCGGAGCTTAGCAGGTTTTAAGAAAAGTATTCCGTCTACTTAAAAGCACATGGTGCACTTTTCTTTAACACGTGTAGCATTTACTAAGTCCATCATGTTTGTGTGAGACGCGCACGGAGACGTGGTTCCGTGCATTTATTTTGAGCTTAGTTACGCCTTTGTTGATTTTGTTGCAACGGCAAAACATATTGTCGCGTTGACGAGTAAAAGAAAACTGTTTAGAAAGCGCATTATAATTGGAAATCGACAAGCTTCGGCTACTAAGAGAAACGAGATCGGGAGTACTCGTGCGAGCACCTCAGCAAGTTAGCTTTGTCCTCATTACGCGTCGCCGCAAGGTCAAAATGTCACCTGTAATGACAATGACTATGCTTTGATCGATGTGGAGCTTCTACAAACCGTGATTACGAGTAGCTGTCTGCACAGAACGCAGAGGAACCGTGGCACTCGTAGCGAACACAATGGATTGTGTTCTTTGGAATGGAAGCCATCAGAACTGCCACCATTGAAACCATTCTGACTTTCAAAAAGGCCTGCATGGCTCCAGTAAACGTTCTCAAGGCCGTTTGGCATATCACTGAGGCGCCAAACCGTCACATGGTTAGGTGACATGGACCGCCATCGACAGTATTGGGCCAGTAGAGAGACAGAAAATATGACAAAACAAGCTAGGGAACCAAGGAAACAAGAAAAGAAGCGAAAAGCTGATTCGTGTGATGACTATAAGGCAGCTTGATATTAATTAAATTGTTCAGTACATCATCTTTTTTAATAAAACGTGAAATAATCTTGTTTTTTATCTTTAACTCTCAATATCTCGAAATCAACTTTTTTTTTTGTTACATTTGCACATTATTAAAACAACTTGAAAAAGCAGAAGGCTGACTTTTTACAAGAATAAGCCAAACATCTGTACCAAGCTACTGAACTAGAATGGTGTAAGGTACGCGGAATATTTTTGATTTTTGGCCGTTTTTCATAAGAAATAATGACTAAAATTCCTTGCTTTGGTAAAAAAAAATCACCAGTATGTCAGCACTTGAAATAAAAATATAATTCTAGTTCGATTGCAAGAAGAGACGCCGACATATAAAATGAAACAAACCCGAACGCTTTACACATAGTAGTTTCAGAGGAAATGGGTCTTAAAGAAGCCTCAAAATAGATGGGAGATAGAGGGTCTACCCTGCGCCCTTAATATTCGTCGGCGCCATTTTTATTAAGCGCTCTAGCGTACAAACTGTTTCGCGTATACGGGCTAACTAAACAAGAGAGCGAAATGCAATGTAGAGGCAGGGATGTCGACCGGGTCGTACCCGATTTGCTACCCTACACGGGGGGAAAGGGGGAGAGGCAGAAAAAGAATAAAGAAAGCAACCGAACAAAAGTTCTGTTAGCAAGTCTAGCTGCCAACTATTCGGCACTTTGGAAATCATATTAGCAAATGTGGACGGTAAATGGCGACTCTTACTGGTAGTTTCATTAGCTCTTCAAATAAACATTTATTACAAAGGCGAGCAGTGACCGTCCTTACAGATATTTCTGGAAGGGAGTAATATTATTATACATTGTCGATTGTACTATATGACGTGCTATTCACAGGAATTTTTATGATAACTCCGCGTTTTTTTCCCATTTGGTATATATACGCGAACTGAAATTGCGTCCTAATATATTTAATTCGACTTTTATGCGTTCTCTTTGCTATATTTATGTGATGCGACTTTATGTTCAATGTATTTTATGTGGTACTCCTTGTGAACTCATTCACTGCATTTACGTCATCCCGGTTCGTCATTTCAATAACAGCACCTCCCCTGTTTCTCCAAAGTGAAAACGAGTAGCCGTTGCCATTGCCATAGCCCGGGGAGGGGAGGTGGGGGTCAGATTCGCTAGAAATCTTTAATTTCGCATGTGTATATATACATGTACACATACAAACACACGAACATACATATTAGCTGCCAGGTACCACCTAAACGCGACGTTGGAGATATTGCGGCCCATTGAGGTCGATCAATGTCAAGCGACGCGCACGAAGGAAAATCTGAGATTTACGCTCCTTGGGTGACCATATTCGCAAAGGTTTATGCCCTTGAGCCTTATCGCTATTAGTTTACCGCCGTCGCAAATTATGCGCCCATCATCGGGATTGTTCGAAATTTGTTCTTAGCAAACAATTCAAACCTAAAATTTTTCTCGCGAATAGACGGCTCGGCATTCTTGCTTTTTTTTTTTTCGAATTTTTCAGCAGGCATCACGTGATAAGTTGAATGATACTGAAGAGAAACACTAAATCAGTTTAGATTTGACTTCTTTGGAAGCCCTGGCTTGGCTAATTCATTAAGGTACAAAGGTTGCTAAGTTAGAATCGATGCATCCTTGGAAAAATGAGCGCGAACACAACGGAGAAATCGTGTTAGTTTTCGTGGGTTCCTTTTTTGTTTCAATAAACTTCAGTTAGCGCTCGTACTGCGTCCTTCTCGTCAGGTGTCTCCGTCGTGTTCGCTCTGTTTTTTCTAAGTATGCAAGGTTAATTTAGCTACGAGGAATTGCTTATCATTACAGAAAATGGAGTAATCACCGTTTATGTTTTTTTCGAATATCGCGGTGAGACTCGAACACCACCAATGTCACGTAACTGATTTCAAAATATTGTCACGTGGTCGTGACGTTGACGAAGGGAGCAGTCGGCGTCTTCAAGGTGAAAACACTTTATTTGGCCGAACTTGTGGCCTCGAAACGGAAAGTCAGATTACAGCAATTAATACACGATGCACACTGATAGCGGCGAACAGATCGTCGGCCGTCGATCAACTAACAAGCGGTGAAGCGCGTCGGCATTTATACATGTGCCCTCGAATATTCCAGCGTTATCACTGGTTGTCGCGCAAGCTCTAGAATAAGCTCGAGTGTTCGCGTCTTGCGCGCAATCTTAACAAAACGTTCTACAATAATCGCGAAGCTTCTCGAACAATGAGGCGCAGTTTGCGCTGAGCGTTGCTGACAGTCTTTGTGGGAGAAAAACGAATACCGCAAAAGTAAAAATAAGAAACGCGCGTGGCAATATTTTTAAATGTTCCTACAGACTTGCTGAATGTAATCTATGGCTCTTTTAGGGTGTCATTTTCCAATTTAAAGAAATAATAATAGGGCTGAGCGAACGCTCCGAAAGTCGATGGCGTCACGGAGAGCTGCGCTGAAACGTCAAGGCGTCGTCGAAAGCTATAGCCTTTCGTTTTTGCGCTCTTTTCTGACCTACACGGCTTGTGCTCACGTTAACAGTACGTCCATTAATATTGTAGCAAGGTCATTTGCTACTGAAGCACAAAAATTTCTCTCTCTCTCTCTCTCTCTCTGTAGCGTCCCTCTAACAGCTTTCGCCGAAGACACGAAAATCATTACTCATGCAGGCAAACGACAAACTCGGTTAAGTATAACCACTGATGTATAGCGCGATCTTAAAGGGACCGACAACTGCCCAGAAAATGAACTGAGATTACTCTACTGATGGAAAGATTGTGCGTCGCACTGACTCAAACCAACCCTGTTTTTTTCGTGAGACGTGGATTTATATTTTTATTTCTTAATCAAAAGACACGAAAATAACCTTTGGCGGCCTCTGGTGGCAAATACATGAACGAATCGATGTACCGTGTCACGTGGCCGTTCACTGCCGTAGACGGTTGAGGATCTTTTTGTTGGTACTCAAATATTGTTCGTTTCTTTATATTGAACGATATTACTCCATAAAAATGTATACATAGGCCTGCGTTAGTAGTATGCATTAAAGCGGCGCTGCCTTCACGTGACGTAATGATACCATGCTCGTCAGCGCGTCTTGAGCAACTTTTCAGCGTGCTCATGCAACCGTGCACGCAGGTTGCAGGTCGCTAAGATTTTTGAGCGACATAATTTTGCTACCTACACTTCATCTCAGAAATGACGCGCACTGCTACTCGGCGCGGCCGTGCATATGCGTGGTGACGTTTTCGGTGACTTGGCTTGGCTCGTGTATCGAGAGAGTAACGCCGCCGGTACAAGCCAACCATGACACAGGCACAGGCAACCTTGGGCGCAGGCGCACACAACGCGGTATAAATACAGGGAAGGTGTATAATGCCACATCATCTCATTGTCGCAGGTTGTTATTTTCAAAAATAGTTGAAAAGCTCAAAATAAAGGTGGTTAGGCACAGTTGTAGGAACTCCTGCGAAAGCAGAACGACGACAGCTTTCACAAATCGCGAGAAGGGGTGGCGGCATCGCTATCAATTCTCAGCGTTGCTGGAGGAAAGGTACGTGTGTGTTTAGAGCCTTTCAGATCGAAAAATACTGCTTGTAAAATAACTACGTGCTTTTGGGATTAACTACTGCAGCTACAAACACTACGAAGGGTGAGCTTTCTGTCGCGCCGCAAAAAAATGGGTCGAGAAAAATCAGTTGTCGGTCCCTTTAAGCAAAATGAACTGACGGCGGCTTCGCCTTCTATTACAAATGCCAGCAGGGCACTCCCCTTCGTTTCGTGACCCTAATTAAGGAACCATATGCACTGCGCATCGTGCACTCACCCGCATACCAGAAACGAATACGCGGCACCACTCTTGATCAAGACGCACCTTGTGTACGTCATACAGAGTCGCTATCACGCTGCCTGCCCACGCCGGACGCTGTACCACATGGCTGGTCGAGGCTGCGTGCGGCCACTTGTGTGTGGGCTGCTCCGTAACTGGTTACTTGCATGCAGTTATGCGCGAGCAGAACGCTCAGAGCTGCGTAACAAAAGGCTTTATCGAAAATACTTGCATAGATTCGATTTAAGGTCAGAGTGCTTCGTGGAGAAAAACGCGCGAAAAAAAAGAAAACATTACAGCGTTAACATTCCGGTTTCTCTGATAGAGTTAGATGAATGCTTTTACAGAAGATAAGGACCTAAAAAAAGCAAACGCGGTAAGAAAGTACAGATGACACACATGGTGATGATAATGTCGGTGATCCAATATTTAGCACTGCCAACGATTAATCTCCCGAGATAGCATTCGCCGATGTTTGTTCTTAATGACACTTCCCGTCTAAGAAAAGCTTTGCTGCAGCGGATTATGCAGATATAGGCGAAATAGTGACTCTTGAAGGCGAAAGAATAATTAAGTTACATGTTTCTATCTAATTCCTCTTCACCGTATACGTCCATCAGAATTTGTTTTTGGTGCGGCATACAAGGTACAAAGACCGCATACGCTCTATAGCAGGGGTCTCAAGCCGCTGTCACGCACTTCAGACCCGCAAGGGCCGGGACTGGGAAGAAAGTAAAACCGGGGGGGGGGGGGGGGGGGGGTAGTTTGTGCAAATTGTCAGTAAACGTTAGCATTAAAAAAAAACAAAAAAAAGCTTTCCCATATCTCAAATACGGGTCATTGACTACAATCTGGAGGCCCATTCTGAAACATAGTTTTTGTTTGCCGGCTATGTTTTAACACATGGTGACTAGCATGAGGTGCCTCACGAAAACAATGCTTTAGACCAGTCAGGCCTGTGTAGCTCACGAACATACTTATTAAGAAACTTTTTTTTAAGTGTGAGACGAAGACACTCGTGGGCGGGCCGCGGGCCGCAAGCGAGAGGTTCGTGGGCCGCATGCGGCCCGCGGGCCGCGTGTTTGAGACCCCTGCTCTATAGTGACCATAGTTTTGCTAAATTACGTTAGTTATTTTGGGCTAAAAAATAAAAAAAATAAATTGTAGAATGGATAGAACGCAGACAGCAGATAATCAAAATAAATGAAAGTACCCCTGCCCGTAACACAAGTATAACGGGCTTACAGTCGATGCTCTTCGTTATAAAATAGCTAATGTATAATTATCTTTGTGGTTTTAAGTGCCAAAACCACGATATGATTATGAGGCACGCCGTAGCGGAGTGCTCCGGATAATTTTGTCCGCCTAGGGTTCTTTAACGTGCCCTCACATCGCACAGCACACGAGCCTCTGGCATTGCACCTCCATCGAAATGCGACCGCCGCGGCCGGAATCGAACCCGCGTCTTTCGAGTCAGCAGCCGAGCACCGTAGCCAGTGCGCCACCGAGGCACTCGGTAATACATAAGATGCCACAAAACGAAGGTACGGGGCGTGGTTGGGAAATGATGCTCCACTCATCGTCCGCTCTCCTCGTTGGCCCAGGAATGGCGAACGCTCCCAGTTCGCTGCACGCAAGTACACCGTCCACGAGGTTTGGTGCAGGCGCTGTTACTTCCAACCGGGGTGGAATAGAAACGTCAGCGCCGTCGTATCCATCCCAGTCCGGCTCACGGAGGCCCCACGCGCCGTCGTCATTAGCCTCTCGCGTTTATTTTTGCTGCCCGCAGCCCGAGCCACACGGCTTAGCCGGCAACTTTCGGCCAGTGGTAACGCGGCTATACACTCGGCCCACGCCACGGAGCGGAAGGCACACTCTGTGTGTTTCGTTCGTCAAAGGCAACGACAAGACTGCGCCGGAAGTCAACCTGGCATGGACTGATCCGGGAAATTTGCTTGTGTCATGGTAGTGCTTGTTTCATTATCATTTTAGGGTAACCAGCTGAGTGAGGCGTCCTTTGAATTAGTGAGAGGGGGGAGAAAGAGGAAGGAGTCCGTTGCAGACAGGGGTAGGAGAGGATTAGAGTGAGCGAGCTTGGTCGCTTTGCACGCTCTGAACAATCTGGCCCCCCAGAACGGCCGATTAACCATTTGTTTTTGCACGCTTAATTTGTTAAACGACGTCATTTCTTTCAAAGCGCCCAAAGATGACACTTGATGACAAAGGTACAAGAAGTGCACGGTTTCATCGTCCTGATGTCTTTCTTCTGTCCTCAAGTCGGAGCACAGCGCTCAGTGCAAAAAAAAAAAAAGTACTATTACAATAACGAAGTCCGCTATGACCATGTGTTGGCTGAAAGCAACCCTCAGCTGTCAGCGTTGTTCGTTCGGCTAACGCTTGTTCCGTTAGCAGCGAACGTTAATATCGCCGTGCCACTGTAGCAACGTGCACTTACGAACCGATCGCACCACGATGAACAAAGAAAGTGAGCGCTTGTTATTGGCAGCACTCGGAACAAGCTCATGCAGAAGTGTGCTTCGCGGACGCCTTCAGCCGGATGTGAAGGGAGTGCGCACCTCCGCTCCAGGGGCGCTCTCGGAGGCGAGGGCAGCGGGAGCGGAGCAGTTCCTCACCACGTGGGCGGGGACGAGTGACTCCGGGCGGAGGTGAGCCGAGCAGGTTAATTAGAAAACGGCGCCATCAAAAGCGCTCTCGGGCCTCATCACGCTGATTATTCGTCGCGTTCGCGATAGCGCAGCCGAGGTGAGAGAGGGTGGCGCTGCCGACGCAGTGCACCGCGGGCACGCACAGTCATCGCACGCACGAAAAAAAGAAAGGTAGCAAAAAAAAAAAAAAACACCGAGAGAGACGAAAAGAGAGAGAGAGAGAACTGCAACCACGAGTCGGTGCAGAGAAACGTGAGGCTGGCCGGCCGCGACAAACGAACGACACGGATTATTAATGAGGCCGCAGCCTTCTGCCAGCGACAACTCATCTTTCTTCTTCGCTGTCAAACGATCACTGGTCCCTACAGGGGGCGGTAGGCTTTAAAGAAATAACCGAGAAGCAACTGTAATACATGTACTCGCAATCTAGCTGCGCTGCAATGCTCCAGCTGCAAAGTGAAATGGAAAAGTTATATGCAAATATTTATATATCTAACGCGCGGCACAAAATAAACCGCCCACGGCTAGACCACTGACGATGAACCGATAAAGGAAGAAAAACAGCTGTAAGAACATGATTACGCTCCAAACCGGTCGTAGTGGTTTAAGAAGAGGTGGTCGAGAGAGAGATGGAAAAACAACGAGGCTGAGTTTCCTTTCGTTACACGGGTGCTCTTACGTACCAGCATGCCGGGTGCTGCCGCCAAAAAGCGGTGGTTATTAGGAGAGAAAATAAGAGAACGGAAACGCGATAATTGAAGGCAAGCGAAAACTTCGTAGCTTTCTTGAAAGTCGTCTAACGTACATTGACTCTGTGGTTTTTCTACAACAAGCCAACTGACACTGATCATCTGTTAATACAGTCACATATGTTGAGTCCAATAAAACAAAATTTGCGCTCAGACATAGCTCCGATTAAGGTAAACATCGGTTGAAACAATTATACAACATTGGTCGCATTGTGTAACGATCCTCGTAACGCCCCATTGTTATTTTCCTTCGTCATGTCCAGCACGTCCTTCGCCTCGCATGTCCTAATGGAAGCGCCCTAATGGAACCTAAGCTGGTTGAAAACCATGAAATCGCGTTGTAGTTCTATACTGTGCGGCCCACTTGGGTTGGTTGGTAACAACTTTGTTGCTAGTCCCGCAGAGCTGTCGCCGATCGGGCCTTAGGTCTCCCACGATGGGGACGTCGAGGCCTTGCTTCACCGCCGCCTCGCGGGCCTGCTGGACGGCCCAAAGTTGGTCGCCGAGGCTGGGGCTGCGCAAGGCGGCGGCCCGCCGCAGCGAAAGGGTTCCGGAGTTAGCACCTTGCGAGTTTTTGGCACAGTCCCAGGGCATGTAAGTTAATGTGGCGACCTCAGTATATAACATTATTTTTGCTATTATTTCACTGGCACTCGGTAACTCGAACTAGATGATGGATTATGCGGCGCTTCTTTACAATTTCTTCTTCGGCAAGGGGTTGGCCTGACAAGTATTGTTAATCGCAATAGTTCTCTGCCTCAGGCGCCGTACAGTCACCGATATGGCGATCACTTTCTCGTTATCACAGCAACTGCCATCACGAGTGACCGGTCCCAGGGCACTGAGCAATGAAGAGACGATCTCGTGTAAGCGAAATCTGAAAAAGGAATCGCATGCGGAATTTCTGAACGTGGTCAACAAATCTAAAAGTCTAAGAAGTTTGCTTGTTAGAGTGTTCGGAGCGGAGTTCTAATATAGCTCTATTAGGTCAGAATTGTGCATTCATGGGAGCAGTATAAAGGGATCAGTATTATTTTATACTACATGGATGTTTCTTCGAATACTTCGTTGTAAGTATATAACTGGCTCTTTTTTTAACAAAGGAAAATAATGGATACGGACCTCGTCCTGCCCTAAAAGAAGCAGTCCAGACTTGAACTATTTGTATAAGAAGGCGCCTGCTGTTTATGAAAGCGAACATTAATTGGTCTGCGAAGAAAAGTGATTTCACGATGACAGAACGAAAAGCTTTTAACTTTTGTCGTTGGTTTATTGGTTGAGGTTAAGTGTAAAGTCAGTTCCCATAGCCTTTAACAAAGAGAACGCCACAGCAGCAAACGTGTTAGCGGATGATGAAATTAAGTGACAGATCCAGAGCGGTACTAGAGATACGGTATAGAGCAGAGTCCTCAGGCGTAGAGAACTCGCTTCAAAATCATGCTTGGAACACTCGCGCTTCAGTCAGAGCAAGCAGAAGCGAACACCCGAATACAGAAGTATGCATATACCGGGAATGCTTGCGGCGAAGTGACATCCGTTTTTCTTAACGACAAAGGTTTCTGCGGCACCACAGTGGCACGAGTACGCGCGGAATTTCCCGCCACTTTGGTGCATAAATTCTCAACTCCAAGCTATTTAAATGTTCACGTTTACGAAGAAGCTATTTCTCACCCACTTTTTCCATACAAGCGGCGTCAACAAGCCACAACGACACTTGCGAATGATTTCTTTGCATATGTGTGTGTGTCTCTGAACGTTTGGGCTATTCACGTATTTATGTGACCATTGTTTATACGATAGTTATCATCAAATCCCTGGAGTAGCAAACGAGGTGTTAAGTCAGGCTAACATCTCCAGCATATCACTGAAGGCGTGTGTGTATATATATATCGGTGATTCGGCGCGCGGAACCGGTCGCTGCGAGCCGCAGTTCTCTCAGTGAGGGTGTCAATAATGCAGAGCGAAATATAGGAGATGAGAATCTAGTTTGCACTTAAGACATGTGTCTAAAATGTGAATCTGCTGTACTCGAAAAAAGAAGAAAGAAAGAAAGACAACGATGCCGCACTCGTTGAAAAGGTTCGATCATTGACAACGACTTCCCTTCAAGTCATCCCTGACGCTGCTTCTTTTGTCTCCCACCTGCCTTCCTTGCGCTTCTTCGTCGACGCCACTTCCGTTGTTGTCTTCGCTGGCACCGAAGAAAGGAAGAGCGAAAGAAATAAACAAACCAAATTTCGCACGCGGTTCACCATTCCCAGGAATCGGGAATGACGTTGGAAGCGTGCTGTCGGAACTTCTCGGCGGCAGAGACGAGGCCATTCATCACGTCGTCACCTGGGCTCGGCCTCGCGCGTGCGCTGCTCCACGCTGTGCCAGGCGCCTCGAAGAGCGCATATCCAACTTTGCATCCGGCCCATCGCCGTTCGCCCGCGAAGGTGGTGGTCCCGGGGGGCCACGGAGTCTTTTTGGGAGCCGTGCCGAAATGCATGCATTGGATGGCCCATTTGCAATTACCACACCCCGATCATTAGCGGCATGATTTATTTCGCCACGGGGCAGCGCCGCCTGTCCAACTTTGGGCGACGTGCGTATCCAGCATGCATGGGGCGGACGCCCAGAGCGTGCGCCGAGGTCCCAGCCATTGGCGCCAGCCGCTCCAGCGTGTAACAACTTTGACGCGCGCGCCCTTTCGACCAGGGTTTAGGGACCCATCAACTCTGCGCTGCCGTCTTCCTGCTGGCTGCAATTTAGCCGAGGTCACGGCCCTTTATCATCGCGTGTGAACGGTATACACTTATTTTATCTATAATTTTTAATTATATCCCCTTGTTTTTGCACACGACTCCATTTCCTTTACGACGCTGCGAAATAGTTCCACGGATTACCTTCACAATTCATGCACAAATGCATCCCTAGATCAACATCCTTAATCAAACGTGTACCGTTTAAAGAAAATGGCCGTCAGCCTCGTATGCGAGCATAACGTCAAGTCTGGGCAGTACTCGCACGAATCGCTCTGAAAAAAAAAAAAAAAAGAAACAAAAACGGTCAGCGTTTTTTTTTTTTTTTCAAAAACAAACTTTGTGAAACCTTTAGAAAATGTCGGTTATTAGCGCACACATTCACAAATAAGTATTCATTAAATCAAATAGAAAACACAGGCTATTTTACCAATGCATTTATTCTGATAGGGAACCCATGATGCCTTATTTATGCCGGAGTATTTTATTGCTTCAGGCCTTCGAGGTTAGGTCAGTGCCCGTGCAACGAACAAAAAATCTTGTGCTTGACATCTTTCATTATTGTAATTATACAATTTTGGTTAACAACATCGTAAACAACAGTTTTCTGTGGATTCTGAGGTTGGGGGAAGGGGGGGGGGGGGGCTAGAAACAAGGCGCATTGGATGTTTGAAAGTCGCAATTTGTAAAGTATAGATCTCCGATTAGACGTTATCGCGTTGTTAAAAATTAATTCCCTCAACTATTTTTTTTCATGTTTTTTTTTTCTTTCAGCGCGTGACACAGCAGAGCGGTTAAAAGAGGAAAAATAAAAGAATAAAAGCAGTGTTTTAGAGTTCTACCCTTTTCACTGTAAGGGTGTACGACTGGTTTCGTAATATATGTTTCTAACAGGTTGAAGGATAGCGTAATAGCAATAAAATAAAAGCAGTTCCTTTCGATTTTCTTCTCTGAAACTGCAGTGAAAGATTTGAGGAAGCCTTTCAAAAAAAAGATGTGAGCCCCTGCCTTTGCTTCTCTCCGTGTAGGTGTTTATCAGCTTTTTTTTTTTTTTTTTTTACATACATACGCGTTGTTGAACTATTCGCTGCCATTGCTTTACATGTACCTCTTTATACTCTTGCTAAGGACGGAATCATGCTTCCACAAACCTGCCTTATATCACGCACGAAAGAAAGTAATACGACCACACAAATATTGAATTTTGTATTGTGCGACTAAAGCGACGTTCATATTTACGAAACCTCTACATTGTAAGCGCCAAATTTAACAAGCAAGGACAGATTACAGGACAGTTTATGTTTTAAAATATCGTGATAACATAACGCGTCCGCTATTTCCAAGCATTCATTCTTCAATCCCATTTTTCTTCCCTTCTTAATCCTTCTTACAGCTGCGTCCCAGCTGTTAGTCAACTTGTACGGCACCAGTCGTTTCGTCGAAGAGTACATCCACACAGCCTCCTGCGGGCGCACTCTCGAAGCCGAGACGCGCGTGAGAAACAAGCGGAGAGTGAGGTGGAAGAGGAAGTTAAAGAAAAACAAAACAAAATGCCTTCGAGGCGGTATAGCATACTTGGATGTTTTCCTGTGGGCGAAAGTCTCCATCTAATTGGATTACGCCCAGATACAGATTGCCGTGGGAGCTCAGGCGGCGGCTCGGCATGACCCAATACCGCGCTCCTAATCCCCTTCCTGGATTAGACTGGATTACGGGCCCGGACGGAGGAAGACGTTCCTTTCGTCGTCGCCGGCTTCTCCCTCGTTCTGCGCTCGCAGCTGCTCGGACAAGAAGAAGGCGGGTGGTTCCGTTTCTGCGGTTTCTCTTTCGAAAGAGAGACTCGCGGGACGGCTCGCCTCGCTCCATTCCCGAGAGCTCCGGTGCACTCCCGCCGCCGAGTGCGCTTTGTCTGTTCGCGCGCACCGGCCGTGCCGACTCAGCTCGGAAGGAGTGCCGGCCAACTAAGACTCAACCAGCATCGGAAAGACGCCTTTCGTCGCGGGAGAGAGAAGGCGCGTGTAAAGGCCGCGGAAACAAAGAAGAACCCGAGCGGAGGAAATCGCGCGCCCGGCTGAGCCTGGGCGGACAAAGTGGTCAGGCCCACGCACACACACACACACTCTCGTCTCACTCGGGCGAGATCTTCGAGCCAGAGTTTGTTCTCGGTGGGGAGGGCGCACTTTGTCGCTGGACGCTCGCTCGCTTCTCCGCACTGCGAATGCTCGTAAGCACTGAGAGCACACGGATGCTGGCTGACTCGGAGATTTCAAAACACGGAGGACTTCATTCCTCCGCGGTGGTAGGCCCCATTTCCTCGCCGTTAGCTGTCCCACCCTCCCCCATCCGTGTACCGATTTAAAGAAAACGCTGCCAGTTTTCTCGGTATGTGTGCTTGTCTCTACGACTTCTTTCGATATCTTATTTCAGATTGGAGTTCGTAGTGACTCTTCTTCTCTTTCATTCTTTCCCAACCCTTTTCTATTCCCAAGCAGAGGATAGCCAACCGGATATTTTCTCTGGTTGAACTCCCTGTTTTTCTTTTATCTTTCCCTCTCTTTCACTCATTTCAACTCGTTAAACGCTTCGACAACGAACGACTGAGAATTGCTAGGGCATTACAGTTATTTAACTTGCGATTAGGGCAAGGCGGGGCAAAATGAGACACGGGGCAAAACGCGACATTTTGGCTTTGCCGACCTCTCTAGCTAATACAGAAAGCACTTCTCTTTGTTTCTATATTTCAGCGAGAGGTGCTGGTAGTTGTCCACCTTTTTATGTGTAAAAGTTGATGATTGCTCACAGCGTTCGCGCGTGGGAAAAATTACGAGGCTGGTGTCAGTGTGTTCGTGACCCGTCAAGAAGGGGCGAAATTCTTCTCGGCCAAATTTTCGGATCCGTGCATGAAGCTACTCTGGCGCAGTACAACAACGTAAGTATTTATATTGTTACTTTATACTACTAGCTACATACCACCAAAATTTCAGCGTTCACTTGGTGCGCGGGGCGAAAGCGGAAATTTTTTTGAATTTTGGCATGTGAGGGGGGGCAAAACGCGACAAAAAGGCATTAATTGCCTTAGAGAGTGTCTCATTAAGTGAACCATTTACATACACTCATTATATATTATATTTTATTGTTTAGGAAGTTTCGGACGCACAAGAGAATATCATAAAGCTTCCTGGGAGGAAAACGACGTGAAAAAGCACTCCGACTGCTGTTCAGGACACCCACCTTATTCTGCGCTGCATCGAGATTTTTCCGCGTTCCCAAAGATGCTCTCAAGAGGCGAACGCAAAATTGGAAGGATCTCCAAGTCAAGCCGTTTACAAACACGTCTCGCCATCGAGTTTTCCTTCAATACCAAATTTGTGCTAGAAAATTCGAATCTAGCACAGTTTTAAATTCATCGCCTCACGAAGCCTGACTGACGAAGCTGAAAGGCACGAAACGCCCTCCCGTGCAGTTCTGCACCAAAACGGCAAAAGGAGGCGAAGAAGATGCGTCAGATTATATCTAGCGTCCAATCGTTGAATAAGCCAATGAAGTGCAAGCTTTCAACAAAATACAACAATAGCATAAAGAAAGACTGGTGGTGTTTGATCTGCAAGAGTTTTGGAGCAAAACAGCACCGGATTCTGTCTGAATTCAATGCGTGGAGTGCAAGGACTGGGGTCATGAAGGCTGCGTGAGGGCCCACGGAGTTTAATTTCAAGTGCTTTTACTGCAAAAACTGAATGGTTAAATTTTTTTTCACACTGACTCGTTTTGCCCCTCAGGTTGGGGCAAAATGAGACATCTGGTGCATTTTTTTATTTCTTTTTAAAATAAACTTTTTAACAGTGGCAACATGGTCATATTTATGTAGCACATAATTTGTACCCAAAGGAAAGTTTCTGCATTGTCGTTTAAGGGTAAAGAGTGAAATAAAAATAAATATTCACTATTTTCAAATTTTTGTCTCATTTTGCCCCACCTTACCCAATCATTGGACATTCCCTTCCAAAAAAGAAGTGCCTCTTATATATCTTCCCTTATTTATCAGCGATCTTCTGACACAGGATAGTAACAAAATGGAGCATGGTTGATAATTTAATACTCACGCTTTCTGTGGTAGTGTTAGCTTAATTTGAAAATAACTAGTATTAATTCAAATGCGTTCATACTTAGCCGAATACCGACATGTCATGTGCCTCAACTTCATGAGGACCCGCCCGGTTCGTGTGCGAACGCTTGTGCCGATTATTATTCGCCCACAGGCAACGTACGCGTGCACGTTAGTTTGTGCTTGACAATCGCACACCTATTTTTTGTCGTCCATGATTTCTCATCCTTTTTTTTTGTTTGTTTGTTTAGGTGAAGGGGTCCTTTATGTAGCACTAAAACATGCATTTTCACATAGATGTAAACATATTTAACAGAGATCTGTCTGGCTGGGTAAAAATTATACGACAGTCACCCTCTGATGAAGAGACCGAATGGGTCTCGAAACGTAGGGCCAGTTTTTAATTTCAGTATTAAAAACTTAGATTAAAAAAAGTGGCTGGAGAGTTTGTTTCGTATAGTTTTCCCATAGGTTACAGTGTATTTCGTGGGCTAAGCTGTAGGCGCACATTTCGTGACCTAAATTCGTCCCCAGGCTTCCCGAGCTGCGTACATCGCACGGACCGTGAACACTTGTTTCCATGCGTCATACTACTGATGCTGTTCTGTTCTTTTCTCTTTTTTTTTCTTTTTTACTTCCTTCAGCAACCCCATCCATCTGATGATTCTGGTTCAGTCACTAAGCAATGCTGTTGGCGAGCTTTAGATTCACAGCAGTGTGAAATGCTCCAAGCGGCCTGTGTACTTCACTATGGTCTGGCGCACATGCGCGCGTGCTGAACAGAGTGCCAGATGCAAAGGAAAAGACAGAAAAAGAAAAGAGAAAACGAAAAGAACTATAGAGAAAGATGGAAGAGTGGCCACTGGAGAACAAGGTACCGCCGGCCCGTAGCGTGCTTTCGGGACATCGTGCCACCTAATCCCTCATAGCCATCCTGGCTGCTTTCTCATCTGTTTTCTCCGCGAAGCCCCATACAGATGGGCAGGGGGAGGGGTGTGGTCACAATGGTTCGGCGCCGCGGTCGTGTCGTCGTCCATCGCGTGGTGCACGGGCCGCCGTCCCTGCAGCTCGCTGCGCGCGCGGCGTTGATGTTCACCGCAGTGCCCAAGGCCGGCGCTTCATTCCAGCTGAACCCATTTCGCGTGCGAATCAGGTTACGTGTCCCTCACATGCCTCGACCTCGGCACGTTCTCGAATATACGTCACTCATTTTCTAGGTAACGTTCCTTCTATCGCGCACTTTCTTTCTTCGTTCTTTTCCCCGTCTCTCCTATCACAGCATACACGGAAGTCGCGGCAACGCGGTTGCTTCTTCCTGGAAAATTTATAGGACGAATTTCTCTGCTGGGCCTGATACAAGCGGCGATGTGACACCACAGTTTCCCGTTCTCTTACTCCAGAGAATGAGCCACAGGTCGTACAAAAGCATTGACTTGCATGGGAAGTTTTTATGCTGGTGACTCTCATTCAGTGATATAAACGAAGACTGCGGATATAAATTCGTGGCAACTGACCACGTATTTTTGTCAAGTCACGAAGATACCGCGCATGTCAGCATTCATTGCTGCAGTAATGAATCATTTCCTTGGCTCACGTTCGCGGAGGTCACAGAGCTGCAGGCCAGAGAAATTAAGTCAATATTTCAACAGCGTCATGCTCGTTTCATGTTGGCGGCGTGCGTGCGAAAATTTTAAGTGCACGTTATTTAAAGTGTTGTGCGATGGCTTGCCCGCCTGAAATCAGAATGTTCAAGATTATTTATACTGTTTTTTGGCATGCGGTAGGCTATGCCCGTTTTTTCCTTTTTTTTCCCCCAGCTTCTGATTGAAATTTCGTACTTCTTCATTCTATAGTTCTCATTACTTTTCGCCTCAGCTACGCGAATGGCCGTACTTCACGGTTCCTCGATTCTGAAACGTTTTGGTTGAGACGTTGTCCGCAAAGGACGGCGTGGGAGGTCGTACAACGGGAACCATGGCACACGACGTGTTCACCAGTGTCTTCCCAACGGTTAAGAGGCGTGCTAACCATACCATCTTTCGAAGTGTTGTCTTCCTATAGAATGGACCCTTAACTGCTCCATAAGATGCAGCCAGCCATCAGTAACTTGCTCCTGCATTAATGCAACATCGTTGTGTTGCCTTTGGTTCTGTAACGAAGTCTTATTCTCACCTATAGTTCGAATATACGCAACAAGCTGGTACTTGTGTATGAATAAAGCAGGCACACCATCGCCGACTCAACAGTGCGAATTCGCCGCTGTGGCTTAGCGGCGAACTCGTTTCCCAGCCATGACGGCTGCATTTCGATAAGGACTTTGAAATGCAAAAACTATCGTGTGCGCACGGGTACACGCTAAATAACTTAGGTGGACCTAATTAATCCCCCACTATATCGCGTGTCTCATAATCATATCGTGGTTTTGGCACGCAAAACATTAAATTTAAATTTTTTTTTCATAGCCTCGGAACATGAAATTATTTATTTTCAACCATTTTGTTGCCTTCAGATTGAAGCAGGGGTTATTACAACAAGATCACCGCCTAATTTTCTTCGCTAACTCGACGTGAAAAAAAAAAGAAAATGAAACCAGTAACAACGCTTGCACGTCGTTGAGAAATCTGAATATTCGAGCAAGCAATCTGACGCTTTCCGACCCACGGGAACATACGTGCTAAGCACTGCTGACCTCAGACGTTCAGCAGCGGCGCATAATTACGGCTGATCCAAGCAACAAGGATGGCCGTGCAGGGCGTTCTCGCATCTGCCACAGCTCATTCGGCGAGATTTAGCCGTCTGTGTTGCGCCCAATAATTGCCATGTTTTTTAATGAGAACAACACGTCCAGCGACGAAGGAGATTGTGCACAAGAAAAAAAAAAGAAAGAAAGAAAGATGGGAATAGCGGTAGGAGCCGAGGGACGCCGCAGAAAATAAACTGAGCCAACGAAGGGCGGGCGCCGCTTTTATTGTGTCTGGCGCTGCTTCACCGGTGCCGGTGAGCTGTACGCGAATGGCCCATATCCGGGGCCCACCTCTGGCTCTCGCTGTGGCGGCCGCATCCGCGTTAACGAAGCGGCGCGGATCTCCAGGAATTAAACAAGCTGCGTGGGCGATGGCGGCGCTGTACAGTCGGAAGACATGGGTGGTGGAACTATACGCGTTCGCATACGTGACTCCCAGGGCGAGACTGTGTACACCGCAGCAGCAGCACCCGCCAAGCACCTAGAGCTAACCACGCCGTATATATCATAAACTAAGTTTGTATCATATTTACATGTCTAAAAAAATGAAAAAAAAAATTAACCATGAACTAAACAGTACAGACGTGTTTGATGATCCCTTTCTTGATTTTACTCGCTAACACTTTATGCTTTTTTTTTTTCAACAGGAAGAAGTGCAAATAGAAGCACAAAATGGGCATGCTTCGCGAAGGGTGCGACTCCTTTGCATTTTTAGGAGCTCTTAAACGATACCTCACTGTCATAGATTACATTGTCGACAGGCCTGTGGTCCTGCTTTACTTGCTGTTGCTATACATTCTTGCTTGAGCGCTAAGCTCTAGATCGATTTCTAAGCAAAAAAAAAAAAAGGCATATGTGTATGCCTTCCTTTTAAATAAATAAGATTAGCCCGAAGTTTCTCAAAAGCACGAGTGTTTTACAGTTCTATCATATTAACCGAAATCTTTCAACAATCACTTGACACGGGTTCTATCCCGGCCGAATGGAAGATAGGGAAGGTGATCCCACTTCATAAATCAGGTAACAAGCACTCTCCATTTAATTACCGACCCATTTCACTCACCAGCATTCCATGTAAACTTCTCGAGCATATATTGCTTTCTAATCTTGCCAACTATCTTGAATCTAAATCCTTTTTCACGCAATCTCAGCGTGACTTTCGCAAATCTTATTCATGCGAAACACAACTAACATCATTTACACACCATTTGCATGCCATTCTTGATCGTTCTTCTTTTGCAGACTGCATATTTTTTTATTTCTCAAAATCATTCGATAAGGTCTCCCATAATCTACTGATGTACAAACTACGCCAGCTTAACATAGATACCCAACTTCTCACATGACATGAATCCTTCTTATGCAGTCGTTCTCAGTATGTTTCTGCTAACAACTTTGACTCACCCTCCAGTAAGGTTGGCTCGGGCGTTCCGCAAGGCTCTGTTCTGGGGCCGCTTTTATTTTTAATTTATATTAATGACTTACCTTCCTGTGTTTCATCTAATATTCATCTTTTCGCTGACGACTGCGCAGTATTTAGAGAAATAACTTCTAACAATGATGCAGCCATCCTCCAATCTGACCTTAACGCTTTCAGTGCGTGGTGTAACACATCGCAGATGAAACTAAACATAATAAAATCCAAAGCAATGCACGTTACCAGGCGTACTAGCACTCCACCAGCCTATCATATCGCTAACACCCCTCTAGATTGTGTTTCGTCTTATAAATATCTTGGTGTGCACATTTCATCTGACCTTTCCTGGAACACGCACATTGCATACCTAACAAGCCAAAGCTAACAGATCACTGGGCTATCTACGACGAAATTTTTCACGTGCACCACAATCCTTCAAACTATACTCCGTTTCACCACTACTGTTCAGCACTACCAAAGCTACGGATTGTAAGCAAGCTACAGGCTTGAGCAGCAAAACATAGTTCTAGATATATTTACCTCACAATGGACGGTGTCGACACGCTTGCGCTTGTTTGACACGTGTTGTTTTATATCTATGCGTGATATATCGATTCTTTATCGCATTGATGTCGTATGCTTTTAATTGCGGTATCAGTAACCACCGGTAGCTGCGGTTGCAAATAAACATGGCAGCGCCCATGCAGACGCGAACACCCGCTTCGGTCCGAACTTGCGCTTGCTATTCGCCCACTGAGCTGGCAGCAACAAATAAATGATGGAATGAGTCATCGCTTTGGGCCATCTCACGCTGAGAACAAAGCATCGGGTTCATTTTCTCGTTATTTGCGAGATAAGCTGTTCGTTTAACCTCGACTGCTAAACCTAACGCGCCGAGAATTTGATTATGGTTCTTGGAATTAGCGCCATATAATCACGAATACATCGCTGTCGAACCATCAGCACATTAACCTAAAGCAAATACAAGCGTCAGTTTGTAACTCACGGGTCACACGGCGCACAATGACGACTTGATAAATTCGAATCGGAGGGCACCAGCTGCGATGGGTGCAGCCATTTTTTTTTTTTTCGGTGATGCCGTCTGTCCTCGCCCTACGCGTGCAAGGAGACGCCAGGCAGACGCCGAGCAGACGACGTGATGCGGATGAATACATGTGGAGGGGCTAAACGCCCTTCCTATTGGCTAAGGGGCCCTGTAGCCTTCACAGTGCTGAAAGGAACTTCTGAAACAGAGTATAATTCTCTACAAAACTCTTATTCGGCCTAAACTAGAATACGCAGCCTCAGTTTGGGACCCCAGCCAGCACAAATTAATGGATTTAATAGAAAAGGTTCAAAACAATTCCGCACGATTCATTTTATCTAACTATAATAGGACCGCTAGCATCAGTTTAATGAACTCATCCAGAATTACCATTTTTAGCCTCTCGACATAAACATAGAGTTTCCTAAAATTAACTAGAGGGTACTCTGGCGCTGCGATCGTTCAGCCACCATGGGAAATGATGGGTAGTACACAAATTTGCCTAGTCTTCGTGCTTGCGTCTTCGAACGCACTCGTGGCTTTGTTTATTGTTGTGTTTTAGTTCTGTTTCGGATAAAAGAATGGATCGTTGTGAACTTCTTGAGCCGATTTGAATTCGCGAGTCTAAAAAGTCAAGGTGGTGAAGCGTAACTGCTACACCTTTGCTGAACTTCGTATTGCGGCAAAGCGGATTCAGGCCACACGGAGCCAAAAGAACGAAGACTAGACAAGACTAGGCAAATTTGTGTACTACCCATCATTCCCATGCGGGCTGAAGCGCCGTGCGTTGCAGCTCCCATAGACACTAGCGCCAGAGTTCCGTCTAGTGTATTTATAGGAAGCTCTATGGACGTAAACACACGCGCCTCTCTCTTTTTCATAGGATATATCATCATCCTCTTTTACGCCAAGAACTCCTTTCGGCACCACATTACATTTCATCTCGCATTGATCACCAACACGAGGTCGGCATTCCATGTTGTAGATACTCTTCTTTCCTTCACTCATTTATACCGCACACGAGTGATGAGTGGAATCACCTTCCTGCAAGTCTTGTCGCCATCAACGATACTAACCAATTTGAAGAAACTGTACGCAATATCTATATCTAATCTTTTTTTGTTCTTTTTCTTTGTTTTCCCTTTTTTTCTTTGTTTTTTAACTGGACACCATCATTATTGCTTATATCAAGCGTCTATCTTCTCTGATTACAGCAAATTTTGCACTTTAGTTATTAATTAACGTTCCATGTATTCTGTTTTATTTTTGTGCCGCTAGCATTTGTATGTGTGCTCTTTTTCTGTGTCCGTGGTTTTGTGTGTATGTGTGCTCTTTTTCTGCGTCCGTGGTTTTTTGTGCTACATTTATGATGTCTAGCATTTGTGTAACTACTTGTAATCTTTTCGGAATTTATTTAGGAAATTATTGTGAATTTCTTTTTTTGTTTACTTTTCGCTCTTATTGTGTAATTTCTTGTCACCTGTTTCTGAGTTATTTTCGATTTTCTGTATTTTCCCCACTCCCCTCTGTAATGCCATTGGCCCTGAGGGTATTCTAAATAAATAAATAAATAAATAAATAAATAAATAAATAAATAAGTAAATAAGTAAACAGCATATGTTGACCGTTTGCACACACAAAGGCTAGTAGAGTTAATTGGTTTTGAAACGCCTACATTTGTAAGTCCATTGCCAGAAGGGCTAACCTTGTGGAGAACTATAGAGTTTAACCCGTTTTGCATAAAGCTTGATTGGTAGGCAAAAATCATAAATTGTCGGTTTTGCCCGAGAAAGAAGGGCTTCAGATGACATCCACCTTCCCGGTACCTTGAAGTGGTTGCCACTGCAAGCTGTTCAAGCTTACCAGTACTTATATCTCTCATTCACATCGTCGCCGACGTCGTCAACTGAATATGTCATGAAACACTATATTTTTACGGTTCACAACTTTCGCACGACTGAAAACGCACTAAGATATATCTAGTCAAAGGGGCTTATGTTGAAAACTTAATGCTAGAAATAGACAAAGGCGAAGACAGATAGCACAAAACGGACGCCCGTATAAATTCCTCTTTGGTAAGTTGCAAGGTACTCTTGTTATATCCTTCGTCATCTCGCACTAAATTTTTGGCACAAATCTGTACCAGTTCGCTCAGTTCACCCTTAATGAAATGGGTTCGCTCTGCAAAATTTAGAAGGAATGGTTCAATAATGAAGAAGAACCAAGTAACAATATTCTTAGCGCATTATTGTTGTCATAAATGCGGGCCTACCTTCGAACATCCGAAAACTTGTAGTCACGAGACTAACGCGAACAAGGCAAGGTACACGAGCTTTGCAAATACCCTTCTCATCAGCACCCGGCAATATGGTGAACTGCAGCCGAAGGAAAACGCTTGGCAGGCAGGAAATATACAAGCCGGAATGGCGAAGAAGAGAAAGCGCGGTGACACGGCCGCGAGGTCTCCGACCTATCAACGCCTCCTCACTCGTCGCTCGTTGGCGACGACACCGCTTTACGAAACAATACGGAGCGAGACACATGCGACAGGCACAAAAGAGCAGCGGTACAGTAATCGGCGAACGGGCAGGGAGGCGGAGAAGGGTATTGCACAAGGCGTGCTGAAGCCGCTTCTCCAGCGCGCGAGCCGGAGACCCAAGAGTGGCAGAGCCCAGTGGCGCTTTCCGACGACGCGGGGAGTGTGGGTGGGCTCGGCGTCGCCTGTCTCCATCCAGTGTCAGCAGATCCGGAGGCATCACTTTCCATTACCACGCGGCCAGGGGGGCAGCAATAGGCACGGCGCCGGCGTCCCTCGGTTAAGAAGGACGGGGGGACAGTGTCGTCGTCCCGCATGCCCTTCCTCGCGGGCGCCCCCAGACGGCTTCCCTCGCCCCTCCATCGCCGATTTGGTCGTCGAACCAGGCGCGTAACGACGCCGGCCAGGCGTGGGCTATCAAATACAGATTGGAAACCTCACTGCTGCTAACTGACCCAGCGTCCATCGGGAGCTAGCCGCCGCCAGGCCGATTCCGCTCCCATTCTCGGTCTCATGTCTTTCGCGCGGGGAGCTCTAGACTGAAGGACAGATGATTCGGGGAAAAGATCGAGGGCGATGGGGAGACGGCAAATGGTAGGAGGGGAAGCTCTCGCTCTAAAGCGTGAGTCAAGCGCCTACGCGACGCGCGCTGAGGTCTCAGCCAGCTCAGTGCATGGGCAGTGACCACACCGTAATGCTAGGGCGCATTGTTTTGGACGGCTCGTTTGGCACGCCGCGTGATGGTCGGTGCGCATTTAAGAGGAAATTTTGGAGCAAACTGCCCGTCATGCGGTGCTCTTACTTAACGCGGGGCACCAAACTCCTCTGGGCCACAGATCATCTCTCTCATACGTAAGACACTTTCGGAGACACAAAGGGAGAGAGAGAAAAAGAAAGGGGCAAGGCGGGCCGGTTAACCGGATGGAAAAATCTCGTCCCCCCCCCCCCCCCCCCCCACTTTACAGTCTTTACAGTGTGCAGTTGAGGAGTAGGAAGAACGTTTGAGGCGGTGCTGCACAGAAGTAGGGACATCTTTATCTTTCTGCCATAGATGAGCGTGCTTTTTCCCTCTCTATAACAAAAGAATATAACGAGTGGCGCAGAGACACAACAAAATCGACTATTATTTCAGGGGATAAATCAGCTGCTGCTCTTCGCGTCGCGCGTATTCATGTTCGTACACGATTTATTATATTGTAAGTTGAGGAGCACTGGGTTTAATGTCATGCTGAAGCAATGGTTCATCAATCATCCCCTCGTAGGTACAAAAAAAGGTACAATGCGTTTAAGTGTTCTTTCTTTCTTTCTTTCTTTCTTTCTTTCTTTCTTTCTTTCTTTCTTTCTTTCTTTCTTTCTTTCTTTCTTTCTTTCTTTCTTTCTTTCTTTCTTTCTTTCTTTCTTTCTTTCTATCTTTCTTTTTGTTTCTTTTTTTTTTTCTTGAGACTCACGAGCGTTACGCTGTTCTCATATTCCGAGCACTTATTAGTAACTTCTCATGGATATAAAGCCCATTAAATAATTGTAAATATGACATTCGTTCGCTCGACGCCGTTCTCTTCCCTCCTGCGTAATTATTGTCCTTTTTATTATTTTTTTTATTTATTTATATTTTTTGCCCAGCGCTTTCATTTCGTCCCTTGATCCCACATGGTTTATTTAAGCGTCTGGAAGAAAAAAAAATGAAGAAAGAGAGAGAGAGAGGTTAGAGTTCCAGGCCGAGGAGCGTAGCCAAAGAACTACCGTCTGTTTGTTGCCTCGAAGCTGTTCGACTGATCAACGAATTACAGCAAGCTCGCGCCGCGCAGCAACTGTCACTGTACAGGCGCCCGGGGGACAAACACCGAACTGCTGCGTTTGCGCCTTGCCAAGCTGAGGCAAGGGGTTTTGAAAGGCGCGACGAACTCTTGACTAGGGGGGCACGAAACGAAGGCTCGAGTTGCGAAGACTCTCAGCGTGTGGGTGGGCCACGCATAGAGAGACTGCTGCAAGCACCCGGGCCTCCCTGTTTCTCAGGGCCTCGCCAGCAGCGACGGCCGTTCATATACATAGGCACTCGTAGCTGCGCGGCCGAGATTAAGCGAAACCTTTGACTCGGCAGCATGCGCGCCACTGCTGCATCCGCAGAGCAGCCGCCGGCTCAGCGGGCTCCGTGTGGGATCGAGCAGGTCGAGCGAAAGATGCGCACGCCTGCGAAGCCGCCGGACTCCAGTCGTTGATGAATGGTCGACGCTCCTGTTGCGGCACCTTCTGGCATTGCGGCTCACAGGCGCCGCCAATGTCGCGGAGTTTAGTTATAGCGCCGAGGCCGAGTACACAAACGCGGATCTCAGAGTTCTTGACCAACCGCTCTCCAGGTCGCGAGAGTTCGGAAGTTCTCGTCAAGACTGGAACCACCGGTTTTGTTTGTTGTTTAATTTGTGCCTCATTTGGAGCAGCGTGATAGGCGTCAATCCTTGTCTCGCCCCATATTATTGCCATAACAGCCGAATGACATAGGTGTACGACGAAAAGTGGAGGCGAAAGTCTGACGGATGCGATAATCCACACATGGTGCAGATTTCCGGGGAAACGAGACAGACTCAGAAATCGAAGTAGCCTGGCACCACTTAACGACATAATCTCCCGGATTAACCACGAAAGACTAAGCTTAACAACAGTGGGAAATCAGAAGCATACGAGAATGACAGGTTGCAATTGCCAGAGGACTTTTTTTTTTTTTTTAAATTAAAATCAAGTAAAGAAGGTGCCTTCCACCCCACTTCTTAACCTGCCTCATTTTGTGCTCTTCTTAAGCTTTAATAACATCAGCCCTAGCTGGCCGTATTAGTTGTCTAATGTACGGGGGAGACTTCGTTTTTGAAAGTGAACGGGAAGTAATGACGACAGCTCAGGAGATCGGACCAACTTTACTTCTAACAAATGCACTTGCACAAGCTTTACGTCATTTCTAAAGTGTTGATTTCACATTACGATTCGTAGAGCCTACCCTGTTCACGTACATTCTCTCTAACGAAAGTTCTGGAATAATGTTATAACACGAAGATTGCGGGTGCACATGTAAAGCAAACTCCCTTTTCACTGCCTCGCATAGTGTTTCCAACACATCACTCTATAGTTCACCGCGAAGCATGTGCAGAGTGGCGCCTTACACTGGCCACGGTAGCTTATTGGCCGTGGTGTTGCGCTACTTTATAGGCACGAAGTCGTTGCTTCGAAACTAACCACTTCAGCTGCATTTCGGTGGGCGCGAAATGCCACAACACTAGTGTATTTATATTCCAAACACACGGTAAAGAACCGCAGGTGGTCATAATTAACCTAGCATCCCCAAAGTAGCCGGTAGATCGTAATCAGATTGTGGTTTTGGTACGTACGTAAAACTCCAAAAACAACATAATTAATCTACTATGTCCTGCAGCACGCCCCCTAGCGTTACATAATGTGCTCCCACTGCCTCGTGACTCCGAAGGAACGGCTAACGAACAGAGTGGTTTTGAACGAGTTAGACCAGCCGGCGCGAAACTTCAATATCATAAGTCAAAACCCTCGTCTGCAGGCTTAAGGATCAATATAATCGACTAAGAAAAGGGAGATGAAGATGGCTTTCGCGTTAGAGTCGTCTTAGGCAAATGCATAAGGGACAGTGTGACTCTTTCCACGAGAATCATTATCGATCGATCGCTTTAAAAAATGTGCAGCTTGTATTGATTATTTCGCCAACCAATGGTTGAGCAACATGCCACTAATTGTGGCGAAGCAGCTCACCAATATTATATATTAATACCTGGGATTCTACGTGCAAACTCCCGACATGATGATGAGAGACGCCGTTGTGGACCACCTGGGGTTCTCTAACGTGCACCTAAATCTAAGCACACGGGCCTCTGGCATTTCGCATTCACCGAAAATGAGATCGCCGCGGCCGGGGTCGAATCCCGCGTCTTTCGGGTCAGCAGCCGAGCACCGTAACCACCGTACCACCAAGGCGGCTATGTTCCGGAACAACACGAACAAAAGGGTAAAGGTGTAGGAAAGAGAAATAACTCTCTGCAACGCCCGGAGGCGCAAAAGGCCGTGAAGAACTCCGAGACGCGTCGTCTAGCTGCACCGTCGGGAAACGTGGCAGCTACAGCGCGGCTGTGATCTGTGCCCCGGGTGTAGGTGAGCGGGCAGCCCAGGGCGTCCGAAAACCTGCCGGCAGCCGATAAACCGTTATTGATCCGACGAGGCGCTCCCCCGGCGATCTCAACGGCAGCAACCCGCGCGCAGGTTCGGGGCCACGGCGGCAGTTTAAGCCGGCGCCCCCCGTGTCGCGACGCTTGTTTTGTTTACGTGGCGACACGGCGCCATCGGCTGTTTCGCGCCTTGTTCCCGCCGTGGCTTTCTCTTCGCTCCTGCTGCCGCGCGGCCCTGATCGCGCTCCGCCGGCATGCGTTGCGCTCCCAACAGCTACAAACGTAACAACCGGGGCGCCAGAGGGAGGAAAAGGGGGCACAGACCTCGGCTTCGGCTGCGCGACGTCGTTGTATGAGCAGGCAAGAGGTAAGCGCCTTGTTCCTGCCAGGAAGAGCGCGAGCTGCAACAGAAGCAGTGAAAACCGATCGTTTTACCCACAGGCGCGAGCAGGCAGGGCGCCGTATTGGCATGGGCCGTTGCTGGTGGGGCGCTCAGACAACTCTCGGCAGCGCCTCGCAACGAGAAAAACACCTACGGGGGGCACACTGTCAGTCTCATTCGCGGAACGCTTTGATTTCGCCCTTTTTCTCCAACCGATATTTTTGTTTTTCCAGCGCGTGTTCCTGCTTCAAACAGCTTCAAACTGCATATTTTCCAGTGTCGCTTCAGAAAAAGGCATGTGAGGGTAAATGTACGTTAACAGAAGGACACGTTTCATTCATAGCGAGCATGACTGCAAACCTATAACCCCAATCACGGTCACGTTAGACGACTTTATTTACGGCGCGCCGCCGAGCTGGTTAGCATACGTATACGGGAGTAATTACGGCCAGAATAAACACGGCTCGAGCATAGCAAACTAACTACTTGACTGATGGTGTACTGAAGGCTCTTCGTTAGCGCTCTGTTTGCTCCCCAACCGTGGCACTAACAAGTGTTGCAAATGAGTTGGTCTCACTAAACGACCTGGCTAGACAAGCTGCAGATAACCTAATTGAAATTCGGGTATTTTCTAAGGTATTTATTGGGTATCATCAATGACGTAGTTAAACTATGTCATTGATGGTACGCATTAGTGATAAAGGGGAAATCACGAAATCTGTCGATGCAACCCCGGTTTCACGGGATTGTTTAAACACTTAAATGTAAGTCACATCGTTTACGGCAGATATAACACGTAGGGGCCCTTTCAAGAGAGCTTTTGTCTTAATAAGTTAAGAGTTGCTAATAAAAGAGAAGGTGAATAGACAATGACACAGAGAGAGCTCAAAGCGAGGATCTTAAGGCAGGGAGGCAAATCTCGAAGCCTTTCGCACGGATTCGTACGTACAGTGAAAACTGACAAAAGCACCAAGCATAAGGAATGCTTGTTCGTGCAGAGCACCGAATATGTGACTAACATAGCTTGAAAATAAAGAGAGAGAGCAGAGTTGGCCTACGTGTGAATATATTTGTTTTATGCGGTGAGGAAGAACGAAATGGTGATCGCCGTAACGAAGAACGTGTGTAAAGGTGCTCCATAGCGATGCCCCGCATCTTTAATGCGGCAACCACACTGGAGCAGTCGTGAAAGCTCATAACATGATCTTGAATGCCTTTCTTGCATTTTTGTTGTCACGAACAAAGGCTTGAATATAAAGCATTCGGGTAGCAATCAGTCACCAGTCGACATATCGTGAATACCAACGCAGTGCTGGTGGCGACATGCGTGTTATGCCTATAGACGGGCAGTTTCAAAGTGGGGATCGGCAATTTCGCAGGTCGAAGAGGTAGCAATGGCCCCGTTTGGTGCTATTCGTGAGCGTAAGAAACGCACAGCGGAGAGTGAACGCAAGGCCAAATTGAATCATATGCGCTGGAATCTTGCGCAGCACCACTTCACGTGATTAAGCGGTCGTGCGAAAAATTCATGTCGGTGCAAAGTTAAGCAGCAATACCTGCAATGCCACTGTAAACGGTTCCGCTGGTACGGCGCGCGCGCGAGAGAGAGAGAGAGGCGCAAGGAAAAAACAGGGAATCCTTAATGAGGAAACGGAGACTGTCGCGAAAAATACGCCGTCAGTGGCGGCTTCAAGGGCTCTTCTACAGCGTCAACATGTGCAGCGGAGAAGCAAACCATCTTCAAGGGGGTGACGCAGCTATTACAACGTTATGGTGATATGAACCGATGCGCAAGGATAGAACTTCGAAAAGAACTACCTTCTCATTATGTAAAAAAAAAAACAATATAATTACAAATAACTTACTTCTGTCTATGTAAAGACTGAATGTTCTGAATTGATACTGACGAGGTGGTGTAGAATAGTAGCGGTTAGAAAAGGCAACTCGAGTGACTATATATATATATATATATATATATATATATATATATATATAGATACATATATATATATATATATATATATATATATATATATATATATATATATATATATATATATATATATATATATATATATATATATATATATATATATATTGTGAGCGCGACAAGTGAATATATATATGCATGCACTTTTTTCAGCACGTTTTTCTGTCTTTTTTTTTATTTTTGCGCTTACGAATAATTGCCGAGTGATTACGCTCCTAGATATTTTAGTACTCGCATATACTGCAGCATTTAGCAAGTTTCCGGTGTTGGTGTTTGGAATTAAGGAATCAGTTGCGGAAGATTATGATATTTCCCGACTCGCAACGAAATTAAGTTGTCCCTGTATATACGGTGAAGGCATGACGGAACGCGACCATTTATATGCGCATATCTTGCTTTTGATTTTTTTTTCTTTGCCTGTTGGGTGCTCGACAGCCCTCGCATGTTCCCTCTTGTCCGAGAAGTGACGTTATTGGCCCCAGCGGCGTCTACGAGTGGGACACGTCACGAGTGCAGCTCTGAAGGCGCCGCATCGCTTTCAAACCTCGGACATGCAACGGCTGTGCCGCCCCTCTTGTTCGCTATTGCCCCGCAACCGAGCCTTCCCTTGCATTCTTCCTCTTCAACGTTCTCTTCCTCGACATTTTATATTTTCTTTCCCTCCCTGTTATCGCTGTTCCGCCGAGAACGCCACCATGTTCTGGCATCGTTCGCAGACCCAGCTGCGAACATAAACTCATCCGTCTTGCGCTCTATCGACATGCTGCCCGACTCCCTCGTCCTCCGCCACTCGTACGAGAACGCTTCACGCGGTCCACCCCTCCAACCTCGGTTTGTTTTCGGGATTATTTTTTATTTTATCATACCCTCGTCCTCCTCAACTTTTCGTGTTGTCCGTGGAAGAGTGCGCGCTTATTTTGCCGCTGCGGTCTTTTTGTCCCTCTATCTCTTTGCTGGCGCGAAGGCCTGTCGTGCTGAACCACTATAAAGCGGGACATCAACACATCCTCACGCTGCGCGGCGGCAGCAAGCCTCCCCCTTGCTTTTTTTTTTCTTCTCTGGAGCTCTGGCCGCGGCCCAACACCGGCGGTTTCCAGGGCAACTTTGGCAGTCTCGTGTTTTGGGTCTATGACACAGTGTTGGGTCCCGATTCCTCGGGGCTCGCGGTATACACGGGAACTCTTGGCTGTTCACTGCTTTCTTGCTTTTGTTTTTTTTTTTTTGTCCTTCATTTCCTCTGCTTTCGTTCCATCCTTCTCCTCACCGGCTGGAATCACACACTCACACGCACGGCACAAATGCGCGCAGGCACGACACACGTGGCGGGGCCAGCGGCTCGTTCGGGCCGAGGTGCTCGATCGGCGCCACGATCCGACAAAGTTTTAAGAGCGCGACGCGCCAGACCATCGGCTCGTTTCTTGGCGGTTTGAGAATCGCTCGTTTGTTTTTTGTGCGCTTTGTTGGGCTCAGGGAGCGGAGAAACGGTGCTGGCGTGCATAGAAACGTGAGTCGCCGGGAAAAGAACGAACGAATTGGTAAGAGGCGGCTGGATAGGCGTTGAAAGAACAAGAGCAAAAAATAAAGTGTTAAACATTAGATGCGCAAAACGAAAAGAAAGGGCAGCAACGAGAAAGCGTTAGCGATGAAGCAATACAAAGAAACAGAGCCATAGCAGGAAATTAAGCGAAAACAGAGTGACGTGTAGATAAACTCGGCCACGAAAAATTTGCGACACTGTTATATGTAAACGAGACTGACTATCGTCCTGGATTTCCATAGATAACATTTAGCGTGGAAGAATGGTTCATAAGAACATGTCATGGTGGATATCCGGTAGAGCGAGCAACAGTGAATAGTTATTCCGAATGAAAGTTCGCATTAATCGGGCGCATGCTTTGTACTAAAGATATGGAAGATAAGGCCTGAAGCACAGCAACTATTTTGACAATGCTGCCTAATGAACAATGTTCACGAAGGAGCATGGAGTGTCAGGGCGCGGAAGTCCTGCAGTATAAGGCATTGTAGAAGGGCGTGGACGAACACTCGAGAGTACATGGTACGAAGCCAGTTCGCGGCCTCTAACAGCCTGCCGGGCTAATCGTTCTCGTCCTCATCATCGCCACCACCTCTACACAACCGACCATGCGGCTTCGATTAACTTCGAACAGAGAAACTGGGAAAAAGGCAGGGTGGTCCATTATATGAAAGTCTCCGGCTTTCCATCCTGCACTGGAGTTCGGAAAAGGGGGGGTTAGAATGAAGTGCGAAAGAGCAAAAAAAAAAAAGTATATGGGTGTTTATTCAGTACAATGGATTCCAAAAAAGTGCGATATAGCAGTCTTCTAACGGTATTATCTAGTCGCGTTAATGTTTCCTTCAACCTTGTGAAGCATAATCTTCCAAAATGCTTCAGCGCGAGGGTAACATATGAAAAGCGCGTTCCGGCCACTAACGCGAAGTTCGACTGTGTAGCATATGAAATATCGCTGATCAAACATGAAAGTGATCGCAGTAGAAGTGAAATTTGGACGAGTTGGTTACTAACTATGAGTGGCCACATTGCAGCGCGTTTGTCCGCTTCACTGCGTCTGCGTCTTTTGTGCGCACTGCAATTTCACCATGAAAGTGATACCGTATTGCTCACAGCAATGACAAGACTGCCCTTAACCAATAGGGGGAGTGGGTCGGCTGCCTTCGCGCCAAAAAGCGATATGGTACCCGAGCAATAAAGCAGCCAACGAGGCAGTCTTGGAAGTGGCTGAGGGAAAAAAAAAAAAAGAAAAAAAAGAAAAAAAAAAAAAGGTGTCCGCGAACAATTGGAAAATGAGACCGAGAAGCGTGCAAGGAGAGGAAAGAAAAGCGATGCCCCAAAAGAGCAGATGTGGGACAGCGGCTACAGAAGACGCACATAACACCCGATCCCGTTTGCGGCGGTCGCCGCGGGATCAGAATCGCACACCGACGACTATGGTGTGCGCTATAAGGCAGCAGGCACTTCGTCCGAACTCGAGAAGTGGCCGAGTCATCCAAGAACACACCGAGTCGCTGACAGCAAATATCCGCACGGGCTCGCTAGCTGTGCGCGCGCTGGTGTGTTTATCCGCGCGCGCAGTTCCCTTCCTTTTCTTTTTCCCTCGCGAAACACAAACACGCGGCACAGTTTCACAGCGGCACCACTGGCGCGGCGAGATGTTGTGCTGCGGCGTTTGGTTATCACGCGCGCGCGCGAGCGTGGGGCAACGTGCCAGTGTTTTGACGACGCGAAGACGCGCAGGCGCCAGGATGTCGATCCCCCCCACCTTTCCAAGTTTGCTGGTGTCGCTGTAGTTGAATGAAGACTTTTTCGCTCGAGCGGCACCGCGAACACACCTTACCGACTGGTCAGGAGGCGTCGCTGTTTACGCATGGTTGCTGATGCGTAGTGTTGACGTACTGCCTGCAGCAGCGGAGCAGTGTGGAATGTCCTTACATGACATATTGAACTTTCATTTCTTTGGGTTTTTTTTTTTTTTTTTTTTTTTTTTTTTTTTTTTTTTTAGTCTGCCAAATGTAACCGCGATAGGCACCGCGAAGAGTGAAAAAAAAAAGGCGTCTAAATAGACATTGAACAGCTGCTGTCATCCAACATGCACTTAAATAGAAGTATTGCCAGCGTTTTAGCAGTCCATCGCCCTCTCCTCTCTGAACTCACTGGAATGCCACCGCCAATCGGTTAATGACCTGCGACCTTGCGCTAAGCAACACGTCGTTGCCAACGAGACACCATGGTGCTCGTCTGTGGCTCTCTCTGATCTTTACAATAAATAAATAAACAAACAAATAAATAAATAAATAAATAAATAAATAAATAAATAAATAAATAAATAAATAAATCACGCACGAGTCACACACTAAGAATGGAGATGTAGACAAGGCAGGAAAGAAGCCATAAAATATTGCAGCCTGTACGCCGCACAGACGGGCAATAATAAAAAATAAGGAAAATGCGGAGGCCACGGACATCGAACATTCCTCGTTATAACCTCCCTCGGCCTCTCAGGGTGTCGAAGTTCGCACTAAATCACCGAATGAAAACAGAAGATCGCCAGACAAAGACGGCCCCTATACGTCGCACAACTCAGCTTCACGAGTTTCGATGTGAAAAGAGACGTACTTCCAAGCCAGCTGCATATATATAGCCCTACTTGTCTCTCCTGCTCCTTACGCGTTATTTGCTTTGCCACAACCATACGCTATGCTTTTCCGGGCATTATACCGCTCTTCCACGCTCTCCTTGGCATTTGCTATCGCCCTCTATGGCACTTTCTTCTTTCTTTTTTTTTTCTCTCTCTCTCCTCTCAAAGCCCCTAGCTGGCAGCGCTGTCTGTCTAACGTCAGTCGGCGCCTTAAACGAATTACATAGAGAGCGAGGCGATTCCAGATTGAGTGCGCGCGCGAAGCTGTGGTCGCTAGCAGAAGCAGCAGCTTTTGTTGTGCGACACGACGCGCGCTGAATATGGATGCGACTCGACGACAGCGAAAGGGCCCATGACCCGCGTCGCGCGCTGCCTCGGCAGTTGACGGTCGCTGGACGAGCGCTGAATTCACCGTGGCGTCCTGCGGCTCTCTCGCGGTCCCTGTCATTCTTACGGCTCGCTCTATATGCCCACGTGCGTCTCACACGAACGTCGTCTGACGAGTTGCATGAAAGCAAAAAAAGAAAGAAGAAAAATGAAGCGGAGTTAAGCTTTTCTTTTGCCCATTGCAACGCTCTATGTGGAAGAAGAAAGGCAACGGGGTGTATACTACGCCTTTCTTCTTCGCTAATATTCGCAGTGACGTATTAACTTGCGCGGGGTATTATAAGAGAAAGTGCGGCTGTGATGCGCACCTGTAGGTGAGGTGTGAGAGGTTGACCCAAAATAAAGTATTGTAAAGACATTTTACCCGACGATCAGGTGAAGCAGAACCGTGATGTATCGTGGTCTTGGCTACGCATTGTAAGAAAGTATTTGTACATTTCGCAGCAATAAAAGATGAAGAAATAAAGAAAACAAAGATAAACATAACTTGGTACTTCGAAGGCGATTCATTTCCTCTTGCGAACTGCCGTATTTAACGAAGCATACAGCCGTCAAAAAAAATTGCACTCCTCAACACTATGAAAACCTCAGTACTCTTTCCGGCAAGGCTACAGGTGCACATAAAAGTTTGTCTTATTGTGTAAATGGAAATTATACATTAGTTTGTAGCGTGTCTCTAAGTGTTAAAAATGTCCTTTTCGTAAGGATGTCGTCGTTGTACGATGTAGTGATTATCGTACCGTTGTTGTCAGGCCACCCTCGCCATGTGGCGAAGGGAAACGAAACTTGGGAAGCTACCGCTACTCACATATCAGGGAACAACTTGCCGCTGGGAGCCGAATACGCTGGCCACTCACCTATCGCTCAGATTCGCAGATGGCAACTGTGTTCGTGGGGTGTGTGGTTTTATGCATCATGCGTACTGTGAGTGGCGCTTGTGTCTGCGCATTGAAGACACAACGCAAAACACAGACCTCATCTGCTACAATATTGCCCGACGCGCTATCGAAATGCACGCGAACACGCAATCACTCTCGTAGTGTGCAAGGAGCCTGAGAAAGCGCACAAATAACTAAGCATATATGTTCCATGGCAGTTTGGTGATTATAACGTGCTGCTGAGGCTTTGAATGCTCAGCTACAGCGCCAGCCGCGGTGAGTAACATTTCGATCTTCGCCTCATGGCAAAGTTTAAGCTGAAGGTGGGGAAGATGCCAAAATATTGTTACGAGAAAACGTATATTAACAAATATTTACAGGCGGTGACAATGGCTGACACAATGGCGGGCTCAAGCCTAGTCTCTTCACACTTCGTAGTTCTCCCTCAGACCGAGACCCTCTACTGCTTTGTAACACAAACCCACTACTGCCTGGTGACACTACCACGCGGAGCAAAAGCGCCGACCCGGCGCTTGTCACGGAAATGGAGAGTTAGATGGCACATACGGCTTCAGTCTTACGACGTGCACAACAGTAGATGGTGGTGGCGTTGCGTGCACTGAATCGACGACCCGCTGTATCTCGTAAGTGAGATCAGTTACCTGGCGCAGGACTTTGTATGGTCCGTCATAGCGAAATAAGAACTTTTCGGAGAGACCGATGCGACGACATGGGGTCCACAAGAGTACGAGTGAACCGGGTGTATACGAAACGTCCCGGTGGCGGCGATCGTACAGGTCTTTTTGAGAGGCTTGCGATACTATGAGCCGTTCTCGGGCGATCTGTCGTGCTGTCTCAGCTCGTGCTATGGCGTCGCGAACGTAAGTGACAGGTGAGCTTGAACCAGCGGGAAGGAGTGTGTCCAGGGGCAGAGATGGTTCACGTCCACAAAGAAGGTAAAACGGGGAATAGCCTGTGGTGTCATGCCTGGAGGAGTTATAAGCGAATGTGACGTAGGGTAACGTTGCGTCACAGTCGCGGTGGTCTGCAGAAACATACATCGACAACATATCGGTGATAGTGCGGTTCAGGCGCCCTGTAAGCTGTAAGCCCTGTAAGTTTGTGGATGGTATGCCGTTGTGAATTTGTGGTTCGTAGGACAGGAAGGAACGATACCCTGGATGACGCGGGATAAGAAGTATCGGCCTTGGTCGGTGAGGAGCTGTCGAGGAGCACCGTGATGCAAGATGATGTCATGCAGTAGAAAGTCGGCGACATCGGTAGCGCAGCTGGTGGGAAGAGCGCGGGTGATCGCGTAACGTGTCGCACGGCAACCCATTTGTTCCCGGATGCAGAAGTGGGAAATGGCCCAAGAAGGTCGAGCCCAACGCAGAAGAATGGTTCGGCAGGGATCTCAATGGGGTGAAGGAGGCCAGCTGGAAGCGTTGTTGGTCGTTTTCGATGTTGACAGAGGTCGCAGCTGCCGACGTACTTTTGCACAGAGCTACAGATGCGTGACAAGAAAAAACGGCGCCGGACGCGATCATAAGTGCGGGTGACTCCCAGGTGACCGGCGGTAGGTTCATCGTGAAGCTGGCGGAGGACGTCGACCCGCAAGTGGGAAGGCACGACGAGAAGGCGGTCAGGGCCTTAGGGGCGCATGTTGTGGCGGTAGAGAACCCCGTCGGGAAGGAAGTACAAGTTCAGGGAAGTGCTTGGAGTAGCGGAACTCAGACTTTCTATGATAGGACGTAAAGCCGAGTCGCGGCGTTGCTCATAAGCTATATGAAGAAAGTCCGATATTGATAAGACGCAAGGCTCAGTGGCTCCGTCTGCGGCGTCTGCCGGATCCACTGGATACCGGGACAGACAATCGGCGTCCTGATGGAGGTGACCAGATTTGTACACGACCGAGAAGGTATATTCTTGGAGGCGGAGAGACCAACGACCGAGGCGGCCCGTGGGATCCTTGAGCGAAGAAAGCCAGCAAAGCGCATGATGGTCAGTTACGACAGTAAAACTGCGGCCGACCAGGTACGGGCGAAATTTAGCAACAGCCCAAACAAGAGCGAGACACTCTCTTTCAGTGATTGAATAGTTCTTCTCTGCAGTGGACAAAAGGCGGCTGGCGTAGGCGATGACGCAGTCTCGTCCATGTTGACGCTGAGATAAAACAGCACCGATCCCGTGGCCACTCGCGTCAGTGCGAACTTCTGTCGGTGCGGTCTGATCAAAGTGGGCTAATATTGGCGAAATGGTGAGGGCAGCGATGAGCGCCGAGAATGCAGCACTTTGAGGCGAATCCCAAGTAAAGTTGACGTCTTTTTTGAGTAGCTCTGTGAGAGGACGCGCAATATCGGCAAAATTCTGGATGAAGCGGCGGAAATAGGAGCACAAACCTAGGAAGCTCCGGACATCTTTAGCAGAAGAGGGTACGGGAAATTGTTTCACTGCGCGAATTTTTTCGGGATCGGGCTGCACACCAGCGGCGTTAACGAGGTGACCAAGTACAGTTATTTCATGACGGCCGAAGCGGCATTTGGAGGAGTTCAGCTGTAGACCAGCGTTGCGGAATACCTCGAGAATACTGAAGAGTCGCTCAAGATGGCTTGCAAATGTCGGCGAAAAAACGATGATATCATCCAGGTAGCACAAGCAAGTAGACCACTTGAAGCAGCGTAGTAGGGAATCCATCATGCGCTCAAAGGTGGCGGGCGCATTGCTAAGCCCAAACTGCATGACTTTAAATTCGTATAACCCATCGGGGGGTAACAAATGCGGTTTTTTCTCGGTCTTGTGGGTCAACAGCGATCTGCCAATAGCCAGATCGAAGGTCAATGGACGAGAAAAACTTGGCGCCATGAAGGCAGTCGAGTGCGTCATCTATTCGTGGCAAGGGGTATACGTCCTTCTCAGTGACCTTGTTGAGATGTCTGTAATCAACGCAAAACCTCCATGTATTGTTCTTCTTCACAAGCACGACCGGGGATGCCCACGGACTAGATGAGTGTTCGACGACACCTTTGGCGAGCATCTTTTCGACCTCTTTCTGGATGACAGTGCGTTCGGAAGCGGATACACGGTAAGGACGTCCTGTATGTAGGAAACGTAGGATTCCGTCGACGTCTGCACGCGGGATTCCAGGTCTTTTCTTGCGGCCTGCTGTCGCCCAAATGGCCTGCTGAACAACTCAATGATCTTCGACTTGCAAAGGTCCCAGCTGGTCAACTCGGACTCATGCGTCTCATACCAGACAAGTGCCGTATCCCTCAGGTAAAAGACGACGTTGGCTAGCATCAACGTGGGGTCCCACCTATAATATTCGCTGACGCGCTCGTACATTGCGATCCAATCTTCTACATTCACCTTGTCTTTGTCGGTGCCCGAGAAGGTTCCGGGGTCTCGTGGAGGCAGGGGGAACCACATGGGGCAGCTGCTGCTGCTGCTGGGGTGGGAAAGCAAGGGGTGGGAAAGGGAAGTGAGGGTGAAGTGAGGGAAAGGAGGAGGAGAGAAAGTGAAGCATAGTACAGCCATATAATACAGCAACGGGTGAATGAGGAAGGTGCGGGAGAGTAGGAGTGTTGTGAGGTTGAGGAGGAGGGTAGAGTTTAAAGCAAAGCATAGTCTTGTATGGTATGTACCGTACAGCAAGGGGGTGAAAGGGAAGTGAGAGTGAGGAGGAGGGGAACAAGGAGAAGAACACCACCAGCTCCGCTGTTTCCTCAGTCTTCGCACCACTAGTGCGTAGGTGCCCCAGTTTATTCGGCAATACATACGTAGTTCAAATATCTTACCATTACCAGAGTCCTTCAATACTTTTGCTGGTCATGAAGCTTCGACGTAACTCTATGGGGGGAGCTGTGTGCGCTGCAAGCGGAGGCCGCGGGGCGGCGCTGCGTGCAATCTGTTGGCATCGGGCGGACGGCAGCGAAGGCGGCTGCTGGTGTCCGTGTAAAATATCGCGGCGAGTCAGTGCGCAGTTTTCAGCTTATGCGCTGTATTGTAGCTAGTGTGTTGCGCCTGAAAGTCGGAAAGTATGCCGCGTACCTGCTGCGTACCTGGGTGTCGATCAGGATACAAGGGAAATGACGACAAAGTGTCGATGTTCTGGCTGCCTAGAAGCAACGAACGGCGGGAAAAGTGGAAGCGGTATATACCGCGGCAAGAAAGGGGTGGTTTCACATTTGACTCCCCGCATGTGCGTGCCTGCGAAAAGCACTTCGATGAGAGTGACAGTGTTCACGTGGACCAGTGACCAGTCGGAGGTGTTGCTGCGACGTCACAGCGCGATCTTCCGAAACCTTTGCCGGACGCCGTGCCGAGGATTTTCGACGGCCTTCCGGCGTATTTGTATAGCGCAAGGAAGTCCAAAGCTCGCCCGCCTACACAGCGAAAACGTAAAATATACACACCAGGTAGGTGGTCTGCATGTGTATTAGAGCAAATATCTGAAACTAAATAAAAGTATTTGGTTCCAAGTATTGTCTCATGGGTTTGAATTATGTGAGGCAATAATCTATTCCTAACCGTCGTGCAAAATAAGCCTGGTTCTGACACGCCAACTGTAGACGATGACCCCTGATGAAGCCCTAAGCGCTTACGAAGGCCGGAAACGAAAAATAGTTTAGTGGAAGTCGTAACTGAAGAGCGGAATAAACTCCCATGGTCCCTTATGCCTTCGCCTAAGATTACTCCCACGCGAAAGCCACCATCTTTTTTTTTTTTTTCACTGGAAGTACTGAACCTCCCCCGCCCCCCCTCCGAAAGCTGTCTGCACCTAAGGTGGTTTTGCACTGCGTCCAGGATGCAAGCCTTCTGCACCTCGAATGTTTTCGCCTTGCCTCCGTGATCGGCCCAACGATCAAGGAGGCAATGCAAAACGACAATGATATGTGATGGCCTTATCCTGTGACGTCACCTTATGTGACGTCATCGTGACGTCACAAATAATGATGACGTATGACGTCGTGATGACGTCATATGGTGACGTCATCACGTGATCATTTTTCGCATCAGTCACGTTGAAGCCGCCTACGCGTGATGCCGACGGTCAATTTTCGTGTTTGATGAGGCGTCTAAGGCTCTCGCCTTAGAAACAGGACAGAAGGACTGTGAAAACCACACAATATTGCATGAGCGACAGTACTTTAGGCGTGGCACGGCGACATAGTGATAAATCAACGCAAAATAAACCACAAAAACCAGGGAAAAGCCGTATGAAGTATCTATTGATCCTCGTTTAATTCAAAGCAATGATTCATTCAAACTGACTGTTGGTTCGATAAATACGAGACTATCTTAAGATATCTTCGCATACAAATACCAGGTGTATGGCCCGAAAGACTTGATATGTGCGCGGTCAAGAGTTGTAACCACTGCACTTCGGCGGCGCATTACGATCCGCCATGCAGAGTCCATGAAGGACTCTGGATCACGCTATTCGACGCTAAATTGCACTATATTGGAGCTTGCCCCGTATTTTCTTGAAGGTATAATATCAGTTTGAAAGTAAATAAACGGTCACGGGTACATTTAATCACGTATTGCAGTTCCGACGCGTGCCGTAGAACTGCAACGCCGGTGCCACTTCGATGCCCACACACGGGCGAGGGCGCCCTTAGCGGCTGCTCCTGTCCCTATATCAAACTTTTGCGGAAGCTTCACGACTAGTAAAAGTATTGAAGGACTCTGCCATTACCTTCACGCGTAAACACAGGAGTACGTAAGAAGAATTAAAAGGAACGTGCGGCTCGTCAATAGTGATGGCTCTTGACATAATATCATGTGCAACGCACAATGACAAGCAGTTCCTAATCACAAATTGACATTTGTGACCTTACGTAGGTCGCTTATCCTCCACGCCAACACACGTAATTTGTTGATTGCAGTCATAGACACAGATCCCTACTTGAGAACCGACTCTCGTGCCAACAAGGACCATACAAAAAAAAAAAAAGTCACAGTTTCGCCCCAAGGGCGAAGCAATGACTGCGACAGCAAGAAATTGGAATGTCACAAGAAGAACGGCAAGCAGCTCGATACTTGGAGTGTGCCGCTCAAGCACAAAGAAGGACGCTCGAAAAGAAAGCACAGCTATATGCAGGACAAGCGTGAACTAACAACTGTCACAGCTGTTACGCCTTTGTGTTTGAGCAACGCGCTGCAAGTGTCGACAATGCAGAACTCGACGCTGCGTCTTCTGCCACGCCCGGTGTTCTTTTTTTTCAACATCACGAGTGGGTACAGAAAGTGGTCACTTTTTTGTGTGCGTCTCAAAGGCAGTTTTCAAATTGAAAGAAAATGTAGAAGCGTTGCGTGATAGAAAACACTCTCAAGCTCTTCAGAGATTTGCGTACCGCCAGCAGTAAATGCTGCATATAAATAGGTCGCCCTTATCACGCCAGCGGATACATGGCGCGTCGTTGAGTTATCTAACGCATCGTGCTGCGAAGCGAGGGGTCGCTGGTTCGAATCCCCGGTCGGGCTTCAGAATTTTTTTCGTCTGATTTATTTTTCTTTGTGCATTTTTATATATATACATATTCGGGACATGATGGCGACGGCAACGGCATAAATCCGCCGAGAGGGTCCATATAATTGCTATCGCAATAAAATCCGCGATGCCAATGCCGGTCCCAGGCTGATTTTTTTAAATTCTGCATATCGAGCTTGATTCTGACCTACGTTACCTCCGAAGCTCTAGTGCACCGTTTTGATTGCCTTTTCAATATGTCAGTCCACCACAAAACCCATTGATCGCCACCATGACTCCATACATGCATTGTTGCGGACCATTCAGATTTATCGAGCGGCATGAATAGTGGTGTGCCTATTGTTCTGCGGGCACGCAATAATCGTGCTTTGAAGGCCCTATACATGCGTTACGCTTGATGCAAAACAATACTTAGGTTAAGATGGCGCATTTTATCGCTTCCTTTCGTGAATTCGTGCCATAAAAGCTATACATAAGACATGGTTAAAGATTTGTAAGCTTCGCATGTCCCTTGAACGCACAATTTCGAGAGGAGCGCGATACTTATTCCGTGCCCTAATCGACAAATGGCTGCTGCACCAAAAGCAGTCATGTTCAGGCAAAAGTTGAAGGCCAACTGCAACAAAGATGGTATCCGCATCAGAAACCAAGTTTTAGACCGGCTGTAGAGCAGCCTCCATGCAAAAATTTTAAGAGAAATCTGTCTGAAACACGAGTGGATGCGTAAAAAAAAAAAAAGCTAGCAAATATGCAAGTTTTTAAAGCGTAACTTGAAACAGACGCTGCCATTACCATTCGTTTGAAGTGATCCATCTCGAAGGCGACTCGTAAGGAGTTGCAGTTGCATCATAGACTCATATGCCGTGATAACCGTGGTATACCATACAGGTATTCGCGGCGCTCATAGGTGCTCGCTCTGTATACCTAGAGACTGCTAATAATAAAGGAACGGAATTGCCAGTTCTACACCTCAGCCATAATTGCTTCAAAACCACAGGCCATCAGTAACAAATGCAGGTGTTATGAAATTCCGTTGTAGCTGGTTTTAAATGAAAGCAGATTTCTGCACTTCCACGCAGACGTCACCACTGTTGTTGTCGATCACCTGTGCACACGGCTTACCTACTTATTTACTTTGTTAATTATCGTGCCATTTGCGACGCCTGAGCAGGCTTGTTTGGTACCGATTTTGTTTCATAACTACCTTTACTAATGAAGTCGTCTGTCGTGTCAAACGACCAATGAAAGGCTCTTTTCGGCTTAGTTTTGTACTCGTTACGAGCAAAATTACACGAACACACAATCTGTCTTAAATAGTACCTATATTTTTGTCGCTATAAAGCTTACTTTGGTTTATCGAATAACTCATTTTAAAGCGTCTCCTGTGTTGTTCTGCCATTCGATGTATAGGGCGAACAAGTCTCCATCAAATATTATATCTAGCCAAATAAATTACCTGTCCCGACTCGAACAAACAGAAGTAAACGTTCAAGAACAGTCTCGTTGTACGAACCGCCTCACTCAGGCCCCGACATCAGCCTAATTTTTCAGATAGAGCGACGAAACGCGTCTGCGTTGAGTTAAGCTAAACCGTTAGCGCGTAGCGTTCATAACCGTTAAGCAAACCCAATAGTCATATTAAGACGTGCTTCATCACTCAGGCAAACATTTTAAATAATGAAATCACAGCATGACAGAAACGCCCAGGGGTATAAACTTGGAAAACCTATTAAGCCATAGAGCTCCAAATTGTGAAGAAATTGAACCAGAACTTGAACCTTTTCAGGCTAGTCAGCTGAATATATTTTCCTTCTTTTTTATGGTGTTTGGGTACCGGCTTGGTATGTCTTAAACGACATTGATACGTATATTAGCGAATCGGTTACATTAACAAGTTCGGTGTTCATTGGTTTTAAGCGGCGTATCATACACAACGGAAACCACGTCTTATCTCGCAGTATTGATACGCCTTGAGAACTTCACTGAGAAAAGCGCATAACTTGTTTAGGAACCATAGCTGCATATTTCCGTTAAGCAAACGGTTATACGACTGCGCGGTATCAACAGAAAGTAAAGTTTCATTAACTCAGTTTGAGAATGTTAGCTACTAAACATAGCCTGAACGGTACCACAGAACTTCACCGGAAATGAAGGCATGACCGTCAAGATAAAGACAGCACCATGCACTAGCGACAACGACTAAACCCCTGATCCAGCAAGTTTGGAAACATCGCATGCCTCTGTGCCCCCCGCAGAGCTTCCGCAACCTACGCCAGCCACGCTGAGGTCGAACTCGCAGCGAGCGCGGTTTGCTTCGGCTTGCGAAAGGATACGATGCACTCCATGCCGCGCACTCTCGGCATTTTCACGACGGTAATGACATCGAGGCGGCCTGCTTGTCGTGCTGTGTCGCCGCGAACGATTTCATCTCCTGCGGCCGGCTACAAACTACAAGGTTTGCGTTAGCAAAAATTGCCGTATTCACTACAGTGTAAATATATAAGTTTTCCCCTTTATTTTGCAGTCTATTGCGGCAAAAGTAATGGGACAGTGTGATTCAGAGATACACTTGGCATTTGGTCCTGTTTGGGAGCCGGTTAAACTCGTTAGCCACGTAATCACTCCAATTATCCGGTTTCTACGACAAGGGGCATACAGCTGCAGTTCTTAGCGGCTGATTACGGAAGGTTCTGCATTTTACACGAAATGAATGACTAGCACGAAAATACTGAGTAAAGCGGGCCCCTAAACCAAACTACAAAGCATGTGGTATTTGGCACAGAGATTGTAAAGTTGGAGTTTAAAAAATGAGGGCTGATGTCTATATACATTACATGAACTAAGGTGTTCCCGTGCTTAGGCTGTCCGCCGCGGTGGTGTAGCGGTTACGGTGCTCGGCTGCCTACCCGACGGTCGTGGTTACGATACCGGTCGCGGCGCTCGCATTTCGATGGAGGCAAAATGCTAGAGGCATGTACACTTTGCGATGTCAGTGCACGTTAAAGAACACCAGATGGTCGAAATTTCCGAAGCCCTCCACTACGCGTGCCTCATAATAATATCGTGGTTTTGGTACGTAAAACCACAGATATCATGTTCCGTGCTTAAGCTAAATAAGTTTTGCAGTTTCTGGCCAACAGACGAGTTTTAATCATAAAGAAGGACTGAATGGGTTCCGCGAATTAGCCGCGTTCACTTCTGATGATTATTTGTCTGTGACAGCTGTAATAGCGAAGCTTCAATAAGTGATACAATCCATACTGTTCTTTAAATTTCAAGGCTGCAAAATACACTTTCTCATTTGGAATAAACTGTACTGACACACGAAACACTAGTTTCCGACATGTCTTACATATTCAACTGCAGCGAGTGGAGAGGCATTTCAGTCTGTTCACGACACACAATTGTTAGAGTGCCTTTCGAGTAGTAGCAATAAGGCTAAATGCCTTATTCGCGTTCGTGAAAAAAGTGCGTCGCCATTATGAGCCTTTACTCTTCTACTTCCTGACGTTAATAATATCACCACTTTTCAATAAAAGTACGTTTACAAGCAGTAACGTCATCATATAAATTAAATTGTTCCAACATGACCCTTTGCTGGCATTGAAAGAGTGCTGAAACAAAAAGATAAAAACCATTTTAAAAAGACAACCAGCAAACCTCGGCATGCGTTTAAAGAAGAGGCTGCTCGCATACCTCACGCCTCCCCATATTTTTTTAGATTACTTGCTTTTATTGTTTAATTACTCTTCTCTATTATAATCATAACTTGAAACACTGCCAGCCAGCGAACGGTTCAGCCCATGGTCCAAACTGTCGCTGGGTAGCAATATTTGCACATGTCAAGAAGGAAGCATACGTTTCACAGTGAGTTTTACACACTGAACCAAAGGCAGTTATACCTTCAGTGAGTGGTTTTCGACGACAAAAAAAAGGAAATTCATAATCCTACCTCTGAGCACTTTTCTGTTCGTCCGTGTATTCTTCACTTAAGCAGCACATATGCACTAAGTGCATATGAGCTTTCATGTGCAAAGTAAGATAACATGAAACGCTGTACTTTTGACTATTTCCCATGCAGAAAATGAAGTTTAGGGTTTTGCGCGTGTAGCAAAAATCACACGTTTCTGTAACGTTTGCGTGTACGACAGACACCTGCTGTCGAGCGAAAGGCGAACAGACCTAAACAACGCAAACTTGAAAGTAAATGCGCCAATTTTCCCTGTCTTAAAATGTAGTCAGCTTAGTTTCAGAACAATATAACGTTACTTATACAGCACTGACAATTTATCACTTAATTGTTTATTGCAGTGCTTTAAAGCACGTATAAGCCTGATTTTACCTTCGGATTCATATTACGTGCGTGTGACCCGGCAACCGTTCAATGACATGCCATCGTAACCGGCAACATCACTTGTTGGATAACTTCTCTGGCGCTTACCCTGTAGCAGAAGTTGCGCACTTGTTTCGAATCCCACGCTGGTCAGGTGAGCAGGCAGGAAGAGTCCCGGATATGACGGACAAGAAGCGCGGCACTCAGCACGAGGCTCAGTCAAATGTCATCAATACCACGAAGTGTCAACAGTCACCGCCACACGAATATAGTGTACCACTGACGCCTACCTATTCAAGCACGCTGCGATCCGTGGTCCGCCTCAAAGAGACAACACAGCGAAACGTTTGTCGCTCGCTCGCCCTTCAGCGAGACTTTTGCGCATCAAAAAACACGTGAAACGAATCTTAAAAAGTTGTGTCCGTCGTTCCGTGTCGACGCACCTTTGTCAGCCGCGAACACCGGTGCAAGGCGGTCGGTCGTCACCGCACACCCACCTCTGCCTTAGGCAACGCTGACTGCGAAGCGTCGTTGCCGTCGCCAGGAGCGCGTGGTGAATGACAGAACAGTCCGGCGGGGGTGTGCGCGGGGCACTGCCTGACGCGCCGGGCGAGACGGACGCCACGCGGGCCCAGGTGTTAACGCGCAGCACTTCCTTTTTTTCTTTCTCGGGCGAAGTGAGATGAAGAGCGGCCGTATCTGCTACGGCCGAAAAGCACGCAGTGCCGTCGCCGTGTGCCCGCGCTAGAGCACTCAGACTCGCAAGCCGGTCGACTCCCCTGCGCGCCGGTCAGGCAGGAAGAGAAGGCGTGCGTGCGAACCACTCGCCGCGGCGGCAGCTAGCAGCCTACTTTGCCGGGCCGCTCGACGCTCCCTTCTTCGGCCGCGGGCGCTCGCTTTGCCAGCGCGCGTTCTTTCCCCGCGTGCGAGCGCCCGCGCGCGATGCCACGCCGGTTCCCTGGTGGCAAGCCCCCGAACTCAAGCGCCCGGCAGTGGCGCGCCGCCTGCCACCCCGCCAGTAAAAGAGACAAAAAAGAAACATTGTTTTATGGTCCACTTAGCCGACACCATCGCCTATGTCCTGTTGTTCCCTGACACTCAATCGTCTCGGCGCGTTTAGCCGTTACCATCATTTATATTCTTCGAGAAGAGCAATGATGTGTTCAGAAAAGCACGAGGAGAGGAAAGTAAAAAGAAAAGGAACCAAAAAAAAAAATACATGGTCGTTCATCCCATCGATGTTTGCAGAAGGTGTCACCGTGGTAATTGAAAAGAAATAAGACGGGAAGGCCAGGAACGAAAGACAAAGGCCCTTCACAGTGAAGGTAAGCGCATTTCGTTCGTTGAGGCACACAGTAGTATAGTGGTAAACTGTTCCGGACTCCTCCACAACTGAGATTTCCAAATATTGCAGGGACGAAGAGTGTCAAAGGACCCCCCACCCCCGACTGGTCTGACAGCCAACTCTGCTCCCGACACATTTATTATGCCTATTAATTCTTCACAAGGGATATACTTCGAGCAAGACGCCGTCATTGTAATTGCGGGCACACAAGCCTTAAAATGGAAAATAAACGCGGCACAGGTTGGGAGCGCTTGTGTCGTGTTCTTCTCTCTTTGTACCCGTAGTCAGTGCGCGCTCTCCGATAACGATGAATACATACCAACTCGCCCAGTTTTCTGCTTTAAAGGTAGGCAAGGCATATAAAAATATTCAGGCAACATAATGAGTGGTACAAAAAGAAGTAATACCGCGAAGTGTCATATTAAGTAGGAGAACCAACAGAGAAAATTAACGAAGTCAGGGAAGGGTACACAAAAGGGTATACGCGAGGAGCAAGGGAGTAACGTACCTATTTCAGCGAAGGTGCTCTTCAACTGAAAGGAACTGAAAGATGAAGCAGCGCAATTATTAACGCGATAGCCTCAAAGACCACGTTACACAGAAGTTCCGTTGTCGACGCAGTTGGGTGTGAGAGAAAAATCTCGATGGAATCAAATAATAAAAACTTACAGGACGCTTGAACTTCACCTTCGAGAGTAAAAGTTCGAGCGTAATCGGGGCCCGTTTGCACATCGACTTCTCAATCAATCGCCTGGCTTCGCTTCTCGGTAGACACCGTGCCGCAAGGAAAGGAACGTCTGTGCGCCTGTACATCGGCCATTTTTAACTGTCCTTGTGAATGCCTATACTGCAAGTGCAATTGCGAAATGACCACTACGCCATCATTCTTCCTCTTGCGAGTTGGTGAGGCACCCGCTGCGGCTACGTAAGGCACCACGCGCACTTGTGCAGCGGCAGACGTTGTTGACGCTATTGTTGAGAATGATAATTAATTATGCCCGTGCGCTCTGTAATTCCTGGGCCTCGATACCAACCACTCGTTGCGTAATGCAGATTCTTCGACGCCGGGTGTGATTCTACGCTTCTGCCACGCTATATTGCATGCGTTAATGACACTGCTCGCACTACAAAGCATTCATAACAATGTTTTTCTCCGAAGAAATTTCGATCACGAGCGTGGCTCTGTGGTACAACACCTGCTTGCCACGAAGGAGTGTTGGCTTCGATTCGAATATTCTTTTATTATTTCTTTATTTGCATCTACCTCGAATTTTCGCTCACGGACAACGCTGATTTTTCGCTCACAATCAACGACGCCGATGCCGACACCGCAATTTCTGCGATACGAGCTCTCTAACGCTATCACGTTAAAATCGCGGGCACGAGCCGGAATAGAACCCAGGCCTTCTGGGTGGCAAACAGGTGTCAGAGCCACAGAGCCACAGAGCCACGTCAGAGCTTAGAAGTGGTTCAGAAGAAACCCTAAACACTCGTCATATGATGCGAGGAGTCTCGTTAGCGCGTGTAATATTGCGTGACAAGGGCAGACTCGCACCAAGCGTCACATAATGGGAATTGCGCAACAAGTGGGTGGTTTAAAGGCCAACCCATTACGAAACGCCCAGGCATAATTAATGATTATCATAAGAAACAGTATGAACAATGCGTGCAGCTGCTTAGGTGCACGTATTGCCTTACGGACGCGTGGCATAGAAAAAGAATTAGGCAGATCCCAAGCACCATGGGAATCGATGTTATGCGAAGAATCCGGAGATAAGGTGACTGGGTTGTAATTTTTTTATTGAGTGAAACGTTATGAAACTACGCTAAAGATATGTACAAATGTTGCACGCACAGACATGTTGAACAGTCGTATATAGTTCATATAACCAGTTCTCTACAGTTGCGTAACGATGCCAACAGAAACATGGGTATTACCAACACCAAAAGCGGTAAGCTGATTTGTAGAGCTTGTGCTTGTAAGGATGGTAGCCCTGGATACTGCTACGTAAACCAACTACAGTGGATGGCGCTTAAGTATTCAACTGACATGAACCCGACATGACTCCTTCGTCATAGGAGTACGTATGTCATGTTTATAAAATTAGATAGCGGGCACTGCAACCACAATATACGTTTCACCAACATTGCACCTGCATAGGGTGTTCTTCCAAAGCAGTTTCGAGACCTGACGTGGCTCTGTGGTAGAATGCTTGATTGCCACGCAGAATGCTTTGGTTCGATTCCTGCGGGGACTCTGGTTTCTATTCTTTGTATTCCTGGCGTCAACGCCGCCGATGTCCGTTTTTCTTAACGCTGGCCCCTTTAAATTACCAGTGTCAACGCCACCGATGTCAGTTTCTCTTAGCGCTCTCGCATTTAAATTACCAATGCCTGTTCTCGCTGTTCCTGCGTAGATATAAATTGTCTAAGTCCTGTGGCACATAGCCGCATTCCGCGGCCCGTGATATACGGGTATGAGCCACACGTGTCTGGAGAAATGAGTTTGACGACGTACGCGATGGGATTTTCACGTTATCATGTCATGACCAGCCAGACATATTCGTCAATACCTCTTACCCTCCCACAAAAATTTTGGTCTACCCCAAGTTAAAGAGGCCATCACGAGAGCACCCAGACGTAGGCGGCTAGATAGATAGATAGATAGATAGATAGATAGATAGATAGATAGATACGCAGATAGAAACGCAAAAGTGCTTACAGTACGCAAAGAAATGCTTCGCATTTAATATACTACAGCAAAGAGCGGCCACTCGAGCCGTTTCGCGGCCGAGCAATGAAGAGTCTGAACACCCGCCAGATGGCGTAGCTAAGCGCGCTTCCACTCATTAGTCAGCATCTCTAACAGCCGCCGCCGAAGGACCACTGAAATGCGAGCTTGGCATTAAATTTTTGCAAAGAAAAATTTTAACTGGTGTTTAGGCCTATAATCCTCCATGTCGGCTCTACATCGTGTCCCGCAGAGGGCGTTTCATGCACCACCAGAAAATTCAGTATAACCTGCATAGAAACTGTTCTCTTTCTCGAGTTGTTTTGCACCTCAGGTACAACGCATTCATATGGTTCAGATATACATGTAGTCGCCTTCATCAAGCGCGGTTGTTTAGTCCAGTAGTAAACCACTCGCCTATACGGAGCATGAGGGAGTGGGTTCAAATCCCAACACCGGAAAGAAAATCGTTCTTGTTTCATTCATTCATTCTTTTTTTTTTTTTTTATGCCGATTATCGTCCCAAATTTAGGGGAACATATCGGTCCGACCAGCCGCTCGTGGCGCTGACAGCTGTGCAGTAGGTCGGCCGCAGGGCCCTACGGTAGTGCCCGCTCATTACGTAAGTGTTTTTCTCTATGCGCGTAGCGGGTATTTCGGTCATTCGCAGAATCATGAGTTATGGCGCAGTGGGCACTTCGCAACTTTACTTGCTGTAGGCCTTCTAGGATAATTTAAGGCGGCCACTGTTATGCGTAGGCGGCTCCCACGTTGGGACAGTAAGGTTTAACCTTGAGCCGCCTGCGTCAACCTGAGGGTTGATCTTCAGGACCTTAACAAAGTTTAACATACCATACCATACTGTTATGCGTAGAGACGTTTGTTTCCTAGCGGCACGGTTGAGGTGTCCACCGGGAAGCTAAGCCTGGCTCGCGAATGAGAAGGTGATGCGAACGGGTCCTGATTACGACGAAGAGTATTATGGGACGAAGAGTATAACTACCTGCTGAGCATGGGCGAAGGCGCATGGTGAGGTTGTATGATGAGCGCGTGGCATCTTGTATCTTTATCAATGTTTTTTTTTTCTTTTTTTTTTCTCTTCGTTAGTGGAGCGTGTGCTAATTTTGTGGAATCACGTGTTAATACAGGATCTTTTTGCGGGAGGGGCACCCACAAGTGAGTCCCTCTGAAGGGGCAAGGAAGCGGGGAAATTACACGCTGGGTTTTGGGTATGTTTGCTTATGGGGGGGGGGGGGGGGGGGGCAAGGAGCGGGCAGGTGAAAGTTCTGAAGCAGCCCGTAGACAGGCAGCGGAGTGCCCTCCGCTCCCTGTCTACGCCCAAGAGTGACGCATGTCCATCCTAAACTTGACGTCACAAGAGGGGGAGAGCCACCTCATCCTCTCCTGCTTTCAAAAGATCCACACAATTTCATCGTTAACTATGAAGAATGTTCGATTCGTTCAAATACTGTATCGGTCCGACTGTTAATACATGTAAATATTTAATCGTCACCTCGTCACCAATCACTTTTCGATCTGTTGCTCATTTTATCTGCTTCATTCAGTTGTCACCCTGTTTGTGCTGCCGCATAGCATTGAATTGGGTGTACAAACCTCACATATACAGTGAGCATTACCTGTAGAAACAAAAAAAGAACCAAAGAAGCGGGCGTGTCCAGGAATTCGTTTTTCATTGAAAGAAAACCGAACATTAAAACTTAATTCGCAATAAATTTTCACGCTTATTGGAAAAAAAGAACACCTCACCGAGATTTGAACTCGGATCGCCAGACTCAGAGTCCAGGGTGCTAACCGTTACACCATGAGACCACACTCTTCCGACGCCAGGAATCGAACCCGGGCCTGCTGGGTGAAAGACAGTTATCTTAGCCACTAGCCCAAGCCGGAGATGAGTGGCGATGTGACATATGGGCTAAAACTGGCGTCGTTATACACATGGGGACAACGTATGTCACAGGGTCTCGCATTTAAACATAAGAAACAGAGATATAGCAAGAAAAAAAAAAAACCGCCCAAGCACTCCGTACAAATGGTAAACCAGCGAAGCTGAAATGTGCAGCCCCGGTGTTCAGCAGTGGGTTCAACCCGACGCTGTACTGAAGCCTTCCACAATTATCGTTGCCAGGTTGTGGTGGAACCACAGGCGGTCACAGACGTCGCAGCCGAAGCCAAAGTGCCGCTGGAGAAACTCTCGCCCAAAGCGGGCGTTCGCCCCGGCGCACGCGCTCCCGCAATCACGTCGACGCTGTGCTGCCCGCAACGCCGTTTCTTTGGCGCGCCAGGGGGGCGCGCCGTGGCTGCAAGCGTTTGACCTTGCGAGCGTCGTACCCAAGCTCGCGCGCCAATGGCGCGCGAGCTTTGGTACGACGCTCAGAACGACGTAACTGATAGCACAGCCAATGGAGACCGCTCGTGACACAGATGCCGAACGGTTTTTCGTTTCTCCTAGCCATATACAGCTTTCGCTGTAAAAATTAATATCGCGTAGAGCGGCACATGCGTTCGGAACACGGGAGGTGGCTTTCAAAGCGGACGAAGACGACCGACATCACTGGGATACACTAATTTATAATCAATTGTTTTTGAGGGCGTTCACGTCCAATCTTCGTTCGTTCGTTCGTTCGTTCGTTCGTTCGTCCGTCCGTCCGTCCGTCCGTCCGTCCGTCCGTTCGTTCGTTCGTTCGTTCGTTCGTTCGTTCGTTCGTTCGTTCGTTCGTTCGTTCGTTCGTTCGTTCGTTCGTTCGTTCGTTCGGTCGGTCCGGTCCGGTCCGGTCCGCTCCGCTCCGGTTCGGTTCGGTTCGGTTCGGTTCATTCGTTCGTTCGTTCGTTCGTTCGTTCGTTCGGTTACGTTCGGTTCGGTTACGTTCGGTTCGGTCCGCTCCGGTCCGGTTCGTTCGTTCGTTCGTTAGTTAGTTAGTTAGTTAGTTAGTTAGTTAGTTAGTTAGTTAGTTAGTTAGTTAGTTAGTTAGTTAGTTAGTTAGTTAGTTAGTTAGTTAGTTAGTTAGTTAGTTAGTTAGTTAGTTAGTTAGTTAGTTAGTTAGTTAGTTAGTTAGTTAGTTAGTTAGTTAGTTAGTTAGTTAGTTAGTTAGTTAGTTAGTTAGTTAGTTAGTTAGTTAGTTAGTTAGTTAGTTAGTTAGTTAGTTAGTTAGTTAGTTAGTTAGTTAGTTAGTTAGTTAGTTAGTTAGTTAGTTAGTTAGTTAGTTAGTTAGTTAGTTAGTTAGTTAGTTAGTTAGTTAGTTAGTTAGTTAGTTAGTTAGTTAGTTAGTTAGTTAGTTAGTTAGTTAGTTAGTTAGTTAGTTAGTTAGTTAGTTCGTTCGTTCGTTCGTTCGTTCGTTCGTTCGTTCGTTCGTTCGTTCGTTCGTTCGTTCGTTCGTTCGTTCGTTCGTTCGTTCGTTCGTTCGTTCGTTCGTTCGTTCGTTCGTTCGTTCGTTCGTTCGTTCGTTCGTTCGTTCGTTCGTTCGTTCGTTCGTTCGTTCGTTCGTTCGTTCGTTCGTTCGTTCGTTCGTTCGTTCGTTCGTTCGTTCGTTCGTTCGTTCGTTCGTTCGTTCGTTCGTTCGTTCGTTCGTTCGTTCGTTCGTTCGTTCGTTCGTTCGTTCGTTCGTTCGTTCGTTCGTTCGTTCGTTCGTTCGTTCGTTCGTTCGTTCGTTCGTTCGTTCGTTCGTTCGTTCGTTCGTTCGTTCGTTCGTTCGTTCGTTCGTTCGTTCGTTCGTTCGTTCGTTCGTTCGTTCGTTCGTTCGTTCGTTCGTTCGTTCGTTCGTTCGTTCGTTCGTTCGTTCGTTCGTTCGTCCGTCCGTCCGTCCGTCCGTCCGTCCGTCCGTCCGTCCGTCCGTCCGTCCGTCCGTCCGTCCGTCCGTTCGTTCGTTCGTTCGTTCGTTCGTTCGTTCGTTCGTTCGTTCGTTCGTTCGTTCGTTCGTTCGTTCGTTCGTTCGTTCGTTCGTTCGTTCGTTCGTTCGTTCGTTCGTTCGTTCGTTCGGTTACGTTCGGTTCGGTTCGGTCCGCTCCGGTCCGGTTCGTTCGTTCGTTCGTTCGTTCGCTCGCTGTTCGTTCGTTCGTTCGTCCGTCCGTCCGTCCGTTCGTCCGTTCGTTCGTTCGTTCGTTCGTTCGTTCGTTCGTTCGTTCGTTCGTTCGTTCGTCCGTCCGTCCGTCCGTCCGTCCGTCCGTCCGTCCGTCCGTCCGTCCGTTTGTTTGTTTGTTTGTTTGTTTGTTTGTTTGTTTGTTTGTTTGTTTCCACGTTTAATTCCTCTGAAAACTGACCGCTCGATTCCTCGCTTCACCGAATATACAGTTTGCACCGCATACAGGAGTCATCGTGGCCGCCATGTTCGGATACTAACACAATCAGAACCTGCATTAAGAAAATTGAGGTCATGTCGGAACGCATTTGATAACATCGTGTGCAATGATGGGGAAGGAGGGGGGAGGAGGTGTTCACAAACGCCACTCCCGTTCCGGCCGCGTCTCCAGCATAACGAAGACATGCGGGGACTTGAACGTGGCCCCCAGGTACGGTCATGACATCACCTGGAAATCAATGATTCCATTTAACTGTGATTGCGAGCTTGATTATTCCGATTGAACATATGCAACAGACATGGATCTCTGATTTCCTAGAGAGCAATCAAATCGTCAGGGGTGCCACGCCAGGATATCTTACTAGAGAGGGGGGGAGGGGGGGGGGGGGGCGAACTTATGCGCTGTGTTTTGGCTATATCTGCTCCTGGGGGGCGCAGGAGGGGAGGAGCCGAAAATTGGGGGGGGGGGGGGGAGACTTACCCCCCCCCCCCTTTCCATGCCCCCTCCTTGAGCTGCCCCTGTAGTGGTTATTGCCGGGTTTTCGTTACTTTATTGTTGCTTTTCAAAATGAAGTTCAGTCGAGAGTCAGCGCCTGTTCTCGTTTGTTCTTCTCGTGCTATGTCCTTCTCGTGAGCAGTGCACGAACTTCATCATGAATGCTTCATAGCACTGCACGCATACAGATAAATTGAACGATTAATTTGACGACAGTAATTTCAACATATACAGGGCCATTTTGAAATGTATAAACCGGTATTCGTATCTGGAGTGTCATGGCGAATCCCTTCTGTCGTGTTTTTTTCTTTCTGTTTTTTTTAATGCGTGCAGTGAGTTTCTAACTACGAAGTTTATTAATGCAGTAAATGTGAACGAAATGCGTAGGTCTTCCTTGCAAGTGATGTCGGCCATGGCAGATACCTCGTCAGCAACTACGGCATTCGATTAAAAATTAAGGGGGGATGCTCAGAACCTTCTAAGAATGCGTAGGCGAAAGCCTGGCTGGACCCATAGCCATGTGGAATGAAGCTCCGAGGCCACGCGGCGACGTATAGGCACCGTGCAGTGGAGTTTTTGAAGTATGAAAGCTGTGCAAGAACCCACAGCCTAGTACTCCGCGGTGGTGTAGCGGTGATGGGGCTCGGCTGCTGACCCGAAGGTCGCGGGTTCGATCGCGGCAGCGGCGGTCACACTTTGATGGACGCGAAATGGTAGAGGCCTATGTACTGTGCGATGTCAGTACACGTTCAAGAACACCAGATGGTCGAAATTTCCGCAGCCCTCCACTACGGCGTCCCTCATAATAATACCCGTGGTTTTGGGACATTAAACCACAGATAGTATTGTTATTATTAACTCACAGCCTAGCAAGCAGAAGAAGCCATATTGGTCCTGGCCCCGGTTCGTAGTGAACACGACTCGTGAGCCTTAAGACGAACGAAGTTTGCATTCACCTAGTCATATACAGCTCGGCTGTAAAAGAAAAAAAGCAAAGAACAAATATTTGAGAGGAGCCGAACGCGTGAGCATATCTTGTCAATATCCACATTGCTCGCTCGCTCTGGGAAACGTGTTGAATTACATAAACAGGACAACGACTAAAGGAAGAGACGACGACACACAGAGCGCAAACAACCAACAGAAGTTTATTTCCTTGAACACACGGTTTTTATGCAACCGCACAAGCGCCACCACACATGTACTAACAATCAACTTCTTAAAAAAGCGAGCAGTTAACAGACGGCTAACTACGCATTCAGGACCTTGTTTTACAATGTTTTGAGCTTCTATAATCTTCCTTGTCAACTTATCATACATGGATGCAACAACAGTACATGCGCCGAAAACAGGCAGGCAGCAACATGCCTTACACTGAATCGCAAGCCATTCGTCACGCACATTTTTTACATTGTTGATGTTCCCTCTAAGCCTATCATTATACATCTTCCAGTCTGGCCCATATATTGCTTACCACAAGAAAGGGGAACCCTGTAAACAACATTACTCCTGCAAGGAACATGGGTGACCATCTGCACACGCATGTGGTTTCCTATCGCTATTATTGTGGTGTTACAGGCTAAGAAGCATACGAGGGGCTGAAAAGACCACTTTTACTTTGGATCGTTGTGCCACTTTTTTGAAATTGTGTGATATCCCGTGGAAGCGCGGGATGACAGCAACGTTTTTCGAATTAGTCTTTGAGACCTGCTCAGCTGATGGCGACTGGCGAAGCTTTCTGAGCAAAGCTTCAGCAACGGATATTTGAACAGTCAAGGATAGCCTGCTCCTGATAACCGGTCGGACTGGTGTTCAAAACTAACCTCGACTTCATGCTCCCATGACTTGGTTAGAGCATTAAGAAAGCAAAAGTTGACAATAGATCTTTCTACTAGTTTGGAGTGTGCCGAGCTGTACGGCGAGACAGGCTTATTGCCCCGAGGTTGATAGCGCCAGCAAGGACGAAGTGGGTGAAAACTAAAAATGATGTCAAGGAATTTGATCATACTGCCATCAGGCATCTCATGCGTGAGGGTTAAGGGATTAAAGCTCTCTTCAAAACGACACAGAATATTCAGTGCGCGCGACGGTTTAACTATGGGGTCATTGTCATACAAGATGAGATAGTCATCCACAAATCTGTAAACCTTGATTATGTTAAGGCTACTTAGGCTTTCAGTCAAAGCTCTGTCAACTCTAGCTAAAGAGATATCGCTGAGAATGGGGGGCAATGCAGGAGCATTTACGTATGCCTTGTCTTTGGATTTAGGGCTTGCCTTCTCATAAAATGTGCGTTGTCTTTGGTAAGAAGATAAAGGTTCTAAAAAAGCTGTGCACAGGTACGCCACTCAAACTTTGCAAAACGCGTGCTGCCATGCAGGTCAATGCATTCTTCAACTCCAATTAGCAGTTGGTGATGAGGAATAGTGCAAGTATTTTACATCTCTTGAGAAACCACAAACAGACAATAATGTCTGTTAGATCAGACAATAGTCTTAGTAACAGATAATAATGTATCTTACTTCTCATTAATATTGTGTCTAACAAGTAAAAACGTGTCCTTAAAATTTCCACTTCTTTCCTTCATAGTGAGGGTCTCGTTCTGGCAGACTTGATGCTTTCAGGTAGTATTCGAGGCACTATTGGTCAGCTGCCAGCTCTTAATAAGATCACGTGCTACGTGACGCTAAGCAGAAAAAGAGTGTTCCACACTCGCCGTCATTGCTACTGGCGGCGCTGACTGACGCTCCCACGTTTAAATGCACATACATAACCCCATAAAGTGGACGGGGGGGATGGCCGCCGCGGTAGCTCAGTTGGTAGAGCATCGGACGCGTTATTCGAACGCCGCAGGTTTGGTCCCTGCCCAAGGCAAGTTATCTTTTCATCCACTTTTCTTTCTTCACATTTTACATTAAATTTACTACTAACAACATCCCCTACACTTTCCTTGGCATAATTGTCTGTTAGTTCTTATAAATAATTCATTTAAGTTTCAAGGACAGCATAGCGGTGAGGCGAAATGCAAAAAGCACGCAGTTAACACTAAGATTGTACGTACTTTATGCCACTAACATTGTGTCAATCGATTCATGCAATCACATTTGCACGCATGAACTCCGAAATGTCAAGTTATCGTGAAAATATGTTTTTATCTTTCATAGAAGCCACAATTAGGTTCTCGACTGTTGGTCTCAGTAAATGCAAGAGCTTCAGCCGGCTCGCTTACCTGAAGACCGCAAAGATATTTCTTGTCTACCGGCGAGCTACAACTTTAGGGCCACCACCTTTGCAATAAATAAGTGGCATAGAATTTAGCGAAGCGCCTGTCGAGTCACTATGAACAAACGAAAGAAATCAACGTCCTGCCAACAGCAGTCGCCAAGTCGTACCCGACGCACTTCTTTGATTACATGAAGTGTTACGGTTACAATAAGACGTTTGTTGGTTCATAACATTGAACGGGTAGCGTACTACGCAAGCACGAAGGAAGGAACCAGTAAAGACTTTCCTGTCTTTTCTGCTTCCTTTATTCGTGCTTGCGCAGTACGCTACCCGTTCAATGTTATGGTTAGTCCGCAACTACGCAACATATAATGAGGCAAATTATGCAAACGGTCTTCATAGTTAACTTAAAGTCTCCGCTTGAACATTTAAAAAAAGAAATACTAAGCTGCACTAAAGCTTCTTGTACTTTTTCATCTTTCGCCTTAATTGCAAAGCAGTTTAAAGAGGGCTTGCGCCACAACGCTCCGCGGCACAGCGGCAAAGCCATGTAACCTCTACGCGTGGATCGATTTTGATCCCACGATGGGCGCTTAGTGGCTACCCTTGGGGAGGTAATTTGCTCAAGGAAGGTCACCCCAATCGATGCAGAAATTGCTGCAACGCGTGTTGTGTGCTATATATGTCAGCCGAGCAACGTCGGGGAGATGAATCGGCCGGTATTCAGACTTTGCCCATCGATTAAATGAAAAGTATAGCACGAATTTTCGTCGTCGCATTGCCATTGCCACATAAAAAGTCTCCATATCCTCAACTACTAACTACTGCGAATTCTTCTTTCATACAATCAGCCTTTGCTTTGGAGCATTCAGCAAAGTGTTCGCTGACAGATTCCTAGCTGAAAGAGCCTTTAGAGTTGGTTACATACTTTACGGCACATAGTTACATTCAAATTTCGACCTTTACTGATGCTTAGCAAAGCTAAACATCAGTAAAGGTGAAAATGGCCACTTAGGCTGAAATACCTAGCGTCAAATTATTTGTTCAGTTTCAATGATTCAGCTCGCACGACTACGAAATGAGGTCCTCCCTCCAGCCCCTCTACCTGTAACGTAGCCCATCTACCTGTAAACAAAGCAACCGTCGGGCTTTCTTCTTGCAGCGACCCGATTCCGGGGAATGGCTGTAATTGGCTGTACGCGCAATCCGCGACGGGATGCATAAGAGAGAGAGAAATGCAAAGGAGAGGCAACGGAAGTTAGCCAGGCTGCATCTGATTTGCTACCCCACACTGTAGAGAGAAACGGGAGCGAAGAAAGAAAGAAAGAAAGAAAGAAAGAAAGAAAGAAAGAAAGAAAGAAAGAAAGAAAGAAAGAAAGAAAGAAAGAAAGAAAGAAAGAAAGAAAGAAAGAAAGAAAGAAAGAAAGAAAGAAAGAGGAAGTGATACGAACGCACACATCACAACATTCATCGTGCATGCAAAGCCCTTTTCCTCTGCGATTGTTGTAGAGCAAATGGACTAGATTCTACGATGATAATGAAGGCTTGAAATGACCTTGATGCGCGCTTCGAGCTGACGAGGTTGCCATTCTGTTGAGGAGTGTGTCTATCGCTGTCATTATTGATTCCAATACTGTGAGGACTCGTAGGTCTTCACCATGGAAGTAGTCAGAAACAGACGCAGTACTAGATGCAGTGGTACACCAGCGGCAGGGACGACAAAAACCGTTTTATGCGCGGTATAACGAAGCTTTAATGTGACGTCACGCACTGTAGGTCACATGACGATTTCCGCGAACTTTTCAACATGAAGATTTGCCGTAAGATTTGGAATTGAGAACTTGATTATTGTAATTAGTTGTATCGGTAAATAAAAAGTGTGTGAGGTAGAAAAATACAGTGCTTGCCCTGTCCTGGTTGCACTTCGGTGGAGGTGAAACGCTATAGGCCTGTGTACTGTGCGATGTCATTGCACGTTAAAGAGCTCCAGATCATCAAAATTTTCGGAGCCCTTCCCCACAGCATGCCTCATAATGATATCGTGGTTTTGGCACGCAATACCCCTGATATTAATAAAACCACTAAGGCGTGCCTCATAACCGTATCGCGGTTGGCACATAAATCTACACAATTCAATCGATTCAAAACTGAAAGCTCAGCGCAGCGAAGGGACATGCAGCGTAGTGTGGCAAATTTATAGATCCCTCCATGTAGCAAAGGAAAGAAAAACAATTGTGAGTTTCACCCATATATTGAAGTGACGTGCTAGATGACACCAAATTATGCCGCTGCAGTCAATTTCGCGCTGTTTCGTGTGGTACAAGTTGCAAGAAGCATTGCAAATGCGCTCATGCGACATCTGCTATCTAATACTAAGAATGAAGCTGCATTAACTGATGAGTGCTGCTTAAGCCTTCCTTCTAACATTTTCCGGAAATATGGGGTTAATGGCCTCGGGAAAAGGAAATTTTAAACATTCAAACAGTGATTAACTGCTCTTTGTGTGTCCTCTAGCCATACGTGACACTTTCGATGCAGAATGCTAGCCTCAACCTGAACGCATCTTTCATTGTGAGAATAGTGAATAATAAATAAAAGCACAGTTTCACAGCAAGGGCGAAGCAATGAATGCGGTAGCAAGAAACTATAATGTTATACGAGGAAAGGCTGGCAGCTAACTCTCTTGTATCCTATCTCGCGTATCTCTACAAAACGCGAGTGTAAGAGAATACGACCGCTCCGGGGAGAGAAGCGGTTTTAGTGCAGTCTATTCGCATTGAGAGCACACTAAATAGAAGGGTACACCAGCCGTTTTCTGATGCCTGGCGAGATAGCGCACGCGCTCTAGCGATCGCGACCGCGCCCTATATGATCAAAGTTCACAACTGCTGCTCGAGCGACACGCCTACCCCTCCCCTGGCGTACCTTCATGCTCCTTCAAGACGGGTGGGGCGTTTCCTTTCTGCTTGAGAAGCAATCGATGGCAGGTCTCGCACGCAGGATGATGTTATCGCATGCGCCCTCCGTGCGACGCAGATGGGCCAGCTCGTTTCATCTCTGCTTCAGCAGTGTTCATTCACCAGCGCTCGTGCGGTTTTACTCGCGGATAGAACATACGATGCGCGGGGCGATGTTATCGATTTTAGCATTATACAAAACATGGCGACGACGGCAAAACCCAGCGAGTGTGTCGATATAGTTACTATCACAATAAAAAAAAGAATCATTAAGAATGTTCAACATCAACGAACGCTCTTTCGGAGTGTTCAAACAGCCGGACACATGTTGCACTGACAGGCGGCGAAATGTTGGTGGCTACATGCCTTCAGCATTTTGAAACGCGATTACTCTCGTTCAATGGAATTGACCGCAAATCTTCAATGTCGGACATCTGCTTAATTTCCGTCACATGAGATAAGCGGCTATGAGGTGTTCAATTCAAGCAATCACGCCATCATTGTATATGGCGAAGGCGATACGTGTCCTTTCTTGAATAAATATTTAGAATCGCATAAAATGATCTCACATACCGTAACGAAACTCAGGATCCATGGTTGGTCCCAGCGGGTTAAATCTAGATGCGAAAGAATCACGAATAGGCACAAAGGAAACGGAAAAGTAATAATAATGCTTTTATAACTTGATTGCATTCTAATTAGGTATTATTTGACCATTGGGATTTTACGTGCCAAACAACAAAACATGGATTATGAGCGTCATCGTGGCAAGTAATTTCGAATTAATATTGACCATCTGCGGTCTTATTTTTTCGTTATGGGCGTACAATTAATGTCGCAAAAGCATTTTTTCCCCATTCCGGCCCAAGTCTCAATGAGGCTGCCAGGGCCAGAAATAAAACGCATGCCTCAACTGTTGAGCCACAGCCGTCGATCCTCTCGAACTAATGCGGCGAGAAGGAGATAAGAGTTAAAGGGACCCGCAAACGGTTATTTGAAGCTTTGTCAGCGTTTAGGCTAGAGCATCGAACCATTGGCACCACAAATTTCGCTGCACGCCGTGTACCAAGGCGGCTACGGCCAATTATATCATACCCTCCTTCTTACCCCTGCCTTGCCTCCTCAACTCATGATACGCGCTGGCATCGCTGGCGATCGCAGAGCTCATGTGAGCACACTCGATGATTTGAGCTTCGCCCAGTGATGACCTCTGAGACTGCACGCCGACAGGTTGCGTGCATCTCGGAGGCAATAGCCCCAGTGCGCCCGGCAGCACGCACGCCGTCTGGCAACAGAGACATCGCGGAGGGGTTGATATTTGCTCCGACAGGTGCCGCCACCCTACCAGCCAATTTTTTGTGCGCGCACACCGCAGCCAATCAGATCGTGCGCAGACTGCGTGTCATACTGGGGAGGGGCGAAAAGCGTTGGGCTGAGCCGCAGTGATCTGTGATTCGCAGCTTTATAGCGTTGTAATCAATTACACAGTGTACGCAGAGAGCTTAAATTAGTCTGTAAATGAGCCTTAGGACTTGGTCTACTGGCTCAATGTGTTTGTACAAAATCGTCAAAACCGTTTCAGGGTCCCTTTAAGAAGGAGATCAGAGCGAGGCAGTGAAGATCAGAGGAATAATAGAGAGAGAGAGAGAAAAGTTAAGTGCAAGGCAGGGAGGTTAACCAGAAGAAAATTTCCGGTTTGCTACCCTGCACTGGGGAAGGGGGAAGGGGGGATAGAAAGGTAAGGAGGGAAAAAGAAAAGAGGAATTGATGAAAAAAAAATTCCCCATCTCCCGCTAAAGGGAACCATGTGTGGATGCGAAGCAGCGGGGAGATAATTAGCTTGAGCGGGAGGAACGTCGCCGCTCTCATTTTACGGCAGCGGTCCGGGCGCTTATCGCGGCGCTGCACGGGAGAGAGAATGAGGCGCGCGCGCTCCAATCATTTTCATACCGCGGAACTACCGTGGCGCCCCCCAGCGGAGTATGCAGCTGTCACACCACCTGTCGTGCCCGCCGCTGCGTAGAGGATTCCTAGAGGAAAGGACGGGGACGTGCATGCGCTGTGGGGGTGTGGGACGTAGGAGCAGCTCCGTAGAGTAGAGGATTCCTAGAGGAGAGGAAGGGGGGTGAGCGTAGGAGAGCATAGGGGAGGGGACGCGCTGTGGGACGCGGGGGGCCGCTCCGTAGAGTAGAAGATTCCTAGAGGAGAGAAAGGGGGTGAGCGTAGGAGAGAGAGGGGGGAGGGGGACGCGCATGCCCCCTCCAAGCACATGCAAGCAAGATTAAGGAATGGGGTCAACCTGGGCGACAGACACCACCTGCCTAGCCATTGCTAAGCAGCCTCTCTGTGCTCTCGGCCATGACTCAAGGAATGGGGTCAACCTGGGCGACAGACAGCACCTGCCTAGCCATTGCTAAGCAGCCTCTCTGTGCTCTCGGCCATGACTCTGATGACTGTGTTAGGGTTGACGGCCTTCATATTACTACAGGGTTCCGGTTCGCATAATGAGTGCTTCCCTACTTCATGACAGTGGCCGGACGCGGGACGGGGGGACGCGGGACGCGGGAGGGACGGACAGAGCCCCGAGCATAAGATGCTTCGCATCTAAAAAACTTCCCCATCTCCCGCTAAAGGGAACCATGTGTGGATGCGAAGCAGCGGGGAGATAATTAGCTTGAGCGGGAGGAACGTCGCCGCTCTCGTTTCACGGCAGCAGTCCGGGCGTTCATCGCGGCGCTGCACAGGAGAGAGAATGAGGCGCGCGCGCTCCTTCATTTTTATACCGCGGAACTACCGTGGCGCCCCCCAGCGGAGTATGCAGCTGTCGCACCACCTGTCGTGCGCGCCGCTCCGTAGAGGATTCCTAGAGGAGAGGACGGGGGGGGACCGTAGGAGAGGAGAGAGAGGGGGGAGGGGACGTGCATGCGCTGTGGGGATTAGGGACGCCGGAGCCGCTCCGTAGAGTTGAGGATTCCTAGAGGAGAGAGGAGGAAGCGCATGCGCTGTGGGGATGTGGGACGCGGGCGCCGCTCCGTAGAGTAGATGATTCCTAGAGTAGAGAAAGGGGGTGTGCGTAGGAGAGGATAGGGGGGAGGGGACGCGCATGCGCTGTGGGGGGGTGTGTGACGCGGGGGGCCACTCAGTAGAGTAGAGGATTCCGAGAGGAGAGACAGGGGGGTGAGCGTAGGAGAGGAGAGAGGAGAGAGGAGGAAGCGCATGCGCTGTGGGGATGTGGGACGCGGGCGCCGCTCCGTAGAGTAGATGATTCCTAGAGTAGAGAAAGGGGGTGTGCGTAGGAGAGGATAGGAGGAGGTGACGCGCATGCGCTGTGGGGGGGTGTGTGACGCGGGGGGCCGCTCAGTAGAGTAGAGAATTCCTAGAGGAGAGGACAGGGGGGGGGGACCGTAGGAGAGGAGAGAGAGGGGGGAGGGGACGTGCATGCGCTGTGGGGGGTGTGGGACGCGGGAGCCGCTCCGTAGAGTAGAGGATTCCTAGAGGAGACAGGGAGAGAGGACGCGCATGCGCTGTGGGGATGTGGGACACCGAAGCCGCTCCGTAGAGTAGAGGATTCTTAGAGGAGAGAGGGCGAGAGGATGCGCATGCGCTGTGGGGATGTGGGACGCGGGCGCCGCTCCGTAGAGTAGATGATTCCTAGAGTAGAGGAAGGGGGGTGAGCGTAGGAGAGGATAGGAGGAAGGGACGCGCATGCGCTGTGGGGGGGGTGTGGGACACGGGGGGCTGCTCCGTAGAGTAGAAGGATTCCGAGAGGAGAGAAAGGGGGGTGAGCGTAGGAGAGGAGAGAGAGAGGGGGGGGGAGGGGACGCGCATGCGCTGTGGTGGTGTGGGACGCGGGAAGGAGGGACGGACTAAGCCCCCTCCAAACACATGCAGGCAAGATCAAGGAATGGGGTCAACCTGGGCGACAGACACCACCTGCCTAGCCATTGCTAAGCAGCCTCTCTGGGCTCTCGGCCATGACTCTGATGACTGTGGTAGTGGTTGACGGCCTTCATATTACTACAGTGTTCTGGTTCGCATAATGGGTGCTTCCCTACTTCATGGAAGTGGCCGGATGCGGGACGCGGGACGGACGCGGGACGGACGCGGGACGGACGCGGGAGGGACGCGGGACGCAGGAGGGATGGACATAGCCCCGAGCATAAGATGCTACGCATCTAAAAGAAAGAAAGAAAACGCACACACACTCAATCACGGGAGTGTCATAGTCGTTTGGCAAGTCCGGTGGACCGCAGAAACTCCAGCAGCGCCTTCGTCGCTTTCTGGTTTGAAGCTCGAATGCTCCTGCACTCCAAAATTGACTGCTCGGAAAGCGGCCGGTCATCGAGCTGTGCTAACGTTGCCGAAAGTTGTTGCCTCTGGGAGCTGTAATGAGGACAATCACATAGGACGTGTGCAATGGTTTCCTCGCTGCCACAGTGATCACACGCAGCGCTGTCTGCCATTCCAATTCGGTAAGCAAAGCTGTTCGTGAATGACACTCCAAGCCACAGGCGGCAGAGGACTGTTGTTTCGGATCGGGATAGTCCGTATGGAACTTGTAGTTGAAGGGACGGATCCAGACGGTGAAGGCGGGTATGCAGAAAACCGGTTGTGTTCCACATTGAACGTGTTATATCACGGGCGAGTGAGCGGATCTTAGATGCCTGCATCATTTCTTGATAATGGAATGGCTTCCTGCACGCCACTTTCATGAGCATTCCTGGCAGAATTATCGGCATGCTCGATGCCGTCGATGCCACAGTGGCCTGGAAGCCACTGGAATATGATGTCATGCCCTTTGTCTTTCAATTGCTGATAAATTTCTCTTATTTCCAATACTAGTTGGTCTTGTGCACCACGACGCAAAGCTGACGACAGACACTGCAGGGCTGACTTGTAGTCGGTGAATATGCCTAATTTTAGTGGTGACTCTTGTTGAATCCGTCGAAGTGCACTGCGGAGTGCCGCAAGCTCCACAGCAGTCGTTGTAGTCCTATGAGACGTTTTGAAATGATACGTTTCGACTTTTGCTGGGAAGTTAACGGCTCCTGCAGATCCCTCAGCAGTCGTCGAGCCATCGGTGTAAAGTTTGATATGGTCTTTGTATTCGTCATGTAGCATCAGCAGAGACAGCTGCTTTAAAGGGACCCTGAAACGGTTTTGACGATTTTGTACAAACACATTGAGCCAGTAGACCAAGTCCTAAGGCTCATTTACAGACTAATTTAAGCTCTCTGCGTACACTGTGTAATTGATTACAACGCTATAAAGCTGCGAATCGCTGCAGATCACTGCGGCTCAGCCCAACGCGTTTTCAACCGCCCCTCCCCAGTATGACACGCAGTCTGCGCACGATCTGATTGGCTGCGGTGTGCGCGCACAAAAAATTGGCTGGTAGGGTGGCGGCACCTGTCGGAGCAAATATCAACCCCTCCGCGATGTCTCTGTTGCCAGACGGCGTGCGTGCTGCCGGGCGCACTGGGGCTATGGCCTCCGAGATGCACGCAACCTGTCGGCGTGCAGTCTCAGAGGTCATCACTGGGCGAAGCTCAAATCATCGAGTGTGCTCACATGAGCTCTGCGATCGCCAGCGATGCCAGCGCGTATCATGAGTTGAGGAGGCAAGGCAGGGGTAAGAAGGAGGGTATGATATAATTGGCCGTAGCCGCCTTGGTACACGGCGTGCAGCGAAATTTGTGGTGCCAATGGTTCGATGATGCTCTAGCCTAAACGCTGACAAAGCTTCAAATAACCGTTTCAGGGTCCCTTTAAAGCCGGCGACGAGAGCTCCGCCTTCCTACGAATCCCTGGCACTGTTAGACGAAGTTTAGGTTGATCCAGGCACCAAGGAGGTGTCAGGATTCTTTCAGCAGCCATGTAGTCTCTTGGAAGGCACTCTCGGTGAGCCGAAATTGTCTTGCAAAAGGAGGCACAGGGCCGGTCTTCCGGCCCTGTGCCTCTGCCCTGTGCCGTAGGTATGGGCGTTGGTGTAGCGATTCGAGCAGCTGACAGGGGACCTAATTACGAGCCTGGTGACGCCGGCTTGCGCGTCTCGTGCCGATACTCGATATAGCGATGTCCACGACCGGTATCGTTAAGAGGGGGGGGTAGACTGCAGCTCTTAAAGACCATACGGGCCAAACCAGGAAACGTATGTAACTTGCAAAGGAACACTTCGTTTGCGGCTTATACGGCATCGAATCCAGATATGTGTTCTTTTTCTTTGTGATCACAGCGGTGTCGATCAAATACTTCCCTTGTGACGACCCCTTTAAATAAGCACAAGTCGGTGGCCACCGGGTGGGTCTTCGCCTGTGCCCGTAAGCGCGCATGGGCCTGTCACTCGGCGCGTGCTTATGTAAGCCCCCCTTGACTGGCGCTCTCGTCATCTTGTCCCTCCTGAGGAAACGGCGCTTATGTAAATGCTCATATATAAACATGAGCCCGCGATGCTTACACGGCCCAGGATCCGCACGCGTGACGCAAACCGTCCTGTCCGCGGTGGCCGAGACGTCTTGACGAAACGCAGCGAGCGCGCGATCCGCAACACCGCGCGCGCTCGCGCGCCTGTGTGTACGAGCAGCGAGATATGCCCCTGCGTTTTTCTTAAGAATCCCACGTGGCTTGTACGATGAGACGACGAGAGCGGGAAGGAATAATAATAACGGCGAGTAAAGGGGAGAAGGAAAGGGGAGGGGGGGGGTCCTTCTGGACACAGCGACGCGCGGCCACTCGCTGGTTGGCCGCACAGTGATGAAAGCACCTCGGGAAATGTATGAGATCGAGGAACGCACAAACTGGGAAATGGCTGTGGCTAGACACGCGTCCAACGCGCGGAGGTCGCCCTCGAAGGGGGAAAAAAATAGGCGTCGTGATTTAGGCTGCATCCGCTTTGTCGCCGTCACAGCATAATGCGGGTCGCCTCCTTGTGCGACGTGACGGCGACAAAGGACAAACAAGAATAAAACATCAGCGGACAAAACCACGAAGAAAGCAAAGTAGCCGGCGAGCGTTTAAAAAGAAGAGTTTGCGCCCAGAGTGAATGCGCGCGAAACGTGCCACGCACGACAAACATCGGTCGCGCAAGGCGCCCCTGGGTGGTCGCGTATATTTATTAGCTTTGTTGCCGACTTGAGTTCCGGGCGCGAAGGAGAATGGTCGTTACTTCTTTCCCTTTTTTTCCCCCCTAAAGACTCGACGCGTGTGAACGGTTCGCCATCGGGCTCACTTGTTGAAATGTTCGGCGACCCGCGGGCTCCGGCGCCTGCCTTCCGTAGATTCGGCGATCGGCGGCAACGTGAAGTGAAGTTTAAGCTCTGTAGTACAATATACGCATGAAACACGACAGGAAGAGATGATGTAAAAGAAAGACTGACAGTGCGGTCGAACGCTGTAAATGTCTGAGGCCAGTGCGCCAGCCCAACGAATGCGATGTTTTCAAATTTGTGGCAAGTCAGAAGAGCCAACTGCGTCGCAATAAGCAGAAATAGATATTGCCGTGTCATTTCTATTGTCAACGTGCCGCAAAGAAGAAAGGCGTACATAAGTACTGATACATAAGAAAACTGAAAAATCTAGACCGGCCCTACGTGCTCCATTTCACTGTGGATGACCTTATTGCTTCATTCGGCTGTCAAAAATTTCGCTGAGGACACCAAAGAGATGGTATGACACATTTGGTTAGTATCATGATTTTAGTATCATGGTTTTAAGAACGTATCATCGTACTTTCCCTCGTCATGATCCACATTTTGCAATTTTGCAAGTACAAATATTACAAGGTAAGAGAGAAGTATAATAGAGAGACAGAGATAGTCGAGCGTTACAGCGCCGCTAATACATGCATATAGCTTTCTGCTTACGAAATAAATGACGTAGAATTATAGATGATCCGCGAAGAACTTGTAATAATAACCTCCCTGCTTCTCTCAACAGAAAGGACTGCGCAGATGATGCACAGTGCAGAATTTTTTATGTGGCTTATGCTGATGCCGTGCATCCACGGCGAACGAGAAAGCGCCGAGCGCGTCCGCGGGCGATGCCGCGGCACGCGGTTGCGCGCGCTTGCGTTTTTCCGCAAACACGCGCTTATTGAAAATGCGCTAGAACGCGGTGGCACTTTCGTTGAAACGTGGCGTGCGAGCTCTTTCAACGCCGTCCGGTGCGAGTTTTAGCGCGCAGGGAAGTTCTTGTGTCGTCCGGCGCTGGGCGTGTCGGTGCCTGTGCAAACATATGGCGATTGTGTTGTGCAGAGGAGCTCTGCGAACTCACGGAGGGGAAGTGGTCCGCTTGTTTACGTCCTGTTGATTCTCAAGATTTCATCCTGGTATCACCTCCATATTACCTTTCTTTAAGATGTTTGACGCTATTACATTTCCATCTTGAGGACATCGTAAGGGTGGTTATTGTCTAACCTTACACCCTCCCGGACAAATGCGCATACTGATGTCTCAGTCCAACCGTCTGCAGTTTCATAGAGTGCTACGATCATGTTGACGAAACGCGGGTTTGTTAGCGAGCGCAATGAAGGCAATAAATAAGCAGATATGACTGCTGAAAAGTGAAAAATTTATGAAAATTAAAGCATGGCATGGAAATATGGTATTACAAAATGCGACTGGACCTTAGATAACGACACGCGTTGTTGGCAACGTGGCGCCCTTAATTACGTACCTATTCATCGAGTTACGCACCCTTATTGGATTACAGGTCCGGCATTTGACATCCCCACCTACTGGTCTTGCATCCGTAAAAAGCTTTTGCGTGAGAACTTGGCGTAAGTGCCCATTCCAGCCGTTCAAGTTGATGGACATGACATTATTGAAGCCTATCGGCCTAATGGAAAAAAAAGAAAAGGAAAACACTTAGTTAGGAACGAAAAGCTTTGCGAATTCAGCTTCTTAGGCCGAATCCACAAAGCTTTCCGTCCGCAAATGTTCCTTGTCATTAGTCAGCAGGCTTCGGTAATGAAATTTCTGGCATCCGGATTAGCTGAAATTTTCTCTTACGAACAATTCTAGCGCAAGACGTTTTTTGTGAATAGAGACCCTGATACTTAAGCACGAGTTCAATTAACAATGAAAATCATAAATATAGTGTGCACAGGCCGTATAAAACGTTTAGCCATACAGAGCCCTTCGAACATAGTTCACAATACAGCACGCCAATGGCACCGGTGCATAAATCGTTTTGAAGACTCATTTATGAGAGAAAGGGAATCTGATGCCCTGTCCGCTAAGGGATATTTTCAGAAGCTGTTAACTTTTTGCCGCAGTTGAATTTCTGATGGATTTATGCTGCGACATCCTGTTTAGCTCCGGTAGTGTGATCACGGTATCAACTTCGTGATAGGGACGTATTTGTATTCACCTACGATGCTTGCTTTCTGGAAAACCCCCATGGGCTTTCTATCTCGCTCTCTCTCTTTTTATTTTTTTTTAGCTTGGTGCAACAAAAATGGTATAACGACAATTTAACCCCTTTATAAGGGAACTCTGCAACACCTCGCAATGACTTGGCTTTTTCTTTGGCTTCGCGATCTTGCCTTTGCAAACACTACTGCGACATCGCGAGATCAAACCAAGTAACAGAGCAAACATTCAACCAGCCCCGCTTCGCGGACACCGATGAAACAGCGAAGCTGGTGGCGTTCCCTTCGTCAGGCGATCGCATTTCTATGCTCTGCAAGTCTTTGAGGCATGTTGTGTCACTGCTCTTTATTAAAAACTCTTTGTTAACCTTTGGGATGGTAGTATAGTTTTATTGCATCTTGACCATACCACTCTTTTACACAGGTTTACAAAGAAGCCTTCGCTTGAGATGCTCCGATGCGTTGTATCACTGCTCCCTTTTAAACACTCTTTGTTAAGCTTTGATGTGGTAGTATAGCCACCACCTTTTGTAACCACAACGTATCACGTGACAGTGGTGTGACTATGGTAACGCGCGCGCCACTTATAGGGCTAACAGCTGCCTTCTTTAGGGGAAGTTCTGTGCAGCAGGATTTACACGATTTCTGTGGCACATACGCGTTTATGATGATGATAGTTTTCTTATAGGACCGCACAGATTTCTCTGGCACATACCCGTTTGTTGGGCCAACTGTCGCCTTCATTTTTAGTGGACCAGCGGTAAGTATTGGGATTTACCCAATGTCTGTGGCATATACCCGTTTATGATGCCCACAAGCGTTACCACGGATCCCGGACATGAAAGCATCGACGAAGAACAGCTTCGCTGTTAAAAAGGGAGAACTACACAGATGCAACCCCACCAGAGCGACGTGCTTATGAGCTGTCACCGCTGACACTACGTCACTTAAAGTAAACCTGCAAATTTCTATTTGGCTTTCACCAATCAGCCATTAAACGTACTTCACTGAAGCATTCGAATAAACGTGCCAGTTGTGGACTTCATGTTTAATGACGTGACAACACACATCGTGACGTCCTGGCTAATAAAGCCCTGGCGAACGGAAGTGTTTCTGCATCAAGAAGAAGTATAATAAGTTAAACTAGTATCAGTACATTGCGCTTCTACATCAGGAAGTGGCTACATATCAGTATGAAGAGCCACGGTAGGACAAAAGAGGTGCAAGAATGACAGGCCGCTACAGGCTCCAATGCAACCTTGACACTCCCTCACGAGCTTGCTATGTAATTCCTTACAGAGACTTGAAGAGTCGCGCTAATCGCTGTCCAGTAAAGAACGGGTGCATTGCACTGTTGAGTAACCGAAAACTCGCTCTGACATGTTTCAAAACTTTCTTCGCGTCAATGTAGCCAAAGCACGAAAACTTTTAAATTTATAACGTCACGCTGACGTTCCGGTGCGGAACTGAACAAAATTTTATTTTTTTTTTTCGTTTCTCTAAGATTCAGGAAAATAGAGTCTTTAAATTGTCCTTTATTAAGCTGACTTTATATTGCTCTTTTCTGGCGCTCTTTCATAGCATACTTCATGTTTTATCTGCACTCCAGTAAAACACTATTATCATCAAGTATTAAGATGCTTGATGGTAATGGTGATAGAGTGGAGGGAGAAATGTCATTATTACGAGTCGCATTTCAAACAATGTAATACAAATTGCATTGCTAAAGCAAGAATTACTGATGTTCCTTAGCAGAGGTTTCGTAGCTCATACAGCCTATATAGTGCAAGAGGCTCTCAAACGTAGTGCAAATTGTAATATTTGAATCACCTTATAGATTGAGCTGAGGTATCCAATTCTGAAGGTTCGCTTCGTGACACAACTTCTATTTCTTTGCATCACCGGATCTTTCAGCCACCTTTTGATAGCCTCCAATATAAGAATACGTCCACATGTATTGCTTTCGCAATACGTGTGACAGCAATACATTCCTGATACTGCGGTTGCTGCACCTGTGGTGCACGATATGCACGAATCATCTTCTCTGGATGTTTCCTCTGCGACTCCGCGTGCATAGAAGCCCTGATTTGGCTTCGAGAAACGCAACACTGCCCTCTGAATCATCCTAAAACTCAGTAAAGTCCTAAAACGTTTTTTTTTTTTTTTTTTTTTTTTTTTTTTTTTTTTTTTTTTTTTTTGCGATTTCATGAGGGAAGTGTACGTTATAGTTTCGTAACCGTTCTTCCTCTCTACTGCGCCTACCTTGTAGAACGCTGTTTCCAAATGTGTGAACCCCTCCCTTATTCCGCTGTCTACCACGTTAGCTTAGAACTTTCCGTATTCACTACCATGCTGACGAACGCTAACATCACAGTGGTCCTAAGACAACACACAGGAAACGAAGGAGCCGGCAGCACCCCAAATTGCTGAGGAGCTTTTCGTACGAGAATCGTCACCCTGGATCAGGGGTAAGCTGAGGGTAAGCTGACACGTTATGATTCTCTGTCACGGTACGATGTATCTGTCACCTCACTATAGTCGGGCACACCTTCAGAAGGCAGCAGCATTTCCATCTCCAACTCAAAGGCGGATGCACACAAGGCTGCACAAATAAACGCGCAACTGACGCCATAAGCCGGACGATCACCGCACTTTAAGGGAACATCATGTACAGGGTTTTTGGTCCGACTTGAAGCGGGCGGGTTCTTGGGTTATCCAAGTCCACATCGACTGTTGGTATAGTTCAGAAGATTCCACTTCTTTCAAAACTGCGAAAGAGCACAGGAAATACATCTTCATCATTTATCTTTCCATTTTCAGAATACGGCAAAAAGTCAGACCAGCCTGTTTCAGCACTATTTCAGTTGGCCCAGTCGCACCTATTTGAAAAAAACTTGGCGATTGTCTTCAACTATCTACGGACGCATCTGTACGCATCGACGGCTAAGGCGCCTCTGCAGCTTTCTTTTTCCCTTCGATTAACATCAGACGGGTGCGTGGGTCGGCAAACTCACTCATGAGTCGACTCGTTCAGATTCACTCAAGCTCAGATTCGAGCCGTGAGTCTGAGTGAGTCCGTGTGAATAATAGATTGGTGAGTTTGAGTCTGAGTGGGTACGGTTGTTAAACATTTTAGTGAGTCTGAGTCCGAGTGAGTGCGGCCAAGGAAAATTTTGGTTGAGTGGGAGTCCGAGTGAGCCCTGAGTGCAAAACATATTTCATGGGTGAGTCTGAGTGGGTTCCACATTTTCTGCCGACCTATGGACGGGTGTTTCGAATACCACATCTACCTTTATAACAACTGCGGAACTATCAGCGATTGATGTTGCCCTGCAATACATTCAAGAGGAATTAGGAGCATGAAAGGTTGTCATATATATAGTTACAGACTCCCGTGCTGCCCTCAGCAGACTGTTCAGAAAATATGCGCGTGACCACCGCAAGTGATGTAGGCTTGATATTACTTTTTAGTTGTTGTTTTTTTTTCTGCAAATAGTGGTTTGCAATCTTTTTTTTTTTGTCCACGTGTCGTTTTCTTTATATTCTGTTCCGTTTCGGAAATAAATTTCAGTTGTGAGTCCAGCGCTCGTCTGTGTTTCTTCCCTAGTTCCCTTGTCCTTTCTTGCGCTGTTAGTCACTATAATTGTTGAGAAAAGATTTCCGATGGCCCAATCACATACAGTGTCATAAAATCTGCCACAAAAAGTTATTTCTCATGGGGTGTCCCTCACTTGCCAGTGGATACCTTCGCCATGTGGTATTGCTGGGAATCAAGAGGCCTGATCACCTCGCTTCTCGCTTCAAGTTGTGCACAACGAGTGTGACTGCCGAGTGTGAATGCCTGTTTGACAACGCTCATCTGCTGATCCACCGACACCTTTCTAAAGCAGCACCCCGATCAGCGTGTCCCAAGCGGATTGTTCCCTCCCCGTATTCGTGGTCGTGAATTGTCTCGCAGTGACAGTCTGACAGAGTCTATAGCCCTCTTATATAAGTTGGCTCTGTATTATATTGGGCGAACGATTATATCGTCCAAGGACGTGTGGAACAGTCCGTTATGTACGTCTTGTGGCTCATGTGAGACACTTGAACGCATAACTTTTAGAGTGTCCCGCATTCGTTATGCGGCGAGCACAGCTTATCAAGGAATATTGACTTACTGGACTTAAGTGCACGACCCTTGATAATTGCCTGTTCCAGGGAGGATGTGCTGCTCGGCGTAACCGATGTTTTAGGCATCGGGCCCTGCTAACTTTCTTAAACAAAACAGATTTGGCCTCACGTTTATAGACCTTTTTCCATGTGACTACTTTACGTCTGTGTTGTTATTTTTTTTCCCTCTTTTCTTTCCTTTTCTTTCGTCCTATCTTCCTTTCCTCTGTGCTTCACCCTTCCCGAAGGAGCAGGCAGGGCGTTGTGCCCCCTTAGGTGGCAGTTACCCTCCTGTTCCCTTCATATTTCCTCCTGTTTCCTAGTGTGCTTTTGTGTATCCGAACTACTCACAGCCAGGCCGGTCTTTGGAGTGACTTGCTCTCCCACGTTTCTCTGGTGAGGCGATCATGGCGACAAGTAAGAAAACGCTCAAAATCTGAGAAAGCATGGTTAATACATGGCCCTAGAGAAGGTTTTTGATCACGTGTCATTTGATCATTGTGTCATTTTAGAGCCCCACGTTACAGATAGCTAAAAATTAAAAATCACCTGATACACAGAGCACTTTGTTACGCCATGCCGCGTGCGCATTCACTGATTCTGGATGTCTGACCATCAGGAGAGGATAATCATAATACCCTCAAAAATTCGTGAGTATGTCCTAGCCGTAGCGGAACCAGGCTGCTTGGATTACAATGGCATTCGCTTTATTGGCTCTCTAAAAATGGTGATCTTTTTGTTTACCGTAATAATCATTCACTCTTCGCTCTACACTCACTGTGTACAGAACACTCAATATACGCTTTTTAAAGCGTTTTGTTGGGTGAGTTAGCTCACGACTCGAGAATGAAAAAAAGAAAAAAAAAGGAGCGTAAAAGAAACAAGGACAAGGACCGGAACATAGGAGCGGACCGACCTGCGCTCTCGTTTGTTTCTTTGATACTGTTTTTTTTTTCTTCTCTGCATATTCGTTGCATTGTTTTTCTCTCTTTCATTTATAGTGCCAATATCGTATCCAAGCGCTGTCGTATCTCCCTCCCACCCTTTCCTAATCGCGCGCGCGAACTCTCATAAACGACGTGTTGGTTTCCGGTCATCGAGTTAGAAAGCGCGGGGCGTCGACTATAATAGTTACGATTCCTTCTATTCGGCCTGCGTCGTCAGTTCCGTGTCGACCGGTTTCGGCGCGCTCCAGATTAGAGTCGCGCTGTCAGCATACAATGTCACAACCTATCTCCAATTCGAAAACACCGATTCTCCTTACAGAGAGAACGAAGCACTCGCTCCCGAAATCATTTCCGGATGCGCGTCCGACCACCGCCGTCGGCTTATTCACTCGGTTCTCCGCGACTTCCGCTCCAGAAGTGCTTGCTCGCTTCCTGCGCGGCGCGTTTCCGCCTCGGAGTTCGCCACCATGGCACGCGCGCGGCGGTGTATTCGCGCGTGTTTATACGCCTCTCGCAACGGCCGGCGTGTTTGACAACTTGGGCGGAAAACGCGACAGTTGAGCCTTTCGCATTGAAATGAGTCCCGGCCCGCTCTCTCGGCGCCGAACAATGACCTTTCTCGCGAGCTCAGGTTTTACGCGCGTTATCGGCAGTGTTTGCGAGAGAGCACGGCGGGGAATCTCGCGCGAGGTGTGCACGTCAATGCGCGCCCGTGTGTGTGTGTGTGTGCGTGTATGCGCGAAGGGTGCTATACAGCGCCGCTGTGTATACACGCCGGTAGAGCACAGCGAAGCGTGGACGTGCACACGCGTCCGTACGCGCGCTTCCAGAGAACTCAAAATCGTCGAAATAAGTTATCAAAAACCAAACTGAAAGGGAACCAGCCTGACTGGGGTATATTACGGCCTCGTTTCTGCAAGCGTTCGTGCTATACACCGGTGGTCTGGGGGGCCTACCTTGCGTCTCCCAACGAAGTTATATAGGGCCGCTTACTATAAAACGAGCATGATCACTTTCACCATTTTGGATTTGGAACGAAAAGCAACACAAAAAAGAGCTCCTGTATTTTGATTTAGTACACAATAAAGAACCCCAGATAATCATAATTAGTTCGGAGTGCCTTGTAATTACACCGTGACTTTGGCACGAGAGCCCCATAATGTGTTTAACTTAAGCCATTGTGCTGTTGGGATACGCTGCGCATCGTTGAATCATTATCTGTTTTCTTTTTCGTTCCTATTTTTCCCCCACTTGCTCTTGCTGATTCGGTAACCACGCCGTGAACCGAAGCACCGAGATAGAGAGAGAGAGAGAAACGAAGAAGAAAGGCAGGGAGGTTAACCAAGCTTGGCTCGGTTGGCTACCCTACAAGCACCTACGTACACGCTATAGCACTGGTTATCTTTTAAATGTGGCCTGGCGATGCATGCCTGTGGTAAATGCATGCCTACTATAATTGCTGCAGCAGGTAGTTGCCCAGTGTTGCTGCTTTACTGTAACATCGTGCAAAGCGCGTGCCACCTTACAGTGTAACGAGCGTGGCAATTCGACATAAGCAGTGAACGTAAATACAGAGAGGTCGCGCAGATACGGCGAAATAAAAGCTGTGGGGTGTATGCATCAATTTGTCGTCTGAGCAAATGCGTTGCAACCGGGGGGCAATTTTCATTGCAATAAATCATAAATCGAGTTACAAATTCCGTGCAACTTCAACTGACTGCAGGGCGGTGTTTCCTCCCGCATGCCCTATGTGATTTGGCATGTCCTATGTGATTTGACAGAACAGCGCTTGTTCTGTGTTACCTTTTCTTCGTCCCGTCCGTCTGCGCGCTGTTTTTTCCCACATTGGCATGTCCATTCCTCAGCTCTCCGGTGTTTATACGCAAAGCTCAGGTCAAGGAATCCTTGGTAACGTTGATATTACACCTTAGACTTCTGTTTGTGCCATAGCGATAAAATAGCAAAAGTTTCAGTAAATACAGGTGTGCTTGAATGAAAAAAAAAAAGACGTGGAGGACGTTTAAACTTCGCTTTTATGAGTGGAGTGCAATAGCGTTATGGCACCCAGTTCCCATCGCCTTCTCGATCGCTTGCAATACTTCGCTTGTCGGCAGACACCTCAACCGTAATAATAATAGGATCTGGAGTGAGTTTCACGTACCAAAACCACGATATGATTTTGAGAGACGCAGTAGTGGAGGGCTCCAGAAATTTAGACCATCTGGTGTTCTTTAAAGGGGTGGTGCCATCAAATTTCGAGGCTATAACAAGCCTGTTGTGGGTTTCCTCTGTATGCCAGGACACTCCAAACACGAAGGGTCGGACACAGCAAACGTTTAGAATATATTTTAATTCACTTCCAAAGCGTACCTAAATGTTCATTCTCCCGATCGAGACCCATTGCTAGCGCATCAAAACTGACGTAGTTCTATAGGAAAGACAACGAAACTTGTAGGGATGTCACACCAGATCTGTAGTGACGTGAGTGACCTCCGGACCTCCGCCACCTACGAAACGTAGGTACCGGCAAAGCATCGGTTGCTAAATCTCTCGCCGAGTTTCGATCACTTCCTGGCTAAGTGCAGCGCATCTTCGCGCGAGCCTTATGTGGTCACGTGACCAAGCTGCCTACACTGCTACGTCACTGCCCAACTTGGCGCCCAGAAACCGAAACCGAAAGTTGTCCACATAAATAAGGCGTTATTAAATTATTTAGAGAGAATACGTGAATCTTGGTGCGTGTATCATGCTTCCTAGAGCTATAAGAAACGCTTGCAGCGAATAACGCGCAAGCCACAAATTTGGTAGCACCACCGCTTTAACGTACACTGACATCGCACAGTACACGGGCCACTAGCATTTCACCTTCATTAAAATGCGACCGCCACGGCCGGGATCGAACCCGCTACCTTCTGGTCAGCAGCCGAGCACCATAACCACTACTTCATCGCGGCGAACGCACCTCAACTGTGTAGTGAGGGAAGGGACGCCTGTGCGAGTGACATTGGCCGTTGTAAACTCTCCTAGGGCGCCTATACACTGCAAGTGCAGTTGCGAGGTACCCGCTACACCACAATTCACCATTTTGCGAAGTAGCAAACTATGCGTCTGCAAGGCGAGACGCGCACCTGTGCGTAGCTGTACACTTTGTTGATGTGCTGCTGCGTGCATGCTGTTAAGCACGCAGCACCCCATCAACACTCTGCGCGCTGTTAAGATACAAGTCGGGCACTTTAGTAGCTACTTGCCTGGCATTATCGAAACACATTGCCCTGATGTTTGAGGCTTGTTAATAACTTTGTAAACCCTGTTCAAACACACTTGTGCACGCTGTTATAATGTCTCTTGTATACATATATGCAAGACGCCCACTTGTGAAAATAAATCAGCACTGGAATAAGATGGTAAGTTGGGCGAGCTGGTTGAAGTTCAGCTTTGATGTAGCAGAGCGTAAATAAACGAAGGACGAGAAAAAGAAGTGCACAGGAGTCTTGTGCATTCCTTTATCGTCCATTCGTTTAGTTACGCGCCGTTTCATCAAAAGTGAGTATTGGGAGTGAGCGCTTCGTCTACGTCTTTATGCTGTCCTTACGTTTTTTGTGAGCTGAAACACTATACGAAATGCCTACTTATACCCTTGCGATTTTTCTATAATATCGCGCGAGCGTCGACCCAGGATACGGTGCTTTCTAATATCGGCGAGAAGCAACCAGATCAGCGATACGACGATAAGCGCCACACCGGCTTTTCTGAACACTTGATTGCACAGACACGGCTGATATTGTGTACGCATCTTTAAGCAAACAGCGTTGCAGACGACGCTCGCACACGAGTGTGCTCTCTGCGCTTGCATATCATGTAGGAAATCTCGTTAGTTCTCGCCTATATTAGGTGTTACCATGTCCAGGAATCAACGCTCGCTCGATATTATTAAAAAAATTTTTGCAAGGGTGTACCTAAGCTAACATTCTTTTACTCTAAAACAGCATTTGAGAAGCGGCGCAGTACTTTTCCCCAAAACATTTTGTCGGACAGTGTGTCTTTTTTTTCCTTGAGCTTATTATTTTGGCACACTGTGCGCGCGGCCAGCATATATCCGTCTGTGCATCGATGACGCAGTAGAAAAGAATTTTCAATATGCCGGTATATTTTTGCTTTCTGCAAACTCATTGGGAAAGGATCAAGTGGCGACGAACGCACTGCGGAAAACATGCGGGCTTCGGAGAGGAAAATATAAACGGTGATACAATTCTTTATATAATAATAATAATAATAATAATAATAATAATAATAATAACAACAATAATAATAATAATAATAATAATAATAATAATAATAATAATAATAATAATAATAATAATATCTGAGATTTAACGTCCCAAAACAACCATATGATTATCAGAGACGCCGTAGGGGAGGGCTCCGGAAATTTCGACCATCTGGTGTTCGTTAACGTGCACTGACATCGCACAGCACACGGGCCTCTATCCATTTCGCCTCCATCGAAATGCGACCGCCGCGGCCGGGATCGAACACGCGACCTTCGGGTCACAATTCTTTCTCGTTGCTTGTGTAAAGCCGTGAAACGTTCGTTGAAGTAAAACAAAGGACGCACCTTCTCCTTTTCTCTCTCTCTCTCTCACACACGCGCACACACACACACATACATATACGAAGAGCCGAAGGAGAAACGGGAGCTGAGCGCGTGAAAATCGCCAGAAGGTAACAGGGAACACAAACTTAGCAGACCCAATGCATCAATAACGAAAGCGAGAGCCAGCAACCTCCACTTCACGTCACCCGTCCCGCTGTAGCCGCTAGTCTTGCAAGCACTTCGTGCACTACGGTGGGAGTTTGGGGTACAACAGGCTAGGACACACAAACACACATACTCATGGTCAGGGGAGCCCCAATCCCAGGCAATACCATCTGGATCCAGCAACACGTGAATCACACCCGAACCGTAGTACAAGACAAAGCAGTATCTGGCCGCCAGGCGCTGCAGGGGTACAACAGGACTGCATTGCCGAGCTTAACGGGCCGTGTACACCCTGATTCAGCCCAGAATGCACTGGTCCAATCCACCCCGCGAGGTGCCGCGTTTCACCGCGCACAGGCCGCAGCCCAACCACGAGCACCAGGAAGTTCCAACGTATATTGCGAGGTTTGCAGGGTGCATTAGGTGTCCGCCTCGGTGGATCAATGTGGCTAGGGTGCTCGGCTGCTGACCCGAAGGTCGCGGGTTCGATCCCGGCCGCGGCGGTTGCATTTCGATGGAGGCGAAATGGTAGAGGCCCGTGTACTGTGCGATGTCAGTGCACGTTAAAGAACGCCAGATGGTCAAAATTTCCGGAGCCCTCCACTACGGCGTCTCTCATAATCATATCGTGGTTTTGGGACGTAAAACCCCACATATTATTATTATTAGGGTGCATTAGGTGCAAAGGATTCCAGGAACATCCACCACAGATATATAAGCTTGAATGCAGCTTTTCAATCCGCCAAGAAGTTCTTTTTACCCTCTCGGTTAGTTGTAGGACCAGATGTTGGCTTTTGCAAGAATACTATATACACAGAATTGTTAACCGGTGTACGAAACGCGGCTTCCACACACCAAGGACACGTATAAATATCACCTATTCAGTCGTCCAATAGTTCGAAGACCACACAGGTTGACCATACATTTGATGGGGGTAATAGCGACTTGGCTGATTCTCTTCGCTTTGTTCAAAATGCGAAACAGCGCGATTTTTTCTAGCAAGCGCAAGTCCTTAAAACTTATCATCCACAATTTCTCATTTTTTTATCATATGCAGTTAATTGCATAGGCTGCTGTTCAGTGCTCCCCTATTTTATTCTTCTTTTTTTTTATGTCGGAAAATCGTTCACTTAGGGCTTAATCATCGCAGAGTTGTTCTGGATTCTCGAAACCTGCGCGTACACTGCGCCCACAGTGTATCACGTTACGTGTAGCTAGACATTATTTCTATTTGGACTACCAAAAACGTTGGCTGCATGTGCCGCTAGGGTAGACTATGTTCACAGTGTTGGTTGGTTGGTTGGTTGGTTGGTTCCTTATTGTTTTGGCGCAACCCACGTCGGGGGATAGGCCATGAAATCTGACGGTGTCTTGCTTAAGAGACAAATTCACATTACTGGAGGAAAGGGTTGAAAATGAATTGCATTACAGATTAGTATTATAAACTCTCGAGATTGGTGCGGTAGCTGAAAAATACGTCATTCTCTTTTTCTTTCTTGTGCTGCTTTCAGAGGGGTCCTTTCCGTAGCTGATAAGTTACGCAAGAATGCCGACGAAACCTGGCAGGAGTATTGTCTGGTGCAGCATCCCTGTTCGTCTGTTGTTTGTAAACAAACATTTTTATTGCTTTGATCTATAATGAATAACATTTCTCACATATAATTAATAGAGGCGACTACTACAAGAGCTCACCATGGTAATGTCGTCTAACGTGTTTCTCGCCGTTAAGCTTTCAACCAGACACGGAAACACGTCAGGTTTGCAGCAGTAACTACGGGGACGGAATCCGCGCTAAAGTTTCTGCCTACGTCTGTCACATAAGATACAGACAAAGCTAAAGTTCTCATCCATAGCCTCTGTCAAATCATCAAGATTTAATTGGTATATTTGGACACCATTGTCGCATATGTCACCAAATACAAAAATAAGCAGCAACAGTTCTGCTTAGAGATGCCATGTATGCTATGGAAGCAACATGCGCCCTCAGTCCAAAGGCCCAGGCAGTGGCGTAGCCAAGGGGGGGGGGGTTGGGGGGGGGTTCAAACTCCCCCCGAAATTTTTCAGTTTTGCTTGCGTATATATGCACGCACACATACAAACGCACGCACGAACATACATAAAGTATGGTTGAACACCCCCCGAAAAAAATTTCTGGCTACGCTACTGCCCAGGTATAAAATACCGCATAATCAATGCGGCAACGATAATCAGTACTTCGCCCGTTTAACAAGCATTCGTCATTCCTTTTATGTGTATCGAAGCGGGAAGCTTTGTCACCGATTGAGCCGGAAATAAGAATCAATGCCTCGTGAAGCCATGGACGCTCAATTCGACTGTGTGGACGCTAACGTAACAGTTCTCAGACGTCGCGCCGACGGCGCTACCTATCCCGAATGAGTGAGTGTCGAAACACTGGAACAGCGGCTACTGGGCTAGAAAGCACGGTATCCGGTATAGCACGGTGCGCACTGCGGTGTGCTCTTTCTCTTCGGCGGTGAGTCTTCCGTGCTTGGCGAGGCCTAACAGCAGCGGCAGCAGCAGCAACAGCCCGCTCCCTCCCCGCCAGATCCTGGGTGGCGCTTCTCTCATTTCGCCCTGACGAGTGCCCAGCCAGGCGTGTGCACCTGAGGCCACGTGGTCCTGTCCCGCCTGTGGTGGCCGTGGTGGGAGATATCACTCCGAGGGATTCGATTAGCCACCCCTCACAGGCGCAACACCCCTCTGTCCTCGCTAGAGGCATTAGTACGTGGTGGGAAGCATGCTAAGGAGCGATGCTTGCAGTGTCCCTATAAGATCACTGTGCTTCCAGAGCGGCCATTTGTGGCCTCGTTTCGCGCCAATAGCTGAAATGATCAGCCGATTAGTGCGCTTTTTGGCTGCGTGCTTATACACGGAATGCACAAAGGTGCGACACTGGGTTAATTGGTATTAGATCAAGTAGTGTAAGAAAGCGAGAGAAACGACGGAGCGTACATTTTATGTTGGGGTTTTCTCAGTACTCGTTGACTGGAGGCTTTCAGTGTCTTTTGTATGAGCCCTCGTCATATTTTATAAGTTTAGAATTTCTCGGCACCCTTAATATTGTCATTTGATACTTCAGCTCGCCATGTGTGGAGTTATAAATTTGTTATTAGGAAGTATAAACCAACATGGAACAATGCAAAAATATGGACAGCTGGCAGTACCTATACACTTCTTTATTCCATCTATCTGTGTCATCCTTCTTCCGCTCTTTTTTTTTTATCATGTGTGATCCAGCTAGCTCGGCAACATCCTGACCGTATGTTGCACTGTTCGTATGTTGCATCGCTGTTGGTGTTTCTACGTCTGCTTTGGCTTTACCCTAATTTTAAGTGTCGTTATTTCTCACGCCTTCAAGCACGCACACGCACACACGGTACACTCTCCGTTGTGCAGAACCACCTCGTTCATCCGAAACGGAATTGCTCTTTTTTTAACTTCTCACAAGCACAATCGGGTCTCCAAGCAAAGTGAAACGTGTGGAGGGAGAACCATTTTGTTAACACAATTAGTAATGTCAACAGGGAGCGCTTCTTTAAAGAAAGAGAGTTCTCCGCACACGGTTCGGTTGAACTAAAGAGTGATATGGTTTCGCTCAGTGCGAAGTTGCAGGATGTTAATCTCGTTATACATATGTGACTGTTCAACGATGCCCGGGGCCGCCTGTGCTTGAACGCAGACAATGACGGTGCGTGCTTCAAAAGTAAAGAGAGTAAGGGAAAGGGCGAAGAAGAAGCGTCGAGAGACGGAGAGGAGCCCGGCGCTGCAGCGAGGTTCTGGCCCGGACAGCTTTTTGTGATTTCGATTAGGTAATGCCTCTTCCTTTGCGGAACATGTTTGGCAGTTTTATCTGGTTCCCTCGGCGTACGCACGTATAGCGGTTGGCCACTAATGAAAAATCAATACTCGGGGTCGGCCCCCTTCTTTTCGAGATGGTGAGGAACGCCCGGAGTCGCAAACGCTCCCGGCCTCTACGTATTTGTGTTCATTTTGTATACATACGTGAGCCTCGGATCAAAGCAAGTACGCTACGCGTTGATGTATATGTACATCCGCACGCACCGAAGCACGCACGCAACATGCGCAAATAAGTATAAACACAAAACGTAGACGATGCAAGAGCTCATCATAAAACTGTGAGTTATGGGTCTCGTTTTAACTCTACGAGCTCGACATTTGTTTGGGCATCGGGGTGCTTCCACGTAGCAATCTCTACACAGTTCACTTACTTTGCGTGATAAAGTGCCTGCTTTTACGTTCAAAATGGAGTAAACTTTAGGTTGTTCGGCCGTGGAAAATGCGCAGAGTTATTACAAGAGTCTGTTGAAAATGAGCCTGATGACTATAGAAAACATAGCGATAAACTTCTAACGACGTTCCTTTTGCTTGTTTTTGATGCAATAGACGAGGACACAAATATTAGCTTCTGCAACAACAATTTCTATCAAATGGAGAATGTTGTGTGCTTAGCTCTTCGGCAACAAATATTCCCATGTCCGGCGGTGCATCGTAGGTGATTATTAGGGCGATGAAATAAAAAAAAAAAAGAGTACCTCCACGACTACGTGCATTCGTAAACAGTACAATTTGACACCCATGGCTACTTATCTCTTCAAACGACAATGGATCTCATTCTGCACCGCTGAAGAGTCGTGAAGAGAGATAGGGGCTGAAAGAAAATTGGTATAGTATGAAACACCTTCAATTCCGGCAAGAAAATTCGAATTGTGCTCCTTCAAAAATTAGTTTATCAGAAAAAGGAAAATTACTGTGCTTCCGTGTGAAACCAAACACACTAAAAGCATTATCTTTATGTTTACCAGGACCAGAACACTTCTTTTCAATGCTCGTATATATACGCATGTTAACGGAAGGAAGTAAGCCTGGTCGAAATTTCCGGAGCCCTCCACTACGGCGTCTCTCATAATCATATCGTGGTTTTGGGACGTTAAACCCGAGATATTATTAAGGAAGTAAGCCTTCGATGTTGACATTTCAAACTAGTTGAAACTCGAGGAAATTTTTCAGACGGGAATTTTTCGAAAACGCTGCCCACTGAGTTGCGCTTGTCTGTCGAGGTGAAGTTCTACAAGTGATGAAACAGGCAATACCCAAATTTAATTAGAGTGAACGCAGAAGAGTGAATTTTTTCTTCAAAGATATTTTGGTGCAACGTCTGCACGTAGTCAGGCACGCTTTAATCGACAGGAGGATAGTACATTAAATCCCGTCCATTGAGAACGGGAACACTTGATGACAGAGATGATGGACCAATTCTAGAACAGGTTCACTTGGGCTTCACGTGTTATGCCGTGGAAGAACATCAGTAGCTAACGCTGGCGATTTCGTGATTGTCAGAGGTTTGGCCCCGCGGATAAAAGCTGTCGCAGTACCGCGTCGATGCAATATACCTTAGAGGGGCCCTGCAACACTTTTCCTAGTAATCATCAAACGGCACACTACAAAATCTTATTGCCTCAGGAATCGACAGCTGCCAAAATGTTCAGAATCCGTCAAGTACGAGCGGAGTTGCAGGGATTTATTCAAGCGCTTTCTCTCTCCTTTCGTACCAGCGGGCGCGTTGAAAGCTACGCAGGGAGGGGGGATGACAAGGGGGGCAAGAAGATGCGTTCCTTCGTCAGCGCGCGTCCTGAACTTGAGCCCTTTCTTTTCTTTCTTTTTTTCTTCGAACGCACGGCTTACTTTCAGTGTGATCGCGAGCGCGCATGGGGGGCACGTGGCGGCATCCCGCGGCGGCTACGGTAACTATGCAGCTCACGATGTTCAAATCAGCCAATATCCCGGGAATATGGGTTCATGGCGCGGTCATTTAGGTTAATGGTATCATTTGTCGATAGCAGAGGGAACTATATTTACTTTGATAATTAATTGTAAATTCCAGGCCGCGTGCTGCGCTATGTTTGGGCACGCGCTCTCATGAGCCTCGACTGCCGATGGGCAGCGTTTTCTGACCATGCTCAAAAAGTGTTGCAGGGTCCCTTTAAGAGGACCACAATACCATACGTTGAAATTCTGTCTGTCAGCCAATTTTTTTTCTTTCAGACATTTTTGTCCTCCATGAGCTAATTATGCCACTTTATGTATCTTAGAGTCATTTTATTCTATCCTGTGTCTCGATTTACTCGCGCACGAACTTCGAAAATGCCCGATATATTCCACTGTCTCCAGTCTCCAGTGATCTACAATCTTTACGAGATTATCATTTTGGTTGCTCAGCGAGGACGAGCAGCCAGCCCGAAATAAAGACACGTACCCCTTCTTCAATTATCCCCACACCACGTCTCCCCACACCACGTAATTTCTGTACTCCATAGGATACCTAGCATTAAAGGACGCAAGAAAACCGCCACCTGCTCAGCCCCCTCTTCACAATAGAGAAGGTTGCCTCGTCCCGCTGAATAAAGTTTCTGGCAACACTGCTGGTGTCTGTGTGTGTATTTGTGAGCGTCGCAACGTAGATATTCTTCATAAAATTACGACGTCAGATGTAACAGCCTGCGGCTGTCGAGTATAGCAGCAAGAAATTATTAAAGTATTCTGTTTATTTTTCTCGAACTCCATTTTCTTTTCGTTTTTTTTTTTACCTGCGCGCATTCACAGTCATGATTCTCTGATATAAAGCTTCAATCTGGGATTCCCGTGAAACAATGCGCTGATCTCGTTGCATGCTGCATTAAGAGAAGCTCGTTTTTCTGAATTTGCGGTTAAGGAACCGTATCGTCTTTCACATCCGATGTTTATGAAGCAACATCTATAATTATCTTTTTTCACTGCAAGCTGCTTTGTTGTGCCTGTAACACATGAGTTTTAACAGAACTAGCGTAACGTAGAAAATAAGTGCGCAAAGTGTCTTCTTTTTGACAGCCTTGGTGACAGCAGAAGTTCCAGACACAGATCGCAGACAGGGCTCCTCTGGCACTTGACGGAAGTTGCCAGAGTTGTAGATGCCTTAAGCCGCCGTACACGACTTCAGCGGCACCAAATCTCGGCCTGAAAGTTGGCTTTTAGTCCACAAATCTCCCAGTAGATGAAGTGGGGACGAGGACAGGCGGTATACTAACCTGATCTACGTCGTCCTAGATAGAATTTGGTCGTCGTGCTGTCATTCCACGCAAGATAAAGAAGATAGGTCGCTGCATCAGAGGGAGAAAAAATGTAACGTGAGGTTTACTCGCGTGTGTGCTATGGTGTAATCGGTACTTCTTTGTTCTAAAGTGGAGCACGTCTAGCGAAATGGAAGGCGACTGCTACGCGACAGCCGTGACGTCTATCTAAGACCACTTACCTGGATATTCGTGGGCTGAGCTTAGACGACGTAAACACTTGTCATTTAACTGGAATCGATAACATTGAGTAAGAACGACGGGTGTCGGGAGCGTCTTGCGTGGTGACGTAACCGACAGCTTGCGGCGGCAAAAGAAATGAACTAGAAAGAAATAAAACATTCTTGCGGCAAATTTGAAAGTAGGCGGCGCTAGTTCGAGACGTCTTCGCAGCAGCGACCAATGAAGCTAAGAAAGTAATATAGCTTGCTTAACTTGGAAGCGATTTCTTCTGTTCAAAGAGCGTTTTCTGCCTTCGCAGCAACGACGGCTGGCTTTCGCACTCCCGTGGCGTCAAAATTGGGAAAATAACATGACCTGATTGCTCAACTTACTTCGCAAGACCTCCTTTATCCCTGCAGTAAAAGCCCTCTAACGGAGTGGCCCCGTCGAACGCCGGAGGTCGTCTCTCCATTCCAAAGATTGGCCGACCCGGGGGGCAAATAAACTTAGTCCCTTATTGTCTCGATAGCGGCGTCATGTCTTCGGGACGTTGTCTTTCGAGTATCCCACGATCTTTCTCGGGCGAGGACGTTCCTAATGTTGTTTCCAGGTTGACGCGCGCCCGCTGAAGGAGAAGCGCGTATAAGGTACGGAGCAGGAAAAGAAAAAGAGAGGGGGGAGGCTGATTTGGGGCACTGAAGAAACCGAGGAAGGTGATCGAAATGTGCACTACATAGTCCTGTTACTCGCGAAAGAGCGATGACTTCCTGCACGACGTGGGCGCCGATTGATTTCTGATCCTATCTCGCGAAAGCCGACAAGCGGGGAGGTGTTCTCCGCTTATCAGTGATTTACGACGTCTCCTAAGCCCGGCAGCCGGCTGACCTCAGCCCGTGGAGACACTTTAGATGCTGGCAAGGCGTCGCTCGAACTTTTCTGAGAACGCCGTTTCTCTTGTCGTTCACGTTTCACTGTTCTTTCACTTGTAGTTCGATTTAGACGCATTCTTTCTCCGGCATCGCTCTTAGTTCAGGTGTCAAACAAGGAAAGGTAAGGCACGTCGTCGAGTGGCAGTTTGAATTATTCTCCTCACGCGGACTTCCGATGACAGTCGCAACCGCACGGACGCCTGTTACTTTTATTCTCTCCCGCCCTTTATCGGTCTCATTTCTCGCAAAGTTTTGATCTGCCCTTGTCTAAGACCACACGTTCTTGATTTCAGGAAGAAAAAAAAAAAGAAGTTAGAGTGGCGGCAAACATGGCGCTTTCCGCTAAGTGCATTATGGTGTCATTCGTCGACTTTATCAGGGCATTAGTTTTGAGTGGCATCAAAGCTGCGGTTCATTGCTTGAGTTTATATAGGGATAGTGTCATTTTTTAGAAAGAAAGAAGAAAAAAGAAGGAAGAAAGGTAGGAGAGAGAGAGAATAAATTGTAGAGAAGGAAATACAGGGAGGTTAACCAGTCCAGGATGACAGGCTTGCTACCCTACACGTGGGAACGGGATGGGGGGAGATGGAAATAGGGAGATGAAAGAATGGAAAGAGAGAGAAAGGATAGCACATAACACAACACACTAACACAAACACGCAGTCAATCACAGTCCATCACTCCGGCGTGGTACGCGACATCACTGTCACAGCCGTTTGTCCAAGTCCGTTTTTCTCAAAAACCTCAGTAGTTCCTGGGTCGCCTTCAGCTGCGATGTCCTCTGTCGACGACATGCAAGAATAGATTCAACAGACATTTGTCTATTGTCAAGGTGCGCTAGAACGGACGCCAGTGACTGTCTCTGAACATTATAGACCGGACAGTCACACAGGATGTGGCGCAGCGTCTCCTCGCAACGACAGGCATCGCAGAGAACGTTGGCGGCCATTCCAATGCGGAAGGAATAAGATTTCGGGAATGCCACACCTAACCATAAACGATAAAGCAGTGTGGCCCCTCTTCTGCGAAGTCCAGTTGCCAGCTCTTGAAGGCACACAGGAAGATACCATACCACTCGCAAAGTCTGACGCTGTCAGCAGACTTCGAGGGTTTGCGCAGGAGATCACGCTCTCACTATGGTGCCCACCAAGCAGCCAGACTAACCAGACCAATCGCCAACACCGTCTGCGCTCTTTGATGCATCTCTATATGCCAAGGTAGAAGAATAACCAAGAAAACGCCTAGCCAGCAACTATAGGCACATGGGACAGTAAAAAACGGCTATGTCAGAGTAAAGTGGCACCAGATGAATCGTGCACAATAGTGCGACAATACAGAAGAATTCAGATCATTGCGGTCACATTAAGCTGCCGTTTTCAACCGAAGGATGAAAAATGCTTTATGGAGGCGCATCACAAGACCCACACGTGCAGCGTGTGGGTCTAGTGATATACAGAAGCGATTCGTCGAGACGACACATTAAAATGACGTCACGACAACGGCACCCACTGGATTGCATCAAAGAGCACGCATCGCATTCGGCTGTCAGCAGAAGCCAGAGACCGAAGGTGTAGAGACATCCCGGCAGAATGAATGTCACGTCCTCCAAAATCCTAAAAAATACCATAACAGAGCGCGGCAGGTATTGTAGGCAGAAGCCTAGGATATTTTCGGGCTCAGGTGCTCGTATTGGCCGGCGCACCTAGCATCAAATTTCCCTGCAGTGGTATGCCTCGTACTATGAATATCTCTATTCAATTTTTGTTTCTGTATAGCTTTTTGTTAACGCACAGTAGACTCAGTCATTCAGGTATAATTATTATGTATGATTGACACTTAGGTTTGTATGATGCCTGCAAGAACAGCGTACAACGTCAGATTGTGAGTGTAGCCTAGTTGCGCAGCGTTCATATTTCTACATGTTAACACTATAGGTCGCCTAAATCGACTCGTAAGAAACCTTTTAAACACGTACTCGTATGTACAACTGTCCTATAACGTACAGTCGCGCTCAATATGAGTTGCAACACGCAGGCGGTGGTTAAAGTGACCCCAAGCCTGAACAATGAAACCGACAAACGTTAAACTGGTTCAGAAAGTACCGCTAACTGAGAGAGTTTAATCCACCAATCTTTTTTTTTCTATTTACGTGCCGATTTGCAGTGTTCGCGCCACTTTGAGCACAGACAGCGTGTTGCAACTCATATTGAGCGCGACTGTACCTCATTTATGCCTCATTAGATAAACTCGATGGATGGAGCAGAGCTGACTGTTGCATACTTCTGAAAAGTTCACCGCAACTTGCTCTTCTTATAAGAAAAAACCACTCGAGCGAATACCGGGTGCACTCATTACGAGTAGGAGTGATCGATGAAGGCCTCGGCCCGTCCTGCGTTCACTCTGGACAGTGAAACGAGCCGACGTACTGGCAGGCCGTCTCCTTGGAACGCGGCACCTGACAAAGCTCAGTGCGACGCTGGGAACCTTGTGATATGGCACAGTGTGCATACGCGGGACAAGCCTCCCACATTAATGAATATCAGGGTCTGGATAATCGCACGTCGACAATACCACGGTACGTACTCATTTAGCAAGAGAGAGCGTTCGGCGTCCATCACATTTTGTCACCAGTGCTAATACATGATATGCTAAGACTGTAGATAATCTCCCGAATGGAAAAAAATTGTAAAACATTCAACAACGATTGTCAATGTCGGTGATTAGCCGAGCGCCTCAAGAAAGCTATTCGCCATAGCTAAAAAATGCTGCTGTCGAGGCACATTTCTTGCAGTAAAATATTTATTGTTACACTGTTTAATTCCTTCCCCGCTAGCGCTCATGCCGTTGGAGCAGTGCTAGTTTCCAACCTCACAAACCACCATTCAAATCAACACCGGCCGCCAAAAAACTGGCAAGGTTTATGTAATGCCTTGGAAGGTGCGCTTCTGCCATTCGTTGCTATATTTACAAAATTATTATTTTCATTTGTGTTCTATGAATACACAGTACCTTTGTGTTTAAAACTCGTTTTCAAATATATGTAAAGAATGGAGCCACTATACTCCAGCTTAATTAATGTCACAGTATGGATTGTTCTGCTAACACAGAGCTTCTTGCTGGCAGCCATATCAACATATGATGATGTGAGCCCGTTTACATTGTGCTGCAACCAAAACAAATGCATTAAAAGCTCGTTCATTCGATTTTCAAGGGACCGGAAGAAATGTACGAATTAACCAAATGCCAAATTATCGAAAGTACCAAGAAAACAATTAATGTCTTTGTTACATCAATGCATTTTCATTCTCTCGATGAATAAGTAAATCCAGTACTTATTTTGCATGAGAGAAGTGTAAAGCAAGCAAATTTCATCATTCCCAACTTCGTTCGCAATGTAACCACGGCTCAAAACCACAAACGAAATCGAAAACGAAGCAAGTTTGCCGCCGCCGCTCAAGCCTTGGTCGCCAACAACGCGATTATGGTATAAACTTGTGAATGGCGGACCACGCGTTTCTGAAAGCTCGCGCCCGTTTAGGTTGCTCACAAAGGCGGTTTTCGCCACCCTTGCGTCACGTATTTGCGGCGCTTCGTTCTTGGTGCCTGCGAGGATGGTCTGAATTAACCGGGTTGCGGCCAAATATATCCGAATCAACGACAGTTTCATGCCATTAAACAATACATACGCTTGCCGGAACCAAAGAACACGTCCGAGTTATCTGACTTTCTTAATTAATCACGGTCAAACTAATTAGCTTCCACAGTATACGTAAAATAAGAAGGTGCCAAGATTTGCACGGCACCCTTTCATGAAATTTAAGAAGAATGGTCACCTAACACCCCTTAGAGAATACAACAGAGTCAAAACTGTGCGCCACTTCACGACGCCAGCTTGTCTTACATGCCGACTAAATTTTTCTTGCATATTACCCACCGACGTGGCATTACCACGCTTACTCACTTACACATCATTTGGAGAGATGCAGCACAACTATAAAATTGGCGCTTAGGCAAGTGACGTTTCTTCGGGAACGAAAATATGAGTTTCGGTATCCACCGGCATGCCGACATGTGTCGATGTTTTAACAGCGTTAGAGAGCCTGATTCTCGGATATTCCTGTCTCGGTTGTGAGCGAAAAATCGGCGTTGCCCGTGAGCGAATATTCCAGATATATGTAAATAAATAAATAATAAGAACTGCGGCTCGAGTGGCCTTCTGCGTGGCCTTCTGCATGGCAGAAGGCCACGTTGAAGCCACGCTGAACCAGGCTTCTGCGTGGAAAGCAGGTGTTCAACCACAGAGCCACGCCATTGCTTCAAAATGTTCCGAAAAAAGCACTATATAAAAGTCATGTATGGAAATGAGTCTCCCTAACGCATGTAATATTGCGTGGCTGAAGCGTAGAATCGCACCAGGCGCCAGAAAATGTCGATTGCACAACGAGTGGGGGGATTTAGAGGCACACCCATTACAAAGCCTTTAGACATATTTAATCATCATCAGCAGAAAAAGCTTCAAGAAAGTGAGCAGCTGCGCAGGTGCACGTGTTACCTTACGGACACGTTGTGGCTACTGCTTGCTGAGCACGATCAGTTTCCATTTCGCCCTTAAAATTCAATTATGAATATCTGGAATTTCGCGCAACTTTCGTGATTTAAAAATAAAATGGGTATGTCATAAATTGACACGCACTACAACTTTCGAAATACACAACCGCGCTTAAGTCAATAATTAAAAAGTTAATTAACATGTTTTGTAAGCTATTCAAGTATTTCCGCATCCGTATAGAGTACGTGTGCGAAAACGACTGGAGAGTGACCATGGAATTTTTATAAAAAATATGTATTGTCTAAAAGATACACCTAGCATATAGAGCATGAAGTACACAATAACATATTGATATGTTATAGATAAATTTCCTGGCGACGAGTGCCACAGTTAAATCCAAAAACATAGTCCAGGAACACTTTGTTTTGTCTTTTTCATTTTATAACCAGTGGCCTGGCGCGTGCCCACCTAATGGGTACCTCTTTAACACTACCTGAATACGCTTCACCAGTCAGAGAGCTGTGATCAATAAAGAACGTTATTATTATTATTATTATTATTATTATTATTATTATTATTATTATTATTATTATTATTATTATTATTATTATTATTATTATTATTATTATTATTATTATTATTATTATACGCTTTATAGTTACTGCGAAACAAGCCACATTACTCGCCTTTAACAATACGCTGCTGTGAACCTTTATAATGAGTACGACTTCCTGTGCAGAGCTCCTAATGTTTCTTCTAATATTATTTATTTTTGTCATCGCTGCAAGCTCAATGAATATGCTTCTTTCCGGGATTTTCGATTTCATAATAAATAAACAAATAGATCTGAATTGGTAATTTTCTAAAGTGAAACCTCGCATAGACAACTGTCCACCTTTACCCCGTTGGCCTATAACCTAAGTAACTGCATATGCGTACAACACATTTTTTTATGTATTCGCTTATCACTTTCTGTGCTGGCTCCTTGTGAAGAGAGAGAGAGAAGGAAAATAGGAAAGGTAGGAAGCACTATTAGATTCGAAAATGGGTATCATGTCCTTAACTCTCAAAAACTGGAAGCGAAACAAGGTAAGAACAGAGAAAAGCACGATCTAGGTCACTCGTACACGTGCGTTCCCGCCGCCGAGTGCCGGTCCGAGTGAGTCGATCGGTTCGCTTTTAAGTGCTCCCCTCCGGCCCTTACACACCGCAGACCGCTCTCAATCACAGCGAGACAACCGAATATTTGCGGCAGTCACTGCCGATACCGAACGGTTCTCACGATCACCGCACGGCACGCACGACGTCTGTACAGGGCGCGCACAACTCTCTTCGAACCGGAGCTGTACAAAATGTTTCTAACTGCCGGTTGAAGTTAGATACGATACAAAGAAAAGGTGGGCGATTGACCAAAGGGCAGAGAAAACCGCGCGCGGGAGGAAGTCAGCCAAAAGGAGAGACAGGAAGGCGTCGCGCGAAATGTCGGGCTGTGTACTGGGGAGGCTGTAGGAGCCGCGGCTTGCGTCGGCCCGGAGCAGCGATCAAGGCAAGTGTTTCGCGATCATCGCCCCTTTATTTCGCTTCGACGGGACACCGCTCCGTGGCGAGCCCGGGCTCGGAGAGTGCGCTGACAAATGGCTTGTCGGCCCTAATGGTCGCATCAGAGAGACAATCCGGTGTCCGCTGAGAGAATCGCCGAGCAGCCCGCACTGCCGCTGCCGGGTCGGGCCGCTGCTAAATTTATGTCCAGCGTCGGCGTGGCGCCACCGCGGCGACGAATTGGCCGAGATTCGCGAGGAGACGCGACTGCCGCGGCGCGCGCGCGCTTCTTTCCCGAGACCAGCCGGCGACGCACGCTTTTATTTATTTATTTATTTTCCATCTTGTTGTCTGTACGAGACCTAGGCTCTTTCTCTCTCTCTCTTTTCCCGCCCCACCCAGCACGCGTGCTCAGATAGTAAGCGCGAACAACGAAAAATATTTCCCTACGCCACCGCTGCACGAAAGCTGAATCACCGCGCTCCGGTGTAGAGTCGCATCCGACGGAGCACGGAGACCAGAGAGAGAGGGAGATACTTTAGACGTGTACGAAGGAGAAGCAGTCGTACGTTTACTCGCGTGAGCTGGTTGCGCACTTGATAGGCGCGTTCGTGACCGGATAGGGGTCGGCTATGCGATACCGCTCACTGAGCTGGAAAGCGACATGCACGCAAGAACTATAAACGGTGCTCCAATGGAAAACGTCAAAACAAGCCTTCATAACATAGGCCTACTATTCATTCTGAAACGATGGAAGAAGAAACAAATTGAAACAGCGCTTGTGCGTGAGAGAGCTCTCCGCGAGAGTACAGGCGTGTTCTCACTGATATAACGCCGGAGCGCAATTACAGCTATACCGCCGCAACGCTATTTTATGATGCAAGACGATGCTAAGCAAGAAGGCGGAGACGTGGAGATCAGCGTCGTAACGTTCAAGAAGAACGCACACGATGCTGCAGAGAGACGACTGTACATCCGGTTTCTGAAAGTACCGCGGTGCTTCCTAAATATTTCACGAGGGCAAGTAACAGAAAAACGTAGTCAGCATATTTCACATAAATAAGAATTCATGATTCACTAAACTAACGCATCCTTTTCAGTTGTTCTCATTGCTGAGAGAAGAGTACACATAGACTGCACGTAACTGGGAACAAACCCTGCAGCTCAGACTACGCTATAAAGAGTACGGCTTTCTTGCTCTCTCTTTGGGCCATTTGAGTTGTTCTAATCGCGAGTGAGACTACAAGAAAACTAGAAGCAAAAATTCGCTGCACTGTGCTGCGGGAACTATTTCTATTATTTCTCTCTCACGCTTTAGCGGAAGGTATAAAATTGGTGGGCCCCTCTAGACCCCCCCCCCCCCCCTCCTGAACGATCGTTAAGCAAGTTTAGGTATTGCAATGTAGACAGAGGCAGCGGGGTCACGCATGGGTTTCACGAAATTCGAGGCTCGCGCACAACGTCAAAGCAAAGAAGCGGTGGCTACTGGCGGATAAAGACTTACAAAGACTTGCCAGCACCTTGGCCCCTTGTGCGCCGCATTTCTTATGTGCACAAGTACCAGCCAGTATAGAATATATGCGATCTTGGAGCGCAAGATTGTTGTAAATAACCAAGCCGGCCAGCGGGCAGCCTGCCAACCATCTAACCTGCACCGCATCACCGATCAGTGCACTTGAATCTCAAATAATTATTCTTTTTCTTTTTTTTTTAGGCCTGTTAGTCTTTAGGCTACTTCACTGTCTGTTTAATGCAGCTTAAAACGTGACCCGAGTGGATGTTGCTCACGAACTGCTCCTTGAACAAGAACGATCAGCCGATCCTGACATTTTAATACTCCAGTAATACGGACAGTCAGGTTGGAGTGGCGACAAACAATTATAGTAGGTCAACTTGGAAAATATCTTCTTGGTCTTTTTTTTTTTTCCTGTTTTCTCTGCTGAGAGCTTTGCCACCTGGTTATAACCCCGTGCGTGCGTAAGGTGCGAGCTCCGTGATAGGGGAATGTGCGAGAAACAAATGCGCCGCACCTCTACGTTCCAAGCGCTTGACACACCCTGTAGGGAACTTGCGAGTTGACAACAAACTTCACGGGCCCGACGAAGCCCACTTTCATTTTTTAATAAAGGAGGCCGCCCACCACAAGGAACGCCTTTGTCCCCAGCGCGTCGATCCGGTCAGCTAAGCCGGCGCCGTAATTAATAGCACCGCCAGCCTCCCGCCATTCAAGGGGATCCCGGGAGCGGGCCTTGGAGGCAACGGGGAGTGCCGCACAAGTCTCCAAGTGGAAGCGCACGGAGCTCTTCGCGTCGCATGTTTCAAGGGGCGCTAAATGAGCCTGGAGATGAGTTATTGTTTTCGGGGACCTCTTAAAAGGTTGTTTGAGCGCGGGTTAGAGGCATCTAAGTGCTTCTAACGGACCCTCGCGTTTCCTCTTTTTTCTGTTTACGCACTGTGCGGTATTTCCTTCTCTTAGCCTGCAGCCAGTGCGAAGCCACCTTTCCCTTCATTGTCTTCCCAGCACTCGCTTGTCATGACGCGGCGACTAAGTCGAAAAGTTTTTGCACCGACCCAACATGCATGTGCTTTAGTCTCCTCTGTCGGCGTCAAATTCACCAACTCCAGCGCCCACTTTTTCATCCTTTGCCTGCAGACGAGTATTACAATAATGAATGCGACTAAAGCTAACCGGTAACTTGTAGGACGATAATGTTGATTGCTGCAAACGGATCTGTTCTTACAGTGGCAAATTCAGAGAGCCCCCTCCCCCCCGCTTCATTCCGTGCCGTCCGAAGAAATGTTTCGTTAGCAAAGGCCTGTGTAGCCGCAATTTTAAAGGAGCACTGACATTAAATTTCAAAGTCGAGATGTGTCCTTCATTCGATTGCTCGGTATGCATAGGTCGTCTTGGCCAAATTTGAATGCCGTCCGTCGCGTGGAAGTTATTTTATTTCGAGGGCAAACAGCGTATGAACGCTCAACGGAAAACTGAATGCCCTGCGACATCGACACTAGTGCAACGTGTGAGGTGTGAAAGAATCACACTTGTGACGTACGCTAGTGATACGCTAGTAACAATGACGTCGACGGTCTGAGTGTGTTTGTTGTGGCGCCGACGCCCGGCGATGGTCTCAGTAGTGGCTCTCCTTGCTGCGTTGATCTGTGCGTGGGGTACATCGTGTCGCATCGACTGATTTGTCGTGTGCGAGCGCGAGTGCGATCATTCGGAGCGACACAGTACGTGCCAGAATGTCGGGGAGCCGCTGCGTAGTGCGAACCTTCCCGTCGAGGCGCGGAAAAAGTGGAAAAGTGCGTGTCCTTTCATGCATTTCCAAGCCTCGAACCTCAACGCAGGCCAGTGGGTCGCTTGTTGATGTTGACCGCGACGACGGCGAGGACGACGATGTTGACGACAAAGACATGGCTGCACGTATGCTCCTAGCAGACGAAATGTCAGTGATGTCAGCTGGACGTGACGTCACCTTTTTTTGTGGCAGAAGAATCAGCTGGGGAGCGGCCCCGACGTGGCCGCGAGGTAGCGCTACCAGCACTACAATTTGGCGGGTTTTTCTCCCGTTTTGAATCGCGTTCGATACCGGATATATTAATCAACATTACTGGTACTTATTCGTCCCTCCGCTGCATTTTGAGTCGAGAATCGTTACTTGGGGGGTCGATAGCTACTCGCGGATGCAAAAAAAAATCCACATGCGTAAATTTGATGTCAGTGCTCCTTTAAGTGCGGAGCACTTTAGGGGCCCGACTTGTCGTCCATCCATGAGTCTCCCGTGCCGCGATCACGCCCACAGTAAAGCGTTCTATACAGTCCATAACAAGGCTAGTAATGCTCGAAACCGGATTAAAATGAACGAACAAGGTCTAAAATAATATTATTAATAAAAATAAACAAGAATTAATCGCGATAATTAACTAAAAATTGCTAGAAACGTTTCGCAAACCTGCGGCTGATTCCGGGTCCGCACAAGAGAGGGCGCCACCACTTCGCCGAACGAGCGAATGCCCCTGCCCCGCGCTACGCCGGCGCTGCATGGTTACATCTGATGGAGGAAACAACCCGACGGAACTCGCTGCAGACGACGCGTATCTCAACTGCCGTAACGAGCAGGAAGTCGATAAAGCGCAGCAAAAAGTAGCGCACATGTCGCACACCGAGTTTGCGAATCTCCCCAACACGATTCTACCCGTGCCGGGGAAACCCTACATGCTTACCTGAAATATTAGCGTAATCGACGCTTTGGTAAACGGAGCAGTGGGAACTCTACGAACTAAAATCACTCAGTGCCTGTGCTACGCGCTTCCTCAGGTTTCACAGTAGTGGAGCTGCCGTACGTTTTTCCTTTTCGTTGCTTTCGCTCTTCCACAACGCCTATGATACCCGTTTATTCCCCATGCCCTGCCCAGGCTCAAGCAAGAAGGAGAGAAGGGATGATAATGGCTATATTTAAACGAGAACGGCGATGTAAGTCAATAGTGCGTACAATATGTCCGCATCTTCTGTCGCTTGCGACTGCGTTTCGATTCTCTAGAGCCACCTTTCTGAAGCTCTTACAAAACTATCGGCTACGTTCTACTCGCTCGACCCGATGCCACGGCCCACCAAATTCTACTTAATCATGCCATCTTCAACTGCAACATCATCTATCCGAGCTTTCTCCCCGATCCGCGCTGTGTTCCCGACATTCGTAATTTATCTCAAACCCAGATTCCACCTAACTTTGTTTAGCAACAGCAGCGTTATATCTAACGTAGCTCATACCTCAAAACTTTTTATTTCAGTATAACAGTATATAAAGGCGCGGGGAATACGAAAACGAAAGAAAACAGCCCCAAGCCTTTTCCTTCCCCTTAATTATAATAGTTCAAATATTTCTTTTTTATATCACGATAATAGAAAGGCTATTTATTTCGATTAATTTCGTATGTAGATATCTGTAACAATCATAACTATATATAACCACCCGATTCCTGGCCATGCCACCTTAGTACATAGGTGCCGCTCAAATTGAAATCATTATCATCATCACAATCATCCTCTTTCCCGTGTAGTTGTTTTCAACACTGGAGAAAAATTTAAGAAGCAAAGTAATTTTAACATGAGTACACCTTCAGAACTCATCATGGGACCAAACGATGTCCTAAGAGCTTGGCGTGTTTTCAAGTCGACATTCCTTTTGTAGTTTGACGCAATCCAAAGTGACTTACTAACAAAATCTAAAGAAAAATACATGCTAACAAAAAAAAGAACACCGAATAAATTAAGAAACACATCGTTGATTAATAGTGACCGCCATGAACAATTGTAACCGCGTCAAGCTGTCCATTTGACCACGGTACAAGTGCGAACTTTGGCGAGAAGCGCCAGTCAACTGCCATAATCAAATTGTAGAGAAATGGACGCTTGCAGTTCGAAGGAGTATATAAATAGTCTTGTTTTTTTTGTTTGTTTTTTTTTTCATCGAAAAGTATGTGATGGTAGAGAAGGGTGCTGAATGGCTGTCACAGTTATTTCCGAAGCTTCCGAGAACGAGTCTTTTCAACCACTTTGGCTTTGATATTTCACTTTCGTCTCTGTACGCTCATCCTTCACACATTACAGCGCGAGTTGAACGAAGCCACACCCGGCTTAACAGATTCCTACCCAGTACGTTGACGTCTTGCACCGCGTTCAGCATTAGAGCATAGCGCACTGCCTAAGTAGGTCATTGGATTTCAGATAAAAATAATTATTTCAATTAAAGTTCTGCAATTTTTACGAGCCGAAATCGAGATATGATTATGAGGTACGCCGGCATAGTGGGAGACTCCGGATTAATTTTGACCATTTGAGGTTGTTTAACGTCATCAAATTGCGCGGATGCGGCCGAATTAATGGCCGAATTCATGTCAGCGGCGCTCGCTGACAAGTTGCGATAGAACTGACATATAAATGATTGATAATTTTCAGGTGCCATAAACACATCCAACGGTGCGATTTTCAAAGGCGTTTTACACGGAAAGCAGCCGCGCAACAAGTATGCTTTCAACCTAGTCATTGGAAAGTACCTAGCAGATATCGCGGATATATATTGCAGGTCGACAGCTCGCACACATCTTACGAATACGAATCTGACACGAGGAGCCCTGTGTGCTCTCCCATTCAGGCAAGAGCCGCAATACAAGTGTTTTTGGGGAAGTGTCGAAATGCTTCATTGCATATTTAGGACAGCTGAAGGTTTTAAAGAAAGGGCAATTACGTACGGTTTTTTTTGTGATCGAAGTTAACCTTAGTACGGCCTGGCCAAAATACGATCTCCCGGAGCTCGCGCAAACAAAGAACACGGTGGAGGAGCTTAGTTCGAGCGTGTGCATAGATCACCGCGTCTGCGCCGCGGAGAGAAAGAAAGTTCCCGCGGGGTCAGCTGCGAACGATTCGCCGTCGCGTAGGCGAGTGTACGGGCCTTCCATTGTGGCGCGTGCTGGCGCTGCATGAGAAATCTCATCGGGCGCCCCTCGCAGTATGTGTTCATGCAAGTCCGCCTAAGATGATTCGCTGGCGGGCATCAGGGCCAGGTGAGGCACCGGTACACCGGCTTCCCGGACGCCTTTGTGTCTGCGATGACGCGCGCGCTGGTGGACCCAGCGTCCGCATGGGCGCCAACCGGGGGGCATTATTTCCCCGAGTCCTCATCCCGGCGCCTCGCTTACGCTGCGCCGTTTTCCTGCTGCTTTGAGCGGCGGCATGCACGCGGAGCTTTTCCGAAGGAGGCAATTTATATACGGGCCCGCTGCGTATGTCAGCGATTCTTCGCGTGCCCGAGAGGGCGAGACCTTGCGCGCCTCGTACAAGTCCACGCGCGGAGGAGGTCGTCGAAGGGGAGAAGTGCCGCATTCACCGGCATACGACGGGCCTTCCCCCTTTGGCGCGGGCTTCCCGAATCAGACCGGGTTTTATGCGCAGCAAATACGTGCGTTCATTTTTCTCCTTGTATAGTCTCGCGTGTTTGGTTTGGCGCGTGGAAATCGTGTCTATTTACTTCACACATGAGCCAGAGAAAGAAATGGTTCATCCGTATGCAACGGGACGACTCGGTCATCGTAGCGGCGAAAGTCACTCAGCGACAATCCGATGACAGCCAGTGTTCTTGCCATGCACCGCCGCGTTATTTCCTCAATCTAATAAGGCATTGGAACATGCGCCCAAGTCTATATTCATCCGGTTCATTTATGGCTTTCTGTTTGAGCAGACACTAGAATGAAGCTTTGTGGAGTACTTAAGATCCAGAACTCATTGTGGAGTACTTAAGATCCGCTTCTTGTTCATATACATGTAAGTATACATATATTTTCCTTTGGCGTGTTCGGGAATGCGTGAGACCACGCGTGTTGAATGACACACGTGGCTTGGCGCTTTTATTTTACCATAACTTCACTCGAAAATATTACGGGAACGCCTAATAAATAATCAGAGTTATATTGGTGGTGATGCGTTCAAGATACGACAAGCATGATCTAGGCTGAACGGATAATACCTGGTTTAATGGCTGTTAGCTACCCCGTATTTAGGGATGTCGTTAGTAACGCACTCATCGCAATGTCTCTGTGGCCGTCACATTCAGCTACCATAACATTTGTACTGCGATCGCGGTTTGAGTTTCAAGTAACCGAATTCGATGTGCAAGAAAGCCATAACAATCGTATACGGTGTGCTAAGTGCCCACAAAGGAACCACCGTTAACTGCAATTACAACAGAACCTTGTACCGCCGTGCTTGTAACAGCCCCCATTTCCATTTTAAACGTTAAACTCCGTGAGCTCAACAACTTGCCATGACGCGCAATGCCTAGGTTTTTTTTTTTTTTTTCGCGTTTTCTCAATCGCTAGCTCAAGCTTTTGTTTCAAACACCTGTTCAGGCTGACTGTTAAATATTTAAGCAGCGCGTTAGTGTTAGGTGATGTATCAAATTAACCGGAGAGGCTTAAACGTGATAAAACTCGGTAGTCTCCCGGCACTGGCAGGCGTTGCGGCTCCGAACAGACATTGATCGGTATGCATTCCTTTCGGTGGACGAGATCGCGAACAACACCTTTTCTTATTCGTGAGAACATCGCGCTTGCTGCCTCTCGCGTCACTGCGGTGCCTGTGTACGCAGGTACGTTCCCGGAGAAAACGAGAGTTCGAGATGCGGCATATGCATCGGTCGTTGCGAGCCCTGCGAGCTCTGGGCATCTGCTTTTCATTGAAAGCCCGTTGGTTTGAACGTCAAGATAAATATGATTAAGGACTCACTTTCGAGGTCCATTCATTCATTCAATATTAAATGCGTACTGCGGGCACTTTTAGCGTGTCTGTCTGTCTATCTATCTATCTATCTATCTATCTATCTATCTATCTATCTATCTATCTATCTATCTATCTATCTATCTATCTATCTATCTATCTATCTATCTATCTATCTATCTATCTATCTATCTATCTATCTATCTATCTATCTATCTATCTATCTATCTATCTATAAACCAAAATTAGTATGGGAGGGAAAGATGGTTGGAAGAATATGACTCGCTGGTCATGACATGAATAATGTGACCCGTCGCGTACGTCGTCATGACATGATTCCCGTCGCCTACGTCGTCAAACCCTTTCCGCCAGACACGTGTGGCACGCACCCGTATACCACGGGCGGGTATGCGGGTAGGTATGTGCCATAGGTGATTCACAGTTCATAGGAATGGCGAGAACAGACATTGGTAATTTTAACGCTCTCGCGTTAAGAAAAAGCTGATATCGGCAGCGTTGACCCGACGAATGCAAACAATAAATTTCGGGGTCCTAGTTGGAATCGAACCCCACCATTCTGCGTGGCAATCGAGTATTCTAGCACAGAGCCACGGCAGGTCTCGGAACTGCTTTTCAAATAGACCCCAATGTTCGTGAAACGTCAATTGTGGTTGCAGTGCTTGCTATCCAATTTTATAAACATTACACATGTACTCCTATTATACAGCCGTCACGTCGGGTTAACGTCACTTCTGGTTAAGCGCCATCCACTGTAGTTGGTCCACGAAGCACTATCCAGGGCTACCATATTCGCGAGCACAAGCGCTACCTATCAGCTTACCGCGTCTGGTGTTTCTAATACCCATGTTGCTGTTGGCATCGTTACGCAACTGTAAACAACTGGTTATATAAAACATATGAGACTGCTCAACATATGTCTGTGCGTACAAGATTTGTACATATCTTTAGCGTCATTTCGTAACATTTCGCTGAATAAACAAATTACAACACCATCACCTTCCCTCCGCATGCTTCGCATAACATCGATTCGCAAGGTACGTGGGATCTGCCGAATTTTTTTAGTTAACCAACTACATAAAAAAACAACAGCTAAAGCTGCTCGGGATTTCTTTTTCTCGCTTTTTGTGTAAGGGGATCAGTTGCGCGAACAACGTCACCTTACTGTACATGAATTCAAATCGAAGATAAGTTACAAAAGCAACATGTGAAAAGTGACCGGTTTAACTGAAAAGTTCCATACTGCAAAAAAAAAAAAAGATTAATTTAATTACTGTGCACATATACCCCTTTACAGTGTTATTGTCTATTTAAAGATCGAGTAAACTCAAGCTTCTGAGTTGACCTGAAAAGCTTTTAAAAAAAGCAATACCGGTCTTAGACTTGTATTAATGCACTTTGTTCTCCTGTTAAGCAACATAATCCCGATGCGAAATATAATCGCAGTGACAATTCGTAACTGCAAGAGCATTAACAGTGCTTTGGCCGCCACACGAACGCGTTGTTGAAGTGGCAACGAGCGACGTGACAGGCGGACCCTGCCACGCCGCGGCGTGGAGCAATCATATACAAAGGAAAGAAGAGTACAGACAAATTTCATATGTATACGCTCAAAAAAAGTTCAACCGCACGCCCGTAGAGAAACTTCAAACGTGGCGCGAGGCTAACGGTTTGACCAGAGTATTTTAGACCCAGTTTTATTACACCGTTCTTGCCAGTGTCGTTTTGTCAGAGCTAAATGATTCGGCGTCATCGTGTAAATAGATATCAAAACACTTTAGAGGTACACAGTAGCGTATCAGGGCCTAAAAGCATCAAAACAACTGATCTAAAACATTTGAAATACTCTTGAGCTTCGTCTTCAAGAGTAGAACGCCGTAGCGTAGTAGGGCCCCGTTCGCATTTCCTTCACAATAACTTGCCTAGCTTCGCTTCTCGGTGGACACTTACCGGTGCCGCAAGGAAAGGAACGTCTGTGAGCTTAACATAGGCCCTTTCAAACTATCCTAGAATGCCTACTGCAAGCACAGTTGCGCATTGCTCCCTACACCAGAATTCTTCCTTCTGCCAATTGGCAAAGTACCCGCTACGAGTCCGTAAGGCAACAAGCGCACCTGCGCATCTGGCCACTTTGCTGACGCTGTCGCTGATGATGATGATTAATTATGCCTGAGAGCTTTGTCATGGGTAGAATTTTAAATCACCCAGTCGTTGCACAACTCATATGTTTTGACGCCTGGTGAAATTTTACGCTTCTGCCACGCAATATTACACGTGTTAATGACACTCTTCGCATTACTTAACATTCATATAGTGTTTTTTTTTTTTCTGAAGCAATACAAAGCAATGGCGTGGCTCGGTGGTAGAACACCTGCTTGCCACGCAGAAGGACTAGGTTCGATTCCCTTTCGAACCGAAGATTTTTATTATGATTTATCTATTTGCATCTATTTCGATTTTTCGCTCACGGAAAACGCTAATTTTCCTTCCTTAACCAACGACGCCGACACCGGAATTTCTGCGAAACGAGCTCTTTAACGCTGTCGCGTTAATAACAGCGACAGAACATCGATATTTTTGTCACCATGCGATGACAAGAAGCGAACGCCGATTTTATCGACTATTTCTTTTTTGTTGTCACTGCGGATAGTCTGCAGCACGAGTGAATCGTGATCAATGCTGCAGTGAACGACAGCGACGTGTTGGTCCACAGTGTTGCCGGCTAACCGCAGAAGCTGACAACTGGACAGCGCTACTTGACACGATTAGTTCCTGCTGCAAGCTCGGCAATGGTGGATGCTCCTAAAATGAACTCCAGCTTCAACGCTTCACAATACGCAGTCGCACCAAAGAAAAAAAAAGCCATTGAAATAAGAGCACCTATGCTTCCTTAGCAGGACCGTGAAGGCACAAAAAAGCGGATTTTGTCTGCCCTACCTACTTCCAAAATTAAGCCCTAAAGTAAGCCTAAAGCCGTAACCAACGGCTGGACATTAGTGTAGAGTTTCAAAATCATACACTTTTATGACATATTTTTTGCTTAATAAGAGAGATATGCTGCACCTTATGCACTTTTTACCTTACAATTTCGGCAGCAACCCATACAGAGCGTAGCATAACAGAACAGAAATTCGCATTCTCGGTCCGAAAGAGATTGTGATTTACTGAGTCGTAGATTCCACTGTTCTCAAAAAAAAAGCGAGAGTACTTAATCACTTCATTTGCGACTCAAATGTGCGAGGTATTGAAGTTCAGCCAGAAGTCATGTAAAGGCCACACTTTGCCGCACAGTACCCAGAGCCGTAACGCATCCTTGGCTGCAAGTATTGATACACAGGCGGTTGCAGAAGTTTCATGTTTATGTAGTAGTGTGCTTAGCAGGGCTTTGCAAGGCTCCATCCCGAAAAAAAGAACGGCAGAAGAAGATGATGAAACGATAGTCCTCTTAACCAAGGATGCAGGAAGATACCGTATTCGAAAGCTTGCGACGCTTTACTCGCAATGTCTCGATCTGTACTTATGTTCATCAGGTAGTTGGACAAATTCCAGCATAATATTAAACCATAAAAATGAACATATTAACCCTTTGTAGGTCGTGCTATATTTTTGACATGTTGATATAAAAACCGGCTGTGCTTTATTGATATAAACTAGAAAGAAATAGTATGAAACAAATTTCATCAAAATCGAGCCAGTAGTTTACTGAAAAAAAGTGGGACATATATGTCCCACTGACTCATGAGAGTGTTTTCAAAAAGTGGGAAAACACTGTCCCACTGCCTCATGAAGGCACCATCTCGCGATTGCATCAACGGGAATTTTGGGATGAAACGGCCGAAGCAAGTGACACAGAGTATCACTTCTAAAGTTGTGAAGAGAAAAGTTGTGCGGACCTCATTTCAGCAGGAGAAGGCCGCCTGCAGTGGCGTCTCTTGAGCCTTCAAAGCGCTGTTGTATGTTCCTGTAAAGCTTACTTCACCGCATGCTTCAACCACTTTTTTTTGTCCATTTGGCTGTCCTTGCTTTTGCTGTCGAAATTGTCGAGTACAGATGTTATCCCTGAACATGTGCCTACATTTCAAGAGGTATATGATGTCAAAAAAAAAAATATTTCCACGCAATAATATCCGTTTTTGCGCTACGGGATTAGCGGCATAATTTTGCAGGGGATTGATCAGATCCATTTATCGGTCAAGTTATTTCGCAAATTTACAAAAACACGTGATGACTGGAAGCTAAGATCGCCTCTCTCAAAAACCAGAAAAAGAGGAAATTATCCCGCATTTAGATTGAGAGGTTCTATGTATCTCAAGAAGAGGAACATTCAGAAGCGATAAAAAAAATTGACCGAAATTCAACGTTATTGTAACACTACATCCGCCCTTCGAAAGCGTGGTAAAAAATTTTTTTTCAAGATTACGAAGACTTAGGTAAGATATGAGTGACTTAATGTTGCGCTAATTGCAACGGGTGATGTGGGAGAAAATTTTTTCTGTAGACGGAAAAGTGGGACGTATGTGTCCCACTGCCGCACAAAGGGTTAAGGACCTTAAGAAATAAAGGTCTCTTACTTGCTCTCTATATTGCAGAAATCATTCGCCAAGGTGTTTTCCAATAGAATGAAGGCAACAGTTGAGTTGATTCAAGCGAAAGAACGGGCTGGTTTCATGAAGTGATACTCCACACTAGATCGCTTATGTGCGGAAGTCTGCAGAGTGCGAAGAACCTACTAAGATACAAGGTAATCTTGTTCCCACAATAGCCAAATTAAAAAAAAAATCCTACGTTCATAAATAGAGCCCGGTGAAACACGACAAAACGGTACATGACTATTCACTTGTGTACCACGATCCCCGGTGCCCTAAGATGTGCGAAGTAAGAACGAACGTCCATCCGAAACAGAAACAGTCCCAGATGACCGAAATTGTTCCGGAGTTCCCCACCCCTATATGATGCGCCTCATGAACATATCAATGAAATGCATTTCCATTTTATTTCAGGTATTGCCTGACGAGACAGAGGCTAAAGGCTTTAATCACCTAACGGTGGCATCTGCCCCCCCCCCCCCCCGAGTTTGCAACAAGTGCAATACAGAAAGAAATCCACGGTAATGTTTAAAGCTGTACATATCTAGAAAATAAACTATGTATACAAACTAAAATGGTAATCAGAGGAGGAGGAAGGGAAACAAGCGGAAGGACAGGGAGGTTAGCCAGTTCTTGGACCGGCTGGCTACCCTGTGCTGGGGAAGGGGGTAAGGGGAGTAAAAGATGATAGAAAAGAGATGTTACAAGGGAAAAAAAAGGAAAGAAAGAAAAAAGACAGGAAGAGAATGAAAAATAAAGGAAGAAAGAGCCTTAAAGTCTGTCGCTCAGACCAGTTGCACACAAAAAACGTAATAATGCTTTCAAAGCTTTCTGGGCTGAGGATGGACGACCGCGCAGACGAGGCCGCTCGATCTGCACATGATGCTACCCAATCCACAGTCATAGCCATACCGTTCACAAGAACCGATGCAGCTACAAGGCCGATGCAGCTACAGTGACCCAGAATTCTTTCTTCCGACAAAGGGCGATCATCCAGTCTATCTAGTGCTTCGGTAAGTTCTTGTCTTGGCACATTGAAACGGGTGCACTCACACTGAAGATGGACGATCGTTTCTTCACAGCTGCAGTTATTGCACGTAGAGGTGCTGGCCATACCAATAAGAAAGGAGTATGCATTTGTTAAGGCCACGCCAAGCCACAGGCGGCACAGAAGAGTCTCTTCAGCTCGAGATATTCCTGACGGAAGACGAAGCTTGAGATCGGGATCCAAGTGATGTAGCCGAGCATTTGTGAACTCCATAGAGTTCCACTGTGCCAGTGTGAGGTCACGTGCCAGCGAACGAAGCCTTGTAGCTGCATCGGTTCTTGTGAACGGTATGGCTATGACTGTGGACTGGGTAGCATCATGTGCAGATCGAGCGGCCTCGTCTGCGCGGTCGTTGTCATATATACCACAATGACCTGGTATCCACTGGTATGCAATGCTGTGTTGTTTCTCGATTGCATGGTGGTGAAGAAGCCTTATGTCAGCTGCTAACCGCTCATTAGGTCCATAACGAAGGGGTGACATTATGCATTGAAGAGCTGCCTTGGAGTCCGAAAAGATGGACCATGCTTGCGAAGGTTCTTCTACGATAAACTCTAGCGCTGCACGGATGGCGGCGAGTTCTGCAGCCGTCGATGACGTCAAATGCGATGTCTTGAATTTAATTGTGACAGACATGGCGGGAATAACTACCGCCCCTGCTGAGCTTGCTGAAGAAACAGAGCCATCTGTATAAATGTGAAGGCGCCCGCTGTGCTTCTCATGCAGGAACAGTAGTGTAGCCTGTTTCAGGGCTAGATGCGATGACCGCTTCTTCTTTTGGATGCCAAGGAATGGTTAGAAGGGCTTTGAGAGGGTGTAGGCACCACAATGGTAACGGCGGCCGTGCTGCATGCGCGAAGTGCGATGGAAGCAGTGCGCGATGCAAAGCTACAGTACCGCTGAACGCTGAGTGGGGTCTAGAAGTGTGAAGTGAGGCGAGGTGATGCGATGGAATCCGAGCGAAATGCCTAATGTGCATTCTCAAAGCGTCGACGCGGATGTATGTTGTGATTGGATAATCACGTGCGATGACGACTGTCGCTGCTGTAGATGCGCATCTCGGAAGGCCAAGTCATATTCGCCGTGCTTGAGCTTGAAGCGACTGGAGGACACGTATGTTTGTTCTTCGGGTCCCGCAAAGCACAGGTAAGCTGTAGCGCATAAAACCGAGGAACAGAACAGTGTAAAGTTGCAGCATCTCTCGTACAGATGCACCCCACGATTTTCCAGCAAGAAACCTTAGTACGTGGGGGATCATAGTGAGCTTCGTTTTCATGTAGGCGATGTGAGGGCTCCAGGAGAGGTCGCGATCAATTATACCACCGTGGTCATTACTACAATGCCAATTGTTCATCACAATGATACAAAGTGGTGATAACAGTAGAAAAAAACGAAACACACACACAAATGCACACACTCGCGCGCGCACACACACACACACACACACACACACACACACACACGCGCACACACACACACACACACACACAAACACACACACACACACACAAACACACACACACACACACACACACTAAACATCATGTTCTTCAGATGAAAAATGTTGCGTAAAGAGAATTTACTTTGTCCTGCTCATTTTCCTGGCACGTGAATATTTTTAATTAGCGTGTCTCTTTCCTTTTACGGCTTCTATTTATGATATGTAAAAAGAAAGGTATTGGATAATAGATAAATATTTAAATACCACGAAATCAGACATGTTCTAAACACTCTACGACGTCCTCAATAAAGTGGTTTGTTTTTCTAAACCATTGTGTTCCACTGTTGATAAATTTTCGAACAGTCATGAAACTATCCAAAATTAAGACAATTGTGTGTTCGGCGCCAACAGTGACCACAGTGACCAACAACACGCATTTAGCTAAACTTGACTAATGTCATCTGGAACACTTCGCGCAATCTGAACACATCAATACTCGCCAAGCACGGCGGAGCACAACTTCCCGAAGTAAACTGTTCTTATTGAGCAGCGTAGACATTAAACGGATTTGTACACCGTTGTCGGCCAAATGCAGTTCTCGTGTATGAGACCACACGCTAGACAATACGCAACCTTTAAGGAACGGTGGACAATAACCACATGTACATAAGTACAATTCTTTTTTTATTTTATTTTTTTTGCTCAGTATAGGAATATCAATTTCCGCAGCACTAGCAGCACTCTTTGTAAGTGCTGCTCTCAAGACGGGAAGAAAACACCTGCCAAAAGTGCCCGCGAAGAGGGAAAGATAAATAGCTCACAACGCACTGTAGGCAGCGCCCGGCTCCTGCTTTTCTGAAAGCTCATCCGCATTTTTGGTACAATTACCTCAAAACCCTTGCCAGTCACGTTCCGCTTTCTTTTTGGGCCATCCTCCCATTCCTGCAAACTCTGGCTCCAAGAGACGAAAAAGAAGAAGGAACACTTTTACCGCAATGCCTACACACCTTCGCGCAATTGCCGGCCCGTTTTTTCCCCTGCCTTCTATAGAAGCAACAATCGCACTTTTAGGAGCCTTTCTGCTTCGCTCCTTCCGTGCCTCCTCGTGCTGTTTGCCACACACTGCTTATGTGTACATTTTTTTGTTTCCTTCGCCGGCGTTTGCTGTCCTTCGGTTGTTGTTGCCCCTTCCCTCGAAGCTGGCACGGCTTTGGATCGCTTGTTGGGGCCTCTTTCCTTTCCTGTGACTCTTAATGGAAGCGCCGGAGGTGTTCGCGCGCGTGCGTCTTTTCGTATATGTGTATGTGTGCGTGCGTGTAAACCTTCGTGCGCCTCGGCGCGTGCGTGCGTGTCCGCGCGGGAACGCCGTGCGGTGCAGCGAGCAGGCTCGACGTAAAACGCGTTGGTGGCGGCGGGGCTCACTTTCGGCCAGATTGCGTCTTGGCGCCCGCCAGACCTCCTCCTCGTGCTCCCCAGCATCTCAGCGCGCAGAGAAAAAGCCCGCCCGCCCGCCCGCGGGTGGCAGCGGCAAGGAAGAAAGCGACAGCAGCCGTTGCATGCAGCCAGGCAGACCTCTCCTTTCGGTTCCCTAACGGGAGGCCTGCGCAGTGCGCACGCCGGCCGTTTCGATTCGGACGGATCCGAATCCGGCGGGCGAAATTGAATTATACACCGGATGCGATTTGCTCTTCCCTCCCGTCCTTTCCCCCTCTGGCTCCCCTCGCTTTGCTTCTTCGTCGTCTTCTTTTCGCAGTCCGATTGCGTTCGACTTCTCTATGGCGGTTGCGCGATGTGCACAAACTATACTGGCGAAGAAGTGCGTCGCCGTTCGGAGAGTGTATCGCGCGCATCGTACACGCGCCTCGGACTCCGAATACATACCAACGCACGCCCGCGCGTTTGACGCGTAATTGATGCTATTCGCACGCAGCAACCTGAGGCTACAGAAACTGGTACAGAGGAAAGGAAAAGAACAATGACAGAACTATAGCATTTTCGGCTAAGAAGTATCGAATCTATAGGGGGAGAACTTATTACGCGCACGTGCCCCTCAACTTCCGTATGGAGTACCAGTTTCGTCCTTTTTATCTCAGAGCGCCCCTGCATATGAAAGCGTCACGAACGATTTGCAGCGACAAAACGGAATTAACGGAAATATTAAGCTTTGTTGATTTAATTTCTCGAGGAAAACCTGCGTGTTACATCTAACAGGCATTCTGGAATGTTTGTTTAGTTTCCTCCCGTTCATACCCAACTGCCTGTGACGTATCTGTCTATCCGCATGCAGCGCGCGGAGCCAGTGTGAATTCAGTAGCGCTCCAGGCCCATGCAGAGCTCCTGAGATTCTTGATCTGGCGCTAGTTTTTGTCTGAGGACGCTGTCCAGGTTTAGCTCCTTCGGCTGGATTGCGTCAGTGGTGGCGCCTATGTGCACCACCACAGACTTCTCATCTTCTCTATACAAGAAGCTGCTGCGGTAGGCACCTTGTACTGCAAAGCAGACGAGCGTGCGGTATACATTACGGGCCTGCACGGCTATTTCTCGTGGCGCAGGCAGCGTTTGAAATCTAATTTGTGGAGCCTGTGTTATTGATACACACCTGCTCGACTCGGAGACCACTTCCCGATATCGCCTCTTGAAGGGAGCTGGTGCGTGGATATATATACGAGCGCGCCGCACCCTCCAGGTGTATTGCGTCTCTGCGTCTTGCGCTGGTGGTAGTGCAGATGCCCGTCCAGAATGGTGTACCGCTGCCGCATGTATCTCGCTCGCTATAAAGACCCGGAGCGCCCTTACAGTAGTAATGACGGGGCGTTTTTTATTCACGGATGGGCTGTCGCTGGAAACGGTCAAATTAGACGGCAGCAACGGCTAAATAAAGCCAGCGCCCGCAGCCCGAAAGTCGTTGATGTCATGTTCACTTAGTCTATAGATTTAAAAAGGTGTGCCTCCTAAAAGCGCGTTTTTATCGGGGAAGAAACGAAATGACGATATATTATGTATTTGTGCTACATGATAACAAGTCAACAAAATAAGTGAATGTTAGAACTGAATAAATACAAATAACTGAATAAAATAACTGAAGCAGGCTAAGGCATAATAAAGTAGCAAGTAGATATCAATGATTTTATATCGTGGTGCACTAGCAAGTGAGTTCAAAAGGACAGACAGTTCCGTTCATAAGTTTCAGCATATACAGAGGGCTAATAAAATCGAACATTTACAGATCACCGCGTATTACGTTGTCCTAGAAATCATGGGCAATTCTGAACCTTGGCACGCATTCACAGAGCATACCACATGTCAGACCGACTCGTAATTAGAAACGCCGGTAAGTTATGACAGTGAAAATGGCATTATCGAGCGCGGCTGGGCGAATGGCACAATTTTCCTTCGAGTGCAAGGCATTTTGAATTCGACCTCTTGACCGAGCGATATTCGATGTTAGCGGAGCGAATCGCGACCAGTCGGTGAATACAAATGTTCAAGATATGCAACTCTACATGGGCTCTTTTGCAACCAAAAGCAATTTGTCCATTTAAGATTTATATGATATGGCTGATAAATTTTTTCAGAAGTTCATCTGTAAGCACGTAGCCCTCAAGGGTACCCGAATATGTTGCCACGAGTGGTTCAGTTTTACGAAGGCGGTGTCCCTACTTTCGCCTCTGTCTGAGACTCTGTAGACCCTTCGGCTCTGTTGTGTACACAGTCCAATGTATTTATCTTCAACCAGCAAAGAGTGCCAGCGATTTTCTCGACACTAGACGAGCTTAATAAGCACCCCATTCAGAGAATACGAACTTCTCGGACACCATGGACTGCATGGACATCAAGCAACGTGGGCGTCTATATATTCCTTACTACACTCTAAGATGTCCAATTCTGTGAAAAATTCTCACATTTGGCCACTCCGCAACGTTTGACGTTGTATGTGTCTGCATCTTACTCTGCGGTGTAAGATGTCGTGGGAGATTCAGACCTTGATATACTGTGTGGCAGTGTCCACATTGTGTTCCATTGTTCCTCAGCACTTTCTGTATCTGTACTCATGTTCACTTTTGTTCTTCATCATGCCCCCCCCATCTTTCATCCTAAAGTACAGAATAGCCAATCAAAACAACCAACCCTATGATTAACAACTCTTTTTTGTACCATCTTCAGCGCTTCGCTGCCTAGACTGCCCTCACCTTCTCTCAAACATATATCTGTGTTTCGCAGTCTGCCCCACGCTTTGATGCCTAATGTGTCGCGACTTCGCTACTTCAACTGTGAGTAAACTTGGCGAATATCTCCTTATGAGCAGCTACTAGCATGACAATCAGGCAATGAAATATAGTGTCAAATAACAGGTCACCATAATAAATTATTTCAGAAAAAAAAAAGAACTCTGCAAAGCTTTAAAAGGGTCGCGTCGTAAAGAGGAGAGAGGGTGAAAGGTTGAGAGAAAGGCAGGGAGGTTAACCAGAAGAAAATTGTCCGTTTTGCTATCCTGCTCTTGGGAAGGGGTAAGGGGGAGAGAAAGGTAAGGAAGGGAAAAAAAAAGAGAAAGGGTTAAAAAATACAGAGAAAAAAAAAACGTACACACACTCAAGCACGGGAGTGTCATAGTCGTTCAGCGAGGCCGCGGTTGAACGCAAAAACTTCAGCAGCGCCTTCGTCGCTTTCTGGCTGGAAGCTCGAAAGTTCCGGCACTGCAAAATTGATTGCTCTGAAAGCGGCTGGTCGTTTAGCCGTGCTGACGTTGTTGAGAGCAGTTGTCTCTGGGAGCCATAGTGAGGACAATGGCACAGGACGTGCGCAATGGTTTCCTACGTTGTCACAGTGATCTCAGGCAGCACTGGCTGCCATTGCAATTCGGTAAGGAAAGCTGTCGTTAATGTTCAAATGTGCTTATGCTGACCCTTCAAGGAAAGGCGTTCGGTGTAAACAGTCAACTAATCGAACAATATTATGCACAGTGTATTAAAAGAAATTTCAGCACTGTTTATGTAATGGCAGCTCATGTGGTGTTTCTGGGTGTACACTTTTACGCTTGGCCGTAGGGTAAGAGAACGAGCGGGAATTGATAAATGCAAGGAGGGACGTTTTATTCGTTAAAATTCTTTTTGAAGAGCTTAACTTTCGCTCCTTGTGTAACCTACAGCCTATCATAGTCATCATCATCCTTTTTCGCTACAGTACGAAGGCCCAGCGGTATCCCGTTGCGCGAGCTGTTTCAATGTTATGCCTACCCACCCCGCATACTTATCTTAGACACGTTCTTTCGTGTGAGATCTTTTAACGATTGTTTTTATCCTTCGTTCCTACTGGTCTAACCAGCCTTGTCGACATGACTTTTTGCTTTTTTCACAACTGCGTGATTGTGGCACATACATGTGCACAAGTGACGGCAATAAAGACCAGTTGTAAGTCAGCGCCAGTAGCGTCTACTGTGTTTCTTTGTCTGTGTGTTCCTAGCTACCTAACAAAGGTCTATAAGCTTCTTGATTTTGGCCCACCACGGTGATGTAGTGGTAATGGTACTCACCTTAAAGGCAAAAACGAGGCACTCTACAAAACAAGGGCAAAAGAAGAGAACGACGACAAATTTCTTCTTGATGAATCAATACCAACTAGCCCAAATGGCTGTTTTGCTACAATAACGGTGCTCGACTGTTGACCCAAAGGTAGCGGGATCGAATCCCGGCCGCGGCGGCCGCATTTCGATGGAAGCGAAATGCTAGAAGGCCCGTGTACTTAGATTTACGTGCACGTTAAAGAACACCAGATGGGCGATATTTCCGGAGCCCTTTCAGTACCGCGCCCCTGATAATCATATCGTGGTTTTGGGTCGTAAAACCTCCACAATTATTAAACTTACTTATTATTAAGCTGTCCGAGGGTGGGATTTAACCCCCCCCCCCCCCCTCCCCGGACAACCACGCATTATGTGTATCTATAAAGACCTCATATTACAAGTACTGAACAACGAACCTGTCTTAGTGCGGATAGGAAATCGCAGAAACCGTCATGGGGCAAGTGAGAGAGAGAGATAGAGAGTTTATCATTACAACTGTAGAGATTAATTGTTGGGGGGAAGCGCGAGCAATCGAGGCAATAAGCTGGACGACAAACTCGGCGCTCAATGGTTAATCCTACCGATAGGCTTAATTGGTATGCCGTTCCAGGCGCAGTTGTTGGAAAGAGAGTTGGAGAAAATGCATCTAGCGATGCACGCGCACGAAATGCACTGGCACAACTGGAGTGACATTGGTGTAACTTTCCTTGCTGCAATGAACTCTTTTTTTTTTCATTGTGCCTTCTTCGTCTGCAACAACTTCATAAAATGCGTATTTGCATATACCTTAATATTACTGGCAAAGTGAAAGAAAACTAACATGGATTAAAAGACGAGTAGCCATCCGTATTAGTCGAAATCCCTGAGTGCATGACACGCGTACACGTGCTTCATCAACTGGTTTATAAAGGGAGCTGGTCCTCGAGTTTGTGTGTGTGTTTTTTCACACTTATACATGACTAGCTAAAGTTATCCAACGCCCCCCTTGATTTCATGGCGATGAATGTGCAGCACATATTAAACCACGCTATACCTCCATGTTGGACGTGGTATCAGGAGCAGGTAATCGGAGTCAACAGGAGGCAATGGGCGAAAACCCGTCACTAACGCAATCCGTATTGTCAGAGAAGCAACATAGTCGAAGCGCAGAAAGCTATCAGGAAAGCTAACGTTTCAGACGCATTGTCAAATTATTGTAGGTACGAATCACTGTTTTATCTACCTTCATAATGTTTAAATGAAATGCTTCACAGCTTAAAGCTCCTTTGGCTTTATGTTGTAGTTCCCTACTGGAATTCACTAAAAGGCTCAGACGTGTTACAAGTTTTCCCTGGGCGTTGAGAAAATTGCACTAATGATTTTGTCATATTAGGACAACGAGCCCAAGAACTATGCATCGAACAGAAGGCACTGACATTAGCGTATAAAAGCGCCGGCGTTTCCCGTCGGCGTTTTCGTGCTGTGAAACTGGAACAATATCAGATTCCTAGTCCGCACAGACGGAAGACCAATCCCACGGAGCCGCAGTTCCATGCTTCGCCCATGTGAGTCGAGGTGGCAGCTGCGAAGTGACAGCGCCATCCTTCCGCACTCCGCGACCGCAGTCGGCGCCGCGAATGATCCAGCGCGCCCACTCAGCGGCCCTTTGTCGGGTGGCTAGTTTTGACAGCTGAGTGCCTCTCCACGGCCCGTCGTGTATGCGCGGCACACCGCGATGCGGCTCTTCTTTGCTTTGAGCTCTCTATTTACTTTCGCGAGCACATCTGGTGCGCCCATCATCGCTCGTTATTGTGAATGGAAATTGCTCTCGGTTGTGCAGGCGTGGGTATAGTGTACGGACAGCAGTAGCACCAAAGAAGCACAGACTAGGCGCAGGGTTGGCGTGATTGCATGGCCACCCGAGGAGACCACAGAAAGACGCGAAGTTTGTGCTGCCGCTTTCTCTGGTGCGTGCTGGTGCCGGCCTCTGGTGGACACGCTTTGGCACTTTGCTAACGATTCTCTTTAATTCTCTTACGAAGGGCGAAGTCAACGAGTAATGGACATCTGCACCGAGTACCTGCGGTAGTGAGAATGCGAGTCGCCGACGTGTTTCGGCACTTAATTGTGGCGCTATTTTAAGAATGAGCGAAATGAACGGAAATAGGCGTTATTGTATTTCCCTTGTACCATTGGTAACTCGCCCGAACAACAAAATTTACTGTTAAGATTGTGCTTTAGTAAGCGAATAGGGACTCACTTTCTAAATCAAAAGACCCAGATGCTGAATTTCTTTTCGGCCGACGGGCAGTGCATGGTGAATGCGTCGTTCGCGGCATCGCCGATGGCCTCTTGGCTGGAAATTGGTTTGCATCGGAAACATCCATTTCATGTATAAAATAGAACGGCTGATCTATTCTTTGTTTCATATTTCATGTATGAAATAGAACGGCTACATCACGCTCATCTATGCCATCAATGTTTCTTAGTCAAGAATCGAATGAAACTTTAGTAGAGGGCATATCGAAAACATTCTTTCCAGTTTCACAGATACAAAACACTAATGTGCGATATTTTTTGGATGGCTAATATAAGTTGCCAAGATAAACATTATTTATTTATTTATTTATTTATTTATTTATTTATTTATTTATTTCTTCGTCCGTCCGTCCATCCGTCCGCCCGTCCGTCCGTTCGTTCGTTCGTTCGTTCGTTCGTTCGTTCGTTCGTTCGTTCGTTCGTTCGTTCGTTCGTTCGTTCGTTCGTTCGTTCGTTCGTTCGTCCGTTCGTCCGTCCGTTCGTCCGTCCGTTCGTCCGTCCGTCCGTCCGTCCGTTCGTCCGTTCGTCCGGTCGTTCGTTCGTTCGTTCGTTCGTTCGTTCGTTCGTTCGTTCGTTCGTTCGTTCGTTCGTTCGTTCGTTCGTTCGTTCGTTCGTTCGTTCGTTCGTTCGTTCGTTCGTTTTTGTCTGTCTTTCTGTATGACCGTCTGTCTGTCTGTCTGTCTGTCTGTCTGTCTGTCTGTCTGTCTGTCTGTCTGTCTGTCTGTCTGTCTGTCTGTCTGTCTGTCTGATTGTTTGTTGGTTTGTTTGTTTAAAGAGTCCTCACAGGCCTCGTCAAAGGCATTGGGTAAGGGGGGCATCACAAAAGAAATGACCGCACATAATGAATACATATTATCATACAGTATGAAATGGCTGAAAGCACACAGAGCGCTTGTCCTCGTGTGGTGTTTCTTAGTCCGTGTTTGAATTTAGCGCTGCTTTTTTACAGATGTATCCGTACCAACGAGCTCGCATCTATTAACTTCCAAGTCACACATATAACTTCATAAACACATTAAAAGATTGCCTAACAATAACTGTAGGGGCGAAAAGAGCAAAGGAATAGTTCAACGTATTAAACGAATGATACAGTTAGAAAGAACATCAACAGATACATTTCGTACACGTGTAGGCAGTGCAAAGTAAAATGCATAAGAGTACAGGAAATGAGCAAAAAGAAATAACGAACTCATAAATAAGAGAGCTAACAAACACACATAACGAGAGGGGGAAAAAAACAGAAGGCGTTATGCATTTTGTCAAGGTTATGCAGTGGAATGTGAAGTGATGAAATTTATAAGGATTTTTTTCGGATACAACGGAATCGGGAAGTACATTCCACAACCGAATGGCACGAGGAGGCGCCGACGAATTGAAAGCGTGAGTGCTTCCGTACATGCGAGTGAAACTGAGGTGATTATATAATCTGCGAGATGTGCAACGTGAAACTTCAAGCCGCAAGGAAAATTTTTTATCAGCATAAACGTATTTGTGAAACAGTTGCAAGAGCGCAAAGTCATGACGAGTACTAAGGGGTGGAAGTGAAATATGTTTTATTCGTGAGATGCTGGATTTATAAGTATAGTTATCAGCGATAAACCTAGCGGCCCTATTTTGTACTGATTCCAATAAACTGATTAAGTTTTTATGATGGGGTGACTATATTGGAGAGGCATATTCCAGCTGCGGGCGAACAAATGTCTGAAAAGCTAGCTTGCGGATGATGGAGGGACACTTTCGCAGGTTTCGACGTACGTACCCCAGTGACATTGAAGTATTAGCACATATGGTTGTAACGTGAATGTTCCAGGAAAGGTTTGACGTGAGATGAATTTCTAAGCACTTGTATGACTCAGTCCCGCATTATTTAATTTTATTTCAACGATCGCGCAAGTCTGCATTACCTTAAAAAGCTGCAGATGACACGCACATCACGCATGACTTCATGCAGTGATCAGACAAGGCTCTTGCGTACGTGCTTCGTAAAAGCTAGTGGAGCTATAGCAACTCCTTTTCCCTGACACATTCCCCCCAAACAGCGCACCGGTACATGGCATGTTCGGCCCCTCCCACTCTCTTGGTATCGCTGACATTGACGTGAGCACTCTGACTCGGAAGAACCACAGAATGCAGTATAAGTTGCCGCAAGCTGTTTTGGCGAGCATGCGTCACAAAAGCAAACAAGTTCACCGCGAGCGTTGCGTCCGTGCTACACGGAGAGCGCGTCTCAAAACCCCTTTTAGCTCTACGTCTCCCCTGACGCGTCGGCAGCAACTTGGGCCCAAATAGCGATCCCTTCTCTCTCTCTCCCAATGTGGGCTCAGTTCTTCGTCGCATGGAGTGGCTTTTGTCGGTGTGCCCCACCGAGAGCCTCGCAGGGAAGCCGCGTTCCCACGAGGAATCCGGCGCGGCAGAAAAAGCGGCGCCGCAGTCGTCGTCGTCCGCACGCGTGGCCATCTAAGCGTAAGGGCGTCATAGGAAGGCACGTGCTTCCCTGGACTGCACATCGCGCACACGCCAGGCGCTCCTCCAAATCCCCGGCGAGCGACGACACGGCGCGAGAGGCGATGCGTGCCCGTCGTCTGCCGCTCGTCATTTAAATACTACGTTCGTTAATTTTCAGCTGCGCCACTCGCATTTGTACATTCGCTGACGAGTGACGCCCTCCGCCACTCGGATTCGAGAGAGTGCCGAGCGAGAGGTTGAAATTAATGAGGCTCTCTGTATGCGCCGCCGCGCGTGCGGGCGACCGGTGCGACTCGCTTGTTCGAATGACGCCCCGGCTCTCTCTTCAGCCCGATCCCTTTTTCTCTTCTCTTTCCCATTCTCTCGTGTTCTACGCTTTTACCCGTTGTTCGTTTGTCACTTTGTAATTGAAGCGAAACGAAGAGAGGAAAGCAAATTTGGGAGGTGAAGAAAGGGTTGCGCGACGTGACTCATGAGCTGGCGTCGACGCGCTGCCGGAACGTGTCGCTCGAGCGTCTCGTGCCCCACGGCGCGGTTTCCGGGAGTGGTGCGGATGGGCGGGTAAACACGCGTGTAAGCAGATACGCCGGGCTCTGTTCTTCTTCGCGCCTCCCGTACAGAGTCACTCGCACCGGAACTTGTCCTTTCCCTTCCCTTCTCGCCACGCCCGTGTTTTGCGGCTCGCGGCTCAAGCCTCAAAGACATGCTGATTCGCACCTAGCGTCGGTGTTTCTTCCTTAATTTCATCTTTCTCTCTCCCTCTTTGTCATTCTATTCCCGGCTGATACCTCTTGGTGTGTGCACGCGTACGCGCGTGACTTCAGGGAGGTCGGGGAACAGAGGAGGACGCGCGAACAGCTGCCTTTTTGACGCTATCGGGATGCCACGCTCGCTTCCTGAAAAGGAACTAGCGCAGTGAAAGGAGCCAAGCAAAAAATAATTCGATCCTTTTATGATGCAAGTTACCAGCACTGCGCGAGAAAGTTTCAGAGTGTTGTTTGCTCGTCAGAGTTAGCGAACAAGGTACAATGGATGTCTGCTATTAACGTGCCATGTCGCTATGTAAGATATTCATGAGCGTTTACTCACAAAGCCTTCTGCGCACGTGTTAATGTTTCGTGTACAAAAAAAAAAAAAAAAAAAAAAAAAAAAAAAAAAAAAAAAAAAAAAAAGGTGTCAGTCAATGGCAGTGTTGAGAGGGAAACTTGGGGTGTTGTCTCAGACTTCTTACTAAGAGAATCAGCTTTGAGCGCTAATCAGCTTCGATTCCTCTATAGATGTACGCGCCATGAAACGACTAATCAAAAAGGTATTCTACTGAGTTCTTGCAAACGAAGGCTTCACCCCTGATAATCTCACAATTTCGGATGTCTGCCGATACAAAAGAAGTGTTGTCGAAAAGTTCGAAGTACAATCCGTTTTCTCTCTTCCGTACTGTTTCGTATGATTTCTTGAAGTTCCACTGAAAACAACTGCTCCGGTATTATCCTGCGTTGGGTGTTTTCAACTGCGTCTTTTGGAATTTCACTGTGATAACGATGTTTATATATAACCTTCTTGGTTTTCACTCTTTACTATATAGTGGTTTCAGTGCACTACCTGTAGTCTTGAATGGTATGTTCTTCAATCAGACGTGAAAAAGAAAATATGTGGGCACCACGATAACAATGCTAGTAGATGCAGCAGTGACAAAATATCCCGTTTATGACTCTGTGCGCAAGTAATTAAGCCCAATCTATGTTTACCCAACTGTGATGTTGTAGCGGCTAGGCCAATAATCCCGAGCCACATACTTGCAACGTTTTATTTTAGTGAAGATTGTTTTTGCACTTGGCCTCGCCTCTGGTTTGACTCGCGCGCAACTACTCCACCGTATATGACGGGGCCATCCACTACGCCTCTTGAGAAGAAAAAAAGCGATAGAACGTTAAATATTTAGAAATTACGGTCATTGCTTACCTTCCCTATCGCTACCATAGGTCAGACAAGCAAGTGTCTTCATTTGCTTCGTTTGTCTACTTTTATGCTTGTCCTGCCTATTAGAGAGATAAGCTTTACATGAGAGTAAACTAGCCTGGCAGATAATCCGCAAAGCAGCTTATCTAAATCCCCGAAACTCGCCACGCTATACCACTCTCCCACAGAGTTCGTATGGCCTTTTTTTTTCTTTCCGTGAGAGAACGATGGTCAGTTCTGCAGCGCACGGGGTATACGTAGTGATTGCGCACACCTGATGCACCGGTTCCCCATCCTGTTGTAACACGACGAAGCCTCTTTACGAGCCGGAGCCTGCAGCTTCGGGTTCGCCGAGCACACGGCTGCGACGCCCGAGCGCGGGTTTCTGACTGCATACACCCAATGTGGTTGTACGGCTCGGATGTACGCCATCCCGTGTCTACCTGCGCTATCCGCCTGGCCGTTAATAGGGGTGCCATGTCAACAGCGCCAAGAGAATCCTCGAGCAGCAGCCACCAATGAGAGATTAGGCACCGAAATAGTTGCAAACTCTGTCGAGATCTCAGCGCTGAGTAGGGCTTGACCAGTTGTGAAAATTTTCTAATCCAGTGTCCAGCATTGCCTACGATTTGCACGTACTAGATCGCCCACAGATGTATGCGCGTGTGGACGCTTTAGCAGAGCGGTAACAAGGTCATTCGAGCTTCTCAATGCGTGCATCTTTTTTTTTTTTTTTTGTAACATTTGCAATCGAGGCTATCGCATGACACGCGCCTCGTGAACTGGTGTTGAACTTGGACGCGATCACATCACAAGTAGAGAATAGGCGCTACTAAAATAATATGAATCAGGTAGCATTTTGCTACCCCAGTCAACGGCTCATACATCCACTCATCCTTGTAGCGATGGTCATGAATATGAACGCCCCAGTGAAACCCCCCTTCTTCCCCCCCCCCCTCCATGGCTCATACAGCTAACGCCATTTTCGCGAGATTTTAGCCATGATGAACGCATTTGTTGCGCAAGGAATATAATACAAAGACAAAGGCTCAGAACCCACGAAGTGTCATGTCTTAATGAGCATCCAAAGCGAAAGTGAGAGAGAGAAATACTGTAATCCTAGCGGTAGTTGTCCTCTTAAAGAGCCTGACGTTCACCACGTATGAACGATTGAGGGCAAAGATAAGGTAGCAATAAAGTATTGCAAAAAATCGTAAGTAAACAGTAAAAATACATTTAAAAAAAGTGCGATCACGCTCCATTCGCTAAAGAAAAGATAAATACCTTTTAATAGACGGAAATACGTGAACGGAGTAAGCACTACAAGATTTTACTAAGGACCGAGTCGTTTAAAGAAAACCGGAAGAGAGAGAGAGAAAGCATTTGCCGCTCAAAAAGTGGCATTTTTTTTTAGAATGCTTCGCAGTTCAATGCGTGCATCGCCACGAAAGCTTGACCATCTCGTTAAGCTGTTTCTTAAGAGTTGAAAATCATTGAAAATTGGACGACGAGGCAGTTGGTCACCAAAATTCATGCGTTTATTCTTATGGACATTTATTCTTCAACTTGTTTGTTTTTGCAAGACCCACTGTTAATAATAATATCTGGGGTTTTACGTCCCAAAACCACGATATAATTATGAGAGACGCCGTAGGGGAGGGCTCCGGAAATTTTGACCATCTGGTGGTCTTTAACGTGCGCTGACATCGCACAGTACACGGGCCTCTACCATTTCGCCTCCATCGAGATGCGATGGAGGCGAAATCGCCGCGGTCGGGATCGAACCCGCGACCTTCTGGTCAGCAGCCGAGCACCGTAGCCACTGATCCACCGTGGCGGACGCGACCCACTGTTATAAGCCAAGCTACGTGCGACCTGTTTCAATCTCTGTTTGCACCAAGTTGAGCAGTAGTAGGTGAGCGTCAAGCATCCGTTCGTCCAAAACATTACAGGTGGAAGTGGTTAAAAGAAAAAAAGGGGGGGGGGGTGGAGAGAGGGAATCTCTGCCCCTCTATTTGTAAAACGCAAAAAAGCAAAAATAAGCATAACCTTTATAGTGTTCAGTAAAAAACGCGCAAAACACGTCAGAGCAGTCAGTTGAAGACGGCTTATAGCGTGGTTTTTACGTTTCGACACCGTGTACGCATGCGACAGTAACAAAGGGTTCAAAGGCAACATTCAAAGAGGCAGCACAACGCTATGAGCAAACCATATCGCGTCTCGGATCTATGCATGTCAGGGTCACACGGTCAGATGGCGCAGCTTTCGTTTTCGCTGGTGCGGACAGCTAACGCATGATTGATTCCGATAAGCTCATTCGGTTGCAAGTGCCACGCGAGCGCGATGGCCTTCAGACTTAAGCTGTATTGGCGGAGCGTATGCCACGCGAGCGTGAGAGCCACGAGCCAGCCGCTGTCGAGCCCGTGGAGAAACAATTATCGCCACACGCCATCTTTGCGCCGCGTGATCCGGCAGCTGGGAAATTCACACCTCTCGGCGACTTGATCTGCGATTCGCGGGAAGAATACAGCGTATTCACTGCTCCCGCGACCTCCCCTCGACGGACGGTTTCCTCCCAGCCAGGGGATGCCGTGTCGGCTGCTTTGACAGGCGTCTGCGGTTAAGAGTGGTTGTATACCTGCCACTGTCACTCCACTTTTATGTTTCTCGCTGGCCTATACACGGTTCCCTCCCGATCTATAGTTTCTTTCTTGTTTTTGTTTTTTCGAAGCCTATAATTCAGATATCACGGAAACAGATTCTGTTGTAAGGATACATTCTAATCAAGTGCTTTCAACCCCGAATAGGATTGCAACTAACCAAATTATTTTCTGCGTAATTTCTGATACCCAGATAAATATAAGGGGGGAAAAACGCGCTGCTTTGCTCTAAGAAGTTATAGGAGGCCGACGATACGTACGTCGCTTAATCTGGATTCACGGAAATATGAGTTTTATTTTTCAGTCCCAGATATTTCACCGCAATGCAGATGGTAATGCATAATGCAGAACACACATCTTTCTTGTCGGTCTCACATGTATTCACGAAAAAATTTCATAGGTTTTCAACCGTGATTTAGAATTCTGTGCACGGTGAGCGAATTGAATGCAATTACAGTCTCCTTTTTTCTCTTGTTCCTTTATTACAACCGCTGAAAAGAACTGAAAACTGAATTTGCTGCGCCAATCCGTACTTTCCGTTAGGACGACGGCAGTCGCCCTCATTCCACGTCTCCCCCCTCTGCATGAAGCGAGGCCAGTTATAGCCACTAAGGTTCGGTATCATCACCGTGGCACAGACTTTCTCAGAGAGCCCGGGCCCAGTGAGCCCAGGCAGGGTCTGACAGTTCAAAACCAGACCCTGCCAGGCCGCGGGTAGGGCCTGGCCTGGTAAAACCCGACCCTGCCGTCGTGTCAGGTCGAGCCACGACTGGGCTTTAGCCGTAGAGCTTGGGCCGGGTTAAAGCACGAAACCGTCGTCCCACTTACTGAGGAGCCCGCGTAAATCCGTTAAGCCCACTAGGACGCTATGTACACCCGCCCATTTTTTTAACCTGAACGCGCGAGCATCGACCACCGAGTCAATAAGCGCCGGTTCCCGGCGTCTCTGTGTCTGGTTCAAGGAACAGCCTGGCAGAGGGCATCTGGACGGGACTGTTCTTCGCGCATACGCGCGTATTGTCGTTCATTTAGCCTCCGTGCATCGCTATACGGCGCTTCTCGACTTGGCGGTCGACGCTCGCGTGTTCAGGTTAAAAAAAAAGGTCGGCTGTACATAGATACAAGCATGACTCGTTTGCGACGCTCAAGTTACAACCAGATTAGAGGCGCAAATTGACACATGTGCCGACGAAACGGAGACGGACGAGCGCTCGTTCTGTCTCCTTTGACCGCGCATATGTCAATTCGCACCCGTCATCTGACAGCAACGTTTCACCGACTGACTGTTTCAATAACTAACTGTCCATTTTAAAACTTGAGATGAAAGAAAACTTAGAGTATTTAAGAGAGATTGCTTGCATGGAAAAGAAAAAAACAGAGTTATGCGACACGGAAAGGAGGCGAGACATGAATGGTGCCGGGCAGTGCGTATAAACTCTTCACTGCAACGCTTGGGCCACACCTTGGCTTGCCTTCTCAATCATTACACATAAACTAATTTTGATTTGTTTTCTTTTGCATCAGGCAAGTTACGCTTGAAATTTGTAAACGCGAGAAACTAAGTTACTAATAAGTAGATATTCTTTTTTTTTTTTTTGCGCTTGTTGCTCTCGTTAAAATCTGTGTTTCCAAATGGTGTACCTTTTTACAATGATGTACCTTTTTTTTTTCAATTTGTATGTAAAACACTAATGGTCGCTGTGCTGCCGTGAGTCCTTGTAATGGGGCCGGCGGGCTCGTCAAGCTGTCGAAAGACAGCTTTTATTCACCGCTCCTCTGTCTATTTTTGAAATGGACAAAAATAAAGTTGATTGGTTGATTGATTGATTGATTGATTGATTGATTGATTGATTGATTGATTGATTGATTGATTGATTGATTGATTGATTGATTGATTGATTGATTGATTGATTGATTGATTGATTGATTGATTGATTGAACTGAACAAGAAGTAAGAAGCTTGGAAGCTTTCACATTGTTCTGCCCGCCCCGTTCCCTGAAAGTGACGGTGTCCCTACGTTGAAAAAGTCCGTAAACAGTGGTTGTGTGCTCGAGCCGACGTTTTGACAAAAGGACTTGTGCTCTTCAAGGCTAGAACTAACAAGGCTAGAACTAGACAAGTCCACTTGTTGAAACGTCGGCTCGCGAGCATACGAGTACAACCCCTGTTTACGAATTTTTTCATTGCATGCTTCCATCTTCCCCTTCCTGCCGTTTTTTTTTTTTTTTGTCTCTAAGCTTGTTTCTGGGACCACAGGAGATATATAAGCTGTAGCGGACGCAGACAACGTTGTGCGCATCGCAAAGAATAATAATAATAATAATATATGGGGTTTTACGTCCCAAAACCACGATATGATTATGAGAGACGCCGTAGTGGAGGGCTCCGGAAATTTTGACCATCTGGTGTTCTTTAACGTGCACTGACATCGCACAGTACGCGGGCTTCTACCATTTCGCCTCCATCGAAATGCGACCGCCGCGGCCGGGATCGAACCCGCGACCTTCGGGCAAAGAACTCGTTCTTGAAATTCCGGCGTTCAGTGTAAAGCCAGCTGCTGTTCTGAGACATGATCTAAAGTGATCTCTGAATCCTTATGTTTGTAGCCATCAAACAATGGTTGCAATCATTTCTAGTCAGAACGTTATCTTATTCTCAAGTCTGAACCCTACAGGAGGTAATAATAATAATAATATCTGGGGTTCAACGTCCCAAAACCACCATATGATTATGAGAGACGCCGTAGTGGAGGGCTCCGGAAATTTCGACCACCTGGGGTTCTTTAACGTGCACCTAAATCTAAGCACACGGGCCTTAAGCATTTTCGCCTCCATCGAAAATGCGGCCGCCTCGGCCGGGATTCGATCCCGCGACCTGCGGGTCAGCAGTCGAGTACCATAACCACTAGACCACCGCGGCGGGTCCTACAGAAGGTTTCTAAACAATTCATAGCGTAACAAAACGGAAACTTGGGCCAGTTGGTTGTACTTCATATTTACCGGCAGCGCAACCACACACACGGACAGAGAAAAGAAGTGAAACGGAAACACAGCGCTGACGGTAAATATTTATCGCACATATTTATCGCTCGGCGGTAAATATGAAATTCATAGCGTACAGTCCGTTTTCTGAAAGCACTACAATAACGTGCGTTCCCAAATTTTTGTCCAACAACAGTAGAATCGAGTTAGCGCTGATGCACACAACACGAATTCACTTGGGTCTTTCATTTTTTCCTGATTTATTTCTTAGTTCACTCCTTTCTCTGGAGCGAAAGCAGATGTACAAAAGCTACACAAACATACTCGTTATTTTCTATCTGCTTATCGCTCGGCGCTCAGCCCATGCACAAGCCCACAGAACCTAGCCGGGACGGTAGCCCAAGCTCCGTGCGTAACACAGTTGGTTGTCGTCCCCTCGAGCGCAAATGGCGCAGCTGTAAAAACAATGGCTGCATACGACAAGCGTCGGCCACGTATAATACCGCAGCGGGAGCGGCAGCGCTCTAACGTGCAGTAACTGCACGCAGGCGGTCGAAGCCCCGGGAGAGCCACATATAGGCAACACAATGAGTAAAAGTATTACGTACGAATAGCCGGCAGTATACTCGCCAGTTGGCCAGAAGTGCCTCTCGTGCGCGACAGAATTGAGTGGCACCGCTTTCGCGAAAGAGCTGCGAAGAGCCGTTCAAGTGCGGACCACTCGCCGCGACTGCACCTGCGTTTTCCTGCTGACATCGTTAACGAGCCGAACGAAGCGAGGAGTGCTCTCCAGAGGCAGAGCTTCCAATGAAGAAACGATCAATATTTAGCGAGCTTAGCGGCAGAGCTGGACCTGTTGTGAAGTTGCATCGCTCTTAGGGAAACGATGGCCGTTACTCGAGTGGACAAGTATGCTTAGTAACCAGTCCTAAGTGGGGCGCCACGCGAACGGAGGTGCCTCGCCCCATCACATGGAGTGAAACAAACAAGCAGTAAGTACAAAAATGAATGAGAAAAAGAAACGCTCGTTGCCTGTATACAGTGAAACAGACGTAATTACGAGCGTGTCTTCTAATTACTCGAAGAAAGGCTGTGAAATGAGGATTACCACGCAGATTGCTGTATAGACGATTTTACGTAAGACACATGGGCACCACCATCTTGGGCTGTTGAACGAATGTTTTCTCATCTCTGAGTATCGTGACGTGAATGAATAAGCTCATGAAACGCCGAACGCACCAAACCAACTGTTTTCATGATTATGCGTCTGCCGTCCGTTTAGTTGTTAAAGATATAAAACGGCAAGGCTACAGCCCAATATGGCGGCACCGAAACAGATCCGTAAAATAGTTTATACTGGAACTGCGTGCCGATGTGAAAGAAGACATTGACAACCTCCTCGTTCGTGATCGGTCGGTTTTTTGAGCAAAGGTGGTCTAGTTTTAGCGGCCCGTTGCGAAGTGTCGTGCGGGCGCTATTTAAAAGCACACCGCTGTTACACTTGGGGAAGTTGGAGAGAAAACGAATCGCAGACGGAATCTGGTAAGCAAGCAGGGTCAGAAATTAGTCCAGAACGCAGCTTTGCATCAGCGTCTGAGTGCTCTGAGTGCTAGCAATAAATGACATGATACATACCCATACCAGCGCTTTAAGAAAGAACGGTGATGTTGAAAAACATGACTGACCTATGGCCGTTGAAAGCAACAATTTCCGGCTACTTTTTTTCGAATTAAACAGAACTGTAGAATACTGTTCGATAACGAGTGAGTTTCAAGCGCAAAAACATCCGTACGACCAAAGTGAGAAAGACAGAGAGAGAGAGATACAAGGAAAGGCCGGGAGGTTAACCGAACACACGTCCGGTTTGCTACGCTGCACAATTAAGCTGCCAAAAAACCGTATGAGCTGCCTTTCGCCTTCATTTTGTCTTTCCTCCCGTGCAGAGAAGTCACTGGAACAAGCCACCAATATTATGAACAAGAATTTAACTAGAAGCAAGTGTTCATCAGGTGAGACATCATACAATGTACAATTACAAATGTAATTTAAAGCTTCACGTCCACAACACCTGCGAAATCATCGACATAGCTTCAACGCTTGGTTGCCCGCTCTCTCTTTTCCTAACATTGAAGACTAGGCGAGCTGGCGCGGCATGCTTGCTCAACAAAAAGCGCGTGTTTCTCAGAATGTACACACAAACACAAAAAAGTGGAGACACGTACCTACATTCAGAGCGCCTTCCGTAAAGCGCTGTGTGTGCACGTGTGTTAGCCAATTCCTTTGTGTTCTGTGAAGTATGTGCGTTCCATTAAGCGAGTATACTTGTTTTTATTTCTCACTCGGCTTAAACTGACAAAAGAGACGCACCACGTCAGGAAGATCTGTCGCTCACTTTTCGCTTCAAAAACACTGCCAGCAGTATTGCGAGTCAGTTCCCACCTGTGTACTCCCATACAGTTCACACGTACAAGAAGCGACAAAAGAGAACTCCGTCAATATAAAATGCTTGCACAGCCAAAGATTCGCTTGACTGCTGGAGATGCACGCGTGGCTCAGATGACACGTGTCAACCCGATCGTCTTCTCTTATCTTCACCTGCACTGAATTTCGCGTCCCCGCCATTTCCATTTCCCAGCGTATTCGACATATAGCACGCGCGTGAAACACGAGTTCACGTAGCGTGTATGTCTCACAGAATCGATTGATAAATCAATGAGAGCTGGCTGCTTCTGGCAGCTTTTCGAGCGAACGTCATTTAAGAAGCGACGGAATAGATGGATCCAAACATTGACTGCAGTTTTTTTTTTGTGCTCTCTGAAGCCTGTATGTCGATATGGTGCTGTACACTGAAAGCGCTTCTTAATGCTAACGGTTTCCTCACGTCTTGCGCGAGCTTAACACTAAAATAAGTCGCTTGTGGTACATCAACCGGATCCATAAGGCCTTCTTTTCTCTCTGCTTGTAAATAGAACTTATGAAGCATCCTCTTGCGCGGTACACTGCAAATATACAGTTGACCTGGTGTCGTGATTTTAGCGGCTGCGGTATTACGCTGCTGAGCACAACGGCGCGGGCTCGACTGCTAGCCACACCAGTCGCTTTTCGAGCAATGAGAAATGAAAAAAAAAAATGCTCGTTTACTTCGATTTAGGTGCACGTTGAAGAACTCCTCGTGATCGAAATTCATCCGGAACTATCCATTATGGCATACTTCATATGATATCGTTGCGTTCCCATGTTGAACCCGACAAGTTAGTTTACTTTTACTATGTACGGTTAGTTAACCTTCTAAAATCCCAGGATGGCAGCATATTCTTCAACGAAGCCCTGTGTGCGTGGCAGCGTGGCAAATATTGTTTTCACGGAACGCCTGCTCTTTAATTCCGTTCCGTACGATCCACTGCAGTTCGCCACCTCCGTTCTCGATCCTAGGAAGGCTATAATATAAGCGCCCGACCCGCCGTCGCACGCCCATGCAAGTTCCCTATACATTTGACGTTCGTGAAAAACGCAGGTACCGTCGATACTGCACGTACACTTCACAAGGTGCTCTCGCGCGTTCCTATATAGGATGAGAGTGCATACAGCAGCAGCAACCGGTTAATGCGGACGCCTCGGGCCATATTCGACCCTGCTGGCGAGCTCCGGCCGGACGCTGACGAAGCAAAGTGGACGAGGAGGCCTTGCTGCGCTCACACACCCGTCCGCAGGCGCGCTCCTGGTTAGCGGCATATTGGGAAGGGACGAAGACGTAGGGGTGGCGCGCCTCTATACCTGGACAGGTTGCTCAGAGTGCAGCATACGTGCCCCCCCCAACCCCCCACCCCCTCGCAGCATCTTTTCACGGTGAGGGGATGCAATTGAATTACGGCGATTGCAGCGAACTCATGAGTCAGGCTCTCAGGTAGGTAGGCAGATCCGTGCCGAGAAAAACACGAGAGAGAGATAGGAAGAGAGTGAGAGAGGGTGCGTCTATAATGCGCGAAGAACTGAGGCAGCAACGGCTGCGTGAGGAGAAGGAGATAGCGGAGAGCCAAAACCGCTCGGGGCGAAAAACGCTTCTAGCCACGGCTGTGCGTCGGAGGAAGGATTTTTTTTTTTTTTCCGCGACCTTCGTTATTTTCCGTCGCTCATCCGGCAGGAGAAAATTAGTGCCCCGGAGGACTCCTCGAGCGTCTCCACCCCCCTCACGTCAGGTCTCCGGAATATAGGTTAAACGAGCTTTTACATCCTAATTATGGCGGTCTCCTCTTCCCCCCCCCCCCCCCTTTTTTTTTCTTTGTCGTCGTTGTTGGTTTTCTCGCCACGCAAGCTGTATCGCCTCTTGGTCTCGTGTATATGACTGTATTACAGCGGCCTTTTTCCGGAGAAACGCAATTTGCTCTCAGTGTGACCGCTCTTTTCTTGCGTGGGACGAGGTTGAAGAGAGAGAGAGGGGTGAAAACAAAGGCAAGGGTCATGACTTTTAAAAGAAGAAAAAGGAAGAAAAGAAGCAAACTGCGCGATCCACTTGGGCGGGGCAACCTGTGCGGGTGAAGCCGTGCGCGTGGGTACGAACATAACTTTTGGCATGAAACTGCGCATCAGCAGGGCGTTGTGTTTGCTACGATGTCGTGCTGACAGGATGCGGCGATGGTGGTCCAGAATTAGCGCAACCTCAGTGGGCAGCGTTGTTAACGACCCGTCAACACTGCGTGTCTTATGCAGCAATTAACGAAGCTTGTACAATGTCAGCGCTTTCTTTTTTCCTCTCTTAACTTTCTTCTAGCAGCTTCATTATTTTCATATTATTTTCCGTGTCTGCACCATTGTAGTTACCGGTAGTTGTCTCAATAAAAATGACCGTAATTTATTAGGGCCACAATTATCTTTCCTTCCGCTGCTGTTCTTTGTCCTTGGCCATCATTATATCGTTAGTGGTGCAGAGTTAAGTGAATGTTAGTTGCAGTGCAGGCGTGGTGTCAAACGGGTGGTTTCATAACAGCATTGGCGAGGGTTTCAGCACCGGCAAGCAAGAACGAGCTCTTCCACAATGAAAATTAGACCGAACTGATGTTTACTGACACCTAACACTACCTTTCTTAGCATGTACTACAAAACACTTTAACTCTCTAAATGGGTAATTACCCTCCTAGTATATATATATATATATATATATATATATATATATATATATATATATATATATATATATATATATATATATATATATATATATATATATATATATATATATATATTGCCACGCGCTATTCTTATTTTCACTTTTGTTGTATTCGGTTTTCGCCCACAAAGACCGTCAGCAAAGCTCAGCTCAAACCGCGCCTTATTGTTCTGGAACCTTCGCGATTATTGTAGATCGTTCTGTTAAGATTGCGCGCAAGACGCGACCACTCGAGATTATTCCAGAGCTTGCGCGATGACCAGTGATAAGGCTAGAATGTTCGACGCGTGATGCATAAAAGCCGGCGCGCTCCAACGATGTTCAGTTTTTTCGACGGCCGACGCTCTGTTCGCCGCTCTCAGTGCCAGCGTGTATTGCTGTAGTCTGACCTTCAGTTGCCCGGCCACAAGTTCGGCCAAAATAAAGAGTTTCTTCTTTAACTCGCCGACTGTTGCCTTCGTCGACGTCACGACCACGTGACATCTGGTGGAGGTGCTTCCCGGTCCATGTACCGAACGCCCCCTTCAAGCCGTGAGCCCAGCCCACACCGCCGAGAGGACACCGAAGCCCCCCTTGCAGCAACGAGTTAGCCGCCGGCTGCAAGGTTTGCAGCCAGAACACGGACTCCTGCCGGAAAACACCAGGCAAAGCAAGACTTCGACTTCAACAGCAGCGACGATGACAGCTCCTGCGCCGCCTGCATCGATCGTGCTCCGCCAGCCCAAGGAGCCTCCAACGTTCCGTGGTTCATCGCGGGAAGACCCGGAAACCTGGCTTGAAACATATGAGCGTGTCGCAGCCTTTAACAACTGGAACGCCGATGACAAGCTGCGCCACGCCTACTTCTACCTCGAAGACGCGGCAAGGACCTGGATTGAGAATCGGGAGTCCTCACTTCATTCCTGGGATCTCTTCCGCAGTGCATTCCTGGAGACGTTCACGAACGTCGTCCGGAAGGAAAGGGCCGCTTCATTGCTCGAGACGCGGGTGCAGCTACCCAACGAAAACGTCACCATCTTCACCGAAGAGATGACGCGACTTTTTCGCCAAGCCGACGCTGCTATGCCCGAAGACAAAAAAGTTCGCCTGCTCATGCGGGGTGTGAAACAAGAACTGTTCGCAGGACTTGTCCGTAACCCGCCGAAGACGGTCGCTGAATTCCTCACCGAGGCAACGACGATAGAAAAGGCCCTTGAAATGCGTACAACGCAGTACAACCGCCGGATTCCCTTAACGACCTACGGAGAGAGTCACGCGCTGCAATCCGACGACCTGCGCGAGACAATCAGGGCCATAGTTAGGGAAGAGCTGCGTAAGCTGTTGCCATCCTCCCAACCTCAAGTGGATTCTCTCGCTGATGTCGTGCGCCAGGAGATCCAGCAATCCCTGGGCGTTCCTCAGCTATCAGAGCAGCAACCGCAGGCTATGAGCTACGCTGCTGCAGCGCGTCGTAACGCTCCACCACCGCGCCCACGTGAAGGCTTCGCACCACCGCAGTTCCGACGCCAGACGCCGCCGCCACCACCACCGACGCCATACCGTCTACCCGCCGGCCAGCGCAACGCTCCGAGAAAGACCGACGTTTGGCGAGCCCCTGACCACCGCCCACTGTGCTATCACTGCGGAGAAGCTGGCCACACCTACCGCCGCTGCCAGTACCGTCAGATGGGACTGCGTGGTTTCGCCATCGACGCGCCGCGTCCACAGCGGGGTGAAAGACCACGCGACATCGCCGACTACCTCGCAGGAGCTCAGTGGACACCCCGACGACCATCCCGCTCGCCATCGCCTGGTCGCTACATGTCACCGCACCGCCGGCAGTACGCTGGCCCAAACCGGGGCCGATCTCCTAGCCCTTACTCGGAAAACTAAGGGCAGCAACCGATGGAGGTGCGGTTGCTGTACGACGAACTACCGAAGATCCTCCGCCGCCGACGACGACGATGCCACAACGAAATCTAAAGAACCCGTCGCAAGATGAACCAGGCCCTGGCGTGGAAACTACGCAGCCCGAAGAAGACATCACTGCGCAACGTGGAACCGGCGGAACAAACCGACGCAGCCGTGACCCGACGCCGCGACCTAACCGCAACGCAAGACGACGGACTAGCGACCTCGACGTTCTCATCGACGGTCACAACGTCACCGCTCTCGTCGACACTGGTGCCGACTATTCCGTCGTCAGTGGGCCATTCGCCGCCAAGCTGAAGAAAGTAAAGACCGCTTGGAGTGGACCCGAAATCCGGACAGCTGGAGGCCACCTGATAACGCCAATTGGAGTCTGCACGGCGAGAGTCACCATCAATAACCGGACTTATCCTGCGAGCTTTGTTATCCTACAACACTGCTCAAGGGATGTGATACTCGGAATGGACTTCCTAAGTGACCACGGTGCCGTTATCGACCTAAGGTCTGAGTCGATAACACTAACTTCAGAAAAAGCGCTGCCTACCCAGACGACGCCGGGGAACCATGCATCGAACGTGATAGACGAGCACGTCACCGTTCCGCCTCTCTCCAGCGTCATAATTTCCGTCGGCACCGAAAAACCCACAGACTTCAAAGGCGTCATCGAGGGCGATCAGCACCTGCTTGTAAACCGTCAGATTTGCGTCGCAAGAGGCATCGCCGAGTTGCGTGAAGGGAAAGCAACAGTGGTGCTCACGAACTTCAGCAACGAATACAAGCATGTGAGCAAAGGCACGACGGTCGCCTACATCGAAGAAAATGAGGAAGCCAGCGACGCCCTCGCCCTCGCCGAGTTTACCGAACATGCTACGACGAACCAAGCTCACCAACTAACTTTCGACGTCAATCCGAGCCTTCCGACGCATAAACAAGAACAGCTCAAAACCCTGCTCCTGCAATACAAGGACTGCTTTTCGTCATCGTCAAGAGTTCGACAGACCCCAGTCGCACAACACCGCATCATAACAGACGAAAGCGCCAGGCCACTACGTCAGAGCCCGTACAGAGTTTCAACGCGGGAACGCGAGGCCATAAAGAACCAAGTCGACGAAATGCTACGCGACGACATCATCCAGCCTTCAAAGAGTCCGTGGGCGTCACCCGTGGTCTTAGTGAAGAAAAAGGACGGAACCCTACGCTTCTGCGTCGATTATCGCCGCCTGAACAAAATAACGAAGAAGGACGTGTACCCTCTACCACGGATCGACGATACCCTGGATCGACTCCACAACGCCAGGTACTTTTCGTCGATGGACCTCAAGACCGGCTATTGGCAAATTGAAGTCGACGAGAGAGACCGAGAGAAGACCGCGTTTATAACACCAGACGGTCTCTTCGAGTTCAAAGTCATGCCCTTCGGTCTTTGCTCGGCGCCTGCGACTTTCCAACGGGTTATGGATACAGTGCTGGCAGGATTACCACGCGATATATATATATATATATATATATATATATATATGTGTGTGTGTGTGTGTGTGGGTGTGTGTGCATGCATAAAGTCTCTCGGCCTTCTAATAAATTCGCTCTCTCTCTCTTTATCTCTCGTTGCTTGGATCCGGTGAATAGTAAGTAATATGAAGTGCAGGCGCACGTACGAAGACAAAAAATTACATTTATTCTCGACGTTTCAACCGGGAACCGATCTTTATGATGTTATCTGGGGTTTAACGTCCCAAAACCATATGATTATGAGAGACACCGCAGTGGAGGGCTCCGGAAATTTCGACTATCTGGTGTTCGTCAACGTGCGCTGACATCGCACAGTACCTACATGGGCATCCAGCATTTCGCCTCCATTGCAATGCGACCGCCACGGCCGGGATCGAACCCGCGGCCATATGGTGAGCAGCCGACAACCGTAACCGCTAGACCACCGCGGCTGACGGACCGGTCATTTAAATGCGAAGCATTTCTTAGCGAACTTCGACGACTTTGAGCGTATCTATCTATCTATCTATCTATCTATCTATCTATCTATCTATCTATCTATCTATCTATCTATCTATCTATCTATCTATCTATCTATCTATCTATCTATCTATCAGCCGCCTACGACTTTGTGCTCTCCTGGCCGTATTGTTAATGGGATTTATACCAAATTTCGTATGGCATAACATGACTGTATGACGAACATAATTGGCTGGTCATATCATGAAAATCATGACTAACTTGTCATGCAAAGTATGATTTACATGCCACGCTCATGGCGCGCTCGCGGCCGTTCCGTTAGCTCGATATACACCAAATTTGGTATTGTGTAACGTGACTGTATGACGAACGTAAATGACAAGTGGTATTATGGAAATCATGACATGTCATGTGCGACATGACTTGCATGCCACGCTCATGGCGCGCTCGCGGCCGTTTTGTTAGCTTGATATACACCAAATTTGGGATTGAGTGACGTGACTGTATGACGAACATAAATGAGAAGTGGTAATATGGAAATCATGACTTGTCTTCACTTCACTTCACTTCACTTTATTTCCTTAAAGTCCCCCGTTAGGGGTATTACATAAGGGGTGGTGTTTAGTAAAACTATACAGTGATGTTTTTAATGGCTTCAGAAAACATAGAATGGTTAATGATGGCAGAAATGGCTTTAGGAAGGCCATTCCAGTATATTGCTGCTCGTATGAAAAAGGAGGCTTCGAAAGTAGTTGTCCGGGTGCGTGGTAGTGCGACTTGAAGCGGATGACCAGCGCGATGAGATATGTGTGGAGAGGGCATGATGTACGGTGGATGATTCAATGAGCTGAAATACAACATATGAAAAAGAGAAAGGGCGGCAATCTGTCGGCGAGAAGCAAGTGTTTCTAAACCCGATTGCACCTTTAAAGATGAAATGCTGATATCATATGAATATTCAGAGTGAATGAACCTGGTAGCCCGATTTTGAAGTGTGCGACATGACTTGCATGCCACGCTTATGGTGCGCTCGCGGCCGTTTAGTTAGCTTGATATTCACCAAATTTGGTATTGAGTGACGTGACTGTATGACGAACATAAATGACAGGTCCTAACATGTAAAACATGACATGCAATTTATGTAAAGCATGATTTCCTTCTTCCTGGCTGCTTCGCATTACATCGATTCCCCCCAATGCGTGGGATCTGCCGGCTATTTCAAGAGTGGAGTTGACAGGTACAGTCGCTGGATTTGTATACGTGCGCTTGGTGCGGAAACTGGTGGTGCAAGTGCTTCTTTCGAAAAGTATGGCAGATCCCACGCCTTGTGGGAATCGGTTTCATGCGAGGCAGTCAAAGAAGGGAAGCACTTCTTGTACTATATATATATATATATATATATATACATATATATATATATATATATATATATATATATATATATATATATATATATATATATATATATATATATATATATATATATATAAACCCGCAATAAACCTACTGGCTGTCGACCTTGCAACAAAGCTCGTTGCAATGTCTGCCACCATATGACCACTTCAGTTATCGTAAACAGCACCGCTTCTAACTCTGCGCTGGATTGTTGAAGAAGTTTTCGCTATAATAATTATGGCATGCCAACTTCACTTTTTATTCCTCCTTTCTTTTATCACAATATTTCTATCCTCCTCTTCCTTCAGAGAACGTGACCTCAGTGCCCCTGCATGGGCCAGTTTTTTTTTTTCATTAAAATATTTTATTTATTAGTGCAAAATGAGCACAGTAGTGTAAAAACATTCATTACTAATAACTCACCGGAAAACAAAAGCTGTTCGAATCAAGCATATTATTATTAAATGTATTAAGGCCTGTAGACACTTGTAATAATTCGGGCCATGATCTACAATATCCCGGCAACTTGTAAAACGACAGAAGAATTGACATTTGGGCAAGTTGGAATTGGTTATGCATCTTTGAACTAGCAGCGCAAGAAACGAGGACACAAGAAAAGTACAACACACCAACAGCGCCTTCTCACAACTAACTTTATCGAAAAGAACGCATAGTATTTAACCCATGACCAAGTACCACGTGCTCATACATCATTGATAGCCAAACAAAGGAAAAAGAAAAAAATACACAGGAAAAATTGATCACATGCGCGCTTTTTTTTCTATGTGATAAACCGATAGAGGAAAGAAATTTCATTGTCATGCAGTGATATTGAAGGCATGCTTACACATTGATTGCCTTTTTTGTTAATATGATGAGCTTCAACAATTTCTCTGGTAGTCTGATTTTGATGCCTGAAAATACACTTAGTGTCACGAAAATTAGGGGTACATACATGATCTGCACAGTGTCGGGCAACGTGCGAGTACACGTTGCTTTCCAAAGATCGCTTGTGTTCCGACAACCTTACGTTCAGGCAACGACCAGTTTGCCCTATATAAAACGAGTTTGTAAAGTCAGAGCAATGCCGCAGCCGATAAATGTGACATTGCAGAATTTTCTTTTAGTGAAGGATGGTTGCTTGCTGGGCTAGTTGGTTCATTTCAACACATGTAACAACACGCGAAACTGGAAAAGGACAACAGAGACAGAGTGTAAAGACTCTTTACACGCTGTCTCTGCTGTGCTTTTCCAATTTCGCGCGCTGTTACATGTGTTTTCTTTTAGTGACATCGTAATTTATAAATGAGCTCTGGGCGTCTTATGAGAATTTCTCTGAGTCGCCAGCAGTCTGTCTTCTGCCATTTTTTCCCATCAGATAAGGTTTTCTCGGTCCCCACCACTACGCGCGACTACACTTGGAAACAAACAATCCTCCGAGTGCAAAGCACTTCGTGATGTTTTTCTTCCAACCCAATTTTCTCTTAAAAGGGCTCTGCGACACCTTTCTAAGTTATTATAGAATGAATAACCTTAATGATAACCCACAAAACTTCCGCTGCAAAAATTGTGAGTCTGTTAACTATATATACCTGGACGTGTCGCACTGGCCAGCGCTTCGCTTTACCTTTCATTCCAACGAGCGCTCTGGAAGCTACACAAAAAGGGTGTGTGAGTGTGTGAGGGGGGCGGGTAGCGTGGTGTCCACGCGTCGCCCACGCCCACGCCATCTGCGTCGTTTCTACGTTGTCGTTCAGGCGCGCTTCCTCAGTCATTCATGAATCCTAATCAACTAGCCCCTCAACCTGTTTTAGCTGCCCAATAGTTACGTCCCCCTGCGTCCTAGCACCATGATCGTAGCACTATGACAGCGCAGCTGTCTAGGATCTGCCATAATCTGTTGGAACTGCCACAATCTATTCATTACTGCAACTAATAACGATGCTAAAAAAAAAAAAGACTTTGATATCATATAACATTTTGAAATTTGATGACACTCTGGGGATTTGCTATCGCACGTTTTTGAAATATGCGCGATAATCTTCATACGGACTACGTTATAGGGCCGCATTGCTTTCAGCTTTATTCAAAAGAGCCGATTTGTACGACTGTAAGCGCGCAAGAAAGGATGAGGTGCCGATGTACAGCGATCATGTGCTCAATACATTCCCCAATTTCACTAAGTTATTGCCGTTCTTTGAACACTCTGCCCTGAGACAATGGCCACCTCTACGAACTCCGAAACGGCCGGTCGTGATGGACGCTTACGTGCCGGTCAGAGATCACGTATCTCTCAACGTCGCCTCACAGCTAAAGAAACACGAGGTGGCCGAGATGTCCGGCAGCCGGTGAACGTCAGTCAGTCACATGAAAAAAAAAAAAAGTCGTACCATCAGAAGAGAGTGCGGATCCCTTGTCACCGAATATACGTCTTCGTTTCAAGCGCTGTCGGTAAAGGTCGCCAGTGACTGCTCCTGTATGTCCTGGCTCCGTCCTTTATCGCTTCATCGCTATGCTCACTCACTTCAATCTACGAAAAGGAAGTTGCTCTTGTGTACGAGATTTTTACTCTATTTTGTTAACTGTGCTCTCGGTGATGGACGAGGCCTTCCTGTCACCCTGTAAGCGTAGAAACAGCCCTCCGTCATTTGTCGCTATCAATGTTGAAGTCACTATCCAGAATGTCCAGGAATCTTCCTATGAGTAAGTTGCCTGCGCGGTTTGAGACGCTGGAAACACGCCTGAGAAAAGACACGAAAAGCGGCTTCCTTCCAGCACGCGCAAATAATGATTCCTTCTGATTCCTTCGGATAGAACTTAATATTATACAACGACAGGGCCAAAACAGCGTCTCTCGGCACTCTATATTTAACGACGCCACCTTCACTATGACATTTTTTAAATGCGGAGCACTTTAGGGGCCCGGCTTGTCGTCCATCCATGCATCTCACGTGGCCTTGATCACGCTCCCAGTAAAGCGCTCAATACAGGCCATTACAAAGCTAGTAATGCTCAAAACCGGGTTAAAATGAACGAACAAGGTCTAAAATAATATAATTAACAGAAATAACCAGGACGTAATCACCATAATTAACCAAAAATTTCTAAAAACGTTTCGCAACGCTGCGGCTGACTCCGGGACCGTGCAAGAGAGGGCACTACCGCCTCGCCCAGCGAGCGAATGCCCATCTCGCTACGCTTCGCCGGCGCTGAGTCGCTACATCTGATGGAGGAAACAACCTGACGGAACTCGCTGCAAACGACGCGTATCTCAACAGCCGGAACGAGCAGGAATGCGATAAAGCGCAGCAAAAAGTAGCGCACATGCCCCACACCGAGTTTACGAATCTCCCTCACAAGATTCTACTCGTGCCGGGGAAACACTGCATGCTTACCTCAAACATTGACGTCATCGTCAGTGTGGTAAACGGAGCAGTGGGAACTCTACGAACAGGAATCGCTGGGTGCCCGTGCTTCGCACTTCCTCCGGGTTCACAGTTTTTGTTGTTGTGTTATCGCTTAGCTGAGATCTAGACGATTTGAAAATATGCGTGTACGAAGGTGCGAATACAAACAAGCTGTGAGTTTTTTTGCATCTTTTTTTCAAAAAGGTAATATCGAGAAACTAATCCGCAGCGTGTCTCATGGTTAACTTGCGTTGACGAACGCTGATTGCTGTGTTGTCAACCACATTCACTTTCTGTTGTTTTCATGATTTCCTGTTTTGAAATAAATAAACAGGTAATTTATCACGCGCTTTCCCTGGCTTCGTTGAACGTTGACTTCAGGTAGATGCAACTACGTACAAAAAAAAAACCAAGCAACCTTTCTTTCCTTTTTTTAAAAACATTCTTTTAAATGCGAATGCATTTCATAGTCGGGCTATGTCAGGCGTCCGGCGTTGGCGTTGGCGTTGTCCGCGGAGGAGGAGGAGGAGGATAGGTTGAGGAGGTGTGCGCGCCGGCAGGTGTTAGATGTGAAGCATCTTATGGCGAAGCTTAATCCGGTGGTGGTGGTGTGCGTCGTGACCACTCTTACTGCGCATGCGCAAACCCTTTCAAAAAAAATAAAAATAAAAAACCTCCTCTTTCCCTCTCTCTCCTCTAGGCATCCCTCCCCGCGGCAACCACACCCTCACTGCGCATGCGCCTCCCCTCCTTCCCCTGCTACGCTCCCCCCCTCTCTCCTCTAGGCATCCCTGCCCGCGCCGTCCACACACTCCCACTGCGCATGCGCGTCCCACCTCTCTTCTCCTCTCCTACGCTCCCCCCTCTCTTCTCTAGGCATCTCTGCCCGCAGCGTCCACACTCCCACTGCGCATGCGCGCCCCCCCCTCTCTCTCTCCTCTCCTACGCTCCCCCCCTCTCCCTCTCTCGCCTCGCGACGCCGACACAGGCAGCGTATGCTAGCGAGTTTCTTGGTTGAAAAAACCGACTGCTCGCGCTGCACAACCGTTCACTGGCCACCCCGTATATATGGCAATGAATCTTGACCTCCAAGGTGGTGCCGGTGGGAGATTTCTCCTGTGCGTTGTTGAACAATAAAAATTCGCAGCGTGCGGGTGAACTAAAAGCGGACTGCGGCGGAGCTCGGCGGAGCTATACATGAAAAAAAAAATTTAAAAAATAAATAAAAACAATTAAAAAAACAAGAAAAAGCAAAAAAAAAGGGCGCTGCGCCTTGCTCCCGACCGGGCTGCAGAAATCAGGCGCCTTTTTCCTTCTTCGAACCACAACCACCATATATAAATGGAGTGAAGCGCGTGCGAAATGCATTCGCATTTCCTCACGATTCCCTTCGGGGAGGTGGGCGCATTTTTTTGTTCATATTGCAATTGCATGCCCCGCTTTATTGGCTGTTGACTGTTTTATGCTTTCATGATGTCTTTTCGTGCTCTCATTGCATCATCCTCTCTCTACCCCTCCCCCACCCCCTTCCCTTTCTCATGGCTTGCGAAGCAGACACCCAAAATTTCCTGTGGCCAACCAAATGCTGTGCTTGTTCCCTGCTGTGCGCGGTTTTTTGTCCCTCTATGAGAATTATTAAGGCACATCCTCGCGTTAGGACCAAATACAAATGTATTCATGTTGCGTTAGGTGAAACACCCCAATTACATGGACGTTCTTAACACTGGTACGTTTAGACGGTCCTGCAACTTGGGGACGCAAATGCGCCCCAGTTTAAAGTCGTTTGTGGGAACGAGCCCTTCATTTTGCGTGAAATGTGCCCTTTTTCTGGTTACAACGAGCTTGGTCCTTGTTACTGCCACTGTGCTTGTTCGTTCAAAACGTAAGGAGCCATTACGAAATGTATACGTTGCAGTATACACTCACTTTTTTTCAGCGCTACCATAGGGCCCGCAGCTTTAGCCCGAGAGGAGAGGGAATGGCTCGAAGCTTGTTTACAGCGCTCAACAGGGACTGGCATTAGCGCAACAGTTCTCCCGCGCCGTCCCGCGATCCGCACGCGAGCGTGCGCTTTTTCTCGTAGACAGCGCTTTACAACTTGGAGGCCAAGCTGAGCGCAGCGCGTTAACGGTGCCGTGAAAAATGGCTCGTTTTTCCGCGAGATTGGAAAAAGGGGAGCGAGAAGGGAGCTATATAGTTTTCGCTAAAGTGGAAAAAAAAATAAAAGAAAGGCGTCCGTCGGCGTTGAGTGCGGCGACGAGGGACGACGTTCACTGGGAAGAGAGCGGAGGAGGGAAACAGTGCACGCTCCGGGAACCACAGGAAGGGAGGCCAAGTCGAGGCTACGGAGGAGAGGGTGACGCTGGTTATTCCCCAGCGAGACAGGCTCGCCCGCAATGCTTTAGGCCGGCGCGCCACAGCTAAGCAGTTATCGGGCTGGCACTAAATTTAGACTCTACCCGACGAGTCATTTCGTCGTTTATGAATCGCCCGTTCGCGCCCGGCGAGAGGCGCGTTAGCGCGTTTCACACGCGCGCCTCGCATAAACGCCGATCCGCGTTCGCCGAGTTAAGCCTGCCGAAAGGGGCTTCCCGTTGAGTTGCCCGACTTGGAAGAAACAAAGAGAGAGGGGAGAAAGTTTCGCATCACAGATCCCCGCGAAACAAGCGCATCACGCCCACTCTTCCACCGAGCCGAGCTCAAATTTATTACTCTTTTTTTTTTCACTTTCATGCCTCTTTCTCTCTCTCTCTCTCTCTCTATCCCTTCTCTTCACGTTCTGTCTCGCTCTCTTTTCGTTCACTGTCTCAGGAACACGGCCTGTTTATGTTTTGCGTACGAGGCAATGGTTTTACGCGTCCTAATTGGCGGCCGTGTGCCGGGTGTGCGTGCAGCTGCAAGATTAGTGACCCGTTTTTCGCTGCTTGTCGCGCGCTGCGCAAGGCTCTCCCGCGAGACCCCCCGGCGATTTTTCGGAAGGAATTGGGCGTGAGCACTTGGAAACTTTTATGAAGCCACGAGAGTCTTGTATCTCGTTCTCTTCAACTTTTTTTCTCTCTCTTTCTTCTTCTTCTTGGTCTCTCGCTTCGTTCTTACGGTTCACCGAGTCCTTCGGTTGGAACCGACGACTTTACGAAACAATGAACTGCAGTTCTGCTCCAGCTTCCTGAGTCTATCCACTTTCCTTATGCTTCGTGAAGACGCGAGCTGTCTTGCGTCTTTGAACGTTCTGCCCGCTAGTGCTTTTTCGTTGAGGGCGCGACACCTTGACGGCGTATTAAATGAAAAGAAAGACAAGATAATAATAAACGCGATAGGATTATGCTCTATACGGCTGACCTATTTTACCTTACTTTTCAAGCCATGCCGTGGAATTTCTCGGGCGTATGCAGCTGCTGAAGCCTAGATGTTACTACAACCTGTTCACGTAATTATTTTTGTGGTGCGCGTTGTAGTGCCTTAACATTAAAATTTTTAAGCTTTATGCTGAGATTAAGTGCGCGTAAGGACGATGTCACCTTAGCAGCTCAGTCCGCTTGACACTCAGGGGTCACTCAAACTGAAGTTTCAAACAGATAAATGACACTAAAATTTAAGTAGTAAATTGTATAGAGTGTCTATATACGTCTATTTCTTCGCGACTTCCACAAATATACCCGCATGTGCTGTCTTGGCAACAAACTTTCACTTCCAATACAAGATGACCAAACTTGGGTCTTAACATTATTACTAAATGAAATGCTGGTGTTCATCTGAACGCACCACCAGGCTACAATGAAAAACTGTCTCGTTCACAATAAAGAGAAATTAGGAGTTCTTCTTTAGTGAATGGACTTGTAATACGTAAACATAAAGCTGAATTTGATATCGTGTGTTTGTGATAGTTTTGTCGCCGAAATCGACGTTCTTCGCAATGTGTTGAACTAACTAGACCATAAAGCACTTTCAGAGGAGAAAACTCTCGGACCGTGGCCCTACGCTTCGCAGGCCAGCAAAGCGAGGCGGGCATTACGACTGGTTTTAAATTGACAGGAGTAAGTGATCGGCTGTAGGCAGGTAATGGACAGGCACACATGTAGAACCCTGATAGAACCTTGCTCCCTCTTCTTTTTTTTCCATGATCCCTTTCCCCCAGAGTAGGGTAGCAAACCGCAGGTGCGTACAGTTGACCTGCCTGCTTTTCCTTCCTTTGCTCCTCCTCCTTCACATTTAACACTTTACTTCATTTTCGGATGCCTACTGGACTCCACCGAAAAGAGGCCCCTCTGTCTTGCCGTTGATGGCTAACAGCGGCTTTCACAAAGTCATTTTCTTTTCGCATCGGAATGGCTCACAATCCTCTTTGTGACAACCATGGCAGCGAGAAGACATTACAAAGCATATTCTGAGACTATCCTCGCTGCAGTATGCAGAAAAAAATGCCCCCCACCTCCCCGAAGGGAATCGTGAGGAAATGCGAATGCATTTCGCGCGCGCTTCACTCTATTTATATATACGTGCGAGCGAGCGGACGGGAGAGTGGGGCGCAGGGAGGAGAGAGAGCAAACGGCGAGAAAAGGAGCGGCGAAGCACTGCACCTACCCTCTCCTACACTCTCTCCACACACACGCGGGAGCTCCGCCGAGCTCCCGCGATGCGAGCGCCCTCACACACCAGAGCGCGCTCCTCCTCTCCACTCACTCTCCGCTACTCCGCCCGCACCACCTGCTCCGGTTGCTAGGGGCGAGGATAAGCGCGCGCGCCCGCAGCTGTTGCTATGGGAGAGGGAGTGAGAGCGGAGAGATAACACCTGCCGGCGCGCGGACTCCTCCTCAACCTATCCTCCTCCTCCTCCTCCTCCGCGGACAACGCCGGACAACGCCGGATGCCTGACATAGCCCGACTAAGAAATGCATTCGCATTTAAAAATCACTTGCAGTCGCTCTAGGTCGTCTTCAAAACAGACCGAGGACGGCAGCAGCTATCTTAAAACGTCGCCCTGAGAAGGCATCACGTATAAAAACAAAGAAGGCATAATTAAAAAATTCACCGGCGGCTACAGGCACTGGCCGGTACAGACGAACGGCGATAGTGTGTGTGTGTGTGTGTGTGTGTGTGTGTGTGTGTGTGTGTGTGTGTGTGTGTGTGTGTGTGTGTGTGTGTGTGTGTGTGTGTGTGTGTGTGTGTGTGTGTGTGTGTGTGTGTGTGTGTGTGTGTGTGTGTGTGTGTGTGTGTGTGTGTGTGTGTGTGTGTGTGTGTGTGTGTGTGTGTGTGTGTGTGTGTGTGTGTGTGTGTGTGTGTGTGTGTGTGTGTGTGTGTGTGTGTGTGTGTGTGTGTGTGTGTGTGTGTGTGTGTGTGTGTGTGTGTGTGTGTGTGTGTGTGTGTGTGTGTGAGAGAGAGAGACAGAGAGAGTGCGTGCGTGCGCTCTCTCTCTCTTTTCCTCTGCCTTTAGCTTTAAAACTCTCCTACCCCTTTTACCATTCTAGGGTAGGATAAAAGTTTTGCGACACCGGTTAACACACCTGCCTTTTGTCTCTCTCCAGTTCCTTTCTTCCTCTTCCTCCTAAATTTTAATAGTACGTCATCTATCACTCGGAATATTCAGAGCACGTGCTATCAATCAGCGGCTGGCTGCGCTCGCACCATCTAGCGCCTCAGTACCCTCGTCACTTAATCACATTTCCCACGTAATCGCACGTAATTCTAGTGGCTGTTGAGTCCTTCCTAGTCAATTTCAGTTGTGCTTTGTCATAATAAACGTTGCTGCGTCATTCAAATGCATTGTCATTTCTGTTTAATGATCCTGAAAGTTGCTAAATAGTGTACGCTAATGAACCCCAGGTGGTCGAAATTTCTGGAGCCCTCAACTACGGCGTCCCTCATAATCATATCGTGGTTTTGGGACGTTAAACAACAGATATTATTATTATTATTATTATTATTATTATTATTATTATTATTATTATTATTATTATTATTATTATTATTATTATTATTATTATTATTATTATTATTATTATTATTGGTCACAGTCTCATCAAATGAGACGAGCACGTCGGGAAGTCAAGCTTGCGAAACGCTGATGCAGTCATGCACTGACAGGGTAAAACAAAGCCATGAAGACTGACTACGCTGCGGTTCTTGAAGCGACGCTGCACGTAGTTTGTCCTGCTTCGGTGGAACTATATTAACTGTGCAACTGATGGTCCGAAAATCAAGCTTCTCCCGAATCATCATGGCGTCATGCCTGAATTTTTTTCATGACAAGTAGAACAGCACTTTCTCAAGACAACCTGCGTTGAATGACAGAGGACTGTTGCAAGGAACTATCAACTAAGGAGCCCAGTCGCAGAACTTTGCAAAGAAGAACACTGCGTACCACCTTCCTCCCCATGTTGCCTTAGGTTCAGAGGAACAACGGCGTTTTCACTTGTATGGAAATAACTACGCACCTTTTTGTCGGTGTTGTTGGCGTTTTTTATTCTGTTCTGTTCTGTTGTTACTGTCTTGCTGTGGAGAGGTTGAGGTTTATTTTACCTCGGCTACTCCGTTTCTATAAGTTTTGCACAGCAAAAAAAAAAAGTGGTTCCTCAGAAACAAAAATGAACAAGTAAAGAAAAAAAAACATATAGCAAACTGAAACAAGCAAGAAAAAAAAGCCGGCAGATCCCACGCACTGTGGGAATCGTTGTAATGCGAAGCAGCCAGGAAGGAGCAAATCATGCTTTATATAATTTGCATGTCATGTTTTACATGTTAGGACCTGTCATTTATGTTCGTCATACGGTCACGTCGCGGAATACCAATTTTGGTGTATATCAAGCTAGCGAACTGGACGCAAGCGCACCATGAGCGTGGCATATAAATGGCGTTGTAAATGACATGCATGCCAAGATTTTCATGTTACCACCTGCCACTTATGTTCGCTATACAGTCATGTCACTCAATACCACATTTGGTGTATATCAAGCCAACGAAACGGCCGCGAGAGCGCCATGAGCGGGGAATGAAAGTCATGTCGCTCATGACATGTCATGATTTCCATATTACCACTCGTCATTTATGTTCGTCATACAGTCATGTCACTCAATACGAAATTTGGTGAATCTCAAGCTAACGAAACGGCCGCGAGCGTGCCATGAGCGTGGCATGCAAGTCATGTCGCACATCACAAGTCATGATTTCCATATTACCAATTGTCATTTATGTTCGTCATACAGTCATGTCACTCAATACGAAATTTGGTGAATCTCAAGCTAACGAAACGGCCGCGAGCGTGCCATGAGCGTGGCCATGCAAGTCATGTCGCACATCACAAGTCATGATTTCCATATTACCACTTGTCATTTATGTTCGTCATACAGTCATGTCACTCAATACCAAATATGGTGTATATCAAGCGAACGAAACAGCCGCGAGCGCACCATGAGCGTGGCATGCAAGTCATGTTGTTCATGACATGCACGTCATTCTTTGCATATTACCACCTGTCATTTGTGTTCGTCATACAATCACGTCACTCAATCCCAAATTTGGTGTATATCAAGCTAACGAAATGGCCGTGAGCGCGCCATGAGCGTGGCATGTAAATCATGTCGCTCATGACATATCGTGATTTCCATATTACCACTTGTCATTTATGTTCGTCATACAGTAACGTCACTCAATCCCAAATTTGGTGTATATCAAGCTAACGAAATGGCCGCGAGCGCGCCATGAGCGTGGCATGCAAGTCATGTCGCACATGACAAGTCATGATTTCCATATTACCACTTGTCATTTATGTTCGTCATACAGTCACGTCACTCAATCCCAAATTTGGTGTATATCAAGCTAACGAAATGGCCGTGAGCGCGCCATGAGCGTGGCATGTAAATCATGTTGTTCATTACATGCACGTCATTATTTGCATATTACCACCTGTCATTTGTGTTCGTCATACAGTCACGTCACTCAATCCCAAATTTGGTGTATATAAAGTTAACGAAACGGCCGCGAGCGCGCCATGAGCGTGGCATGTAAATCATACTTTTCATGACAAGTTAGTCATGATTTTCATGATATGACCAGCCAGTTAGGTTCGTCATACAGTCATGTTATGCCATACCAAATTTGGTATAAATCCCATTAACGATACGGTCAGGAGAGCACAAAGTCGTAGGCGGCTAGATAGATAGCTAGATAGATAGATGCGCTCAAAGGCGCCGAAGTTCGCTAAGAAATGCTTCGCATTTAAAATAACATCGTAATGCACAGTTCTCTTGCAAAAGTTCACATTGCAATAGAACGTTCACGCGCACACATTTCTATCCGAGTCGTATACCCACACTATACGGAGCCACACATCATTTCGTATGTAGCAACACATATATATTCTATAAAAAGTCAAATAAATTGTGTTCTCAACCACCTTATTAAACCCTATCTTGCCTACTAGTTAGTTTTTACATTGGACTAGAGCAGCACTTGTGATGAACACAAGCTGCTCTAGTTTGATATATGTGGTGGTATATTGCGCTGCATAGCCGGAACAGGTGGGACACTCACGAAGGCACAGAAAAAAAAAAACACAACCAGAACAGGTGGGCGCAATATTCCTGTTCTGGTTCGCACAACCTGTTCTCGTTGTGTTTTTTTTTTCTGTGCCTTCGTGAGTGTCCCACCTGTTACGGCTATGCAGCGCAATATTCCGCAACATATATCAAGCTTGTACCAACTAGCCCAAAGGAGTGCTTTACTGTGCTGCTCTAGTCCAATGTAAAAACTAACTGGTAGGCAAGATAGGGTTTATTAAAGTGGTTGGAAACACGATTTATTTGACTTTTTACAGAAACATATACACGGTCAATTATTATGTTTGTTGATTTTAAATTTTAATCAAAATGCATTCTGCTGCACTTTGATCATTATATTTTAGCAGTGTAGGAAAGCTAACTAAATGACGCAAGGTATTATCGTGAGCTGTATGAGGGAATACGCGAGTGCGTGCCACATAGTCTCAAACCCGAAGTGGGGCTATTCGCGGCGGCGCTCTCGGAAACGAAGTGGAAAGGGCGCCGCGATCCCGTTAAGTATCGCCACGCCCACCTAGCTATTCCTGATGAAAAACGGCAGCTAATTGCGAATCACGGGCCGTTCGCGAGTATAAGACAGGAATGCCAAGGAGACCGCGGCAGTGTGCTGTCTATAGTACTGCGGAAAATGCCGCTTTTCCATTCTCTTGTGTGTGAGCGTGTAACACAAAATCAAAATACAGCAATCTATAATTGAAAAAAAAAAGGTTGGGGGGGAAGGGGGGGGTACTGGTCTTTCCTGCCCGTGAGTGCTACAACTGGTGCCACAATATCAAGCTGTTATTTGCGTCATATACCGAGGTGCTGAAAAATTCCCGGCTTTGCACAGAAAGCGTATAGTCACAGCCTTGAAAGTACACAGTTATTTAAAGTAATCCCTCCTCAAACAGATACCCTTTCTGCTTCGTTATTCTTCATCTTTTCGAGCTCATTAAAAAAAAAAGCACGCTATAGGTCGTGAAAACAGCTTTCAGCAGCTGACGTCAGAAATGTCGTCAGAATGATGTCCCTTCAAGTGTTTCTTGAGGTTAGGAAACATGTGATAGTTGTAAGGGACCAGGTCACGTGAATATGAGCGATGGTGGGCTAATCTGCAACCCAAAGTCTCCAATTTGGCAACCATAACTTTGGACGTGCGCGAGTGTTCATTGTTGACTGTTCAAACACTTCGGCACCCACTTCGCTGAAAGCTTGCACATGTGCAGAACATTGGCGCCAATGGAACCGACATGCTCCCAGAAGATTCCCAGGAACTGACCTATATTTTCGGCAGGTATTCGCCTATCATAAAGAATCAACTTGTAGACAGCATAACTTGTAGCCCGGTCCCTCGACGTTGTTGGGTGTCCACTGCGCGATTCAAATTCAATATAATATCTGGGGTTTAACGTCCCAAAACCACCATATGATTATGAGAGACGCCGTAGTGGAGGGCTCCGGAAATTTCGACCATCTGGTGTTCTTTAACGTGCACTGACATCGCACAGTACACGGGCCTCTACCATTTCGCCTCCATCGAAATGCGACCACCGAGGCCGGGATCGAACCCGCGACCTTCGGGTCAGCAGCCGAGCACCCTAACCGCTATACCACCGCGGCGGACGACTCAAATTCAATGGCAAAATGTCATGTCTTCAAACGAGAGAGCCAGCTTTTGAGTGTGCTATAGGAAGGACATTTCTTCCCCAAGGTTTCTGACATTTTAGTGTGAATGTCCTTAGTAGATTTTTCCTGGAGAAACAAAAACTTCATGACGCCCGGTAACTCCACCTACAAGAAACCTGCTTATACCTCTGCCATCTCATGTTTCATATCTCATACTTGCACAATTACTTAACAAGGTATTAAGCTTTCATATGGTTCCATGTTTATGATTCAATCCTGAGAGAAAGGAGAGCTATTGCTTTTATGTGTTTGAAAGGTGCGTTGCCTAGATATTGTCCTCATAGAATGCAGGAGAGTTTTGGTAACCAGGTCAGCCGGCTATATTCAGCTGGATATCCTCGCTCGGTCGTGCGGCAGCGGCTGAATCCCTGCTTCAAGAATTTAAAGGAAAAAAAAAGAACGTCAGCGTTTCGAAAAAAGACCAGTAGTTGTTCCGTACGTCCACAAGGTTGCACACAATCTTAAAAAGGTGGGTAATAGGTACAGAGTACCTGTGGTGTTTTCTGCGCCGAAGAAGCTCTCGGGCCTGTGCCCGTAGGTTTCAAGAGGACCCATACGTGCCCTGTGTGGTAAGAAGCATGCGAGGCCCTACGTCACCTGTGCGTTGGGAATGGTCTACGAAACTCCGTTCTCCTGTGGAAGGGTATACGTAGGACAGACCGACTGAGGTATTAACGATCGAGCGAGGGAACATCTTTCGATCAAGAATATTCTTTCGGCACATTTGCTATGCACTGCAGCGCGTGTAGATGTGAGGCAATATTTGCCAATATCACCATTCTCGGTAGAAGCAAGGAGGTGCTTGAACGAGAAATGCTGGACGCATACTACATATGAAGGAAAAAAAAGATATATGTATTAGCGATACGTGGGTTGTGCTGCGATCAGCTGAGTTTGAATTCTTTTTTTGAAATTTTTTTTACTAGCGCGTGCATCGAATGTGGCAGATTGTTGTGGTATGGCACGTGTTATATTGTTGTGCGTGTGTGGCTCGATATATATTGCGATGGTCTTTCAAGAATAAAGTCAGTTGCGAGTGACCCTCTTTCCTTTCGCCTTGTTTTCCTTGGTGGCTTGCATCTTACAATTTCTTGAAGGATGCACCTACTAGCCCAACAACAAGCTTTACTGGAATGACAACAGTTCGCGGAAAAGCGTTACCCTTTCCACTTTATTTTTGGCAGCGCCATCCGAGTATCGGTCGAATTGGGAGTTGAGACAATTCGTCACGCGCTGGCATGTTCCTCTCGTATAGCTCGCGATAGTACTATTTCCAGCACAGCTCTGTCAAAGGGTTACTTACGTAGAAAAAGAAAATCACACTGTACGGCGAGAGAGATAGAAAAGGTAAAAGCAGGAGGCTAACCCTAATGACATATGGTTTTCCACCCTACACTATAGGGATGGGGAAAGAAAGATGAAAAGAAAAGAGGAGACAAGAAGCAGGCGTGAACAACACACACAATAAAAAGAGGGGAGGAAGATGAGGAACGAGAGCATTATAGTCTGTTTAATAGGACACTACGCCGTAAAACAGCGATACCAAAATGCATCACACGGTCACTACGACCACCTTATCATAAGCGGATACTATTAGATCAAAAGCGGTTCTTTTTTTCTTCTTCTTCTTCTTCTTCTTCTTCTTCTTCTTCTTCTTCTTCTTCTTCTTCTTTTTCTTCTTCTTCTTAACAGTTCTGTAAATCAAACAACTTTTCAACTTTGAAAAAAAAATAACAATCGCCTTTTTAAAGGTGGCTTCTCCTCAATGAGAGCCTCATAAAGGAAAAGCACGCTTGCAGTTAAACTGCTTGAGCTGAGACGGATTAACAGTATAAATTCGATCACCACGCAAGACGGTTAGCTCAATCACACAGAAGTAGTTCACTGCATTTGGCGAGAGAAAAATACAAAAATACAAAAAAAAATGAAAGTAAGGTGCGGGCTCTAGCATTTGTTCTCGCCACTTTCGTGTATTCTAAGCCTGCCAATTCCTGTAACATGAACGAACTTCATGTTTTTCAGTACATGTGGCGGTTTGATCGTGTTTGCCATGCGTCAATGGCTATCATTTGCAGCATAAACACACTAACCTGTCTTCTTAGGTCCTGTCACTAAAGAAAAAAGCGACTGTGTTATCTATGCAGTTTCTGTTAACTTTTATCCTCAACATAAAATTCAACGGTTTGCTTTTTTCTTTACGTTAGTGTCACGAACGCCTTACATCATTTGGAAGTGTTATGCGCTAAAAGCAAAGCGTAAAATAATATGTGTTGATATTGCAAATAAGTCTTAATATAATATGTATTTCTTAATATGTGCTGATCACAAGATTGGTTGATTTCACACGCGGGAGCAGTTAGGCTGAAGTTGGCTGAATGTCTACGTGGGACGACGTCATGTTTGTTCCTTGTAGCTCTGCAAGCACCTATGTATGTATGTATGTATGTATGTATGTATGTATGTATGTATGTATGTATGTATGTATGTATGTATGTATGTATGTATGTACGTATGTACGTATGTATGTATGTATGTATGTATGTACGTACGTACGTACGTGTACGTACGTACGTATGTATGTATGTATGTATGTATGTATGTATGTATGTATGTATGTATGTATGTATGTATGTATGTATGTATGTACGTACGTACGTACGTACGTACGTACGTACGTATGTATGTACGTACGTGTATGTATGTATGTATGTATGTATGTATGTATGTATGTATGTATGTATGTATGTATGTATGTATGTATGTATGTATGTATGTATGTATGTATGTATGTATGTATGTATGTATGTATGTATGTATGTATGTATGTATGTGTCAATTAACAACCGTATTATACCAGCTAGACACACGTAATGGTCGTATGCGTCTAAGATGCAGAAAGCAACGAACGTGCTGTTAGTGTACTTAAAGCCAACAGGTTTCTTCCCTCTTTCTTACCTTATATCTCTCTTTCAACCCCTTTACCTCATCACCCCTCCCCCGTGCAGTGTAGTAAGCTGAACGTGCGTCTGGCTAACACGTCTGTCTTTGCATGATTAAAATACTGCTATACAGTTACTCAGGGACATAAGAAGTTAGAGAGGACACACGTTACGAAGTGGACACGACAAGCGCAATATGGGAAGCCACACGCGAAATATGGGAAGCCTTTCACATATCGAACCAGCAAAGCGCATGCGTCAGTTCAAGCTCCATTCTGCTAACCCCGACGGAAATCGAATTCATCAGAAGCCACATGTAGCAGTTGAATCAGCATACTCGGAAAATAACTTTGAGTCATCGCCACATCTCGTAATCACCCCATGTGTAGCGCCAGAAGACAGTTCAGCAAGATTGCCCCCCCCCCCCCCCCCCTCCCCACTTACATCATGAACAGATCTTTCCCTATCCTGGAGTTCTCTTTTTTCCTTCAAGCTTTTTTTTTCAATAAATCCAGTGGATAGTTGCGCTTGTCGTGTCCACTTTGTAACGTGTGTCCTCTCTAACTTCTTATGTCCCAGTAACTGTAGCGCAGTATTTTAATCATGCAAAACCAACTAGCCCAATACCTCACTCTGCTGTCTTTCCATGTTCTCTCTATCTCTTTCTTTCTGTCCAATGCTATAGCCAAAGGCAGGCATCTTCGGCGTCACTAAAAACGCACGATGTATGAAATAACGACATTGCATAGCTCGAGATGGCAAACTTTCAGTAATTGCGATTGCACAAATCCGGATTCATAAGCTGAGGTGAGCGATTTCATAGTACCAAATTCTAGACGCCATTCTCTCACACTGTTGAGGCGAGATGTTCGGTAAAAACATCGCAGCGTCAGATCATTTAGAAAGGTTAAGTGCAGTGGCCCAGCAAATGCCCGTAAGATTCGAAGCGGGGGTAGAACGTGGTCGTACTTACAAACCCACTAGTCGCGTTATTTGGATTCGCATTCCTTTCAGTGAAGAGGCGGTGGCATGAGAGGTCAACTGAAAGGTCGTGCAATAGGTGGCAACCTTTGCATGCGACGGAATTCATGCGACATCGAGTCACACAACCTCGCTTTCGGAGAGCATTAACTTTAATGCTAGCGGTACCTGGTGTAGCTTCTCACCAAATATGGGGAGAATTATACTTACAAGGCATCACCTTTTCCACCTCGTTAACTACGCCAGTGACCACGCCCGCCAGTGATATATGGAGCGTGATTTTATTACAATATTCCACTTAAGTCCATGACCTTATGACAGACTGTCGATGTCGTTGCATTTTTGAGCATCTCCCTTCAAAGCGTCAGCGATGTGTGAATGAACGTGGAGGCTGATTAGCCTCTCATGGCCTTCTATGGCTCTTACAAATAGCCTGCTCAGACTTGATGACCCGCCTAAAACACTTCTAGTATTGCCACTCATCACAGGCAAGCAGCTACTGTCGGGTATTTAGTCGAAACGCAATCAATAGTAAGCTTAAAGTGTTGTCAATATTAACGCTTTTCTGATATTCTCTCAATTTTTGGGGTACAGTCGCAGTTGAGTTCGGCCATCGCTCACGTAGGTCTACTTATACCTTGGCCTTAGAATAAGCCGCGCTACGAGAACTGGGGTGAAAAATCGGACCCCAAGCCAAATTTATTAAACACTACCATCATTCGAAAGAAAAAGTAATCAAGAACTTAAAATGGGAATTTCAAAACCAACCTTTCGTTTCCTACTGTTTTGCGGCAGCACACACGCGAACAAATGCGTATGTACTCGGTGTTGCGAATGCTCCACGCAGCTCGGTGACATCTCATTGTTTCCTCCCTTCACCGAGCGGCTGATGGCTTCTGTGCCCTTGAGCGCAGTTCGCTTAATTTTCTTCCGACCCCCCCCCCCCCCCCCCCCACCCTCATTCAACGCTCCGCCTGGTCCCTTCATTTTCGTGCTGAACGCCAGAAAATGGGCGGTCAAAAGAGAGAGAGAGGAGAAAGTGAAATAGCTTGACGCGCCGTAGTGGTGTAACCACGAAGCGTGCAGCTCGTTTCACAGGCTCCGCCAACCGAAACCTATTCCCGGAGTAAAGCCAGCCCCGCTAACACACGCGCAAAAAAAAAAAAAAAAAAAAAAAAAAAAAAAAAAAAAAAAAAAAAAAGGCTAGCATTATATACTGCAGCAGCTCTGAACGAAGCGACTGGAGAAAACTAAAAAAGTGTGCGCCGGGGAGTGCAGCATATGAGGCCGTGGAGAGCACGGACCGCGAGAGATGACTCGTATACGGTGAGTATACGTCCTGTCGTAGAGGGCCTCTCAGTGACCGAGCCTGGAGGCGACCCGGGTGGCGCGTAGCACTGAAAAAGCGACCGAGAGCGCGAGAGAAAGAGAAGCCTCGCAGACGGCGCGAGAAGGAGGCGAGCGAAGGCATTGCGCTCTTACGGTGCCGGAAAAGGCAAAGTTTGCCGCCGCGGCTGATCCCACTCGTTACTTGGAGCGAATGCGCGCTGCCCGAGAAAGCGGCACGCGCCGGCCGCTCGCTCCCGAGCCGTAGCCACGTACTTCCAAGCTCCCCGTCGCCTCCATACAGTCACCTGCGTCACCCTCCCTCCTGCCTTGCAGGGTGCTCCTCCAACGCCGCACCTCCCCCCCCAAACGGCTGCCGCACGTTTCCCGGCGACTTCGTGAAAATTTGATGCCCCGGCCGGCGTATGCGCATGCGCGCTTCAATTATGCATCTTTATGACCTTCCACCTGCGCGTTCTAGATCAAAATTGCATGCACTTCAGAGTTGCTTCCCTCCCTCACCCACAGCTTACTTCGTCCTCTCTAGCCCATCATCTCGACTCTAGCATCCCGCCACCGCGGTAGGTGCTTTGTAGAGGGGCGCTGGATGGATGCTGGTTTGTCTACCTGTCTCCTGGCTTTCATGCTTCCTCCTCTCGGGTAGGTCACCTGCTCCAGTGCTCGCGGGGAAAGAGAGCGCACAAGCAGAGGCTGCACAGGAAATAAACAATTCCCGGAGCTATTGATTCTCTCGGCTCCCTACGGGCTTACATGTTCCACTGGATGGGACAACACGGTTGATTCCATAATGCATAGGTCTGCAAAGCCTCCGCAAGAGTCGGTGTTGTATTCAATGTCTTCAGGATCTCTCAGTGGCAAGTTTCACGCGGCTGTGTGTGTTCTATTCAGGTTATGTTGACAGACAATGGCACGTGGTGCGACTTTTAAGTTCGAGCCAAAGCAGAGGACGTGTTCATCTGATAATATTCCGGAATACATGATATTCGCTCCTGTGAATAAAACAAAATCTATGACCTTATATGTTGCACGTGTTTATGACGCCTATAAAACAACTGACAGAAATATTCGAAATAGTATCGTGTGCCTAGTGCCACAAAATTCCGGAATCAATTCGATAGATCGTAATGCAGTACCAAGATGCTAACCCTGCTTAGAATGAAGAAGGCGTTCACTTTTCAAAGACACTGGGATTGAAAGCGGATGGAATCACAAACTGGTCAGCAGTAGAGATCAGGAAAATTAGACTACTTAAAAAAAAAAAAAGAAATAAGCTCTCGTCGCTCCCGCTACCCCCCGTCCGCGGTTACATCGCCCAAGTATACATCGCCCAAGTATACAGGGAAAAATGGCAAATAAAAATTGTTTCAACATGGAGTCAACAAACAGGATACAATTAAAATTAAGCACCCAGGACTTGTGAAATAACTTACCTAACGAAGGAAGGAAAGAAGGAATACAAAAGGGAGAAGGCAGGGAGGTTAACCAGACAGCAGTCCGGTTGGCTACCCTACACTGGGGGGAAAAGGGAAAGGGGAGTATAAAGATGAGAGAGGCAGAGAGAAAGCAGCACAAGAAGAAAAAAAAGGAAATGATCAAAAAATACGCTGACACTTCTGTGGCGTTGGCACTGCGCAATAGTCACAGACGTTCACAAAGGCCCGTGGTCCTTAAGAAACCCAATAGCGCTTTAACTGCCTTGTTGGCCGACGGGCGATGGGGACGGTACTCCAGCAGCATCTGCACGGAGAGCGGCCGATCGTCCAGTCGTCGCATCAATTTTGTCTGTATAGTATGGGACGTCATATTAAGTATGGGCGGCGAGGACATACGGAGTCGCCGTCTACCGGAAGCGCCTGACTGACGTATTATGAGGAACACTATGGCGCGGTCCGCATATGTTTGGCTAACAATGCTCAATAAGGCGCCTCGTGGACACCCTGCGGACGGATTTTATAGGTAGTACCTCTTAAATAAGGTTAGTAAGTGCAATACGACTCATCCTGGGCAAATCGTGGTCTCGAAACACTTTACAGACGCACCATGTCCTCAGAAAATATGCACGTGGCCGTCGCGATGCACGGAACTCGCTGAGCCGGAGTTTTTTTTTTTTTTTTTTTTGCATACCGGAAGCAATCACATGTATTCGTTGTGCATGTAGCGACAAAAAAAGAAGAAAACAGCCCCTGTCATGTGATCGCATCGATCGCATCATTTCTGAACAAGCGGTTCCCGTGTGCGTGCGCGCTATCGTGCGACTTCGCTGCGAGTAGTGGCCCCTATGCCTCTCTTCTCTATTTCGTTTAAGCAATTTTTTTCACAATTGTCTGTCAAGCAAAACGCAATGCCACCAGTTCTAATGGATTTTATGACGAGAAGGGCTCGTATGACAAAGTTAAATTACCGTTTAGCTAATTAAAAGCATGCGATAATAAATTTCAACCACTAAATGCTTCTTGCAACTGCAATGTTACAACCAAGTTGTACTGAATTCCCATTTGCCTAGCCGAATCAGAGACGGAAATCTATATCAAAATATCCTTTACGAGAATTTGATAAATTATGCATTGGCTTTGAGTTTATTACCACTCCATACTCTTTCATCGGGTTGGTTGGTTGGTTATAGCTTTAATGAATTGTCCTTCAGGGTTTTCGGTGACCTGGGCTCAGGTCTCCCACGATGGGATGTCGAGATCTTGTCCTCTCCACAGCAAGCCATTTAAAACAGAACAGAACAGAGATCTTGTCTTAGCGCCGCCTCGCGGGCCTGCTGGACGGCCCGCGAGCTGGTAAACTTTTTTTTAATTGCTAACAGGAAGAACAATATTCTTCTAGAAAATTTTGATGATGAAGATTCTAATGATGATAATAATGATGGTGATAATCATAATCATGATGATGATGTGTGGGAGGGGGGAGCGGCGCAAAGGCCACGTGTCGCCAAGCAGTGCCATGTCTTTTTATGTGGCGTTAGCAGTGTCAAATGATTTACTGTGGAACATTTTGCGATAAAGGTTTCACTAGTGGTGCTGCCTCCCTAAATCACGCATCTGAGCAAACGAAATTGTGCTTTCAAAGCGATTATTAAAAGACAATTATCGCAGTTAACATTAAATAATAACAAATCACCGTATTATCCAGATGCCTCGAAATCTGATCTTGGTATTCACCTTCACGCGCGAGGAACTCGAAAAATGGCACAATAAATGACGCACAGAACAAGGTGGTGTTCCCTTCTTCAATTTTCCGCAGAACAATTTTTCACATAACAGCAAACAATTGGACGAGTTGGTTTACGAACTCATGATTGACAATTAAACAGCGAAACTTTTAACGCAGACAAACGGAAGAAAAATGATGGAAAAGATAGCGCTTGTGTTTGTCTGCGTTAGTAGCGGCGCCGTTTAATTTTCCGTCAGGCACAGTATTTTTGCTCGTTTTTTTTTTTCTTGAGCAGCTAGGATATCTGTAACAAACGAACGTATTGCTACTATGGCATTGGCTTTATAGGTCGAAGCATATGAGCATTTGAGACGACAAGAGCTTTTTGCGTACGCTTTCTGAGTTGTTCTAAAATTCTGTCGCTAGACAGTTAAAAACTTCTTCACCTGGGAGAACTTGCGCTAACTGCTCACAACAATCCAGCCCTTGCTTTTTAAAATTATTCTTAATGTCTTGTTATAAATCATATGTTGTCTTGGAACTATAGCGCCGCTGAGTAAACCCTGGAGTTACTAAAGCTTTCGTTCTCATCCCGCATCCCTAACTTTGAGCAGACGACTAAGCCACATGATCCCTAAAACTTCGTCACACCGACGGCACAGCCAGGCTCTCTAGTGGTGAAGCTCGGCCCAATAGGAGTTATTAGCCGGAGAAAAATACGCTGTGTGAAAACCACGATGTATACCAAGAGAAAAATGATCTGGATGAATTCAGGAAAATAAGCTGATGTGTGAAATTAGCGCTGACAAATATATAATGCCAGAGAAAAGCGAAGAAAAGTCCTACTTGCAACATTTTAATAGCGGGAAACATTTCACATACATATCTATCTTGCCATGAAAGCGCAGTATACAAACACGGCATCACGAAAGTTCATGAAAGACGACAGCTCAATAACTCATATTTGGATGCGCGCAGCCCGATCGACGGCTCACTTTTACGAAAGCTTATGTCGTTCTCGATGAAATTATCCTCCAGCGGAAGTCCAGAAAAGGCGTTACTGCTCTCACCCATAATGCAGATTGCCGCGAATCAAGTCTCACAATACAAGCAATTATATGCGCTACAAAATGTGCTCACTCATCCTCTTTCTTGCTTGCTTTTTGGGCATGCTCTCGTACGCGGTCATTCAGGTCGCGTTCCGTTTGGCCGATATACCACAGCATGTAAATGGGACGACATAAACCACAGCCCTACAACAATAATAATAATTGCTGGGGTTTCACGTCTCAAAAGGACGATATGATTATGAGAGACACCGTAGAGGATGGCTCCGGCAATTTCGGCCACCTGGGGTTCTTTAACGTGCACCTAAATCTAAGCATACGGGCATCTAGCAATCTGCCCACGCCACTGTAACATTTCACGAAGAGGTTCTTATTTCACGCGAAGCAACCTCCTTTGCTTTCACAGCAATTTCAAGGGCACACTTTAGCAAGCTTATAGGAGACATAAAAAGATACGGACGCGAATCGCACAGGGAACTCACGGGCTAGAGGTGAACAGTCTGCCAGTTTAAAACAAAAAGAAAAGAAAAAAAACCGCCAGGCCTGCGCGGAACGCGCAGCACAGTCACAGCGAAAGCTGGAAGAGCTGCCTTTCTAGAGCCTTTTTTAAACTCATGGGGCAACTACTACAAGCGCACTTCCATGGTACCCACTACGCCATAAATCATCATAATTTTTGTGTAGTGGGGAAGCGTCTACTATGCCATTTATTCGTCATTCTTCAGAAAAGCGCGGTACCCGCTACACTCTTGTAACGCATTATGTGCACGTTGTTGATGCTGTGGCTGACGACGATGAAGAATTTTGCCTGAGGCTTTTGTAATGGGTTGGAGCATTGAACGACCCTCTCGTTACGCAATTCGTATTGTGTGACGTCTGGTTGTTACTTTACTGTTCTAAAACGCTTTACAACACACGTTAACGCGATTCCTTACCCGACATGAAGCCTGCATAGGATCAGTTTGCACCGCAGTTTCAAGCAGCGGCGTAGCTCAGTGGTAGAGTGCTGGGCTGCCACGGAGAGGACCCGGGTTCGATTCCCATTCTATCATGGGTGTTTTTTATTTACTTAGTTTTTTTCTTACCCTGTGGCTGATGACGATGAAGAATTATGGCTGAGCCCTTTGTAATGGGTTGGAAGCATATTTCGTGCGATATTGGTTACCGACACCGGCGGCGGCGGCGGCGGACAACTACGGCGCAAAAACGACCCTTGTTGTGATCTCATAAAAGCTTTCGCTGTAAAAGAGGCACACCATGACGGTTTCCAACCTTTTAAGAGATGCGTCGTACCTTGAGTTCATGGGGCATAACATCAGGCCTCAACTTCGGATGTTGCGTCTGTATCTACCTCTGCTCTTCGCATTCCATGCTTAACCTTTTTCAATAGTGTTTCGGCTACGCCATTCACCGCCAAGAAAGGGAAGTCAACCGCCAATAGGGGGGCCTGCTTGGCTGGTGAAGACGGATTGCACATGTACACCTTAGCTTAGAGTGTCCCGCATTCGTTTCGCAATGGGCATCGTTAATTAAGCAGTGTAGTCTCATTGAACTTAAGTGTGAGACCCTTAACGATTGCCTATCTCCAAGATGGCGTGCCGCTCGACGTGAGTAGGCCCATCGAGCTCTGTACAGGTGAACAAATAGGATTCGGCCTCCAGTTTACAGACACTTCCTCATGTTTCTACTTATTTCTGTCCGAGCCTGCGTCGATTTATCATTTCCTATTTTATTTTCTCTTGCTGTCCCCCCTACTTTAATCTCCTCTATTTATATGTATTCCCTCCATCCGAAAGAGTATGCAGGCGTTGTGCACCTCTAGGTGGGAGTTGTCAACGTGCTCCCTCCCTATTTCCTCTGTGTCGTGTTGTGTGTACATACCAAATAATAATAATAATAATAATAATAATAATAATAATAATAATAATAATAATAATAATAATAATAATAATAATAATAATGTGTGATGATGATTTAACGATTTAAAGAGGGCAAATTCCTAAATATTACTATTGCTTTCTTTGCCACCTTTGAGAGAGGGAAATCAAAGGACAATAGATATTTCAATGCACGTGGCTTATACGCCCGGAAAGCGTGATTGAGTAGAAGTATTTTAAGTCTAAGAACTAGCTAAATTGTTCGCTCAAACTCCACACGTAAGGCATGCGAGACAAGCTATCCCAGCGGTTTCCCATCTCAAGAAAACTAGCAGCAGGTTTGTTAAAAGTAGTATGCTCCCATATTGTAGCATAAGTGCTGGAGAAAGATATTGGTGTGGAGAAAACAGAGCAAAATGTTATTATAGATTTGTTTCAGAAAAACGACGTTCTGCATTTTCCACTCAATACGTGAAATTCGTGACTCAACCGATTGCTGGGAAATTCAAACTAATGACCGAACTGACGGCGTATGCACTCTTCAAGCGTTTAATACTCGTGAAATAAAGATGTGAACAGCCTACATTTTCAGTTCTTTAATTATCAGAACACCATGAATTACAGCAATTAGTGGGTTCACGACTTTATTACCGAAGAAATATGTGAGGAGTAAATCAAAATAAAAGCGCACGTGCGGTTTCTTCCGTCATTGATAACTAAAGCAATACCCCAACAAATATCAGCTATAAGTCTCCCCCCAGCTGAATCAGTCAAAGTGGTGCTATCATCCATAGAAGAGTTGATGCAGCACCATTTGGAGTCAACTGCGTTCGCAATGGTTCCGAAAGCTGCAGATGCGTTAACAAATTGCAGTTCAAATGAATGGCAACAAAAGTAGTACACGCGCTCATGTTCGGTTACCTCATTTTCTGACATCCGATATCAGCCATACTTCTTTGAAAATGTGCACTTCCAAAAGTAGAAAAAGCCCCTCAAGTGACGACGTACAATTTTTTACTTAAAACGGCAATGTACGGCACTAAAGCACGTGCTTAAAAACTTCACGTTGTTTACGTACGAAAAAAAAAAGGGGGGGGGGGGGGGATGCGAGATCGCTTGTTGATCTCAATCCTATATGATGGATAAACAGGGCGCCGCCGCCGAACTATCCTCCCTGTCTGGGTTCTTGAACACGTGCACCATACGCACTGGCAGATGGGGCAAATGCAAAATGGCAAAACGTTCATTCCCCCGCCGGAACGAACGCAAAAATATGAGCAATATCCCAAATTCCAGCCGCGCTTCATTTCGATGAGCGGCCGCCGTATACACGGGTTAGAGATTTCGGCGCGAGAATTCCCGCAGCTGGCACAGCTGGTAGAACGGTGTACGCGCCGGCGGCGGGGAGGGCGGCGCGCACGGGAGGCCGGGAATCAGCGCGAAAAGTTACGTGCAGTAAGAAGCGAGGTGCGTAACCGAAAAAAAAAAAAAGAAATCAAGAGTAGGGTACAGTGCCCTATAGCCGAAAAAAAAAAGAAATTGCAATAACAGCGGCGTCACGATAAAGAAAAGCAAAAGCGGCAGAAAGCAAAGCCGCAGCGTAGTCTAGGGACAAGGCATATAACTCCCTCCCCCCTCCCTTGCAAGGAAACCAAAATTATAATGCAGCAGTAGTTCCTTGCGCGCCAATTTTATCGATTCCCGATACAGGGCGCATCGCACAATATGACGGCTCTTGGGCCCAACGAACGAAAGAACGAACCCCCCCACCAACGACCGTGGGCCGCGTTGTGAGCAAGGAGGGCGCGGAACGCCTCATTCGTAAACAGCATGTGCGGCGGCCTACGTGCGCCACTTTGTTGTAGTGCTCTGATCTCGTTCTCGCGCACTTTCTTTTTTTCTTTCTGGCATTCGTGTTTTCCGGAGGCAGATTGTGTGCAGGGAGGAGTATTTACATCTTCACTGCTATTCGATCACTGTGCAGCTCATTTGGGCCACCTTCGAGCACCCCACTCCCCCCTGCTTTTGTTGTGGTCGTTCCTTTAAGTGGATTTGCCAAAAGAAGTCTGCGCATAATAAAGCAGTAGTGTAACGAGTATTACTTGCCGTGACGGTAAACGACTGTTACCAAGTTTCCTCCTTGTTTATAGGTAAAGAAGATGCAAACATCAACGAGCGTCGTTTTGTCGCGGACGTTAAAATGTTGCACAGGCTGCTAGCGACTGCCCTGCTGGTAATTTTGAAATGAGCAGTTTGGGTGCAGACGATCTTCGAGTGAGCGACAGTGCTTTTAAAAATCTGGAAATAAATTTGAGCAAAATATTGCGGACGTTTTCAATGTGTTCATAAAAAACAGCAGAAGTGTAGTTGGCAGTGGCATGCAGTAGGTCTTTCTTTATTGTTATTTATTTTATTTTCTCCCGCAACCGCAAAATGAGTGGTCCTGTAAGAGCAGCTAGCTAGCTGTCCGCATTTCTTCTCACGATAACGTGGTTTTGTAGCATATAATGCATTCTTTTTCCGCGTATTCTAAGTACCCGGCACATGAAACACTTTTGACAGGTATACAGGGGTTCCTGTATACGCCGAGCTGGCTGAAGCATTCTGCACACATTACTTAAACTGTAGCAGACGTGTTATCTGTTTCACTGCTTTTCGGAGCGAAGCGTGAGGCAGGCATTTTTTTTTTTTTCGTAAGCGCCAAAGGCAAAGGAGCGACGAGAAATTCAATGGACACTTATGGACACTTGTATTTTACTTTATTTACTCGGACAACACACACTTCGTCAGGCGTAAGAAAACTAGCTGCTGAAGAATGAAAGAAAAAGAAAAAAGGCAGCCGCAACCGTAGATCTCCGCTCAGTGGACTCGTCGCGATTCGCGGTCACGCCTGCCGGAAACAAGACAGCCGTACAGAGCTGGTCGTCAGCTGGAAGGCTCATATTTCAATGGCCCCGGGCCGGGCAATAACAGCGTTTGGCCATTAAGGGAGGACCCCTTCCTTGCTCTTAAGTGCCGGGGAATTACTTGGCCCGGTTTTTGTTGCAGTTTTCCCCCAACTCTGGCAGAGTCGGTTTGGAGCTGCGACGTGCCCCTGTAGTCCGAATGCCTCGGATGCCGCCCCCGGAAGGCGCCGACGCTTGGAAACCCTTCACGCCTGGTGGCACTCGGCTAACAAGCGCCGCCGTCTCTGATTCGTGAACAGAGATGGCCGCCGCAGCTCCCCCTGCCAGCTTGATCACTGCGCGTACAAGTTTGACCACTCATTCCGATCCCTCTCTCGGTTCATGAAGCATGTTTGAATCTCGCTCTTCTTACTTTTGTGTCAGTGATTGTGTGTGCTGGTGTGACAGGGGCAGGGAGTTTCAGTGAAGTGGTAGGGTGTGGCTTTTCTACTTCCTTGATATGGGTGCACTGATCTACCATGCAATGAGACGAGTGTACACAAGTGTGGTGAGCTTCAGTCATTGTCGGCTTTTCAGAGTGGGGGCCATCTCATTTCATATTCCCTATTCGACGAAACATATTTGCGTGCCACTCAGTAAGTCCTGTTGGATTCGTGGTGTAAATCTTAGACCACGCGGTACAGACGCTAATAAAGTACATAACGTTTGTCGTCTCGTTGAACATATTTCCTCTCCGTACGTGCTAGGTGTTTTTTTTTTTTTTTTTTTTTTGTGAGACCTTCGTTTTCTTCTCTATTTAAAAACGGACGTCGCTTCGATTCCATAGCACGGCTGAACCTTCCCTTTGCGCTTTGTGTACTACATTGCTGCACAATGACCGTAATAACAAAACGGCTGTATGGGTCACCTCTGCCTCAACTCTTCCGCATTGCGAAATCTTGCTTGCTCTTCTACCCTTGGCTAGCGGAGTTGTTATGCAAAACGTTATCTTACCTGCTGCTTCTTGGCCGAAACCACCTTGTAATCTTTCTTTTCTGGAGTAGGTGCGGTAAATTGAAAATTAACCAAAGCTTTTATGTGAACAGGTTTGACTCTCAAACTGTCAGAAGAAGAAAAAAATTCATCTCACACCATCAGTCACCAAAGCACCTTTTGTTATGTACGTTGCACCCGATGCTGCATGCAATTTTAGTGCTAACAGCTGCTTGAATTACCAAAGCAGTCGCTGCCATAAACAAGGACAAAAAATACCGCCAATCCATCCTGTGAAAGTGCTTAGTCAGAGAAGCTGTATTGATATGTAACACCTAACGTTGGGCAGCCTTGTGAAAAAGCGATCGCATGCAAGGTGTGCGCTCATTACGCTATTGCCTTTCAAAGATATACATATCAAAAAAACACATGTGCTTAAGTCCAGTTTACAAAACCCTTATCACCTGAACCTGCGCACAAAGTCGCTGTGCGTACTGCCATTGCTGTTCCCGTCGGTGTTCGTCGTATGCAGGCAGTCCTAACCATGCGTGGCATAGCCATGGAACCCTTTCAAAATACTGGGCGAAACGCGCTTTCTTTCCAAAGCTGCAGGCGCGCAAGTGGCCGCGTTGCGGAAGAGCGCTACGTCACCTCTCATCGCTATAGAGAAGAGCGTCACGTGTCTGCTCACCACTCGTCGCTGTTAGCCGACGCACCGTCACAACCGGGCGCGTTTTGTGTCGACAGACCGGCAATTCTTCAGGGATCCATCGACAGCTTCGCTATAAAATCCTCTCGTCGAGACATTGGCTCCAGCGGCATTCCTTGTTCGACGACTTCAAATCAAATCTTACAAGTCACACATTCAGTACAGCGCGCATAAAAAGTCATTTCCTTTCTCCAGTCTGCACGACAATCTTTCCTGACGGTAAGGAGGGGTGTTTGCAATTTATTTCTTTTTTAATTACTTAAGGGAATACTGCAGTCTTTGAACACCAAGCATGTGGGGAAGAACGATGCTTGTAATTAGTGACGCATGAAATACAAAATATTCTCTCAAGGATATCAACATACCATACATGAAAATAACAAAAGGAGCACTGTTTCACTGACAAAAACATAACTTAAGGCACGAATGCGGACTTAACGTGCTTCTAGCGACGTTTAACCTAAGATGCCGTCCCTTTTCGCATCACTGTTGGTCCTTCGGAATACTTTTTGTTGAGTCGAGTTGTGGCACGGCCTCCGGAAGAGAAGAAACTCTGGCATTGTTGTCGAGGAAAAATCCGCTGCGTGGTCTCTCCCTCGTCTTTTCTGGATCGCTTTTTCTCGCCAAAGGTTCCTACCGGAAGGTCATTCACGCGCGCACTTATGTATGGCGACGCCGCGTCCTCGCGCGGGCGTACAACCTGCACAATCGACGCAGCGGCCTAATTAATACAAATGCAGCGGAGCTCTGGGGCGGGTGCACTCCATCATCGCTTATCGAGAGCCACGACGACGCAGCGCGACGACGGTGACGCGACGTAGTGCCAGCGCTGTCTCGGCGCGGCGAGCAGATTTACGGCCGGCCTTTTGCGGCGCACCGTTCCGATTAATTGCCCGCCCGTTTAATCTCGAACGCAGCCGGCGTCCGGGACCCCGGACCGGGCCCGAAGGCGCGCTGCCGGCTTCCAGAGTGGACGTCGCGCAGTTCTTGTGCCACACGCGCGCGTAGTCGGCGCCCATCTTCGGGATTTGCCGCTGTGCATAGTCCGGGCTGTGTGCGGACGGCCTGCAAGCTAAGCGACTTTATGACGGCGTCCCCGCCTCCGAAGTTACACAGCTTCGAGCCCTGAGAGTTTTCGCAAAGTACATAGGGGAACGGTCGCGGCAAAGGGGCAGGGAAAGTGACGTGGACTGATTTCCCGGGATGACCGCTGCGTGGCGGCTCTCATCCAGTGATACATTTTTTAATGTGCCACAAGATGACATTCATATTATCGAGCAAAGTCTTGTACTGTCCTGTAAAGAAACATAGATGAAGATAAAATCATAGAAACAGTGAGACAGCAAACTAATGACTGCAGTTATATAACTTCGACGACGAGTAACGTTTCTCTGGAGGTATAGGCTACACAGGATGGAGAAATATTAGTGTAAGTATTGTAGTTGAAATACTTTAACTTTAGTCTAAAGAAGAAGGTCTACACTCTCACGCAGCTGAAAAAAAAAAGCCTTGAGGAGAACGGCAAGTTAGCATTGAACTGTTAAGACAATAGCCGGTGAAATAGGAGTGGTGAAGCAGCTCAATAAACAAATTGCCCGCACTTAGTTATGCTCTTTTTATCGCAAAGGCACGCATGCGAAAAAAAGTTGTGAGGCTTAACAAACCAGTGCAACGCACGGGATGCGGGACAGTCCGCTGTTTGCGTTTTGTGGATTACTTAAGAACAACCGCATTTTTTTTTTTTAGCACGCGCCCGACAGTATTTCCCGTTGCATTCCTATCGGAACGTGGCATCCATGACCAGGAACCAAATCGGCGATTATTTATTATTATTTGATGTGTACACAGAAACACACAAGGGCACAGAGGAAAGAAGGAGAGAGCAGGCTGACAACTGCCACCAAGAAGGGCACAACGCTTGCCTTCTCCTTCGGTAGGAGGGAAGAAATAGGGGAAAGGAAGATGGATATCATGCTGATCAGATAGAACCTATACCTAGTGAGCCACCACGTCAGTTAAGTGTGAACATTATAATTCTGTTCGATAGTGAAATTGTGTAAAGCGTCAGTGCTGTCCAAGGTAAAAAGAAAAAAAAAAAAGCTCACATCAGCGTAAAAAATTACATGTTAGGTACACGAATTCCACGAGTTCGCTTAAATGATATTTAGCAGTTGAAATCTAATGAAACATGATAACCTTGGTGTTTTATCTTAGCTACTGCTTGTGCGAAAGTGATGCTTGCACGGTTTTTGCAACGTTCACTGACATTTTTTTTTTAACCTAATGAAGAACAAATCCCATGCCACGAAATTAGGACGCTCTATCACCCTGCGTTTTCGAAAGGAAAAAAAAGTTACCAAGCTTTACTATCACAAAGCGAACAGTTAATGCATTTCGCTCCCTTACTACGTCTTTAAATTAGCACTAGTTATTATAAATGGCCTCCACTCACCCCGTACACAAACATCAAGCTATAGACGTTCATCCTATAGTACCGCTGTCAGAGGTCGCAGAAGATGCCGAAGGCCACACAACAGCTTGTCGATGCTTTCTCAACCTTCGTTACATGCAAACAACGCTGTTTATATGTATTTGTAGGAAATTAACAGCTCGTGAATTACTGCATTTATCGTAAAAAGGAAGAGAGAAAAAAAAAGGGGGGGGGGGGTCGCCAGGCCACCTCATTATCCTCATCATCACCACAGGACGAAGAAAAGCAAGACTTCACCCAAATCTCGCTGGGATTTGAAGTCGCGTCTCCGCCACAATGTGTGTTTGGGAGCTGGAGGTGAGCTATCGCGTAATTTATATTGTCGCGTGGTAGTGACGGTGAAGAACGCAAAACTCAAGGCGGTAAATACTCAACTCTTTAATTGGGCGAGCCGCGAACCTATGCCCAGAAAAATAAGTAACAGTCATAGGCGCAATGAAAGAGGCGAGTACAGTCGTCGGTCGTGGATAATCTGATAGTTGGTGAAATACGTCGGCTTTTGTGCACGCATGATCGAAGATTCCAGCGTTATCGCTGGTGTCCACATTTGTTCGAGGGTAAACTGAACCACTCGCGTCCTGCACGCAATCTCATTCGAACATTCTAAAACAGTCGCGATGGTTTCCGTACAATCGGGCTTGGCCTGCGCCGAGCGACAGCACTTAGTTTCAGCCACAAACAAACCACGATGAAAAAAAAACACGCGCGTTTCTCTTTTATGGTACTTATTATGTACAGTGCGTACAGTGTGAGATGTCCAAGTAAGAGGACCTGGATAAACAACGTCTTCTATTTTTAATTGTTGGGTTTGCCACTCCGAAATCACACAAGGATTTCATAGTGGAGCAATGCGGCCTAATTATGACCTAAATATAAATACACGAATGCTTTAGCATTTTGCTCCCCATCAAAATGTGGCCTGCCATCGAACCCGCGGTGTCGTGATTAGCATCAGAACGCCAAAGCCATTAAGACACAGCGACGAATTAAAGTATTGACACTCACAGTTACAGGACACAGTGAAGTTATGATAGGAGTCTACTCGACACGCAAACCATTGTATAGGAGTCTACTCGACACGTAAAAACCAACTAACGTCTGCTGCTTTTTTGTTTCCTTCTACATTTGTCATATGTAGCGCTCTTTAATCACGAACCAATTATTTTCGCGTCTGCTATAATGTACGGCGTCCAACGAAGAACGCACACCGCAAGTGCTGCCATGGCGTTGGCTAGACGTTGTTCGGGTGGTGATGCGCCGCTTGGTCGATCATGGTAGTAATCACGCCGCCTTTTGCCGCACCCAACCACCGCCGAAGGGCGTTACGTATATACGTAATGTAACGTTGTTAGGCGGTTGATGGACTACATGCAGTAATAAGAACGCATTTAACCTTTTCGCTGGAGTGTGTTGTACACATGCATAGAGGCTGCACAGCCACTGTTCCCGTCTAACATCGACAGCGAGGATGACGAAAGACGCCTTGGCTGTCGCGCTCACCCGTGCTCGTGCTTCGCAAGCGATGTCTTCGAAAGCGCAGCATCAGCTCTTGTCGGGCATTGTAGATTTCCCAAGAACTGAATTCGCCAGATGTATACGGACCCAGCAGTTCTTCCGCGAAGGTGACATCGCGAGGCCTATTAATTGAGGGGGGAACGTGACAGCAGATCCCGAGCCAGCCGAACAGCAGCATCATTTCTGACGCTTCCACCGAACGATGATATTAAAGCACACATATCTGAGCTGACCCTACAGCTTTCACAGAACACTTTCCCTCTTCCTCATAGAGCTTGAAAGCAGGCGTTATGAACTTGTGAGGCCAGTCTACTGTTCTGACGAGACAGAAAATCTGCAAGCGGTGAGTGCAGTCCATAACTGCTCTTTTCATTGCTAAATCGCTGCAGAGTGGCGTGCGAGGCGAGACAAGCAAGGAAGATCTTCGTCAAAATTTGTCGATCATATGGCAAAATACGTTGGGAGGTAAAACACCTAGTTTATTTGAGTACACAATATTTTAAGCGCCGCCGTACATGAGATAAATATTAAAAGAACCACTCCTAAATCTTCGTCAACGCATGCGCCACATCATTGTTATTATTTTTCTTTTCCCGTTGGACACGAAATGCCGACGTACGCGTGGCTCATGGTTGGGGTGAAAAAGGGGTGACAGCCGCCCCAGGCGAGCATGAACGCTCGCAGCCTCGTTTTTCTGGTCCTGCGGGCAATTTCATTACTTTGTCGCCGGGTTCTCCCCCTCTGTCGCCTCTGGCGCGCGCCTCTTTGGCCACGAGTTTTCGCGTGCTGTCCGGAAGCGACGCCGGAAGTCCGTAAACCTGGGACAACGATGCGTGCCGGCGGATGAGCAGCCTTCCGCCGCTCGGCGGGCACTGCGATCGTCGCGCCAGAGCGCCTCGCTGTAGGAACTTTATGCGCAACCTTGGGGCAGCTGCGATAAAAGGGCTCCAAGCAAGCTCCTCTCCATCGGCATTCGCTGCGCGCGTTGCGCGCCTGAACACGGGCTAATCTTCTCAATGGCTTGCCGTTTCCGCGGTTCGCTCTAACTCTTAAAAGGGACGCTAATGCTTTAAAAGCTACGTGATAAGCTCACGCATCAACGGTGTACCGTTAAAGGTCCGGATGAACTACGGGTCGGTTCCAGGTCACCGAAATATGTGAAATGTTAACTGCTCTCATACTCGAGAGCAAAATATATTATCCCAGCGATGTGGGGAAGCAAGAAGGATTGTGCACCCCCCCCCCCCCCCCCCCCTTTCAACGAATGTAGTATGCGACTTAACGATCCCCAGTCTGAACGTTGCAAATGACATGCGCATTGCGACATTCTTTCCCAATTCTCCGTAACTGTTGAATCATCAGTGCCATTTGGGGCACTATCCGTCTCCCGCAGCTGCCTTGCTAGAGTTTTGGTTTTCACCGACCCTCGTTCTTTTAAGAGCTACGAAACACCCCATATCCCCTTCCCACGCCCAACGAAGGTGAAATCTCTTCGCAACCCGAACTGCGTGAGTCACACTGGCGCTAAATCGTCGCCTCTATTTGCTAAGCCTTTGAGACTTGTGCGCAAAGTGGACTGCATGTGCCGAGAACACATTATATACTCACGCTAATCAAGGTATCATGTAGTCGCATTTGCCCACACTGGGCGAAGCACCCGCTCCAAATTGTGCTGTATTGAAATATATGGTCTTGCTTCACAGCGTCTCTTCTCTTCTTTTATTTTTTTTTTCTCACGAGATTCGTTCGTCTGTCACAGTTGCTAGATCATACAGTGAGCGGCTCTCTCGGGGGTATATGGGAAGGATTCTAATTGGCACGGGGAGCGAAGCCGCGCGTCCCTCTGGGAAAACACTCGATTCTGAGAACGGTGGGCAGAGCTCAAATTGCGGGGCTTAAAAGGATATGGCAATCTCACGTGGGGGGCTCGTAGCTACACGGCGGAGTTTTGCGAGCATCGCTGCAGGGACTACCTGATTCGTCGAGATGCCGAATTACCCGTCCCAAACCCATCTTGTGGCAGCCGTCTTCAAGGGCTTGCGCTATACCTACGACCAGAATCTGCTGTTATTAGGGCCGTATACGTATCTCAGCCCACTTAGAAGCGGCGGTCCCGTTAAACCTTTTACTATGTTTTGCGACCTGCGTCGTCTAAACTAAGCGAAACAGCTAACGTACGCATATTGTTCGCTTACGAGGGCCAAAAATACATAAATATTTCATATCAAGCCTCTAAACTCGGTACGCTCTCGCAGCAACAGCCGTTAAGCATGTTGGGACGACGCACCTCTAATCCAATAAAGCGATGAACCCGAGTCCTTGTTTGACGAGGAAACATCTGCGCAAGTACCAAGCCCGAAACTATAAGAGGACAGTAGAGAGGGCAAAACGGAACAAAAATAATGACAACACACCGACGGTAAGAGAGTTGGAGCGCCTCTCCTCGAATAAAAGAGAGGAGAACGCACGTAGCTCGCGAGTGCACCACTTGACTAAACAGGAGGACGACTGCGCCGGAGATTACGCGAGCGTTTGTTCAGGGCGCGTTAAGTCGTGCGCGCTCCCTCCGTCGGAGACCCAGTAGTAGTACAGTGCGCCGTCGCGCACCAAAACCGCTCGAAGAGGGGCCGTGTTTTCGGTGGCCAGCCGTCGTCGTCGCTCTTTTGGGCCCTCGAGTCGCGCGGGGAGCACGACGCATGCTAGCCGAGCTCATTTCTCTCGGTTAGAGCGCCTCGCACTGCGGCGGTGCTTGCCTCTTGGCGCTAATGGAGAGAGCAGCAGAGGCCGCCCTGAGCTCTGCGCCCACTCCTCTCGTCAGAGTGGGCCCGCGATAGCATCGCACTCCCCCGTCCGTGGCGCCGCGTTCTCTCTGCCCCCCGATGTAGCCTCTGTGACGAAAGTGCCACTCTCTACGATCCCTTTGTCGCCCACTTTTGGGTTGTTTGTGCGCCGTGCGCCCTCGCTGTGTTTATTTTCCTTTTCTTTACCCGTCTACGATTGCATCATCACTCGGCCTTTGCGGGCCCTCGGCGACAAATTAACGAACGCGCTGAGCGATTAGGGGTCCTAAATGGTCCGCTCACCGTCGGTGCCGGAGGTTTACAGGGGGAAGACCCATAAAGAAGAAAGACGGCGTCGCGAGACCGTCCGGTGTTCGGCCGGATTGTAGTTGCCACAGCAGGCAACATTGTTAGGGCGGAGCGGGAGCCCTAATGGAGTAGTCAGATCTAACTCCTGAGCGGTTGCACCACGTCTGTTTCAATCGCATCTAAAGAGAGTTTCAGTTCTAATTGGCATGGCTTAACTGCTGCGAGTTAAAAACAACGCACTCTGCCACTACATTTCACAAGCGGAGTTCGGACGAAAGGGACGCCTGGAAGCTCTTCGTAAACGGGAATCTTAATGAACAAACTTCTATCGGTAATCAAGAGCGCGCGTGCATGGTCCGGTTATAGCGCACTGAGCTGGCGTTTTAAAATGGTATAGGATTTCTTGGCCTCGTGTTTTCAGTTTTAAGTTCGCCGTTGTCTTAATAATAATAATAATATCTGGGGTTTAACGTCCCAAAACCACGATATGATTATGAGAGACGCCGTAGTGGAGGGCTCCGGAAATTTCGACCATCTGGTGTTCTTTAACGTGCACTGACATCGCACAGTACACGGGCCTCTACCATTTTCGCCTCCATCGAAATGCGACCGCCGCAGGCCGGGATCGAACCCGCGACCTTCGGGTCAGCAGCCGAGCACCCTAACCGCTATACCACCGCGGCGGACGCCGTTGTCTTGAACGTTCATTAACTCGTCGACATTAGTTTTCCTATACGCGGCTTCGAAATCCCTATCTCCCGTGTAAAATTAATGGAAATAAACCGGGCAGACGATTCATAAAGCGGTTCGCATGCGAAAGACCGACCTACTGCGACAACAAGCGACATGATCGCATAATTGCGGGTCATAATGGCGCGGTTTTCAGGAACAAAAAGCTCTGTGTAAACCTAGGCACTGGAATTTGTCATCTCTGTTGCAATAAATACCTAAGTAAGACAGTTCTGACAACATCACCGAAACAGCCCACTTAACGACCTACACAAATGCGACAGTTAGGCGAACTGCAAATACACACAGATAACCCACCACCTGACTGTCGCAAGGGGGGGAGCAAAGCTAAATACTCGCCGACCTATGCCTACGAAAGAAATACACACATCTCAATCAGAACCACGCAATAAACGTGGTCAGATAACTTACGCTAACGATACGTTATCACAGTTGAGATAACGTTGGGCGATGGTGAAGTATAAATCGTTCCATCAATCGAGTTAAACTGGATGGCATCGTGCTATACTCCCAAGCAGCGATGCTCACATGCCCATTTTGCCACTTTACCAGTAAAGTGGAGAGATGGAAATCGAAAACAAAAAAAAAGAATTAAATACAAGGTGGTTATCTAAACATTGGTTTTGTAGGCTACCCGCTGGTGGAAGGAAACTAATTCAAGGCAAAAAAAAATATAAATGAAATAAAGAGAAACCATACAGTTTCCAAAAAAAAAAGTCGCAGTTTCGCCGCAAGGGCGAAGCAGTGAATGCGATAGCAACAAAAGCGTGACCATTCAAACGAAGGGCATTCTGTACAGACTTTGTTTAGGTGGCGCACTAACGCCGCCCATCTTGAATAAGTGAAAGCACCGAAGTTATATTGAGTAAGCAAAGCAACAGCGGGCAGTTTTTTTTTTTCATCAAGGTGATGAGCCGGCCGTCGCACAGCACTTACCACATAAAAGCCAGGTAACCACCACTAATCGGTATCGCCACGCCGTCAAAGTCGGGATATGCACTTGAGATGGAAATGACGTGCACGAATGAACAATTGGTCCATCACACAACACGCTTCCCTCCTACGCATACCGAAAGTCAGTTCAGGCTCCCCGGTATAACAGTGCGTACAATACTTTACCCCACCTCTTTATACATGTGTATCGAGGCAACCTATCACCATAACGATGTTCTCACCATCATCGCATTATGCTACTAGCCAAACCACCCTACAACAATGTCAACGGTGCAACCAGCGCACCGTGCCTGTAATATGTTGAAGGAAAGAAGTGGAAATTGGTCAGCTGCCATCTCGTTATAAGATCACGTGCTATGTGGCGCCAACAGGCAGAAAAAGAGTGTCCCACACTCGCCGTAGCGGCTACTGGCGGCGCTGACTGACACTCCCACGTTTAAAATGCACATATATTCCCTCTAACGTGGACGGAGGGATGACCGCCGCTGTAGCTCAGTTGTTAGAGCATCGGACGCGTTATTCGAACGTCCCAGGTTTGGTCCCTGCCAGCGGCAAGTTATCTTTTCGTGAACTTTTTTTTCTTCATATTTGCATTACAATTACTACTAATACCATCCCCTATACTTTCCTTGGGATCATTGTCTGTTAGTTCTCATTAATACTGTAATATGTAGAGTAGCACTGGCCCAACTTAAACGTGAGACTACGTGTCTTCTAGGGTCAATCAAGTCGAAACGCTATTTCTATTAATGTTCTAGCAATAAAACGATCAAGTTTCAATTTCTCACTCTGTCAAGAAGTAAAACATTTTCCTGACGTTTCCGTTGGCAGCCAGCGTAGCACCACAGTCGAACGCGTGCGTATAACTAACGCCAAAGCGAAGCCTACATCTGCTCAGTAACTGATTTAAGCAGAGAAAGTCGAATGCGTGAGCTTCTTCCGGCTGCGCACTTTCTCATTGACTTCGTTAAGCGAAAGTTGTAATTTGGGGTCCCTGCTTTGGCCCGAGCCAGCACTTGCGTAAACGCCGGTCACATAGCGTCAACCTAGTGGCAAGTGCTGTCGTACATGCCGATGTAGGCACTGTATCCCCCAGCCCAAGTAACGACAAGAGGGACCAAAAGAAACGAAGAAAGAAAAAAACTTTCGAGGGACAAACTAGAACAAAGTATACAATGAAATTGCAGTGAACAAAATAACGCATGTAGCATGTATACTGACACGCAAGAGATATGAAGCAAGGCTCGCAATCAGCCCAGAGCAGACGGTCGGGTGTCTCCTTTGTCGTACGAAGTATGGAGCGGAGCTGTTAGCGCGTTTGCGGTCCGCTTTGGCAACGCACCGCACGTACGCGCGTCATGTACATGACGAGCCACGAGACCCAATCACTCACGGCCGAAAACCGACCCACCGAGTGAAGTGCCGTGTCTTTTGCGGCCTCTCCGTGGAAACGCTGTACGGCGTGTGGTATCAGCCCCGGCTTGAGCCACGCGGCATGGCACATCGGTCGAGCGTAATGCGCTTTCCACGCGGCATGCGCCACGCGTCCGCTGCGGCCTGTTTACGGCACTCTCTGTGGCCAACGCGCGCGCCGGCAGGAGGGTGCTGCTGCTCGCCACGCGATATCGCTTGACAATTACCGCGGTCCTTCCTTGCTTCCCGCGCCTAGTGCCCGCCAGGCGAAGCGCGAAACGGCGCCGGCTCGCTTACAAAGCGCGCTTGTAACGCGCGGAAGCCGCCTTGCTCGTTGTGTGTAATACTCGCGACTATTGTGCCAGGCGGAGACGGTGCGCGCAGTGCTAGGGTATCGATTGGCACGAAAATGGTCTGCATTGGTAGCAATATGATCACTTCGATGGCTTTAGATGTTCTCCTTTATTTTGCTTTTCGCACGATCACCAGAGATGCTTCAGCGGGCGAGATTGGTTTAGAAGCGTCGCATTGGTGTCTTTATATCCCTCTCTATAAGCTAGACTGACAATTCTAGCAGCATATACTTATAGGCTTAGACGCCTTGTGCTTGCTTCAATTATGAATGCATGTGCCGTTATCGGGAAAAGTTAATCAAGGCACGGTCTGTCATTAACAAAAATGAGCACATTAGATGGTGCATTAAAGCAGTGTAGCATTCTGGTCAACCCGGGACTCGAAATTCATGAATCCCCTTTAATTAGCACTTTGAAACGTGGTAGCTTTAAAGAAAAAGAAAAGAGGGGGGGGGGGGGGGGGGGGCTGAAATCAAGCGTAAATCACGCAGAGGTTTCAAGCCAGCGTCGTGAGCACGAATTCTACCTGCACAGCACATTGTGGCGTACACTGCTACCTGTGTAACTTCGGACAAACAAGAAGCAATAGAGAGCAGTGAAGTTCTCATTCTCTGCAACACCGAGAAAACTAGAACAAGCTGTATTGCTAGTCATCCCACCTTATGGCGCACGTATTGCTTATGCCTCAGCACAACTGACGTTAGTGAAATGACAGAAACTCAATCTGTCTCGAAGACTTCGATATCAGCAAACACAGCTCATTGCCACTTTAGTTTTCTATGTATAGAGCATGGCTCAGCTACAGAGAGCAAGTCCTTTCCACGCTTTGACTGCGCATTCGTGCAATGATCGGACAGCTCAGGGGTCTGTGCAGGACAAGCTCTGAGGCAGCGCTCGACGGAACCTCGTGCATGAGCGACGCCCAGCAGTGCAACGCGGAGTCAGACAACGCGTGAACGTGAAAGCGGATGGCGGCGTGTCGCCGTTATCAACCGAAACACGCGCGCTGAACACGCGGCTTATGTGCGTCGTATACCGCTGCCAGCTTACAGTCGTGTGCGGATTGGGAGCCGGGGCGAGGGAGTCCTTTTTGTCATTTGTGAATTGGCGCAGGGAAAGGGGGGGGGGGGGGGGGGGGACAAAAGAGCGCGGGGAGGAAGAAAGACCTGGAGGGGCTAGCACGTAACACGGGCGCACCGACTGATCTGCCAGTTGAACGCGGCATTTGTGGCGGCACGATGCCGCTCAGAAGGGCGCGCTTCGCGAGCGCATAGCACTCGGCGGCGGCGCTGGCTGGTTTCCCCGGGACGTGCGACGACGCGCTGGAGCTCTCCTATCGCGCGCGGTTGCGGAAGAGCACTTCCGAAATGTTTCTCTTCTAGCTTTCTTTCGCCTACGGGTTCGGAGAACGGAATGAATTTGGTTGCCAGGGCCTGAGCTTACACGCAAATTCTGGAGATGTCGTGTGTCTGCGTTCCGGGCGATAGGCGCGCCTCTCAGTCTCAGGCGCATGACGACAGGCTGCGCACAAGAGCGACTTATGCGGGACGTCGCGTAGACACGTCTGAGGGACGTGTATCTGAGTCTGTATTTTCCTACATTTACACGAAGCCATGCAGCAAATGAATAGGTTTAGTTAGTTCTGGGGTTTTACGTTCCGAAACCACGAAATGATCATGAGGCAAGCCGTAGGGGGGCACCGGATTAATGGTGAAGAGCTAGGATTCGTTAATGTGGGCCTAAGCCTGAAAGGGAGACGGCTAAGCTACGAAGTTTAAACAATGTAGGTATATTTATCTCAATTTTGACGAGACAAAGAAAGACGGACACTTTCTGCGCGGTAACGTTAATGTACAAGAATTAAAGAGGCAGAAAACCGTCTTCACGGTTCCAAACATTTGTAACGTTCGACCAAGTGTGGCAGCGAAAGTGTCTGCATTCTCTGAGACGATAGGAGGCCGCACTTATTAAGCTTTCTTTTTTTATGTGCTATGTGTCATTGTCCAACGACATCTGCTAATCATTTGTCAAATAAAGCTATTGGATGGAATATACGTTCCATTAGCGAAACAACATATTTCTGTGAATACGTGCCTAGTGCTTTAGGTGCATCAATTCTTTGCATATCTGGCACTGTAGCTTGCACTGAACCCGCTGTTATTCCAGCCGGTGCAGCTTTCCTTTCTTTTTCTTTTATAGCTCAAGGCATACGAGGCGAGTCTTAAAGTTATTTACAATTTTGCTGAGTTCTTTGTATTTGAAGCTTAACACAACCAACGTGCTTAAATACATTTGAATAAACGTGAATGTCACCAACAGGGCCTTTATATTCAAGTAGAGTTTGTCGCTTCACTGCATAATTTCGTAGTGAACAGAGTCGTCAGCCAGCAGTGCACACCTAAAAAAGGTAGTCAAGATGAAGTTTTACCTCTGCTTCGTGCCTCATAGATAAGCGCAGCGAGACAACAAACTAATCCCGCATAGATTATTTTGCGATACAATGTTGCGCACCTTTCTTTTTGGTCTCCGCCGCTCCTCTAGAGCTTGTCTACCCTTCCTCTTTTGCTGTAGCCTAGTAGAGGTACGACTACTGATCTCCACTAGAGGGATCTGGATCGCGCTTCGAGCGTGCGAGTGTGAAGCTGCCGGAAGTCGTCGGCTTTGTCCCGGAAGCAAGCGCGCGGGCACTTGGCTGCTGCCGACGCGCCAGCGCTTCTTTTGTTTTGAAACAGTGCCTGCCTGCTGCGTTGTAAACTGCACAAGCCGACTTGACATGACATCAGAGAAGAGGTTTCACGCGAAGGTTCCCCGCAATAGTATTAATTATTGGTCATTTAACTAGGAAACAGCAATAAGATATATTCATATTGAAATATTGGCAGCGCAAACTGACGGGACACAGAAAGAGGACACAAACAAGCGCAAACAAACAAGCACAAACAAGCGCAAACAAACAAACAGAAAGAGGACACAAACAAAGCTTGTTTGTGTCCTCTTTCTGTGTCCCGTCAGTTTGCGCTGCCAATATTTCAATATGAATCTATACCAACTAGCCCGCCTTACAACCCTTCTGCAATAAGATATCTGATCGGCTGGTAGTAGGGATCTCCTGCATGTTTCATGAGCTCCCTGAAAAGGTCTACTCGAATGGGAGTCTGTGCGTCTTCTTTTGCTTTCACTGTATGTTAGCAAAGTAACTTGGCTGCATCGCAGGCTTTGTGCGTCTGATCCTGAAGCGACCGATTCCCTGTGGGACGTGCTCATCAGTGAGGGCGCTGAACATAAGTCCCTCAGCATTCTTCAAGTGGAAAAACCTTAGTGGTCTACAGGTGCCGTCATTTTATGTAATATACGATTTCAAGACAACAGAGAACGCTGCTTAGTCAATCGACTTGCTGCGCCGCGTGAAATGCGTATTTGCATAGTTCATGAAGATTAGAATGCGTCGCACTGCAGAGACAGCCACGGCCGCACTGTATAAGTACTTTAAAGGGGCCATGACATGGTCACCCAACAATTTGTGGTTCTCAGCGAAAACTAGAAGTAAGAGGTTTATTATGCTTATACATACATGAAAAGAGGGCCATAAAAAATATTTCAGTGGAAAACAAGCCCTAGAAGTCACCAGCCGCAAAACCCGCCCACCGCCGGGGACCGCCATTTTGCCATGACGCGTGTGACGTCATGCGCTGGAAGGAGCGGATCCGTCGTCTTCTACCTAAGTTTCAGCCGCTGCAAATCGTTCAATTTCAGTGTCAAGCTGAAGATCAAAGAGGATCAAAGAGTACTCACGTAGACAGTGTTTAGGGTGGCAACACGTTCGACAGAACCGCCATGTTGTGTCGGTGCCAGAGCACTGCACGGGCTCGGGGCTGAAGCTCCGGGCTTAGGGTGAGGCCCGGGTTCGAGGTGGTTGACTCGGGTCGGGCCGGGCTTGGTCCTTGCTCAGTTCCTAGGATTGCTCCACATACGCTGCACATACATATATGTCCCACATATTTTATCTATTTGCTATTTGGTAAAAGTTCCGCGACGGACAAATACTGAACTACTTTTGCTTCTTGCATACGGGACTACTAGATTCATGCGAAACGAACAAGCTAAAATTAAATAGGCTAGGCGCTCATATAGTTAGCATCTCACTATTCTGTGCTTTATTTGCATTAGTTGTAAATTAATCCAAAATGTAGTTTTCTCATCGCAGTAATAAATGTAATATAATAAATTTATACTTATAGCTCATTATCGCAAGAGCGATCACAGAGCTCCAAAATGGGCAAACGTTCTTGAAAGTTCCAGCCGTCCACTAAAACAAGAAGTCTACGTGGAGTTTCGTTGCCCAGAATCACTATCGAGAAACATTTTTTCTCCGTGGCTCCGTCACGGCTTCCAGTGGTCATGTGACGCGATATGGACATGCAGAGCCTGCTTTGTGTGCCCACATTTTTAACGTGTGAGCTCTTATTCCGCTGTGTGCTGCGACAGCTACATAATACTGCCGCAACAGCGTTGCAGTGTGCAGGAATAGCCTTGGTCCATCAAACATGGCCTTGGCAAGGTATATTGACCAAATATCTGGCTTGTAGAAAGACAAAAAGACAATTACCAGGTGTGTGCCGGGAGATGTCCCCTCACCTCGAACCATATGCACCCAATCAGTAAGCGTCGAGCGACTTTATCACCAAACTGGAACGAACCCCGATGATAAATCGAAATCTCTTCGTTCACCACCTGCCATTCCTACCCGCATAGTCCAATAGCCACCTTCTATTGGAACAACATAATTAGGAAGGTGTACACCATTGTAATAGGGGAAAAAAATGCCGGCACAAAACGTGCATAACATACTGTTGAAACCTTCAACGAGAAGCCCACAAAAAGGAATATTATAGATGATATTGAAGAATGTCTTGACGTTCGAAAACGACAGAAACGAAGGAATGAGCTGAACAGCTATATTCATTCTGCAGAGTCCGCAATGACATCCGAAATTTTTACCATAGGGGAGACTCGCGCCGCTGAGTGTGGAGAAGAAACTCGTAACACGACGGTGCATTCTAAAAGACAGGGCGTGCAAACACGGACACAAGAAGGAAGTTTAAAGAAGTTCGTCATGTTAAGTCAGAGCATAATTGCAGAAAGCGATAGGAAGAAACGTGTCGTAGGTATACCGTATAGTCAAGCACAAAAGTTTGCGGACCACGCGAGCGCGTGCCAAACTGCCTGTCCGCGCCACCTAGCGGTGCGCCATCTACCATCGACCGCAGTGCTTGTCCGGAAGCGGGTCTTCTTGTTATTCACTGGTCTTTCAATTTTCTACTGCCGCGTAGCGCATTGGTAGTTCGCAGTTTTCATGCGAAGCGCTTATCTGCAGTATGACCGTCACATTTCTATTTTCTTAGCAGGATGAGAGCTATCACGGCGAGCCTCGAACGGCGTTTCGTTCGCTAGGTATCATTGTGTGATAAAGATGCTCATAGACTGCTATCGAGGCAGAAGCACGTAGACGCAGATACCGAAAAGCGCGTCGCGTTAAAAAGTGAAAGGTGAAAATTATTTGTACCCAGTCAGAAAACAGACAGGCCATAGATTAAGGGAGGGATGCGTCTCGGGCGCTGCGGTGCTGTCGATCGCTGCTGACGTAGCGGAAGTGTCGAGAAGAGGCTTTTGGCCACGCGCTCGCGTGGTCCGTAAACTTTTATGGTTGACTGTACATTCATTGCTTATCTCACAGGCTAAAGAAAGTAGGAAGTAGATACAGCGTTAAAGCACCCCTAAACAACCTCTGAAAATACGAAGAACGGGCGCGTTATTCTCTCCCGGCGTGTCCCGTCTTTGCGGCACAATTCGTGACGCCAGCAGTTTGTTCACGTGACGTCAGGATGAAATAACCTCTCGATTGGTCGATGTACGGCAGATATCTGTTGTCAATTGTCTCCTACCCTGCTTCGCCATGCCGTCGCATGCCCATTCTGCCTTGTCACGCATGACTATCCTGCGCGATAAACTGAGCTCACTTCGTTTTCTGCGTTTGCGGCTGCGCAGGCGGAGATAGCAATGCGTAGTCTAAAAGCGCGAAATCCTGACTGGCTCAAAGCGTAGTGCTGACATTGCACGTGTTTTATGAAGAAATAAGTGGCGAGGAGGAGAGAGCGCTTGTAGGAAGGGTAGTGAAGGCGAGAAAGAAACTACTGTCTCGCCTTTGAACTCGGTGTGGTTTAGAGGCCCTTTAATGTTTTTACGGCTACCAATAATCTAGGTAAGATTTGTGCCGCTGCGCAGAGAAAGAATGAGCGAGTAAAAGACAAGAAGAGGACCGATATTTGTTTCGTAAAACACACCAACAAATTCACCGATTGCCGTACAAGTGTGGTATATAAGGTCCCTTTAAGCTGCGGCCGCTTCTACGTAGGAAGAACGGGCCGCTGCATTAAAGATTATTGTAACATAAGTGATCGCTAACCGGAGGCTCACCTTCTAATTTTTCTTTACATTGTGGAGGGTGTAAGTGCACGCAAAAATTCGATGAATGCGCAGTGCTGTACCGACATAGGAATGGAAAAAAAACGCGTCAGATGATTGAGGCATGACATATCGATAGTAGTGGTAGCGCATGCGTAAGCCAACCGTCGATTAACTTGCATAAAGATGAAGTGAAATGCCTTAACAGTTATCTTTCACGTAGACCACCACGCGTGCCGGATTGATAGGTTCACATTTAGCATGGGCATGCGCAGATAAGCTTTCCTGCCTTCTTTCTTTTCCGCCGTTGTGCGCATCTTCAATTGTTAGTAGGCGTTCGTGGTGTCTTGACTTTCTTCTTGTGTCCGTGTTTGTACGCCCTGTCTTTTAGAATGAATACGTACCAACTAGCTCAGCTCTGTTATTCTAAACGACTGTACACCTCTCCGCCCTCCCCTTCACGCCGCTTTGATTTCCAGTTGATTTGCACGCACGCTATACACACGCTCTGCACGTGTTTTCGTGGCTCGTGAGGCGTTCTAAGAAGAACCGCGTGACTGAGGACTCCTTTCGTAGCTGCAGTGTGACGGAAGGGCAGCGTCCACTCCGCCTTGTATAGAGATGCGGACAAGGTAATAACAGACGACATCGCCCTGCTCTGGGCGGCGGGCTTTTTGCATAACGAAATAATTGCGGCGCTACTGAGAACGAGGAAGAAAAACAAGAGAAGGCAGGATACGATGCCATATTCACTACATTTGCCCCAAGAGACAGGACTGTGCTGTTTCCCACAAAATATATCTGCTGCAATGCCGTGTCACCTCTGTTGGCTACCACGCATTTCCATCGACACTGCATAAATAGACAAAATATATCGCCGCACAACACAGGTAGGACGTTCGTGTACACGCCTTTCCCTAGTACGTCCTCTATTATACGGAATAGCGGCAGGAGCGTAAACACAGGGTGACGCCGAGTCAATTGACATATTTCAAGTAGGGAATCTAAAGGGCTCGTTTCTTAGTTTGATAGAACCTTAATGAAAACCAACAGATAATGAAGCCACGGCAAGGTACAGGAGACGTTAATTGTACTCTGGTAACGGTATTGTAGTAACTGTGACATAAATGTGAGAAAAAAGTAAAGTGAATGAAAAGACAGTTGAAAAGGTTGTCTTTTCGCAAAAAAATGCCAGACTAATTTCAAATAAAGTTTATTCATTCATTCGTCCACTTACTTTCATCATATTTATATCAGAATTACTACAATACAGTTAAAGCAGTACAATTAACGTCCGCTGTACCTCCCTTGGCTTCATTATCTGTTGGTTTTCATTAACTTTATTTCAGGTAGTCATATATTGAAACATGCCATCGGTGGGCGGATGAAGAGGACGAGAACGAGGTGGCACTGGCTCGCGAGCAGCTCGGTCAACTGCTTTTCGCTCTGAGCTGTACCTCTCGCATTCATTTTACATACTGTAAATAAACGCGTTCCATCGTCACAATTGTGGTGGAGGTGCGGGGTAAGCCAGCTACTGCCAAGCGAGACCGGAGAGCAACCGTCTACTAACGACGGAACCGCAACAGTACGAGCTTCGCCGCAGCCGTCGACTAGCGGGCTTGGCACCACTACCTCAAGAGATGAGCTCGGACGGAGACATCCAGCAGCCGTCCGCGAGGGCTTCGCCTTATCACTACAGAGAGCCAGTGCCACCTCGTTCTCGTCCTCTTCATCCGCCCACCGATGGCATGTTTCACTCAATTGTGACGATGGAACGCGTTTATTTACAGCATGTAAAATGAATGCGAGAGGTACAGCTCAGAGCGAAAAGCAGTTGACCGAGCTGCTCGCGAGCCAGTGCCACCTCGTTCTCGTCCTCTTCATCCGCCCACCGATGGCATGTTTCACTTCCCCGTTCGCAGACGATGCCCACTGGGCGAGTCAGTAGGAAGTTTGATGGTGATACGGCCTAAGGCGCGCGACATGGGTCAGCTGTGTCTTGCTAGAGCGCCGACCATTGCTTTTGACGCTGGAGATGACGTATGTCACATCGCTGAGGCGGTTGAGAATGACAAATGGTCCGGAGTAGCGGGCCAAGAACTTTTGGCACAAACCACGTTTGCGGACTGGCGTCCACAGCCACACAAGGTCACCTTTTGTGTAACTAACGGATTGATGGCGGGCGTCGTAACGGGTCTTGGAGCGCTGTTGAGATGCCATGGTTCGGAGGCGTGCGATGCGACGGGCTTCTTCAGCGCGGCATAGTGTCTCGGCAACCGATGTTTCCACGTCCAACGTAAAAGGCAGAATAGTGTCGAGACAGCTGCGAGGGGAGCGAGCGTAGAGTAGAAAAAAGGGAGAGTATCCTGTCGTCTCGTGCTTCGCGGTGTTGTATGCGTATGTGATGTAAGGGAGTACTTCGTCCCAGTTTTTGTGCTTGGCATCGACATAAATGGATAACATGTTTGTTAGCGTCCTGTTGGTTCGCTCTACGAGGCCATTCGTCTGTGGGTGATAGGGGGTTGCATGGCGGAATCGGCTGGCAGACAGGCGCAGGATCTCTTCAACGACGTCAGCGACGAACTGACGTCCCCGGTCGCTAATGACGACTCGTGGAGGACCATGGCGTAGAATTATCAGGCGAAGCATAAACTGCGACACCTGAAAGGCTGTTGCAGTAGCTATTGCTGCAGTTTCTGCGTAGCGCGTCAGGTGGTCGACGCAGACGATGACCCATCGATTGCCACTGGTTGAACGCGGAAACGGGCCTAGAAGGTCGACACCAACAATCTCGAAGGGAGAGCTAGGAGGTGGTACGGGATGGAGAAGTCCGGGTGACGTAGTCGTGGGACGCTTGTGACGTTGACATTGTTCGCAACCCGCGACGTATTTTTCCGTGTCGCGTCGCATCTTGGGCCAGTAGAACCTTTGCTGAATGCGATGAAACGTTCTGGCGAAGCCCATGTGTCCGCTGGTTGCGTCGTCGTGGAAGAACCGAAAAACTTGAGAACGCAGAGTGCGTGGAACTACCAGAAGCAGACGGGCACCTTGGCCGGAATAATTCTTCCTGTAGAGGATGGCGTCGTGGACTACATACGGATGCAGAGAAAAAAATATAGGTGAGTGTCTATAATAAGGACCAAGTATGCCATTCATTTACCACAGGTCATTTCTTGAAAACTACACCTAGCAGATGGCCTCCTTTTACATCAATGGGTTGTTGGAAACGATTCTTGAAATCGCACACGCGCCTCCATGGGTCGTCATAAATCGCTGGAACGTCTCGTCATCAATGGCTTGCGATTGCCATCAGTGGCTTCGTCAGAAATTTGAAATGTGTAAGTCGACTCCACGCCACACTGTGTATAGCTTCGTAAATTTTTATTATTGGTGAAAAGACGGAATTTGAACGCAGTGTAGCAATTTCTGCTTCAACGCCGCCACAACCAAGACGCGGACGTGTATCGCCCAGTATTAACTCTGTTTATCAGTGCAGTTGTGAAGCAGGAATGAACTCTGGTTATATTCACTGCTTCGTGCAGATTCTCATTTCCCCTGCGCGCAGGAACTCCGACCACGCACTGCTTGCGCATGTAAGAACATTTGTTTACCTTGTTCAGCGCACTTCAGTTAGCCATGCCTGTCGTCTGCTTTCTTGGTGTCACCGACACCTCCTGATGCAGCCCCCAGACCAGCGTGTCGCGAACGGATCGTTCCCTCCCCGGGTTCGTGGTCGTGGCTTGCCTCGTCGTTCCAGAGCGCTGTTATATAAACTAAGAGTCGGCTCTGTGTTGGTGCGCGAACGCTTATACCGTCAAGGGCGTGTTGACAGTCCGTTGTGCGCAGCTTGTGGCTCTCGTGAAACACTTGAGCATCTTATAGTACAATGTCCCGCATTTGCTACGCAGCGGCCTTTGCTGATTAATGAATATAAATTCCTGGGATTTAACTGTGCCACCATAGACGATTACCTCTTTCCGAGAGGTTGTGTTTCTCGATGCGACCAGGCCCATCGAACTCTACTGACTTTTATGGAACCAACGGATCTGGCCACCCATTTATAGACGTTTTATAGACGTTTTTTTTGTGTGTTTTTAATTATGCTTGTATAAATTTCCGTCATTTTTTTTATTTACTTCCCCTCTTCTTTCCTCTTTCTCTCATCCTATCCTCCTTTCCTCTATCTCTTCCCTCCTCCGGAAAGAGTAGGCAGGCGTTGTGCCCCTCCAGGTGGCAGTTGCCAGCTTGCTCTCTCCCTGTGTCCTTGTGTATGCAAATCAAATAATAATAATAATAATAATAATAATAATAATAATAATAATAATAATAATAATAATAATAATAATATTATTATTATTATTATTATTATTATTATTATTATTATTATTATTATTATTATTATTATTATTATTATTATTATTATTATTATTATTATTATTAACTGTTTGGGAGTCAGTAGAATTTTAGGCGTGGAATCAACCCCTATGTGTTTACAATGACGTTATGGCAGTTAAGAACGCAGCAGTAACTACAGTCCCCCCGACGAGGCTACATCGCATAACGAGAGACGTTTCACATGCTGTGCGAGCTTCACAAATGCGTGGGAACCAAGGGGAGCGGAGGGTCGTAGCAGGCAGCTTAAGTCCGCTTTTTTCGGTAGGGGAATGGCAAGCGCTGGCGTCGGCGGATAAACTTGAGCGGGTCTCCCCCTTTAGTGGAACTGTAAGAACGAGTGCTGACGCCTTCGCAACTCGCAAGCCAGATTATGTGCGCCCTACGTCTTGCGCAAGCACTGAGAGAAACTTTAGCGCGGAATGATATGAGATGCGCACCAGCGTAGGGAGTGCTTAAAACCGGAATATCTTAATAACTTGCTTTTTTTTTTCACAATAACATGTGATAAAATAAACTGTAAAAAATGCCACTTAGCCTTATAGACCGTAAATACTAGCAGGAGTGTGATCCATGAAACGAATGGTATCACAAATGTTTTTTTTTTTCGGCTGTGCCTACGTCTTTGGAAATGTAGACATGGCGCACGCGGTTATCCAGCTGGCTATTTTAATGGCTTTTAGGTGCAAAGCACCTTAGGGGCTAGGCTTGTTGGCGTCTCCTGTCGTCACGGTGTGTCATGTAGTCACGGTCCATCATAAAAACGGGTATGCGCCACCATGGGATAAATCCCACAACTCGCCACCAGTCCACTAAAAATAAAGAAGGCAACAATTAGCCCAACAAATTACCGACGATGTTAGTGGAACAGGAACACACTTCCCTACATGCCGTAGGGAACTGAAACCGGGCATGTAGGAAAGAAGAAACTGGTGGTGGAGGTGGCTCCACCGTTGTTGTTGTTGCCGTCATCGTCGTCGTCGTTGTTGTTGTTGTTGCCGTCGTCGTCGTCGTCGTTGTTGTTGTTATTGTTGTTGTCGTTGTTGTTATTATTGTTATTGTTGTTGGCCGTCATTGTCGTCGTCGCCTTCGTAGTCGTTGTTGTTGTTGTTTCATTATTGTTGCCGTCATCGTCGTTGTTGTTGTTATTGTTGTTGTTGTTATTGTTATTGCTGTTATTGTTGTTGCCGTCATCGTCGTCGTCATCGTCGTCGTCGTTGTTGTTGTTGTTGCAGCAGCAGCAGCAGCAGCAGCATGGTACACCTTCCGTCAAACTACTTTCTTTAGGTTATCTCGCAAATAAACCTAGTGCTACGAAATTCGGCACAATGGACGTCTTCACAAAGCATGGCTATGCACCGAGGGCAGCTGGAAAATGCCATTTCTTAATCTGTCCGCTAACTTCGCTAATCTGGCCTCGCGCAGAGCTTCCAAACCTCCACGACATTTGAAAGAACGCTTCGTTGGACACCCATCTCCCGAGCGTACGCAAATTCCACTCCTGCACTGCAATACCTCGCGGTGATTCACGTTGATTAATGTGCGACGCACGCAAACCACAAGGCTTAGCTCGAGCCTTGCTGATCGCCCTGTCGGGCGTTCAAGCCGAGCGTCCTACCACTTCTTGAGTCATTAAATCACTGGGATTCCACGCATCGCTGCGGTCGAAGTGAAAAGCTAACCGCACATCACCTATAGACCTGGGAGACACGCTACATTACCCTCGTGATAGTTGAAATTCAGAAGCTTAAATCTAACACTTCGCGCAGATGCACATGCGCAGAACAGATGCAACGGGCACTAAAGCCCTAGAGAGTCAAGACAAGCGCATATGCTGTACAACGTAATGCCTGATTTATATAAATACTATAGTGCGCTACACACACACACACACACACACACATATATATATATATATATATATATATATATATATATATATATATATATATATATATATATATATATATATATATATATATATATATATATATATATATATATATATATATATATATATAGGGCGTTGAACGCTTGTGTGTGAATATGCGTGTGTGTGTGCAAAGTGGGAACTTCCTCATCTTACAGTTCCCTTCCCCGGTGCAGGTAGTCAGCCAGGCTCAGCTTGGTTAGCCTCCCTGCCTCTCAATTAGTGCATCTCTCTCTCTCTTTCTACAGTGTTATCGTTGTATGAATATCACACCTTTTCCCTGCCGACGCGATGTAATAGGGCAGCAGCTTCAGGGTGCAGTTCATGCCTTTTTTCTCACTCAAAGAAATTAAAGTGTATGTGCCAAGTGCGGCTACGTGTGTCAGCGCCTTCGATCGGTCGCACCGCGAGTCCATTGTGCCATGCGCGTAATACAGCTCCCCCCAGTTACGCGAATGTCGAAACACCCCCGCCGCCGCCTTTCCCCTTCATGAAAGGGCGCAGGTGCGGAAGCTAATTCGTCTTCCCTCCCGTACGGGGATCACCATCGACGTGACTCAACGGTGCGCTATACACTGAGCCGCCCTGGAAACGAATCGTCACTAAATAATACAGGCGCCCCCACTACTTCGCCGGCCCGGCTTAGCAGCTGTTGTGCCTTCTCTTATTCTCCCTGCTTTGTGCTTTTTTTTTTATTTGCTCGTACTGTGTTTTCTCGAAGTTTTCTTTTTTGGGGGAAGCCCATGTCCCCGCTTTGTATTGAGCATGCTAAGTGCAGAGGTCAGGAAAACTGTAATTCAATAAAACATACACACATTGAAATTAGCCTTAGAGGAGGTTACTCATTGTCAGGAATCCGCACACACTCTCTGTTCTTTTCTTTTTTTTTTTCTCGAAGCTCTGTGCATTCATGCATTATTCTCTACGAGAATAAATGCAGGAAGGGCGATCAGTCATCATTTACACGCATGAAATAAGGAACGAAAGAAAAGTTGTTAGCCTGAAGTGTGGGTGAATAACAATACAAATATGTCAAAACAACTTCCACATAAGAAGGTAAAAAGACAAGTAACGTTATAAAAAGCTCAGGCAAAAGCTAATTTGGAGGTCTTCTCACCTATATGCAATATCTTCAGCGGCCTCCTGTATGATTCAGCCTAGTCGAGTACTAGGCAGTTCAGAGCGTTCCCAAGATTGCTAGAATTTTATAACCTTCTATTCATCGTTAAACGCCTTCGTTATGTTTTGTTTTTTAGTCAAGTAATTGCAACACGTTTGTCACCTTAGCGAAATGAGTTTTTTTCGCCCAACACGAAGGTGCGTGATATAAACGACGTGAGAAAACAAAACTGGGGCAAGTTGCTAGGAGTTCATTGTGAAAAAGGCTGCGTTACACGACCAAGGACTGATGACCAACAACGCGACACATGTGCAGACACTCATGCACCTGCTCGGAGCCTCAGAGAGTGAAAGGAGCAAAATTGGCCCGAGAACATTGTCATTGCACCTGTTTTGTCTTACAAAAGTGTGATGAAGTAGATAAGATGTTGTGCCCCATGTAGTGGACACTGCATGGGAGGACGCTAATCATAAAAGTATTAGTTATGCGTGCCAGTTCATTAGCTTCCTTTATAGGCTCTCCTCGTGTTTCCTGACGCTCGGCGTTTCTCGCAATGTTTCCCTGAGAAATCACGTCTCTGTTTTTTATTTTTTGTTTATTTCAGAATTCCTGCAAGTGTTCGCTGAAGCAAGTGGCCTGGTTCCGCAAAGCCCGCCGCAAAGAAATTTTCTGCTGGCTTATGCCGTGGCTGATCGGAGCGCGGCGAACTGTGCAAGTGTTTGTTTCCGGCATCACAGATATCCACCACATGACGGCGCTGCATCAATGTTGTGACAGATTGGCCGCGTGACGCTTTAGCACATCTCGAAGCAAGTGTGGCTAAGGCTGCGTAAGCCAACCATAGCAAAATATCAGCGAGTATATAGATCCAACCGAAGTTCGGTGAAGAGTTCTTGGGGTCACCGCGGCAAGCTTTGGTGCCCGACTCATTTGTCTCGCCAGTGCCGGCCACCACGTGATGCACCAAATAGCCTTCACATATGCCACGCAGTCTGCTGTGTTGACTTGTAATTCCGTTTCATCTACCCTTGAGAATATCGCTGCTGCTTCACTGCCGGACTATTGCGAAAAAAGTGGTTGTTTCAACTGAGAGCGCTATAGAAACAGTGTGGACAGAGCGCTAAAAGTCCTCCCTTGGCTCACTTTTAACACGAAAGTGTTTTATGTCGGGGCCCACCAATTTCCGTGACGTATTTCCATCACGGAAATGACGTCGAAAAAATGTACACGATCAGATGTCAAAGAAAAAAAGTCCCGTCAACGGGCATCGAACCGACGACCTCTCGGCCCGTGGCAACAGATGCCGAGCACGCTATCCACTGCGCCACGGCTATACACTCTAGCGGCTTTACAAACACGCCTTTTATATCTCACACTTTTATCTCACAGTGCTCTCGGTCAGCGGGGAGGTGTCGAGATCTTGGAGCGGTAAAATAAAGTAATTCATCATTACTGTGGCCACTGTGATTAGCACCTGAAATGCGTGTTGCTACGCGTCCGTCCCATTCGGCACGTTTTCAATACAAGTGCAATTTTGCCAACGCCTTAACGCACCGAGATGTGGTGACCTTAGCCCAAGCGTCCGCCTCGCTCATAGCATCCACCCAAACCAAAAACTAGCTCTGCGACGCGCACCTGCCTCATCTGGCAGTAATACCGCGTTCCTCACTTACGCTCGCCCCGAGAAAAATCGCGGTCAGGCTACAGCGACGACATGACGCGCTTAGCATTTCCATCTAGTCCGACCGTGGTGTTCAATCATATTTTTAACATACCGCGGGATGGCGACCTTTACCCAACTTCTGCGTCCCATCAGTGATGCTCGTCTGGCTATCACGCCTCTTTCTCTGATTCACGCTCTCGACGTTATCATTTACAGCTGCCACGATGGTTTGTTTAATCCTTGATCATGGACGTTAGTCGTCGGGACGGAGCTGTACCACCAAGCGTCAACGTGGGTGCATCCACGTTAAAGAGTGATGTAGCAGCCAAACACCAATACACATTGTGCAAACTATCTCTATTAATGTACAGTGAACATTCAGTTACCTCTGTATGGACAGGTTTTACTTTTGTGTAATACCGATTCCGATGAAGGAAGGACCAACCATGTTTTTTTTGCACTACTTCAATGTGACGGCGCATATTTCGCAGTGTTCCAACCATGTCACGTGCCTCCCACAAACAATAATTAATAATTATAACTAAAAAGCTATCATCACAAAGATTTCAAAATCTCAACGGTTCGCCGAAACATCCCATTCTGCTAAAAAAAATTTCCCATTAAGAAAAGCGTAAGTTTCGTAGCGTTCCTCGACAACGCTAAGAGAGAATTGCGCGCACGCGAGGGCAAATCAGCATTTCGTACTGGCGCTCTTCGCCGGGCCGTGACATCTGTATACACTGTTTCTATTGTGACACCGCTGTCGCGAGGGTTTCTGCGCGGGCCATTTGCCGCGCGTGCACCGTTTGCACAACGACTCTTATTGCAGCAGGTACACGAGGGGTGCAACCCAGAGCTGTTTGCGTGGAAGGGGTGAATGGAGGAGGGCAGTACGGAATGGGTATTTGCAGTCCGGTAGTTAGCGTGCGGTCATTGAACAGGCATCCAGAACGTCGGGCGCTTAGGTTGTTACTTCTGTCTCGCCTAGAAGCTGAGTTACTTTATTTTGTTCATCTCCTTTGCTAGTTTGTTTAGCTTTACTCGCTTCGCTTGTGTTACCCAGCGTCGTCACAAGGTGGGTACTAAACAAAAAAAAAAGTGAGCATACCGCAAAGAAAAACTCAGTGCGATCTTCTCATAGCAGCACATAGCGGAAAGAGATTTACTTTTCGCTTAACAGCACCGAACATACAAAGAGCCGCCCCTGAGATTTTAACAGTGTCACAGACAGAGAGAGAGAAGGGGGGAGAGAGGGGGGAGGGGGTAAATATATAACACTGTGGGAAATGTGGACTGAAGCAAACGCAGGCGTCTCATCCCATAAGAGCGCCGTATGCACGACGCCGAATGCAGACACGCGCCAGCCGCGCAGCGCAAGAACCGCACGCTCGAGAAGCTCCGAACCTCGTGCACAAAGTTTTCGGGGTTAACTGCGTCCTCGCCCAGGCGCAAAGTTTGGTTCAGCCTGTTCTCCGCGCGTTAACCTGCAGCATGCTCCTTTCCTCCTGCCCGTCTTGTTCCCTTCAGGTGAAGGAGAGGCGGCCGCGCTCGACAGCTCTGTTGTCGCGTGTTTAATCCTTCTCGTTAGACGCGCACGAATGAGTTGGCTGTAACAAATTTTTTCGACAAAGAGATGTCGTGCCGAGAGAGCAGCCATGCGTCCTTCGGAGCAGTCCCGCAATGAGAACGTACTGGAGCTAAGTGCACAGAGCGACTGCAGTCAGTCGAAATTTTTGCGAGCGTACAAACAAACAAACAAAAAAAAAGGAATAGAGACAGAGAGAACCAAAACTTACTGCGCCTTCGCGGAAACTTTCATTCACCACCAGACTGTCACTGTGAATTTCGAATAGCCGGCGCTTGCTCCGCATAAATACAAAAATCTTTTTTTTTAATGTAGAGGTACATCTGTTTACAAAACACTCCCAGAAGTATGCAAACAACCGTAAATTTAAGAAGCCAGGTACAGCAAAGGGAAAAGTCTGCGCCAGAAGGAACCGAGTGTGAAGAAAGTGAAGAAAAACGCCAGGCCTGCGCGGAAAGCGCAGCACCGTCACAGCGAAAGCTGGAAGAGTGGCCTTTCTAGAGCCCGTTGTAAACTCTCTTGGGGCTACTATACAAGTAAACTCTCTTGGGTCTACTAACCCACTACGCCATAAATCATAATTTTTGTCAAGTTGGGAAGCACCCACTACGCCATATTTGTCATTCTCCGCACGCCGCAGTGAATTCACTGACTCTCTCTGTCTTTTTTTTTTTTCTTCCTTCTCTTCCCTCCTCTCTCTTTCTCATCTTTCTATTCTCCTTCCCTAATCCCCCCAGTGTAGGGTAGCCAACCGGAAGTCTTTCTGGTTAACCTCCCTGCCTTCTCCCTTTCTGTTTCCTTCCTTCCTTCCTGCGGAGAAGCGAGGTACCCGCTACACATCTGCAAGGCATTATGTGCACTTTGTTGATGCGGTGGCTGATGATGTTGAAGAACTATGGCTGAGCCCTTTGTAATGGGTTGAAAGCTTTAAACGACCCACTAGTTACGTAATTCGCATTGTGTGACGCGCGGTCATTATTTTACTCTCCTTTGCCGCTATATTACTGACGTTATTATGACGTTATGACGTTATTTTACTCTCCTTTGACGCTATATTAGAGAGAGAGAGAAAAAAAAAAGAAAGAAAGAAAGAAAGAAAGAACTTTTTGAGGTCCTGAGGAAACGAATAATGGGGGGCCTTATGGGCTTCCTTGGCAACTAATAAAAGTACATCTGCGAGGTATCCACTATGCTATAAATCATCACAAGTTTTGTGAAGTAGGGAAGCACCCAATATGCCATTATTCGTCATTCCGCGGAGAAGTGTGGTACCTGCGACACACCTGTAAGGCATTATGTGTACTTTGTTGATGCTGTGGCTGATTACTATGAAGAATTATGGCTGAGCATCTTGTAATGGGTTGGAAGCCTTTAACAACCCACTCGTTAAACAATTCGCATCGTGTGGACGCTCAGTTCTATATAACATATGCTAGCGTGGTTCTTTCCCTACATGAAGCCTGCATACGGTCTTTTTGCCAGTATTTTAACACTGGCATGGCTCTGCGGTAGAATACTGAGCTGCCACGGAGAGGGCCCAGGTTCGAACCCCGTTTCATCTTGGATAATTTTTCTTATCTCGTTTTTTTTTTATTATTATTTCGCGTGATAGCGGTAACGGACACCGGCGACGACGGCGGTGGCGGACAACTATGGCGCCAAAAACAGCCGTTGATGTGATCTCATAACAGCTTTCGCTGTAAAACAAAATCGGAACGTGCGTTGAGCGAGGAGCGTTCCGCCCCGTCGAATTGAAGATATTTCGTTAAGCATTAAGAAAACTTTCGTTAATCACATGTTAGACATATCTGTAATATCCGTCGATATTTGCTAATTTGGGTGATTGAACGGTTACTTATTCTACGCGGAAAAGATCACTTCATTAAATTGTCCTTACTGCATTTGCGCTTTTAATTAAATTTTATGTGGAAGAACGAACTTCACAGACGTGTGCAGCAAACATTCGATATCGAAGAGCAAAGTAACGTAAGAAAAGTGAGCAATCTCATCTAATCAGGTACTATGTTGTCCAGACAGATTTTAACGTGTGACGCCGCTTCGAACACTTGAATTTGGTGGCATACTCTACGGAACGCCTGTATTCATCCCACCTAGGCAGCCTCACGGATCTGCGCGTTCATTCTGTATCTACTGCAATCTAATATTGGTTACTTTGTTCCTGCAACGTGTACCATTCGCATAAATTGAAATCCGGACAGGGAAAGAAAGCCTTATAATTCATATTCTGAGTTATAACATAACTTTTGACCGTGTACATGGTCTGTAGTCATTTTTACAGATTCTCTAGTGAAAATTCTACAGTTTGGAAGTCTCAATTAACGCGCTGCGTTGAAAATTAGGATTAATCTGGGAAAAAAATGTTTTCTACTTGTTCGCGCTTAAATTCACGTGGATGTTACAATTTTGGTGTCTAGACCGAGCCATTTATCATCACATGGAAGCCTGTAAATATATGCTCATTTCGGAAGTGTAACAGACCAACTCGCACAACAGTACATCTTGTGAAGCTATAGAACTAAGTCAAAGCGTGCTTTTGTGACTTAATAATACTAATATCTGGGGTTTAACGTCCCAAAACCACGATATGATTATGAGAGACGCCGTAGTGGAGGGCTCCGGAAATTTAGACCATCTCGTGTTCTTTAACGTGCACTGACATCGCACAGTACACGGGCCTCTACCATTTCGCCTCCAGTGCTTTTGTGACTTGTATCCGAATTGCGTGTTGCAATGTCGAGAGCCAGGATTTGAATGATCGGAATTGCACAAACGGAATAAGGACAGCCATAAGGATCGTATTAGAACCAAGCCATAAAGGTTTGACAGAGACGTCACTGTGGCCCAGGTAATTGTTTAACGGGATACGAGATACGATTTAATAAGCTTCAGACTAGTGAATGATTCATTCATAAGATCTTGACACGCCAAATAAATAACGCAGCTGTGAATGATGCCGCAGCGGAATGAGCTTCGAATGAACTAAATTTCACTACACGATCTCCTTTTTCTATTTACTTTTTTTTTTGCCTTTCGCCCTCTTAGAGTGGCTAGGAACCGAACCCGCGACGCGACCTCTTGTTCTCGAGTAGAACCTAACAGCAGCCGATTCACACCAGCGAATCTGCTTCGTACCTATAGTTTTACATAAAGCATTTGCGATATCTGAATCATGCTGCAAGTCCTCGATCGTTTTTTAAACTCGAGTGGCTCGATCGTGCGGAAACGTAATCGCAGTCGATCAAGTACTGTATATCTGCAATAGAGCGCCTGCGTCAGGTCGAACAATGACGCAACTCGTACAAAACTCTGTGGAACATTTCGGCAAGATGAGATCGGTGACATACAAAACGTCCTATAGTCGTCTGGAGATATTCACTTATGGGTACTGCGGACATTTTATACGCGCCTATAAAGTTCCGCATCTCCGGTATAGGGCTCAGAATGCCCGCACGAGAAGAGATATTAAATATAACAATGGCGAATATGAAACAGAGTTCCATGGATATACTCTGCAAGATGAGAAGGCGAACACTGGCTCATCGGTGTCCTATAGACGGCAAATGTCTCGTCAGCGAAAAAGGTCTCATGAAGTTCCACTCCTAGGTTGACACGCCATCCGTAAGAGTATCTTTAAGAATGGCCGAATGTATGATTAACGAAACTTTTTTTTTTTTTGGTACCGAAGATGAACAGAAAGCGAATAGGCGACATTTCGCCATGTTACAGTATAATTGTCAACATGTTAACTAGGAGTTCTTCAGTGCCCGAAATTGGATAAAATCTGACCTTCCACGGACCAGAGCTTTGGGCCACCAGTTTAAAGATGCATGCGAGCATTCCCTCTGCTAGACTGCGCAGTATTGATGCCAAGCTGTTTGAACAGATCCCTTATACAGGACTCTGCTTATAGTGCCCCGATATTTTTCGAGCTTCAATAGCCTCGTCCTTTTCGAATCAGCACATTTGGGAGGCAGTCCCATGCTATCCCAAGCGGTAATAATATAGGACGAAGAGTTTGGTGAAAATGTCGTGTGTGCGTTGTAGCACGCTCCAATATTGAGTTCAGAGTAATATGCTGCATATGTATTGCTCTATATGTACTCAATATATGTACTCAGGGTGAAAGTTCCTGTAGTGCGCTTTGGCATGGTGTGGAGTGGTACTATGTAGCGCATGTGCTCGTGTTTGATTTGCAACGTCTATCACGCAACGTCTCTGCCTTGGAACGTGAAACATCTTTTTCTCTCACTAAATTAAGAAAACGGCGAACTTCCAAACAAACGGTTCTTCCCTCTAGACCCGATCGATCTTCAGCTACATTCGCTCTAATCTAGCGCAGCACCACTGTCGTCAGAACACAACATTCAGTCATTGCAACCGCATATCTGATGTGGATTAATAAGAAGCATCTTGAGGCTGTCATTTGTTTTCTTTTTCGCCCTAAGGCAATTAAACTCTTTAGTAGTGCTTAAAAACTAAACTCCACGAATAACTTGGCCACAAATAACGACGAATCAGCACGAATAACTTGACGAAGCGCCAAACTTTTTCTAAAGAAAACGCATGCGATTCGGTATGGAAGGAGTAATAAAAATATGCATAGAATCGACGCAATATTTCTTAATCATCTTGGGCAACGATCCCTTCGAGAACGCTAGACCAAGAACATGTCCGCCATGGAGCATGAAAATGAGAAGCAGCGCACAGCCCTCGTGCACCTTGAAAAGTTGCGCCAGCGGTTAATGGGTATACCTCTCCGCCTCCTCATTTTCTGCAACGCTTTTCTTTTTATCGAAGCTGCATGGTTTAGCGAGAGCAAGCAGGTGCGATCAGCACCGGCAACTTTACCGCTTCCCTCCTCGATATCGTCTCGTTTCCCGACGGCAACGCTGCTAACATTCATTGAATTTCCTTCTCGCTGAGCGCAATTTTAACTCGTTTCGGTCACGTTCATTCGCTTGCCTGGCGCGGTCGTCAGAGCGGCTTTGCCGATTACGAGTCGCGGCTCTCTTTGCGAGGCATTTATGATCTCGAGTGCGCACGCCGAATTGAGTTATGCGCAAGTGAGAGATGGGACGCTATTCGTTGAAATTTGGAGGGCTCGCCGAAAAACCACGCTTTCGCGCGTCTGGCACCTTGCCGACCCCTTCGACCCTTTCGTTATCTCTCCTCACGGCTGGTCTCCCGTGCGTGGCGAGCCCGCTACTTTGCACGAGGCCACCATCGATAGCAACGGCTTGGGCTAAGCGTGCATACAGGAGCCGGTCGCTCGGGGCCCGCGATAATCCATATTCAAATCACGCGACGAGCCGAAGGTATCCGCGCCTTTCACCGCTGCGGGAGCGACGGTTGCGCGATTAAATAATAAGTAACAGCACTTAAAGGCGAAGGGGGGAGCGGTAGTGGCTCAGAGAGTGCGCGGCGAAGCAAAGTAAGAAAAGCGCAAGCTTGCTCTCTCAACACCGTGGTCCGCGGCGCCGCTGAAATGCACGGAGAACGCACGTGCAGCCTCGCGCGGCAATTATTTAAATGAGCCTCCTTCACGTTGAGCGAAGAAGCCCCGCAGGAAAGAAGAAGAAGGCGCGCGGTATCTCCGCCACCTCGGACGGCGTCTTTTCCCATCTCCCTCCTCGGGCCTCGAAGAAAAGGATGAGGACGAGGCGGCGTAAGGGCGCTCATCCATCGGCAACACCTGCGCCGTCCATTCTAGCAATGGCGCCTTGGCGCGCCCCCAAGTTGCACCTCCTGTTGGGCTTGCTCGCCTTTTTCCACCGTTAAGCCGTCTGGAATGAGTCGCAAACGGCCGCACGAAGCCAGAGCGCCCCGTGTAGCTCCGATGTCTCGATCAGTTTGCTGATGCACATTTAAATCGCCTCATGAGCCGGCGGTTCTTCCGCCGCTCGTTTTGCTCACCACTAAAAGGAAACGAAAAGCAGCGAAAGGGAAGCGCATTTGGTTGGGGGGCTTCCCGCGTTTGGAGCGCGCATATAAAGGGTTCAGGGTGGTGCGCTAAGTCACGGCTTTTCTTTGCAGGAGTATTGCATTATCGGTAATAGAACGCCAACAGCGCATTCGTGGACTTAGTTCTCACTCGCAGGTCGCTAGATGGTTGTAACAACACAACTGTGTTGGCAACGACAAGTGAATCGTGTGCTTGCCTAAGCAAGACGTTGAAGATAAGCCCCACTTATATTTACAGTTGCATGCCTTTCCGGAACTTTTATGGTGTGATTTGCGCAGTTCCATAAGTTATTGTGATCCGTTGCGGACAAAGAGCGACAGAGAGAGGGAGAAGCGAGTGAAACAAAGACAGGGAGGTTAACCAAATTGATGTCCAGATGTATCTATACAACACGGGACAATGGGGGGGAGGCAGGGGGGTGAGGTTGAGGGGTCAAACAAGACAAGGAACAAGGAAAGAGATAATCCATTTGAACTATATACGCATGGTGTCTATCAGTGCGCTCGGCTGCTGACTCGAAGGTCGCAGGTTCGATCCAGTCCAGGCCGCGGTGGTCACATTTCGATGGAGGCGAAATGCCAGAGACCCGTGTACTGTGCGATGTCAGTGCACGTTAACAAACACAAGATGGTCGAAATTTCCGGAGCCCTCCACAACGGCGTCTCTCATAATCATATGGTGGTTTTGGGAAGTAAAACCCCAGATATTATTATATTCGTGTCTATAAGTATATCTGAATGTCCATTGACTTTAAAAAGTCATAAGAACGCACGATCTTTTATGCATTGATGATAGATGGCCCCGCGTACTTTGTACCTTAGGAACAATAAATGGTCGACCGTCCAGTTACCTGAGTGCGCTCGACAGAGGCTTGCGTTCGGCGTCAAAACAAGTCTCTGTCTCTGTTTATTTCTATTTATTTCTTTCTCTATCTATCTATCTATCTATCTATCTATCTATCTATCTATCTATCTATCTATCTATCTATCTATCTATCTATCTATCTATCTATCTATCTATCTATCTATCTATCTATCTATTGCTTTCTCTTTCTTCCCTTTCTCTCTCTCTCTGTATTTCTAGCTTCCTCTTTCTTCCAATCTCATTTTCTCGCTCTCTATTTCTTTCTCTCTTTTCCTCCTTCTTCCTCTTTCTACTTTTCGTTATCTGCATTTCTCTCTTTCCGTTTCTTTCTTTACTATGCTTTACCTCTCCCCTCGTCATTTCCCTCGTCCTTTCGATCCTCCTTACCATCACATCTGTCCTCCTCACCCTCCCTTTCCTTTCCCACCCCGTTGCTATACTACGCTATACAAGACTATGCAATGCTCTGATAGCTTGTCTGTACAGCCAAGTGGTTAAGACCCTCGCCATATGATTGTGGGTGTGCAGGTTCGAATCTCGCCTTGCGAGGAAATTTTTAGCAGCGAAGCTCTTTAAGGTGGGAGAATGCCCGTTAGTCGCGAACAGCAATTATTATCACCATGAACCGGCACGCGCTCTCTTCGTCCTCTTCTTCCCCTTCTGCTTCGCTCCCAGAACACGTGCGCCGATTTGTTTGGCCTGGGATGCAATAACATCCATGCAATAACAAATTGCATGGATGCTACTAGCATGCAGTAACAACTTAACATCTGATGGGCGAGAGAACGAGTACAGAGAGAGGGAAAGGAAGAGATAGAAAGAAAGGAAGACAGAAATTCTCTAGGAAAAAAATTTATTGGTGAGGCGGGATTCAAACCCGCGTGCCCACGAGCCGAAGGCGATCGTCCTAACCACTCGGCTATCCAGTCACACTAGCAGAGTGTAGCATAGCTTTGTATTATAGTATAGCATAGGAAGGGGGGTGGTAAAGGGAAATGAGGGTGAGGAAGGTCGATTTGTCCGGCTTGGGATGCAAAAAAACTTGAATGGCCGAGAAAACGAGTCCAGAGAAAGAGAAATAAAGAGCGAGAAAGAGATGGAAAGAAAGGAAAAGAGAGAAATAGAGAGAAGGGAAGGGAAGATAGACAAAAAGAAATACAAAAAAATGCCCCCCACCTCCCCGAAGGGGAATCGTGAGGAAATGCGAATGCATTTCGCGCGCGCTTCACTCCATTTATATATGGTGGTTGTGGTTCGATGAAGGAAAAGGCGCCTAATTTCTGCAGCCCGGTCGGGAGCACGGCTCAGCGCCTTTTTTTTGCTTTTTCTTGTTTTTTTAATTTTTTTATTTTTTTTATTTATTTATTTTTAATTTTTTTTTTCATATATAGCTCCGCCGAGCTCCGCCGCAGTCCGCTTTTAGTTAACGCGCACGCTGCGAATTTTCATTGTTCAACAACGCACGGGAGAAATGTCCCACCGGCACCACCTTGGAGGTCAAGATTCATTGCCATATATACTGGGTGGCCAGTGAACGGTTGTGCAGCGCGAGCAGTCGGTTTTTTCAACCAAGAAACTCGCTAGCAGACGCTGCCTGTGTCGGCGTCGCGAGGCGAGAGAAGGAGAGGGGGGGAAGCGCAGGAGAGGAGAGAGAGAGAGGGGCGCGCATGCGCAGTGGGAGTGTGGACGCTGTGGGCAGAGATGCCTAGAGAAGAGAGGGGGGGAGCGTAGGAGAGGAGAAGATAGGTGGGAGGCGCATGCGCAGTGGGAGTGTGGACGGCGCGGGCAGGGATGCCTAGAGGAGAGAGGGGGGAGCGTAGCAGGGGGAGAGAGGAGGGGGAGGCGCATGCGCAGTGAGGGTGTGGTTGCCGCGGGGAGGGATGCCTAGAGGAGGGAGAGAGGAGGTTTTTTACTTTTATTTTTTTTTGAAAGGGTTTGCGCATGCGCAGTAAGGGTGGTCACGCCGCACACCACCACCACCGGATTAAGCTTCGCTATAAGATGCTTCACATCTAACACCTGCCGGCGCGCACACCTCCTCAACCTATCCTCCTCCTCCGCGGACAACGCCAACGCCGCACAACGCCAACGCCGGATGCCTGACATAGCCCGACTATGAAATGCATTCGCATTTAAAACAAAGCATGACCGCAAAAGAAAGAGAGAGATGGAGAGAAAGCAAGCATAACATAGCCACGTCTAGCAGAGTATACCAAGGGGCGGGAAAGGGCGAAACATAGCATAGCCATATATAGTATAGTATAACAAGGGGTTGAGAAAAGGAAGTGAGGGTTGAGGAGGAGGGGAGGGAAAGGAGGAAGAGAACGCCACCAGGTCCGTTCTCTCTTGAGTCTTCGCACCCCTAGTGCGTAGCTGGCCCAACTTTTTTTTCCTTAAAATTTCTTTCTTTCTTTATTTTTGTTTCACTTTATTTCTCTCCCCCTCTCTCTCTGGCTGAACTCGTTGTCTCGCCCAATCAGTGTTATTGGCATCACGCGCCGGAGAAATTGGCGCACTTGTTCTGGGAGCGAAGCAGAAGATGAAGACAACCTCGATGAAGAAGAGAGCGAAGAGAGCACGTGCGGGTTCATGATGATCATCATTTTCTGTTCGCGGCTCATGGAATACCAGGCCGCCTAAGGGTACGTACTCACTAGCGGCAAAAACGCGAGCGACACGCCGCGTGCGGCAAGCGTGCTCGCGGCAGGCGCGTGCGTTCCCGTTCCCATTCGCGTTTTACGCGGCGCGGCAGCAATTCTTGAAGTCTTATACAACTCGAGACTCCAGGTATCACTGCCTTGTAGCGTAAAACGCGAATGGAAACACGAACGCACGCGCCTGCCGCGAGCACGCTTGCCGCACGCGGCGTGTCGCTCGCGTTTTTGCCGCTAGTGAGTACCTATACCCTTAAACGGCTCCGCCGTTAAAACCCCTGTCGTAGCCGCGTCTGTCCTTGATAGTGGACGTGATCATAATCGATGCGTGGTCGTGGGCCATCTTCATCAGCAAGATGGTTGCCGAAAATTTCGCAATGATCGAACCAGGTCGCCACTGGAAAATGACGTCATATGCTTTAACGACAGTTCGATTGTACACTTTTGTTATCTTCGCAAGCAAGTTTTCATAATTATCAAAGCACAGTGCGCGTTCTGACATTGAAGGGGATGCGTTAGAATCCCAGAACACTGCGCCACTTAGGCGGCAATTCCTGCTCGGTAAGTTAATCAGCGGCAAGAAGATTGGCAAGTTGCGATCCTTCGAGAATGATTACATGCGACGTTCGGGATTTCAATGCAACCAGGTGGATCGCGACAACGATAACAAAATATAACGCAAACCACAAAATTAAGGCCACTTGGGACTAAACACTGAATGTGGTGCAAGTTACGTACAAGACGCGAAGACGACTTTCAGCTAACATTACTTAATTGCATACCATCAGCACTGGCTAATGATAGCTATCGTCTTGTGATGGTTATAAGGTGGCTATAACGTAGGCTATAGTCGGCTATCCGCTGTTATAAGAGCAACATTTTCGTCATGCTATCTTAATCCAATAATTAAGTGGTCTATCAACTCTCTCATTTTAATTTACGAGCACCGTGTAGTAGGAATTACGTCGGGCGGACGCGCGTAACAAAAATGTCTTGGTTTCAAAGGCTTACTCGTTATTTATAGCCCCGGTCTTAATCCTATTAACGCGATAGCGTTAAAGAGCTCGTTTCGCAGAAATTCCGGCGTCGGCGTCGTTGGTTCTGAGCGAAAAATCATCATCTTGTCCGTGACCGAAAAATCGAGAAAGATGCAAATAAAATAAATAATAAAAATTTTCGGGTCCGAGTGAGGATCGAACCCATGCCTCTGCTTGGGAATACTGTGAAAATAACTTCCTCTGCTTGGAAATGCAGTGAAAATAACTTTCATGCTTCGCAAACGCAAGCGTCTTTTATATAGGCGTCGCAATATAACATGTAATATCCCAGGAATATTGCGTGGTACAAGCGTACATTGCCACCGGGCGTCAGAATATGTGACTATCATAACGATTTCGTAGTTTAAAGCCAGCCACCCATTACAAACGGCACACACCTTACTGCGCGTATTCCCTTAACACCACGTAGTGGGTGCATAGCAAGTTCGAAAACATTTCCCACATTTGCCGCACATAATTGTTCCTGGTTTAAAGCATGCTACCCATTACATAGTATGCACTAAGTGATTGAAGTACGCACTAGGGACAGGATATCGCTATCGCGTTCAACTCTTAAAGGCGAAGATTAAGGGTCCCCCAATTTTTTTCTTGCTACTTTGTGAATGGCTGCTATCGCGTCACTCATGCGCATGTTTGCAACAATAAACATCTCTCTCACAGAACTTTTAAAGGGCGCAATAGGAAAAACGGTCTCGGTGTCTGGCAGTGAATATGAAATGACGTTACAATAATGTGATATCAGCAATGAAAGTTTAAAGGACCCGTAACCTCCGTTTAAAAACAACTGCAGCTGAATGCATGCATGAATGTTGGAACAAAAAAAAAAAAAGGAAAGGTGTTCGTGCGATTACAACACCGCGAAAGATAGGGCTATATAATTATACACAACGAGTGCATAACACATGCACTAAAAGGCGTTTGTTGACGTTCGTAATTTGCGTATAATTTTCGCACTCCGTCTACCATGGCATAAAAGCACCAACATTGTCAAAACCGAGCATTGCTAGACCACCACACCGCATGGTGCAAAAGCTGCATTAAAGGGGCCTGCGAACCATCTAATTCTTCCACCGCACTCATGAGTCACCGCCATGAGTGGTGTCAGTTGACGGCAAGCTGTATCACACAAAGAGACCAATGCAAGAAAGCTAGGGAGGTTCGCAAAAAATGATGGAATAATAAAGTATTTACCAGCATACCATGGTGTACCATCGTACCGGGTACCATCTACCGGGTACCATCTTCCCGCAGTTGTACAGAAACCATTAATCGTCACTGACGCCCAACATCAGTAAGAATACCACAAAAACGAGCCAAAATGTCATGCGGCTCCACTTGTACGACAGGCGTTGGTAAGTATAAGCGAACAATATCCATTGCATTGTCTTATCTTTTACGGCCAACAATTTCGGCTTGTTTGCCAACAGAACACTTTTGCGTAAACAAAACGCCGTGTTTTAACGTCAGTATTGAGAAACAATGTTATATATGTTTAAGCGGTAGGTTTACTGAGTCAAGGATCCATCCATCATCTTTGCTCAACTGCAGGACTCCTCCTATATCGCGGAAATCGTGTATAGGACCATGTAACTATACTTTGTGAAACAGCGGGCTTGCGCTCTTTAAAGTACATACACGAGGATAAGCTTAAACGCACTGTTGCTCGTGCTCTTTGTTTACGGATACTGCGCGTAGACCTCTTGGCTTGCGACCGCAGGCCTTGTGCGAAGCCCGGGATCTGTTCTACTCTCGGTGCACGGCTCCCTCCTGGGTGGGCGGTTTTTCGTGACTTCTCACCGCCTACTCTTCAACTCCCCCTCCCTTCTGGTTCTCGGCCTTCCCGACGTGCCACTCGGGCAGACCAACAACTCGTGAAAGACCATTTCACACCTGGAGACTCATTCCTCGCGCTAGTACCGCGCCCTTAGCACGCCGAAGGAGCCTGGATGGATGAATCCTCCGCCGCCCTTGTAAGATGGAAGGTGGAAAAACGCAAGCTCTGGCGTAATCGTCATGTCGTATAATTGCTCGTGTGGTGGATGATGCCACTGCACCGCTGCCCCTCTCATTTACACACCCTGCCCCCCCCCCCCCCCCCCTCTTTATCGTTACTTTTCGACGCGATATATTTCTCGCGGGGGCCATTGCCAGTTCGCTGGATGGGGCGGCAGAACGAACATTTCTCGGGATGTACATACAAGGCGGCTGAAGAGACTCACTTTCGATTCGTTCGTGAGTGGTCGGCGGTGGCGTCGCTCGCAGTTACGGCCTACCGAGGCCGTTCTGTCGGCACCGATTGCGCAGAGAGAGGCGTCGAACAGGCCATTTCTGGCCGAGCTTGGCGCGTGCTTTTAGTTTTCTTTTGTTCTCGCGAGCGCCGCCCTGTTATTAATGGCGCGGCGGTTCTTTTGCCCCACGACGTTGGGCCACACGCTGTGCGGCGGGCTCGTGCCGGCCGGCCGGTCGGACGTATGCACCCGCGCAAAGTCATAGTTCCGAGAATTACAAGGCACACATTGCGTAATTAACGGACGCCGCGAAGTAATTTTCCATCCCAAAGCCGCTGATGGGTTCCCAGCTTCAAGTGTGCTGCGCCGAGACAGCGAAACGTCAGGTGCAGCAGGTGTCTATGTATTGCCTTCGTCAACAACGGCTCCTATATCGTACAGTGGCGGTCATGGGGTGGCGGCGAATAACGACTATACTTACGGATATAGGCTACAACATATGTTGCAATTCGAGAGGTATTGTAATTAATTTATTACGGCCTTATACTTCTAGCACATCGCCATATGTTCAACTTCTTCATTTACTCGTCTCTCTCTCTCTCTCTCGCTCTCTCTCTCTATCATAGCTAGATCTAAATTTATTGCGATACAGTGCCAGGGCGAGAAAACAATTGAGTGGATGGATGGCTTTGTCCCAATGGGTCCGGTAGACCACAGCAGGCACTGTGGCACCGGATTGTTGTTTTGGTGGTTCTTCCAGGCATAATAGGTACGAGCATGGAGAGTTCGGTTGCAAAGTTCCGGACTTCCTGTTGTACTACGCGCCTTCACCAATTATTAAGCGGGGATTATTCGGGTCGTCGAGCAGTAACGACAATCGTCCAGCAGGTGTGGACAGAGTGAACTGGCCTCCAGACACGCGAAGGTGACGGAGCTTCCGAGCGCGCCGATCTCCTTTCTGACAGAGCTCATTTCTATGTCTCTCCAAAGAACAGCATGATCAAGTACTACGTTCTGTGTTTAATTTTTTTCTCCACCACGTTAAATGTTTGTTCATGTCATTTTTATAATAATTGATCATGACTCTGCATGTCATGCAGCCGCAAAATATTCCATTCTGGAAAACTAGAATGCGGAAGAAATAATAACGGCGTATTAGAAGTGCAATCCAGAGTATAAAAAGACAATAAAAACTTCCGGAGAACCTCATTGCGGGGACGATCACGTATGACTATCATAAATGAGCGTATATAGCCTGCAGAGCTAAACATTTCCACACAGACGCAGTAAGGAAAATAATATTTATTTATTTATTTATTTATTTATTTATTTATTTATTTATTTATTTATTTCCAGCGATTCCGCACGCACGGTCGACATTCGTTAGCTTCCAGTTCTTAGTGATTTCAAAATGTCGACTCGATGCTTAATTCAGCCAAAACTGCAAAATGAAGCACCATGGCTCGTAGTCGATCCTCATGACACCCATGCCCTCCTTGTCGGCTATTACCCCGTCAGGTTTGCCAGACAAACCATTAGTAGTCACTGATCTTCATTTCACCCTTTCAGATGTTTCCGCCTAGCTTTTTTCGCATTGTCACGACAAGTGGTTGAGTACTCAACAAACTTTCGCTTGACGTTTTTGCCGGTAGTCCTTACACTTACAAAAGTGCACAGCGCGTAAACATCACCAGCTCAGTCGAGAACAATACTTGTGAAAGGCAGACACAACACTTGCTACTGTGGGCGTATGCACGAATCGTACGAGCCTGGCGAGGAACTGAAGAAGACAAAACGAGCAAAGGGATTGTTGGCCATCCATTGTTCAGTTTCGTAGGCCAGTGCAATACACCATAGCGGCGAATGGAACTTCCCTGTTCGCATTCTGATTGCTTTTGCGCAATCCTGCACTGGGTGCCTTCGATCTGACGCGCGTAGTTCACCAAAAATGAAAAAAATCAAATTGATCGGGCGCCCGTGTCTTCGTGTAGTATGGCGAATGAACGCCGACCGCGTTCGACCAGCTCTCGCTGCGAGGCCGCGGGATTGCGTGCAATTGCAGAGGAAGTGCTGACACGCCCGAAGAGGAGGCGATTAATTCTAGAGGCTACCGGCTGGTCGAGTACGTGCTGCCGTCTGGCCGGGGCGCGGCCGCGCTCTGCGCTGCCGTGGGAACGGCGATTTCCGGGCGCCCTGTTGTTACCACCTCCGTGCCCAAGTGTGAAGCTGCGGACAGCAACGCCCGCTGAGACGCAATGCATGAGACTGCCCGGAAACAAGGTCTTGGTTAGGTCTAGATTTTCGCTTGTTGCCCGGCAGCGACGTATACTGTGCTCTCGACGCGCCGACCCTTCGAACTAACGGTACATTTGCACTGAAACGAGTAGAGCAGACGTTTCAGACATACAAAAGTATATGATCTCCGCAAAGCTGCAAGAGTAAAAATGTAGACAGTCACGTTTCCATAGAGAAGTGTTGCGAATTCTTTGTGGGCTACACAGCCAGACATGACTGTAAAAGCGCGCAGGTCGACACGACATATACAGCCAGACACGGCTACAAAGAATTAGTACGGCGTTACTGTCACGCCTGATGCTAGCGTAGTTTCTTGCTATGCGAGGACACGTTGCTTAGAAAGGTCCTTTAAAAATTGGCTGCAATTGAGACACAACCGTGAGCAAAAGTTTGGTGACATGCAGTTGCCAGCAAAAAGTTTGTCTTTTTTTTCTTTTTCAGTCATTAAATGCAACCTGAAATCAATGGGTATACATTTCACGCGCGTCTCTACGGCTGTCCAGTGCATGCTCCAATTCTACGTTGCATCACACCGGCAGAAGGAAATTCAACCTTTTCTGTGAGTGTCTGCCTTGGTCTACAAACTTGATCGTCGTGGTGCATAGTGCGTCCAGCATTAATTTATAAACACTGGCCAACACAGTGGCCGCTTCTGCGCTGCTAACCTCGAGGACGCGCGTTCGATTCCTGGCCTCAGTGGTCGCCCTTAGGTGGGGCCGAAATGTACGAACGATCGTGAACTTATAGAATTAATTGTGCGTTTAAGAACCCCAAGTGCTCATAATTAACCCGGAGTTCCCTACTACGTTGTGCTTCACAAGAATACAGTGATTTTAGTACGTGAAACTCCAGAAGGTAAATTTTTATGGACCCTACAGAGGCAACAAGCTTAAGGCAATAACATGTGGAGGCTATATACGAAAGCGGCACGAATGCGGGAACAAAACACATTGATGTGAGAACATCGCGAAAAGCGTGCGGACCGAAAGCCGCCTCTCTCCTTATCGCCACGGCTGACGAAACGCGCGCGTGCGTGTGGCGGTGCCTTTTTCCTTATTTGAGATAACTTCTGTTTATTAAAGTCAAAGCCTTAGGTGTCTATTTTGGCGGTCACCTTGGCGAAAACCAACTGCGCCGTCCCAAAAAATCCCGACGGACTCAAAGAAAACTCAGTGTCTGAGCCAGAATCGAACCCAGGGATTCGACGTAGCTGACAAGTATTCTACCCCAGATCCAGGCCAGTGCTTGAAACTGCTACGGAAAAAGGCATACAGTCGTCACGTCGGGAAAGGAATCACGTTAACGGATGTAATATTACGTGGCAGACCCGTAGAATTGCGCCAGGCGTCACACCACGTGAATCGCGCAACTATAGTGGGGGTTGTAAAGCTGCCACCACGTTACAAAGGGCTCGGAAGTCACGACAACGCACATCAGCATTCTAACTCGTCACATCCGCACACATGGCACCTGTCAGACGCGTCACCATGCTCTTAATCAAGTTACCCTTGGATGGAAGTCACAAAATACAAAATTTGTGCCGTCTAACATTGAAGTTACGAAGTTCCCTTTACCCTGTGATCGTTATACAGGTTGTCCCCCGTAACTTTACCCAAGAGATTGAAAATAAAAAGCGCGTCGGAAGCGAATTGAACCGAAAGCATACTATTTGCACTAGTATATAGTTATTCAGCCTTCTTTTGTGTTTTCCCCATAACTAACGCATTAATAATGTTTTATTACTCAGCTTTTTTCTTATTGGCTGAAGACTTAAAGTTTGATACACAGAGTTGTATAACACCTTCAGAAGCCATCGGTTGAACTGTTTCCTGTACGATAGGTCTCACATATTCCTTTCTTTCCTACGTTGCAAAGGAAACCCATGAAATATGAAAAAAGCCCCATGAGGGAGCGCTTGCGCCCAACTGTTATGCTGCTCTCAAGCGTACAATCGGTGTACCTGGTCGCCTGAAACCGTCAAACCAAGGACCCGTCACCTTGGCTGGGAGGACTGCCACCCTCACAAACCAGTCTGCCAATATTATAAACTGATTTCCAATGCGACCACGGCCGTCGTCGCCACCAGCTACGACTATGATATATCGGACCTGCTGGCGACTAAGACCCCGCGAGGCTGAACTGCCGTCGCTATATAGGGTGCCTTACCACGACAACCTGCCTGATCTGTCGCATTTAACTAACCTTCTCTGCCCCCCTACTCAATTAGGCCGAAATGCTATGTGCGTATATTAAACTCCTAACTTAATCAATACGCTACTGAAGTCGGGAAAGCGGGTTCGATCCCGAACGCGGAGACCGCATTTTGATGAAGCCTAAAATACAAAAACGCCCGTGTACTTAGATTTGTGAAAGAGCCTCAGGTGGTGAAAGTTATTCCGAAGTTCCCCACCACGGCGAGCCTCCTAATTATATGATTTTCGCACGTAAAGTAGCCGAATTTCATTTATTTATATTCTCCATATCTCTCCCTCTCTTTAGTCGCAGTCTTTATACTGCACCTGCTACGGCATGGCGTGATACAGAACGTGCGTTTCTGTCAGCAGTGCATATATATATGCGCATCGAAGTGCACGTGACGTCATAGCGTCCATCTAAATGATATTGCGCTTGCGCTCTCCGTGCCCACAGTATCATCTCTCTCTCTCTCTCTCTGCGTAAACACAGCAATCCCTTACTCACTGAACTTCACGCCCTTTACGGCTTGAGCCTTCGGTTCGAGAAGCAAGCTGCCTTCTTTGCGTCCATGACTATGTAAGCTGCAGCCAGAACGTGAGCAGTTAAAAAATATATTATTCAACTGTCATTTCGTCCGTCCCGATTAGCTTCAGAAGAGTGGCTTGTTGGGCGAGTTGGTTAAGCATCATAATAGAAAAGCGCAAAAAAGAGGGACGAAACAGGGCGCTGGTTCGTGTGGTTCTTTCTTCGTCCCTGTTTTTTGCGCTTTTCTATTATGCCGATTAGCTTCCAGCCCGCGTGCAATGCATGTATTCGGGGCTTCGAAAGGTGCGCGCGAGTTTCGAACCCCAGCTATCGTCTGTACACTTTACAGCGCGTTAGAGTGATGAAGCAGCATCTCCTTGTTTGTTTCCCTCTGTATACTATACGGACGTCACGGCACAGTAAGCGCGCCACCGCTAATTTCCCTGGTTACACGAGTTGTTGTTTTTTAACGTATTGGTGTTAACATTCATACAGTAACAGTTAAGTGTTCAACTGTACATTATGTATCAAGCACCTCCTCCTCCACTTTGATTACCTCCTCCTCCCTCGTGTCAATGCTAAAATTATCTCGACTGCTTCTCTTACTTTCGTTATTTTAGCTTGAGACGATGACCAACTGTTATCGTAAGTCCCAAGACGCAAGTAGCCAACTCTTTATTTCATCAAGGTAATTCAGTCGCGAAAACGAATTACCTTTCTCAAAATAAAGAATTTCCACGGCGCAACAAAGAATAACCACTCAACCGATTGACGGGAGCAGCTGGAGATTCCCCGTGCGGCAAACCGCAAACCAGCGGAGCTGTTATATGCGGTACTCGCGAAGCCCCTGCGCAGTTCTCCCACGGACGCATGAGAACAAGCTGCGCTCTGTATATCTTATACGGCTGCCCGTGCTCCCTTTCTTTTTCTTGTTTTTTCTAACGCCCTTATTTCTGTCTCGCGGCGCTGTTTGCGCCCCGCCAACGGGCCCCACTGATTGGACCGTGGATGGAAGCCGCGGTTGATGCCTCATTAGTAGAGAGAGCGTGATCTCAAGGAAGGGCCAAGACCGACGATCCCTGCTTTGCATCCCGCTCATTAGCACCTGCGCGCCCTTCTGCCTCTTTATTCGTGGCCCCTCCTCCTCCGCTCCCACGTCACGCGCTGGAAGAAAAGCTCAGGGCCGAGGCCTGCGCCTGGTCTTGTGCTCTACTGATTTCAAGCTTTGCTATTTTTTTTTCTTTCCTTCTACGCCTCAAAGGGGCCAGTTCAATACTTTCGCATCGGCGCCTAGTTACCAAATCGATTTTCTAGTGCCCGTTGCCCAAATAGAAAAGGATGCAGCACAGCTGCTTTCTTGGTTATGGGTGAAGGGAAAAAAGGGCGTGCTAGCATATACCTGTAAAAGCGCCTTTGGCATCGCCCATGAGAAACGCGAAAGTGTGGACAGCGTTACACTCTTAAGGCAAAAAAAGGCGTATTTTGGGCGTCTTTATGCCACGCATTGATAATCCTCACCTATCTAGCGTGTTTTCCCTGCGTTATTGCCGTGCGCTTGGTACTTCCCGGTCGCGAGCGGTGCGTGGCTATCAGTGTGACAGAGCACTATTGATAGAAAAGTAGCGAGCCAACGGTTTTCGAGAAAGGAAACACAAGCAAGCCAGGGGACGATTACATTGTGTGGAAGAAATACTCCCAAAATGCTCCCGTTTGCCTTAGAGTGTTAGTATAGTGTAGTGTTAGTTTTGCTTCGATAAGCACTGGGATTTGTGTCATGTTTCGGGTCCTCTAGTGGTGTTTGTTAACCTGTTAACACCGGTGTTAATGTGGTCTCGGTCGTGTTGGTCACGAGAGCTGTTTGTTCCGCGATGTTTTGCAACCGTGATTCTCTGCGTGAGACTCGATGCCCTGGAATCACTCTTGTCTGTTACAGCAAGTGATAGCTTTTATTTTTTTATTTTTTGTGTCAGGGATGAAGGCTGCCAGAAATAACGGCAAATGTAATAATTACGTCATTGTGTATACAAGCATTCGTTGTAAAACAACCAATCATCGTTTGGTATACCTGCATTCATTCTTTGTATGTATGAGTAAGTTCGTTGCAGCTGCCCTCATTGTATAAGCGTTCACAATAGACGTGAAAGAGATGAATTTGGCCGGTACATACAATGTTCTGAGTTAGAGAGGCAATTTCGTTCTACTGGCGTTCAACCATGCTTATACCTAGGTGTCGCTACGCGAAAGCGCCCGGGGTGGTCAAAGTTAATCTCTTTTACTGCGTGTTTTGTAATGAGATCGTAGAGTTCACTCGTAAAACCTCGACCTTTAAAGCAGTTTTTTTTTCCTTGACCTTTTCTTACCTCCCCCCCTTCTTTTTTTCGTTCGGCATTAGTAAAGATTCACTTAAGTTTACTTACGTAAAGCCTCCCTCTCCAACTTCTTGCTTGGTATCAAGCGAGACAAGCGCGAGTCTTTGGAAACAGGAGTCACTGATACGACGAGGCTTCCTGGGACAGTTTCTTTTTCAACACTGAGGCACGGCAAGCTAACAAGGCGAAACACCGATTCGTTTCACGAAGTCATCTTGGGGCCGCCGCGGTGGCGCAGTGGTTATAGTACGGTGGTCGGTTATTGACCCGAAAAACGCGGGTTCGATAGCGGTCGAGGCAGTCGCATTTACATGGAGTTAGAATGTGAGAGAGGCCCTTCTCCTGTGGGATATCAGGGCACGTTAAAGAACCCCAGGCAGTCGAAATTGTACGGTGCCCTCCACTACGGCGTATCTCATATAGGTCATCCCTCACGGGCCGCTTTAAAACGTTAAGCCCCATAAACCAACCAACTGTAGACATTTTGGTACACTCTTTCTACCTCCGATTTCCCTTTGTTATAATCCTGTTAAACTTCACTACACAAGCGCTTCTGTAACATTTGCGAAAAGTTATTAATTATCATATAAAGCAGAGTAATAATTTGGTGCAAGGACTTCTCGCGTCTTAGCGCACGTTACTCAATGCTCAGAAGTTGCTGTGGAGTACTTCAACACAAAGTAATAGTGCACGCAGCTGTTGTAATTCAAAGGGGTACATAATAGCGCAAACCTAGAAAAAGAAAGGCATGAGAAAATAAGTAGGAGGGAGCAAAAAGGTCGGGCGCGAAACTTCAGCAGTTTATTTGAAAGAACAAGCCACCAGATTACAACTATCTGCGCATGCGTGCATCAATATCGGTAAAAAGTGGTCACACTCGTATATCAAAGAGCTGCATCTCGTTTTGGAAAAGTGAAACAGACGTATCACTGATACAACTCGTGCCTCTGTTCTTAGTGTGAAACGCCTGCAATAACTCTCGCGCTAATGTGTCGTTGCTCCTGCCTATTACCTTAATCTCTGTTGTAATTCATATGCCACGAACTTGCCCCGCAGATTTCTAGCATGGAGAGTAATCTACGGAAAAGTGCGAGGTATGCTTAGGAAACGAAGAATAATATTTTGGTATCACTAGTAATAATGATATTTGTCTGGAAGAGTAATTTTATCAGTCAGTCATGGGTTCAGAATTTATTAAGCTAATTCCGTATTTGCATGTCTGTATTTGTATGTTGTATGTGTTAGTGACAGTAGAAATCATTTGTGCATGTGATTATTGTATATATCATAGTCATCACCCGACATCTGGAGTTGCACGTCAGGCGATAAACCAGGTTAACATCTCCGGGAATTTAATTAAAGCTTGCTCTCCCTCTCTCCGTATTTGCGAGTATATAACATAGAAATTGAGAGTGCGCTCTGTCGAAGGATGTCTTGTATGACTGTGTAATCACCTGAAAAAGGCGTCAGATATCATAGCGAATTTTGTGTTCCTTGAAATCAGTTCTGCGTCCCATTCTTTATCTCCGCACTTCAATCCACACAGATTTCACGCCGATCTTAAACAGAAAGCTACAATTGGCTCTTCCGCCACATTTGTGGCTGACATTTCCCTTTGGCAATAACAGACTTTCATCCGTGCCCTTGTGTGAATATGCACGTAAAATAATAATAAAATACGCCTTAATAAATCAAATCGCACGACAAACAAACGAAATTATGGAAACCTTATACAAGCAACGCTTTTTTCTAATTTCTTTTTCGTCTCAGTATAAAAATGCGTATTTTGTAAAGTGAAGCGGCAAAGCCTTTCAGGTTTACGTCGAAAGGCAACTTGCAGAGTCAGTAGCCCTGTAGGGGTAGTTTTCAAGTTCCAATGAATCCCTCGGGAGCGAGTCAGCCTGATGTATGCGACAGTGACATCACCGTTGAGGCATTCTTTCAGAAGGTTTAGGATTGCGACTGTTTCTCACGTGTCCTCCGCAAGCAGGGGCGCCAAGGCAAACGGAGCGCCGCAGTGCGTGCTTTATTGATGCGTGCTATTGCATGCGTGCCGTACGCATGACGCAGAACCGCGCCTGCGAAGTGCGACCTGGGCAGACTGCGGGAGTGAGGGAAAGCAGGAGGGGAACGAAAGGACCAGCACTCCACGTATGTTCTGTATGCGGCGCTTTAACTGCGTCGATTACATCACCAGGCTGTACCATGCAGAGCGCGCGGTGTGACGCAGTTCCAGCAGGCCTAATCAGTCTACCGGTGTCGTGTGCACCCCCCCCCCCCCCTCCCAGACTCCACATCCGCGAGTGGCTTCCAGAGGGGTGGCCGAACGTCCCGATTTGCAACGCCCGAAAGGGGGCAAGCATCCCTCCTGCCCTCGCCTTTATTTCGGGTGCCGGTCCCCGTTGGGACAACGGAGGAATTCCCCAAACGGGACCTCATCGCTCGGCACCCATTTCGAGAGGGGAAACGCTTCCAAAAAGACCCGCTAGGAACTCGGATTGTTAAAGGTCGTCCTCGCAGGCAGGCAGGCGCTGCGCCCCGCCATGGTCGTCCACCAGACCGTGTTCTCAACTGCAGCAGCGCAAAGCTGCGGACTGCGCGTGCGTGCGTGAGCAGCTCGTCGATGGCGCTAGTGGGCCCCGTCAGTGCGGACTGGTAGCGCCTGGATGAATTATGAATGCTCATTTCGTCACCGGAATGCAGGTCCTGGAAGCGCACGCGCTGCGCATCGATGAGAGGAGTGAGATTTCGCTTTTTTTTTATGTCCTCTTTCCTATGAACTGTTCTCATCTTTCCCCACACCCGCAACCACCGTTTCACTCTTTTTGCAGCCCGCTCGGGTGAAAATCGCGTGCTCCACGCGAAATGCGGTGGCATAGGGTGACTTCAGCGCATCTGGGGACGTCGCGGGACATTAAAGGTTCGTTTTATTGTCCGTAGGTTCGTGCTTTTCCGTCTTTTTTTTTTTTTTTTTTGTGTGCTTTCCAGTTTGACTTCAGGCTTTGACAATTACTTGCACTCATCGTGAAAGTCCTCGTCGCGAATGCTTTTTTTTTTTTTTACTCTACATTTTGTCTTTGTTAACATCAGTCCCCGGAGAGCCAGAGCTGGTGGCGTTGGCAGAAAAAGTTCACGGCAGTGGGTCACTGGAAACTGATGAGGCTTGCCTTGATGGATGTTCATGGATCGACAGATCTCCACGTACCTTTACTGCTTTTTTTTTCTTGTATCGATGTGCCAGCGCATCAACGCAAAATTATGCTCTTTTCCTCAAATTTCTACTTTGTAAGCACTAAAATAAAAATTCTTGTAAGCCCTAAAATAAAAAATAGTTAAAAGTAGGAGTTAAAAGTAGTGAAGTGCCTCTAATAACTTGGCCACTATTTAAATATCAGACGCTGTCTTTCTGTCAAAGATGACTCTGTCATCCCTGAGGTGTTTGTTTCACGAGATTAGCGAGCTCACATCACGTCGTGTCGCTGGCTTGGTTAGTATGGTCTATAAAGGCTGTAACAAAAAAAAAATCACAGCATATGCACGGAGTGAATGATGAAGAGTTTGGGGCGAAGCTCGTGAAGCAATCATGGTTACACCGTGAAATCTTCGGTGGTTTCGCCCAGCAGTAATCAAAGCGATTACTGCTGGGCGGCCTCCTTGGCGCGCACCGTCTCGGGATCCGCCTGACGCCGCGCGCGCTTGGCGGCGGCCTCTCGAGCTCGCACCTCGGGATCCTGCCGACGAGCACGAGCCGCAGCGGCGCGGCCTTCCGCACCCGGCGCTCCTCGTCGTCCATGGTCCGCCAAGCAGCACGATCCGGCAAGCGCACTCGTACGGCGACGATCCGGGGAATGAGAGCGCAGCCCCGCGCAGCCCGCGCAGCAGCCAATCGGAGAGCAGCTGCACCACCAACGCCATCTAGCGTACCTTCACCCAACCGCCATATTGTACGCATGTCTATGGGACAGCGCCCTCCGGAAACGAGACGAGAAATCGATTGCGTACAGCGTCATCTAGTATATCGTCACCCAACTGCAGTTTGCATGCATCTCTATGGGACAGCGCCCTCTATTGTATGATAAGAGAACACTACGGGGTACAGATGATGGTTGACGATCGACGATCGACGCCGCTCGACAACCGGCCAGGTCTCGCCATAAGGAGCTTCGCCCCTAAAAAAAAAAAAAAAAAAAAAAAAAAAAAAAAAAAAAAAAAAAAAAAGACTGGCTTCTAGAGCATCCACTTTTTAGGCGATACCTTTACAGTAGGGCGGATTCCCAACGGACGAGGAAAGCCACTGCGAATCTCCCCCTTCCAGCTAATTCGGTAATAACGCTGTATTGCCATTTGCAGCAAAAGAGATATCGGTCCTCTTGTATGGCACAAACTACTACTTAAATTGAATGTATAACATACGCGAGATCACGTAAACGTAAATTTCCCACAGGCATTATGAGACGTAGTGAAAAAAAAAAAAGAATGGTGGCTTAGAATAACAATAGAAGTTCATCCCGCCAGGTCATTCAACACTGGCGACCGCTGAAAAGCGAGCTAAAATAAAACGGCTCACTTTCTCGTCAAGTGAGGATACAGCTCAGTAACGCAAGGCCGGATTTGACGAAGAATTGCAAGGGCACTGCGTCAGTAATAGCTGTCCATTAATATGCGGTTATCGACCCGGTTCAACGAGTTGTAGCTCTCCTTGTGCCACGATCTTCCTGAAACATGAGTAATCGAGCCCTCCTATAATGACCATGAGAGCGCTGAAATTTCTGCAGTGTCTTTAATATGCAACCTACTGACGACTCCTCCCTGTTACGCAAGCAGCAGTTTTGTAATATCTAGTCAAGTCGTTCATTTTGCGCAAAGTTTTCGAGGAGCTGAACGTACGAACGTGACGGGCACGTGAAATTCTACGGCTGCGCACCTGCAACTCCAGGCTTACGTGCACACAAAGCTTGATCCCAGGCATCACGTCTACCAGGACGACGCCCTCGCTATGAAAGTACGAAAGAACGGGATTTGTCCGAGGGGCTCGTTTCTTTGCTATACACAACTGATGAAACCAACAGAAAATTAAGCCAACGAAAGCATAGGGGACATGATTTGTTGTTTTTAACTGTAGTGTAATGATTATGGTCTAGATTAAAAGAAATTAAAGCGGACGAAAAAGATCCCTTTTCCTCGGTGGGTTCCAAACATACACCCTTCGAAATACGTGTCCGGTGTTCAACCGATTTCATAGACGTATACGTTGTTTCAAGTCATTCGCTGGCGCCTTGATAGTGTATACCGGGGCCTCCATCGACACGTCAGGCTTCCACCGAAGTGGATATATTGCTCCGACATCCGCTCTTTCCTGAACTTTGTGCAGGTGTCAGGGCTGCCTTTTTTTCTTGTTGCATTGCTCGTGCCCAAATTTCCGCAATCTTGAAGCTCCTTTTCATTCAGCTGCCGTTTGGACGAACAGCCCTAATTAAAGAAGACAACAGTTCCTCTTAAACAGTCCACCCTGGAATCATCGAACGAACGGTTGTAGAAATAAAGCATCTGGCTTGGCTGAAATCGATTGATGCATCAGTCCATAACTCATAGGCAAAATGTTGCTCCTTTTCTGATCAAGTGCTATATGACGTGCGTATCCGAACAGAAGTGAACATAAAAACCAAACGTCTGTATAGCTATATTTCTAAATTACTCCCTCGTTTCTTGGACAACGCCACTCGCTGCCGAAGATTAATAGGTGGGGGGGGAGGCACAACTGTATTCTCCTACGGGGCACTGTCCTGGGAGAATGGAGCATTTCGGGCAGTACATCAAAGACGAGTGACCAACGAGTCACTCGCGTTCTTACTTTTTTTTTTTTCGTCCTCCAGTTTTGCGCAGAAAGTAATGCTGAAGAAGAAAAGAAAGAGATGTATAGATGGCTCTTAGACGTCTGGAAATGTGTTGTACCTCGTACAGTGTAATGATCAACGCATCCGTCGCAGTTTCCGGATTCTGGAAAAGAAAGAGAGGTGGCAAAGAGGAAGGAAAAAATAAAGAAAAATAACAAGACAGCGCATCTTCACCATTACGTCTGCCAGCGACGAGTGGTGGCCGCAGGCTTTTCGCACTCGAGCGAAAAAAAGAAAACAAATACGACAAGGGAAGAGATTAAAAAACGAAATAAAGATACGAAAGAGCGGCAAGAAACTGCCGGAGAATGCACTACTGCTGCCGACAAAAGAGTCGGCTCTCGGAACATGGCGCAGCCGGCAACAAAGACTGCCAGGGATGAGTGGCCCAAGCACGGCAGAGCGGAAGCCGGAGCAGCGGCGTCGCAGGAAACGATGGCCCGGCGGAGCTGCAGAAGCCGATCCCGAAGGAGGAACCGCGCCGGACAAAAGGCTCTCTCCGGCCGTGCATGCGTGCTCCGTGCGTGCGTGTGTGCGCGCGCGCGGACTGCGGGTCTCAGCCAGTGCCGCCGTTGCAACGGCGCTCTTTGGCCGCAGTAGTGCTTTCCGATTCGCTTCTTGCGTCCACGTCCGAGCCACGGCGCTTTGGCCGAGCCGTCAGCATTGCCGCGCCCTGCTTTGCCACGTCAGCTCCACTATCGATCCTCGATGCGCACTCACTTCGGCATTCTCCTGGCTACTGCGTGAGAAGTGGCCGCTGGCATAAAGGCTGGTCCAGGCAGAGCTGACGATCCGAGAAGAGTTTTGTCCGATGTCCACAAGCGAGGACAGCCTACGCCGCTTGCGCATGCTGCCTGATCGGCCTCTTAGCTTCACTGAGAAGTATGCGCTACACCTCGGACTTCGACGGAAAAGCAAGGCAGACAACAAGAACGAGTGTGAAACCTCCGCAGTCAGCTATACAACCGCGAAACTCCTTTCTAGTGCTGTTCGGTGAAGTCAGCCAGTCAGTGAACGAGCGAGCGAGTCATTCATGGGTCTCACTGTACTACCAAAGTGAAAATTGAAAGGCGTCGCTGTTGCGATCATCGGGGTTTTTCTTTTCAATGGTACCCAACGCTCGATTAACGAGCCCTTTGACAGTTGCAAAAATTAATTATTTTTTTTATTGTAGCAAACATCACCCTATTGCTTGACGAGGGCCTTTCCGGTTGTTTGGTGGTTTGCTGGTACACTTCCCGCCGAGTACACGCTCACTAAGTTTACAAAAGAAAGCGAAGCACGCCTGGCGGTGTAAATCGGGGTGATTCCGTCGACGTACGCCGCAGCCCGATGTTTTAACCCATATAACACTGCTACAAACACGAGGAGCGAGTACTCCTTGCACATGGAGGCAACTAACGTCGGTTGGGCATGGTAGTGTTGCGTTACCTGGCGGTGGTATTTGGGAGGCTTCTGCGTCTTTATATAATAACGATGGCGATATATCTTTATCGGCATCACCTTTGAAACTAGGTGACGATAAGTAATCACTTGGTCTGTATGGCATGTGATCACTTTTTAAGAGCAAATCTCTTAAAGCTCGAGGTAAAACGTCAAATGTCCGCAAAAAACCCTCCGGCGCCGTTGCTTATCACGCGCCGTTGCTTATCAGCCGCGCCCACCGACGGAGATAGTCCGCGCAGCCGCCTCGACGAGCTTGCACGCCGCGTGAGCCGAGTACGAGCGACGAAAGGCCCGCGCTTCTACCGGGGGTGCCACAGCCAGCTTTGCACGTTAGTTCTGGCGCTGGAGTTTGGGCATTCTTGCATGGTGTGTGACAGGCTGTGGTTCGCCTCTGCTTTGTCTACGCCAAGGAAAGACCTAGCATCAGCCGAGAAGGCCACGTTAAGAACCTAAGATCAACCAGCTTCGCTGTTTCTTAAGTTTTACACGGCTACTGTAAACTTCTGCCTTTTTTTACTATATTTTTTGCAGTAACATTTTTGGTTCCCTCTTCATCTTGTCATTATTCAGCGAAGCCTCGATTTCTATAAGTACTGGCACCTATGCCTGCAACTACTACAGTTCTATCAACCTTTTATCTGCTTTATCTTCCACCAGTACATCAAACCTCCTAATCTCGACTGCTGAGCAGTTCCTACATTCATCCGCGGTGAATCCCAGCACCTCTGAAAGCTATGCCCTTTTATGGGTTTTGCTGGGTGAGTATCCAGACATTTGATTAAGGTTTGCCAAGTAGTTAGCGCGCGTGTGCGTGAGTGAGTGCGCGCGTGTGTGTCACAAGGTGGAACACACAAGCACGAAAGATGTGCGTTGCAGACGAACGCATATTCGTTACAGTGGAGCTAAAACCCGACCATACCAAGGTGCACTGAACAATAACACCATCTGAGGATGTAGTTTGGAGCTGGCAGCGAGCACCTGTGGCCACCTAGGCAGTTTTTCACATAATGGTGCTGTTTTTCATGCTGTTTCTATCTCTCTATATTTTTATTTCTGGGTACCAGCATCTAATATAGAATCTGCTATTATCTATTCCTGATATGGCTCCTGTTACGTCAGTCTCTTTCCTGCTTTTTTCTTTATTTTTCAATATACCAAACGTGTATTCCTTATATTAACTGCGCTGACCATGGTTAACACTTCCATTCACCTTGAAACCCAGAGCCTCTAAAGTATAATAATAATAATAATAATAATAATAATAATAATAATAATAATAATAATAATAATAATAATAATAATAATAATATCTGGGGTTTAACGTCCCAAAACCACGATATGATTATAAGAGACGCCGTAGTGGAGGGCTCGGAAATTTTGACCATCTGGTGTTCTTTAACGTGCACTGACATCGCACAGTACACGGGATTCTACCATTTCGCCTCCATCGAAATGCGACCGCCGCGGCCGGGATCGAACCCGCGACCTTCGGGTCAGCCTCTAAAGTATACACGTCTACCACTGGTCTAGTTGGGAGAATATTCTCGCATTCAATTACAATGTTCTGAGTAGTTAGTTTCCAGATTTTTCTAGCGCCAGGCACGTGCCTACTCCAGTTATAAAAAATGTCCACGGGAAAATTTCCTCCGGTGTGAAGCCAGCTCGGCCTTCAAGCAGCAAAGCGCTGCCCCTTGCGTTACCACAGAGATTTTCCCTTCTGATATCTTTTATGACGGCTAAATAAAGCCTTAGATGCCTCATTAAACGCGAAAATTGACCGACGTCCCGCGAGTGATAAAAAAAATCATCATCACGTGATGACGTAACCATTACGTCATGTCACGGGACGCCATGTGATGACGTCATCACACCACATCGTAGCTTGGTCAATGGAGGGCCGATCACGGAGGCAGTGCAAAACCAGGTGAGGTGCCTCCGATCTTGGAGGCAGTGGAAAACCACGTTAGGTGCAGATAGCTTTCGGAGGCTGGCGGGGCACGACGCTACACCATCTGCTGGGCAGGAACAATAATCGACTGAGAAGAAAGAGAAGATGGCTTTCGTCTTCCAGTCGTCTTAGGTGAGTGCATAAGGAAGCCGGAGTTTTGTCGTCTTTGTGAATCTCCGCGGTCTTTTTCGTTTGCGTCCTTCGCACCCAATTTGCCGTCTCTGATTCTATAACTCTCTTTATTATAACACTTGGTTGTCCACTTGCATTTATGGTTGCATTTCTCCAGGCATCACCAGCTCTCTGGTGTCACCTGCACGCGGACGGCAAATGCAAACATCAAACTACGTGGTCTGTGAAATCACGCGTCAGGCATAACCTCTCGTACACGCCTCATCTTCGCCGTCTTTGGATGAGGACATTTCTGGCATAGTTGCGGGACGCGTTTGTCGCCGAAATCTGCCACACGTGCATCTCTCATACCTCGACGCCCCGTTCCGTCGCTTGCGCCGGTTCATACAGTACGTAGAATATTTGTTCATTGCACTTGCAAATTCAATTCGGTGCTGTGAAGTGAAACGATGCGCTGCATAGATGAAACGAGACAAAATGACACAGGAACACGAAACGGACAAGGACACGAAACGGACAAGGAAACGGTCCTTGTCCGTTTCGTGTTCCTGTGTCATTTTGTCTCGTTTCATCTATGCAGCGCATCGTTTCACTTCACAATGCCATACCAACTAGCCCCAGTGGAAGCACTTCTAAACGTCAATTCGGTGCATTTGAGCGAAGTGCAGGCGCGACCTGAATTCAGAACCTCCACCTCGTGTTCAGTTATGAAGGTCAATATTAGCACCTTTATCTATCTATTTAAGCTCACCCGCCGCGGTGGTCTAGGGGTTATGGTTCTTGACTGCTGACCCAGAGGTCGTGGGATCGAATCCCGGCCGCAGGGGCCGCATTATCGATAGGGACGAAAATGCTTGATGCTCGTGTACCTATAGATTTAGGTGCACGATAAAGAACCCCAGGTGGTCGAATATTCCGAATCCTTCTACTTCGGCGTCCTTCATAATGGAGCCTAGAGTGGAAATGTGCGACTAATTTTTTGCTTAATTATTCGCAATATATCACGCGGAGTTCCCGGCTTCATTATCATTGAACGTAATCGAGGGTGTGTAAATAGAACTTTAGCATACATTCACCCACGCTTCGCCGGAACGACTGTTTCATGGCGGTCATGTTCGTGTGCCGCCGCCTCTACAAAACCGCACATATTAGCTGCCCGCGTCGTGTGTCGCAATTATAGGCCCGCCTTCGTCCCACTTCCGATGCCGACGGGCAAAACTAACACAAACGCGGCGGCCGCCCGAGTTAGCTTATCACGTATTTCGAGTTAGCTTATCATTACTCATGCGCACAGGCGGCCGTGCGGTATAAAGTGAGCGCGTGATTCGGCCCCCTCCCGCAATCATCGCCAATCTGCGAAACCAGCGTTGAAGCCGAGGGGCGGCTCCTATCCGAGAACAACTGGCAGCCCATTGCCGCTATCTGCACGTACAACGGAGCATTGCTTCGTGCCCCTGCAGGGGAGAAGCGCGCTCACTTTTTTTTTTTTGGGCTCTAAACGCAGCCGCGGAACAAGCTCCGCTCTGAACGAATGAGTGCGCGAGAGCGCGAAAGGGGAAAAAAAAGAGCAATCAGCGCGATATCGCGGGAGAATATTTAGATATCCGCAGTCATGTTGACAGAAAGTATACGCAATGCGTGGCGTTTCGCTTCTCGCGTCCGTTTTTCTATGCCTCCGTACGGGCACTGCAGGGCACGCTCGACCCTGTCGCACAATGTCGACATACGCGCGCGCTCGGCCGCGGCCCTACGTGTCCACCTGAGAGAATGACAAAATTGGGGAGGCGGTTTGCGCATGCAGTCGCGATTGCCGTGGCTCCCTTTCTCGCTCCTCGCCGACTGTGCGAGCCAAGCCCCACGCAGCCTCCGCTGGCAGCCGCGCTCTCACGACGTATTTTCCGCACGGCTGGCAAAAAAGGCTCGGCCTCGCGGGTGGCCGGACGTGGGTGCAAGCTAATTAGGAAGATCGACTTTGCTCGTTGTTTGGCGCTCATTTGATCAACACGGCCGGGGTCCGATACCGAGCCGCCCTGTCTTTACGTGAGTTCCCTCGTCTCCAGGTGCGCTCTCTTTCACCGCCTTCATTCGCCCCCCACGCACCACCTCTTCCCCCCCCACCCCCCGCACGCACACATTTTTTGTTGTTCTCTTCCTCCGCAGCATACGCTTGTCTTGCAAGCACTGGTGTATCATCGCTGCCAGTTGGTTTCTGCCGCGCGTGCCCCGAATTCGCTGTGACACCAGCTCCTCGCTCGGAGGCAAACATCGCCGAGGTGTCTGTTACAAGCGCAACCCATGATAGCCCCCCATGCTCGCCCTGTTGTCCGCGGATGATGTCGCGTCGCCTCATTTTTGCCTTTAACGCACTTTCACGGGCCACCGACAGCGCTGTACACATTTTCCACTTTCTGCCTCTTTATCTCTTACAAGCGAGTACGCCCTACATTTGCTTTTGCTTGTCTGCCACTACGGAACATCGCTCCATGTCATTGTGTTCGTGCATTTTAGGAGACCGCTCAATTTGATTATTCCCGAAAGATACCAAGATGCAATAGGGAAAAGAAAGACAAAATACAACGGTATAGAGGCTTAGTTTCTGGACACCCCGTGATTTCGTACACATTTTATTCGCTCTTTTCAGCGCGCTCTTTTCAGCGCGCTCTTTCAACGACGCTCGATCCTCCGCACGGCCCGTGGAGATCCAGTGGCGCTCTTTTCCAAGTCGCCACCAACAACGGGGCGGACGGAATCGCCTGCGCGTCATTTCCTCCGCACCGGCGCGTTTGTAATTGATTAATAGCCGCCATTCGGACTGGACACGGCGCCCAAGGCACGCCGGGCCGGCACGCGCGCACGTCCGAACAGGCACGTCTGTTTGCGGACGCCGTTTCCGAACTGGCCGTCTATGCGGTGCACGGCGGGTCGCAATCCCTCCGCACGTATGTAACAGTGCAAGTGTGGCGCGGACCGACGAACGGCATGCGCACAGAGACACGCGGCCAGCGTCTCTTTCATTTTCCCTCGTTGACTGCGCATCGTGATCTCGCTGTTTCTGGCATCGTGACCGGCGGGTCACGGCAGCCCCCGGAGCCACTTGTGTCTGTCCGGCGCGTGATCAAAGCATCGGGCGTTGGCAGCGAAGGGAACGCGGCAACTGCCGTGGGCAGCGGCAGTTGCTTCTCTCTGTTGGAACTCCGGCAAGCTCGGGGAACTCTGACCTCAATTACCGGTGATTAGCTAATTCCATTCCCTTAAAAGGAGCCCTCCGCCTCCCAATAGAAACGGTTTTATTTCTTCTTCTGCTCCTTCTCTTTGCGGTCTCCTCTGACTGTGCCCCGATGGCGCGGAGGCTTTCTCCTGCAGCCACAGACGAACTTTCTATTTCCCTCTCGCGAGAACTAATCTAAGAAGCGCGGTGAGCCGCGTTTTACGAGGAGAGTGCGCGAACGGCGTCTCCTTCGCTCGAACTCGGATGTGGCTGGATGCGGTTAAATCAAAGAACCACTGCGCTCGGAAGGAGCGGCGAGCGGTCTTTTAACCAGGGCCTACACGTGCGCTTGTAGTGTTTTTCTCTTTTTTTTTTTTTCTTCTGCCGGATACCTTCACGGACGGCACGTGCGAAAGCGTACGCGGAAGAGTCAGAAATCGCAACTGGCGGCTTTTTTTTTTTTCCCCGAGCCCCCGGGTTCGCACTGTCATCAAAAATGTAGCACTAATTTAAGCGACTTTTGTTAACAACAGCTTTTCTGAAAGATAATGCTTGTGCGATTTGCATACGTTCTACTGTAGCATTCTTATCGCGTACACACATTTCTAAACGTCTGTTTCGATATGTATACAGTATAAAAGGGAGCCCTCAGCCAATTTGGCATGATGGCTATGGAAGTGAGGGGCTTTCTGCACGTAGATTCTGCCTCAAGTTGGCGTATAGAGCCACAGTTGTGAAGAATTAACCAATTTAAGCAGATTTAATGCGTACGGATACGGCCGAGTAAGCTTTTAGGCGCATGCACGACGTCCCATACGGCGCCTTAACGCATTGGTTACCAGCCTCGAAGTTTTTGTTGGAGGTCCGAAGGGCGGTATGATTTAAAGCAGTGTCCAGAAAAAGTACAGGGAAGGCTGCTTCAAGTGCAAAAGTATGTTAAAGAGTTAACAGATTTGTCTTTTTCGATTCTCCCGTTGCATAGAACACAAATATGCTCGTTAACTGCATTTTTTTTAAGATTCATATAACTAGGCCGAGATACATAACATTTTACTACTTGTAACCGTTGAGTTACCAAAGATTCTGCGGGTGACACTATAGTTTCGAAAGGCGAATTCATAAATGTGAAGAAAGATATAATTGTGGTCGACTTATTTTTACAACACTGTGTATAAAATAGCGTGTTCTTAAGGAAGTAGAAAAACTGAATTTTTATAACAAGTTTGGCGGCGCTTAGGTCGAAACATGTGCTAATTTCTAAACTTGTCGCAACTCTAATGTACCACAAAAGATCACCGGCTTGAATCCGTGAAGTGTACAGTGCACCCTAAAGTAATTAGTTAAGTAGCTGATCACTGAGACTCTGTTAAATAGTCAATTATTCATTTCCATTCATTGCGGAGGTAATATACCCCTCTTCAAGCAAAATAGCTCAATGTAACTACAATTGTGTCATCTGCGCCATACGATTTTTTTTTTCCGCTTAACTCCTAAAGAATACTTAGTGTACACTATATCCCAACCTTCTCATCCTTCCGTAGTGATCAGTTCGTATTAACCCCTTGGTTCAAAACTCGTCTCTCGCACAGCGTCCCTGCATCATTATAAAGTCGATCCTACTTATAACGAAGCCGCATCGTGACTATAAATTAGTTCGTTGTGTACAATATTCGTTGTAACGGTTGAAATAAACATCGCTCTAACAAATCTGCAACCGGACTAGCGCAAAAATCCTAGGTACAGGAACGCATGATTCTAGGCTTCAAACCCACTATAAATGAGGTAATCCTTCCATATCTCTAGATGGCATTTCGAAGTAAATAGACCGGGACATGATAAGATGACGCTATAACAGAGCAAAGCTTACCTTCAAAGCAGGCCTGAATTCACATTTAATCGAAGATGGGTGTGATGTCCGTCAAAAGGCTTTTTAAAGCACCACTTATAATGCTTTCCGCAGTGACCATGGAGGAAAGAGCCGTTTCTACTTAAGCGATTTCGGTCCGTAATGTACTGCAAAAGAGTTCTCACCACTGCATTAAGTCGAGTTTTGACTGTCAGGTTGTGCGCTTGGAAGCCGCGGGTTTTCCCAACTAGGTGCTGACAGCTGTAGCAGAAACTCTGCTGCAAAAGGTTAGAAGGCCGGCGAAAAAATGTTCAGAACCAATAGTTTCCCAGCGGAAAAGGGTTGTAGCGATGCCTTATTTGCATAAGATTTCCCGCAATGTCAAGAAAATCGCTTTGAGACAGGGCGTGGATGTGTTTTCTGCGCCTTGAAAACTTTCTGCGCTGTGTGCACGTGTTGCCCGCGGCAGCACTAGCACCCCGGGTTGTTCTATTCGGCATGATAACAGGTACACGACCTGCCCCACACGCGTGGTGTATCTGATTCCGCTAACCTCTGAAAAAGCTTACATCGGCCAAACTGGCCGATGTGTAAATGAAAGTCTGCGCGAGCACCATAATTCATTGAACTCGTCTGACGGATCTAATCTCCCCCGCCATTGCCGGATCCGTGGATGTGTTCCGCTATTATCTAATGTTAGGATTCTTGGTAGAGGCGGCGGCAAGGTGCAACGCGAAATTCTTGAAGCATATCATATCTACATGCACCGTGACGATTGTGTCAGCACTACATCCATTTCATTAATGCAGAAGGAATGTGAGTTACCTGTCACTCTGGCGGCAGAATCTCGGCTTTCAAGTAGGCCGCTTTTCTTCTTTCTTTTATTTGTCAACAGCGCATGCGCCTTGGCTCTCCTGGAAGATGGTGTTAGCTAATAAGGCACAGTTGCTAGTCCAGTCGTTGTGTGTATCACTTCTCTTCCCTTGTTCGTCGTCTTCTTGACCTGGTTTATGCTTTAGCGTCATGTACGAGGGTTATTCAAAAAGTAAGGGCCGTTTGCTAATATTTATGTATTTACGCGTCAAAATAAAGATTTATTTCCCCAGGGCCATCTGTTCACTCTTCAGAAACATGCTGAAGTTATTGTTCAGACTCAAGTAGTCGCCTGCTTGACGGGCAGCGGAGATGACACTGTCCGCCAGAATCGTTGCTCCCGCCAGTTGGGAAGTGCGAGCTGTAATTCGATTTTCGTAGGCAAAAGGGTCATCAGCTTCTCGGATTCTTGGGGAGCTGAGCCTAGTTTATGGAGCTGCAGGGATGAGTGAAGGAAATGTCAGAAAATTGTGCCGATGCTTCAAAACGGCCGCATAATTTGCACGACGAAGGCCGGAGGGGCAGGCTCAGCTTCAAGACCAATGAAACTGTCCGAAAAACGGAGCGAGAATTGCGGTTAGATCGACGACTGACCGTTTGTAGTCTGTCGGACAGATTTCATTATGCTGTCCACTCTACAATTTACATGATTGTGACTGCAAAGCTCGGAATTCACAATGCGTGTGCAAGTTGCGTACCAAAAATGCTTACCGACCAACTCAAACAGCAAAAACTTCCCAGGCGGTGAACCTGCTATGTAGTGGGACTAAAGGAACTGGTGCAGCGGTGCTAAAAGTGCTTGGAAGTTCACGGTGATTATGTAGAAAAGTGAACTAGGGTAGTACTGAACTAAACCCGCCAATAGAAACTCTTACTAACGAATATTTATTTTTGGGGAACCAAAAGGCCCTTACTTTTTGAATGCCCCTCGTACCAACTGACCCAGACTTCAACTTTATTGCTGTTTTCGGTCGTCGGGAGCCAAAATGTCGGCAACCTTTTAACCACATTTTTAAACGAATTTTCAACGTCCCAACCATATTTTAACAAAATGTGCCTTGTTTAACTGTCTCAATATTTATTTTGCTCTCTATGCCACCTTTCGAGTTCTGAGCCTCGTGCGAAACAATATTTTTGTCGTTACAGCCGATATCGCTGTGGCCCTCACCTTTTCGGTCCCGTTATAAAAGAATAAACGTCACTACAACGAAGCAGAGCCAACCAAAGTTCTTTTTACTTCGCTGTAACCGATAATTCGTTATATCAGTGTTCGTTATTACGAGGTTAAACTGTATCAGTCATTTTACCGCATGGTCCACTACGCCAATCCACAAACTTAACCCATTTCTATTCAGAATTCCCATCCCGGCTCCAAGTTTTTGTCAACGCGTTTACGAGCGAGAAATGAAAGACGAATCTTGATGACACGCGACCACTGTCGCGCCACAATATAGTCAAAATGACGAGACGCGTTCATGCTTAATGCATGAACAGTGATTCTCAAATGGGGGTCCACGGACACCAGAGGGTCCGCGAAGCGATTTTGGGGGGTACGGGAAACCCATCTTTGAAAAAAAAAAACGCGTTTTTTGGAGGCATACTATGCCCCGGAACAATGGCCCCCACTGATTTTTTTGTATGCTTACCCGCATAACAACATAGCATTGCAGCGGGGCTAGCTTATGTTTCTGCTTCCAGGCTTGTATACTTGAAGAGCAAGAGCAAACATAGCTAGAAACGAGTTGAATGTCGTTGCAGTCCGCAGAACTTACTGACAATCCGTTGAGATCGAATTGGCGGGGGTTTATTTTGATCATTCTTTGCCAGGGAGAAACAAAAGGCACCTATTTCACGCTTCATGCTGTGTTAATTTACGACACCGCCCACCCACCCGCCTCTTCCCTCCCTGCAAGGGGTCCCTCGTCGCTTCCACCAGTCCACAAGGTGTCCCCGAAACATCCATGGCTGAGAACCAGTGCTACAGTATACATAACTAGCCTGTCAAGAGACCTGCCATGATAATAGTGAACGTTGCTCAACCCAGCTCAATAAGTGTTGCATAAAATATTTCTTTCTTTCCTTCCTTTCTTATTTCTTTCCGTCTTTCCTTCTCTCTTTCTTTCTTTCCTTCTTTGATCTACGTGGATGCAGAGTGATTCCATGAAACCGTGTGCCCTCATGGCGACCGCCCTGTTCGAGTGAAAGGAGACCGCTCGGTCAAGCGGGGCCCAGACGAAAAGCTTTTACTTTCTCGTGGAGTCTGAGACACGCCTTTTTAATTCCTTTTCTCTTTTCGCGCGACATTGAATATGAATTAGAATTAAGTTGGAATTCCAGCCCGATTCTAATTCATATTCAAAATTCGCCACACTGGCGCGGTTCCCGCCGAGGAAGAACAACAGATTTAGGCCGCGAGGCACCAAGCGCGCGCGTCGCCCTCGCGAGCAGCCTTATAATAAGTTCCGGGACTTTCGGTCTAAGTGGTGGCGCCTGCTGCAGCCTGGTGTTCGTGCCGTCGCTGCCTTAAGTTTATATTGAAACTCAAGCTCGCGCAGCGAAGCTCTGGGAGAAGTCATTTGCATACAACTCGAAAGAAAATGCTGCCGCCATGTTTCCTTCGATGTTTCTTTCTACTTTTTTTTTCAAATCTTTTCTGGTTATTTTATGTATGCATTCGCCAAGGCACACGATGGTGTACACGTACGCACGCTATAGCACGCGCGGAAGATTAGAAGAAGAAAAAATGTTGTTAGAAAAGAGAAAGGGGAGAATGGGGTTGCGCAGGTCGCGATGGATAAGAAAGACGGCTAAGAAAACAAGACAACGACAGGAAGAGAGCGAGTACACACTCGTGGGGCTAAGCAGATTTGATGAGAGCCGCGAGCTCGGAAACTCGCATTAAAAATTCCGCTCCTCGGCGCAACAAGAAAAACGTCAGCGACGGACGCGCGCGGCGCTTTCGTGGGAACCGCTGGCACGACTGGCGAGATAATCTGAAATCAATTTGTAAAGTGTTGCCGAGCTTGTTTTCCCGGTTATTTACACACCGTCTTACTTTAAGACGTCATGTTCTTGCCGTCTGTGAGCGCGCTCGCTCTGGTGCTATTATTGCTTCTCCCCCCATTTCTTTTTTTTTTTTTCTTGTCCTTGTTGATGCGCACTTTCTTTTGAGATTCGCGAGGCGGCTCCTGAGAAACTCGTCGTTTCCGCGTAGTATAAAAGAACGAAAAAAAAAAACGTAATAAAGAAGGTCATCATCTAAGTAAGTGCGAATTCTTCCATTCTGTTCACTGTGAAGAATTATATTCCTACTCGTATATGCAAGAGGAGAAACGAGAACAGCGTTCCTTGCTGTCGTAAAGAGTGAGCATACGAAAAGAACGATTGTTGAGTTGTGTGTTCTCTCGTCGTACAGCCTGCTACAAAGCAGAAATAGTAGCGCTCTCTCTGTCCGTTAGTCTCACTTGAAGGTTGCCTTCACTCAGTCGTAACACATTTGGCGTTATATATACGGTGAACTCTCATTTGAGGAAACTTCAAGGGACCCAAAGAAATAGTTCACTTAACTGAAAGTTCACATAACCGAAAGTTCATTAAACTGAATATTCACAGGAATATGGAACTGCATTGGGCACAGCAGAAATCAAGTCAAACGTGTGAAATGCAATTTATTTTGAAAATAATTCTGCAATTTTAATTTGTACTGGCGCCCTTAAAGCGCAAGAAGAGAAAGCTGTCCAGAGAGCCTACGTTTCTGTGCACTGCCTCTGGCACAGCTTGTGGCTGTGACACGAAGTCTCGCAACTTTCTAATATATCCTACAGCCTCAGCTAGAGATACAGGATTTCAACTTGGCCCAGCCATGACAACTTCTTCGTCGCACTCTTCTTTCAGTGTCTGAGGAACACTGGGAACACTTTCTAAATCTGACAGCTCTTCGCAGGTACCGAAGCACACGTGGCCATGGAGTTAATATAACAGTCAGTATATTAACTCTATGCACGTGGCTCATTTTCGTCTACCGCACGACCGCTTTGCCTCGGAAGCGCTGCATGCACAAGCGATGTTGCACCTCCGTCGAGTATGGCCGATTTGGGGGCGGCATGCATCGTGTGCGCCAGTGCTGAACAGTGCAAAACTTCATTGAATTGATCTAAAAAATGAGCTCAAGTCCCCAGATCAAGTTCGTTCAACTGAAATATTCCCTATTCAGAATTTCGTTTAACTGAAAGATTTTTGCATGGAATCCATATGAAAACTGCTGGGCAATATCAAAAGTTCGTTATTCTGAAATATATATATATATATATATATATATATATATATATATATATATATATATATATATATATATATATATATATATATATATATATCCAGGGTGTTTCAAGAAATGTGTCCACTATTTTTAAAAAATCAGGAAAATGCGGTATTTGCTCGCTGTCTTCACAGTTGTTTTTCTGTAGCGGCAGGCATCTTAAGCTGGTTGAAGACATGATTTGGGACAGTAATTAAGAAAGTTAAATTAATTAACTTTTTAATTAGCGGAGTTAGGTGGTTAAGTCCAATGGGAGAATTGAAGTCCTTCATGCCAAGAACCCATTTCAGCTTTGAGATTTCGAAAAAGTGACCTCTAATAATTATTGCGGCGTAATGAAGTTCAGGCAAATTCAGCGGCCAAACAGAAACCGAAACGCGGAAGAGCGCAACTGCCACATTCGTCTGGGACGTCCACAATGAGTGAACGTCTTTATATCAACCATCAATTGACTTCTTTGTGTGAGTGTGTGGGCTGCGCTTGCAGTAGTAGCACGCATGACGCGCATACGTTAACGAACGGGGACGCACTGCACCTCTGTAACCGTTGTCTTGAAGAGTGACGCCATTCTAGTCGTCTGCTGGTTGCGCTCATCGGTGCTTGGGTTTCGGTTTCGCCATTAAATTTGCCTGAACTTCATTACGCCACAATAATTAATAGAGGCCGCTTTTTTGAAATCTCAAAGCTTAAATGGGTTCTTTGCATGAAGGACTTCAATTCTCCCATTGGACTTGACCACCTAACCCCGCTAATTAAAAAGTTAATTAATTTAACTTTCTTAATTACTGTCCCAAATTATGTCTTCAACCATCTTAAGATGCCTGCCGCTACAGAAAAAGCAATTGTGAAGACAGCGAGCAAATACCGCATTTTGCTGATTTTTTAAAAATAGTGGACACATTTCTTGAAACACCCTGTGTGTGTGTGTGTGTGTGTGTGTGTGTGTGTGTGTGTGTGTGTGTGTGTGTGTGTGTGTGTGTGTGTGTGTGTGTGTGTGTGTGTGAGTGAGTGAGTGAGTGAGTGAGTGAGTGAGTGAGTGAGTGAGTGAGTGAGTGAGTGAGTGAGTGAGTGTGTGTGTGTGTGTGTGTGTGTGTGTGTGTGTGTGTGTGTGTGTGTGTGTGTGTGTGTGTGTGTGTGTGTGTGTGTGTGTGTGTGTGTGTGTGTGTGTGTGTGTGTGTGTGTGTGTGTGTGTGTGTGTGTGTGTGTGTGTGTGTGTGTGTGTGTGTGTGTGTGTGTGTGTGTGTGTGTGTGTGTGTGTGTGTGTGTGTGTGTGTGTGTGTGTGTGTGTGTGTGTGTGTGTGTGTGTGTGTGTGTGTGTGTGTGTGTGTGTGTGTGTGTGTGTGTGTGTGTGTGTGTGTGTGTGTGTGTGTGTGTGTGTGTGTGTGTGTGTGTGTGTGTGTGTGTGTGTGTGTGTGTGTGTGTGTGTGTGTGTGTGTGTGTGTGTGTGTGTGTGTGTGTGTGTGTGTGTGTGTGTGTGTGTGTGTGTGTGTGTGTGTGTGTGTGTGTGTGTGTGTGTGTGTGTGTGTGTGTGTGTGTGTGTGTGTGTGTGTGTGTGTGTGTGTGTGTGTGTATGTGTGTGTGCGTGTGTGCGTGTGTGCGTGCGTGCGTGCGTGCCGGGTGTCCACTGCTTGCACACACTACTTCGTCGGCTTCTCCTATCATCGCTTGTTAAGTCGCACGATTCCTCCTCCCCTCGAGAGCAAACAGCAAAGAAAAACAGCAAATAAAAGTGAACAAGCATTCGCTTAGACGTGACAAATGTTGAAATGCGCCGATCGTTCCATGTTCCAGGAGAGTTCCGTAAACTCACAAGAGCTTTATAGACGAGTGCAGCAGTGCGGTGAATTCTGGATATCTGGTGGGCGAGGCTGGATATTGTATTCAGGAGAAGATAACCATGCCCTGCACGTGTACAATGATGATAACACATTTGGTAGACGTGCCCCAAGTGTATCGTAATAAGGCACCTTGTAGCGACGGCAGCTCGGATGTCGTAGGCGTCGCTATGTCGTGACCGATAGACACGCGGTGCTCCCACTTTGTGTGCCCGTTGAATGAGGCTGATCGGGTGATGGCTGTGTCCTTCCAGAATAGAAGGGAATGGTTTTGCGCCTTTTTCGTTGTTTTTCTGCGGTGTTGTTGCAGTTGTCTTGATCTGAAACTTCCTTGACGACGTTCATTCTTGCGAAGGTGTCTCAGATGTGGAACTTGTCGTCGGTTTAGATGGCGTCTTTTCTGACGACCTTCTTTATGCCACATTTGTGCTTTCGATGTAATTTTAGTTCGTCGTTGTCCTTGTACGAGTAGCCGTTGTTGTCTCTGTTGTTCTTGGAGCTGCTGCTGTTGACATTGCTGTTGTTAACGAGGTGGGGTCCTTTTAGGAACATGAGTCTGGTTTTCTTTGCAAGTAGATGTGATCAGTAGATAGTTGATACTCGGTGGTCTAAATAAAGCAAGGCTTGTCTGGCGATGAAAGCAATGTGGCAGAATAATCAAAAAGCTCTTCAGAGGGTTCAGAGATGCCGTTCATTGTGGATGCTTCTGTCAGTTGGCAATGCACAGGGTTTGGCGAATTCGAAACTTCTGCATTGTTTCGACTCTCAGGTGGGCGATCACTGGAAGATGATAGCAAGCAGACATGGTTTGACTAGGTTCCAATTGCGAATTTTGGTAAGACTGCTGAACTATTGAAATGAAACCTTGTGGTGAAAGACACCTCTTAGGCTCGTCCTGGCGTGGTTAAGTATTTCCCCGATGCTTCAGCTCATTTATCGTGAAGGCACGACCTTGTGAGGTATGTGCTAATCGTTATGAACAGAAGAGCCACTTGATGCAAAGCCACGTGGTGAGTAACGTATGCGAGGCGACGAACCAGTTGCATCGGGTGGTTCAATAACACATCGTGCCCTATGGTGCAGTGAAGAGGTAGACGATGTAAATTTTTGTGCAGATTAGAAGCCCGATGGAAGGTTGGGTATTTACGGAAAAAGGCATGTATGACTTTCAGTAAAGTGAGGCTTTACTTTGTCTGCTGGAAAATGTGCATTCATTCTCAGCGTTCGAATGTGCTTCTTATAATCAGAACGCTCATAATCGATCCCGCTACGTCTACCTCAGCCACTGAAAAGAATAAAAAAAGAAAAAAGGACGGCGAAGAAAACACAAAACCAAACTGTAACAACTTAGGCGGAATGTTTCTCGCAACATTTCTCCGAACGTTTCTTTGAACGTTTCTAGGGCTCTTCGGGTCGCCAGCCGCAATTAAGGGTGCGCTTTATTAACCCTCCGATCGGCTCTCTCGACGGGCGGCCGATCCTGGCAGCGAGAGACCGCAGCTCCAGCCGCGCGAGTCGCGGAGTGAGCCCGAGCTTCGGCCATCCGTCTTCGGCGCGCAAGGCGTGCGTCGCCGACCGCGGCGGGAGGGAACGCCATTTCCGCGGCAGAGTGCGCCCAAGAGTGGCGCGCGTTGTTTCAAGGCGCTCGAGCGTGGCCAAGTTTCGCCCAGAGCCCCCCGCTCGTAAATCATTCCGCATGAGGTGTCCGCGCTCGCCGTCGAGGCCACGAAACCCGAGAAGGTGCGGGCGCTGCGCGCGCGTGTTTGCGTGTTTGCGCTCGCGTGCGATTGTCCAGAGAAGACGGCCGCGCACAAAATGTCGCGAGAAGCGTGCCCGCATTTCATCTTTTTCGCTCAAAATAGCAGCACCTACGCGGGTGGATCTTCAAGTGGTCGCTAGCTTTTTACCAGGCGTGAACGTTGCTAACGGTGACGGCGTCATGTCTATGCTTCAGTGGAACTTCGCCCCGTTTAATCCCTTCAGCCTTACAGTATTCAAGCTGCTTCCAAAGTTTGGTTCAAACGACTATGGAGGGTTTTTATGTTTTGTTTTGTTTTCTTTTTGGTACGAAATACTGTATGCAGAACCAAGTGAGGCGCACAGTGGCAATGTATATGTGTTGGCAATGAATTCAGGATCTTTATGTACTGAGCAAGGGAGGCTCTTGCACAGACAGAATATTTGGCTATGGTAGTACACGACTCGGCGCATTAAGCAAGCTTGTCTTTGCTTTTGAGTGCTGTGATACGCAGTCCTCCGGTTCGTTCTGCATTGCTTGTGTCTTTAGATGCCACTTGCACTATTCTGAAAATACCACCTCAACAGCCGCACTCGAAACCAAGTTTATTATTGTAGACCACAGAAAGTACACTGAGCGACACAATGAACCAAACTTCGACAGCGGGGCACCATGCTTGGAAACGTCACGCACTGATGTGCGTCTTCATCCGTACCAAGTGAATGCGCTGTTGACGCTAATGCCTTGCACAATGAAACCCGCAGCATAGAATCAAGTGTGCAAAATCGAGTTTTGTGATAGCGAAAATAAGTTCTTCGCTTTAACCCACAACGATTGATTGATTGATTGATTGATTGATTGATTGATTGATTGATTGATTGATTGATTGATTGATTGATTGATTGATTGATTGATTGATTGATTGATTGATTGGATTGATTGATTGATTGATTTCCTTTAAACTGCGTAGCTCGCTATTGAAGACGTTGTCCGTAGGAGATGGCGCCGGCTTTCTTTAGCGTTCACCTAAATCTATGTACACGAGCCTTTTCTGCGTTTCGCCCCCCATAGAAGTGCTAGGAGTCGATCCCGCGACACTATGCTCAGCAGCAGAACGTCGTAGGCCACCACGGTGTTTGGAAAATTCTTAAGGCTGAGTGTGCACTCTAAACGCCATAATAATATGTCCTCAGTTTTCGTTTCCTTCAGGTGTTATAAGTTGTAATATGTATACCCTTTGATATATTTTGAAAAGATCCAGGCCTGTTTTGTACGACCCACTGCAAAAGTTTCAAAGATCGTAGCTGTGTCACTTCGAGCATAATCACATCTTTCAAAAAGTGTATCAGTTTTCAGGTCCCTCATCGGACAAGGATATAGTTACGGGGAAGAAACCCATGACCGGTTTGACCATGTTCCCTACATGGCGACTACGCCCTCCTGCGAAGGCTTACCCAGCAACTCCGACCAAGATGTTACGAGGAAGAAACTATATACACAGGGTATATTTAAAAGCAAAAGCGTAAAACGCTGTCGCAGTCCCAGCGCGTTCTGCTCAGCACTTGGTCGGCGTCATTCTCTGCCATCTCCGCCCGTGACATTATTCTTGAACTCAGCTGGTTGAACTGATTTTGAGCAGAATTTGTAATTTTTCGTAATTACTTCGTGCGGTCGTACCCTGTACCAAGATGAGGTATGTTGCTCTAGAATTAAACACAGCATAGCGTAATGTAATCGGGAGTTCGACGGAACACCGACGCAACAAGTAACACAATCAATAGATCATCTGGCACATAACCCACGCGTGCATTCCCGAACATTCCGTCATGCGTTCAAGGCTGCTTGAAGAAGTTTCTGCTTAGCCATCATTCCATTAACAGCCGAGCTGTTTAAGCTTGACCTTTGGTCGTGCCGAATGTCAAAAGAAAACTATCATCATCAAGAACTCCCTCTACCTTCAACGTTCAAAGTGCCGAACGTTAAAAGAAAACCATCATCATCATGAACGGCCTCTACCTTCAAACGTTCAAAGTGCCGAACGTTAAAAGAAAACCATCATCATCATGAACGGCCTCTACCTTCAACCTTCAAAGTGCCGAACGTTAGCAGAAAACTCTGCTCGGCGAAGTGGAGAGGAGAAAGGGATGCAGAGAGGGGGGGGGGGGGGATAATTGGGGTTTTACATACCAACACCACTATCTGATTATGTGGGACGCCGTAGTGGACGGCTCCGGAAATTTTGACCATCTGGTGTTCTTGAACGTCCACTTAAATCTAAGAAAGAGAGAGAAAGAAAGCAATAAAACAAAATTAAATTTCTTGGCGAGGCAAGATCCGAACCCGAGTACCCACGGTCCGAATGCGAGCGTCATAACCACAAGGCTAGGCACCAACGCTTGCAGAAGATGCATTTATGGGAAGAATATGATCCCACTGTTTCATGGATTCTATGGGGAATTTACTATGAGCGAGAGAAGAGAGAAAGAAATAGAGAAAGAGAGAGAGAAACAAACAGAAGAATGAAAAAGAGAGAGATACTGAAAGAACGAGAGAAATAGAAGTAGAGAGAGAGAAAGTGGGATAGCAAGAAAGAATTATAAAGAAAGAAAAAGAAAGAGAGATCGAAAGAAAGTGTCATCTTTCTTGGTGAGGTGGCAATTTATTACAAGTAGTCACGGTCCGAAGGCGAGCACTAAGAAATGGCAACACTGCACACACTAACAGTTAGGTGCTAAAAGTTAAGTGTGGCATTGTTAAAAAAAGCACTTCTCTTTTGCTTAACATTGCTAAGCCCCCCGCAGCTCTGCTGGTTATTGGTATTTTCGATAGCAGAGCCACGACTACTTTTTTTGAAGGGATCCGTACGGATCCTGAAACATTTTATTTTTACATTGGTCACTGACCTGCTCAATAAAAACAGCATAATGTACGTAACACATCTCGAAACCGTTATGGTAGAACTTGGGGGGTGTTTGTATTAGAAACGAACAATTATTCTATGTTAGTTCACATCTCCAGCTTTTCTAGTCCTATATTTCATGGCGAACATTCCCAGAACCATATTTTTAAGAACTTCTTACTCTCTACCCGATATAATTGTCTGCCCTAGAGTCAGGCAGATATATTCGTGTGGCTGAATAAGGGCAGATATTCTTTGCTTCGTCCTACTAGCATTTAGTCCGAGTTAATTCAAACTGAGCCAACACGGCAACTTATTTAAATCCTGGCCTGTCTGTTGCTCACGTTCGCGAACGGGTGTATCACGCCCATTGATAGTGATGATGATGCAACGTTTATTAATGAGAAAAATAATAACAATAAAAATAAAGAAAATGGCAGGGGGGAAAATGTCAAGGATGGTTTCCCCATTCCAAGACACCAGCGGCCGCCGCTGCTCGCCCGGCTTGATCCAGAAGACCCCTTTGAGTATTCAGGTCAGTTCGGGCGAGGACGCAATTGAGTATGCCGTTTCTCAAACCAGACGCTCGTGCGGCTGATGTCCCCGTCTTTTTTCTCCTTGCTCTCGCTGTCTTTCCATCAAACAGCCGTATCGCGGCTTTCGTTTTCTTTTCTTTTTTCTTTTTTTTTTTGGCATGCGCCAAAGCTTCCAATCCAGAATCCTTCTAGAACTTGCATTTCAGATAGTGTAATGCCAGATAATCCAGATGAAATTCACTGCAATTTCTAACCTCGTAATGGTGTTGCCGCAGCCTTAGAGGGGCCCTGCAACACTTTTTGAGCATGGTCAGAAAACGCCGCCGATCGGTAGTCGAGGCTCCTGAGAACACGCAAGCCAAATATTATAGCGCAGCCCGCGGCCTGGAATTTACAATAAATTCTCAAAGTCAGCTGAAAATCGCTCTCTCTTCTCTCGACAAATGACGTTACAAGGTCAAAAATCACTACGTCCCAGGCCAAGTATCAGCCGTTGGCAGATGTGAGCATGGCGCGCTTGGTCGTTACTGGGGCCGCTGCGGGAGGCCGCGACTGGTCCGCGCGTGCTTAACGCGTGCGCGTGCGATCGCACTGAAAAGCCGCGCATTCGAAGAAAAAAAGAAAATGTTCTCAAGGTCATGAGGCACGCGTGACGTATTTTCTACCCCCGTGCCATCCCTCCCTGCTTAGCTTCCAGCGCTTTCGCCGGGACGAGAGAAGAGAGAATGCAATTGCAGCGTGCGACAAATCTTTGTAACTCCGCTCGTACTGGACGGATTCTAAAAATCTTTGCGGCGGTGAATTCGTGAGGCAATAAGCTCCTTTAGTGAATCAATTCCATGGCTACTTGGAAAAGTATTGCAGGGCCCCTTTAAAGTTATTATGTCCTGCCTAAGTACTTTCTGCCAGAAGAGTAAAAAAAATTTCATCTAGCATGTCCACTTGTCAAGTCTACACGTCGTGGTCGTTTTCATGCACTTTTTCAGGAGTGTAGAGAATCAACATGCCCTAATTTTGATATGTTGGCGCTGAGATTTTCCCAAAGTGCACGAAGTCTTGCCGGTCTAAACTGCTCCGCTCATGCTTGTGTTCCATGATCTTTTTTTTAATATAAATTTGAACCCCAAAACACCAGGTTCGGATGAACTATTTCCTACCGCTGTTTGTGCAAAAGTAATTGCACCCTTATTCAAGATCAACAAACTAAATAATGTATGCATGCACTTTAGTGCTAGCGTTTTGTACACTGTGTAGTTTCTCGAGGGTGATTTTAATTTCTAAGTATTCATGCCTCGGAAGTGGTTTGCTGTCCAGTGTGTGCTCCCCTATCATCATGAAGGGCAACTGTCTTCAGAGCTTGGACAAAGTGTGAAAGTCCGGCACAGTCGGCATTTTATGGCTACTAGTGCTGGCGAATAAATGGCGCTAACATTACCGTTATGCAAGTACCATGCTTTTTGGTCTTCCGTTTCAGTGGCCGGAAGCAACACTAAGCTTTCTCGCAGATACACACACACACACACACACACACACACACACACGCACACACGCATGTACACACACACACACACACACACACACACACACACACACACACACACACACACACACACACACACACACACACACACACACACACACACACATACACACACATACATACATACATACATACATACATACATACATACATACATACATACATACATACATACATACATACATACATACATACATACATACATACATACATACATACATACATACATACATACATACATACATACATACATACATACATACATACATACATACATACATACAACAGTACGCTGAGGTCGCCAACCTCGTGTCAAAGTTCCTACAGCCCCACGCGTGTCGGTGTAGGTAAGTGCGCCGCGACGCCCAAAGCGCTGGCTTATGCATAAAACAGCGCCTCCATACATCATCGTCTCTAATGGCTTCGCTCATCAACAAGAGCGCCCACCATCCGACCGCGGCGAACTGTGTTGTAGTTAACGGATTCCTACTTCACGAGGATGACCTGTGCGCGACAGAGGAGGCATCCTGACGCCCGCATTGCTTCCACCACCGCCCTCTTCCAAGCAACACCTTTGCATGACCTTGGCGACCGCAGCTAAATCAATATTGCTTCATTCCTCAAAGAACCTTTCCAATTCGATGTTTTTTTTTTTCCTCTGTTCAAGCTAGCAGGCTGCTCAGTGCGAGAACGGCACATAGCACAGAGAAACATTAGTTGGTCCGCACAGATATTGACCCTTGCGCATTACAGGTTACACGAAGCGTAAACGACAGGCCATAGTGATCTTTATTATTTACGACTCCTTTGAAACGAGGCAGTGATAAACAGTAGAGCTCCTAGCTTGTTTGTTCTGATAATGGTTAATTACATAATGTTAATAATTCAGTGAAAAAAGTACACAGCAGACAAAGAAACGACGAGGACAAGCGCTAACTTCCAACTATCACTTATTAAAGCAACGCACAAATATATACCTGTCATATGTTATCACAACCATATCAGTCAATGCACGAGGGTGACGAAACAAACTAAAACCAAAAAGCAGCAGTTCTACTCAGGAACACCACGTGCTGGTGAATTTAAGTGAGCTAGTTGCTTTTTTGTAAGTGCGATGGATAGCTTGCTGACGCAGCTGCCATTAGCTATCGCCACCGCGTCAATGATGATTCTGATGCTATCGTGAGGGTGAGTGGCCAACACTGTAGTTTTGTCAAATAAAGTCACGCATATGCATTGCGCGCAATAATCCGCCAGGAAACCATCACAGCCTTTTTTCACTTTTAACACGAAAGTGTTTTATGCCGGGGTCCACCACGGCTCCACTGACGTATTTCCGTCACGGATATGACGCTGTAAAATATAAACTAATATATTGCAAAGAAAAAAAACTACAAGAAAAAGTTCCGTCACTGGGCGTCGAACCTACGACCTCTCGCTCCGCAGCGCGCGGCACGAAACCACTCGGCCACAGAAGTGTACGCAGTTCTCCTTGCTAACGGCAAGCTATTTATATACACCATATACAGTTGGCGGTCCTCAGAGCTCGTCGACTTCAGCGCGTTTTCGTCAACACTAGCGCGAAGGTGGCACGGAGAGAGCGCTCTAAAGGTCGTCGCCCCTTTCGCTGCGATGCGCGCGCTCCTCCACCGGGCGTCGTCGCTCGTGCGCGCGTGCTTATCTCGTGGTTGGGGCATTGCTGCGCTTTGTACGTCTTGTGCTTCCACCGCAAGTTTGCTTTCAAGTTACAGTGGTTAAGGAGTGCACGAAGGTCACTTCGTTCACAGCAGCGGCCCGCGTTTACGAAAGAGCGCGTTGCTCACACACGAAGTAACGATTGTGACAGTTCGCGCTCGTCCTGTGTGCACTTGTGCGGTCGTTTCGTGCGTCTTTCTTTGTGTTAGAGAAGCGCGCTTTAGGTGTCGAGCTGTGACAGTTGTTAGTCAACGCTCGTCCTGTGTATGCTCATTTCGTGCGTCCTTTCTGCTTGAGGTGCGTGTAGCAAGTTTCAAGCTGCTTGCCGTTCTTCGCGTGACATTACAATTTGTTGCTGTAGCATTCATCCCTTGACCTTTGTGGCGAAACAATGCACAATAAACGCTCAACTACCTCTGTGAAGACACGTTTCACTTTCGTGTTATACCACTTCCTTTGACAGAGGGATCAGCCATGTTTTTTTTTTTTATTTGGCTCAAGATATCGCACATTCAGGCATCTGCCTGCCTGTCCGACGCAACTTTGACCACATGACAATGGTAAGCTGTATACGACATCGCTCACACATTTAACAAATTCATTTCGGTGCTAAATTTTACAGCTGTTTGAGGACCTTCCTAGCAGACTGGTTCTGGCACATAACTTCGACAACTTGTTGAGTGCGGAAAACACAGCCGAAACTCCTGCTCTTTGACAAATCTTCTTGAGATTTCGTGATATACCATGGAATCACAGCCACCTTCTTACGAGCTGTTGCCTGAGAATCAGTGCACGTGTCACTGATCTTCGAATCCTTGCGCAGCTTCTCTTGCTTCAGTTTTATTACATCCATTACGATTTTTTTCTTTTAAATGCGAAGCATTTCTTAGGGAACCAAAGGCACTGAGCGTTTCCATCCGTCTGTAGCCCTTGGCATGTCCACATAAGATGTTATACATCTGCTTGCATCGCTGGAATAGAACAGTATGGACACGTAGCACCCACTGGTAAATGCGACCTGTTCCATTTTGAGATAACAGCCGGTGTAAGGGCCACCCCGGCCGGAAGCCTCCTAAGCACGACTCCTAAGCACGCCTCCTAAGCACAACTCCTCCTAAGCCCTAGTAAAGGGGAAGAGAGCAGACACACGGTGGTATAAGAACGCGTGTATCCTGCCGGATAACATTTTTACGGGCACGGAGTGAGTTTAGGGGTTGAGATGGAAGGGGAATAGATGGAAAATTTGTATTAGGATGGCCCTGTGCTTGCTGGTCAGCAGCTATATTGTGAGAGTTCGCAGTTTGGCCTTGAATCCAGTGTACCCTGACGCAAGTAGCTGTATTACTGTTCATGGTATGTATCGCCTCGCAGATTTCCATCGCCTTGTGAACTTTCTTGAGTGCATTCACAACCAGCCCGATAAAATGCCTCCCTGAGAATTCACTACCATTACATCTAATAAGCCAACAAAGTTACGACGCAGCGATTGACGAATGCTCTATCATCGAAGCACCATACCTGCCAAGTCTGTACAGATGCTGCTGTCCTACAAGACGGCGGGAGGACATCATTCCTGAGTACTACGCACAATTACATCAGTGATCACCAGCGTTATCTATCTATGGAAGCCAGTCCTCTAGTAATGAAACTTCAAGCCATCCATGACGCAGTGCGGGATGTCACCTCTAAGCTGCCTACAATTAAGCAACTTGACATATTCACTGATTCTTTAGCTGTTCTCTATCTATCTACCTATGTCTGCGTGCTCTCGTGATCGCTTCCTTAACGTGGTGTAGACCAAAATTGGTATAGGAGCGTAAGAGGGTTTCGCGAATATGACTGACTGTTCACGGCACGAATAACGTGAAAATCTTGTAGCGTACGTCGTCGAACCCTTTCCTCCAAACACGTGTGGCATACACCCGTAAACCACGGGTCACGGTATGCGGGTATGTGCCACAGGTGATTGACAGTTTTTATCTACCCAGGAACGGCGAGAACAGATATTGATAATTTAAATGCGAGGGCGTTAAGAAAAACCGACATCGGCAGCGTTGACCCGATGAATGCAAACAATAAAAATCAGGATCCCAGCAGGAATCGAAGCCGAGGGTTCTGCGTGTAAGTCAGGTCTTCTACCATAGAGTCATGCCAGGTCTTGAAAATGCTTTGGAAAAAGACCCTATATGCATGCATAATGTCGGTGCAACGTCAACTGTGGTTGCAGTGCTGGCTGTCTAATTTTATAACAAGGCGATAAACATTGCATATGTACTTCTATAATACAGGCGTCATGTAGGGTTAACTTTAATAGTGGTGCCAATGTTGGCTCCATTTCGGAACAGTTGAATAACAATTGCATTTGTATTCCTATAATTCAGCAAGTTATATTTGCTCGACCCCAGAGGAAAACGCTAACCAAACTTACGTGCGATATTCACATCATAGCACGTTAAAGTGCACTTCGTTTCGATAAAACTGACGGCTATGCTCTAACGTGAGTGCTGATGTTACGTCAAACCATAAGTTACCCCTTAAACGCCGCTGTAGTTGATGTGCCCGGTAAGCTCGCTATGTGCACACAACTACTACACATACAAAAACACGTCGATCCGCCTCGTAACGCTTAGCTCAAAGCCAAATTATGCAGCATGGACAGTTACTGTATGGTTGCCTCGCTTGAAACCGATTCCTACAATGCGTGGGATCTGCCAAATTTATCTTTTATTGAAATTTCCATTTCTGTATTATACTTTTCCATACGCCTGCAAGGACTCCGGTTCCATCATTCTTTTCCGTACTTTTTTCCCCACCAGTATTCTAATTGTCTCTCGCGCCCTATTTAACCCTCAGTAAATAGCAAAGGTGGACACCTTGTAAGTCCTTATTGGTTGAATGTATCCAGGCATTGCGTTACAATTTGCTCAGTAGTTCGCAGACTTTTCTTGCGCCCAAACAACTGCCTCATCTCTCGCAAACATTAGCTCCGGCATGTTCTTGACCTCAGTAACTCAGCTCGGGCATCAAATAGCAAAGCACTGCAATTTGTGCTATCATATTGCAGCTTCTGGTTTCTGTTTTCCCGTAATTGTAAATGTCTACTTTTATTTTTATACTTTGCATATAATTTACCTGCTGTTTCTCTCACATTATTTTTGGCGATTGCTGGTCGTTTATTTGCTCTGTCAATTGTTCTATACTTTCGTGCCAATATCCTTAACCATTTCCTCCAGTTCGCGTCGCCGCTGGTGAGGTACAGATATTTGCGCACTCTATTCGCCCATTTCTTTTCACCCAGGTCGCACAGGCATTCATCAAAAGTAATTTTATTATGCGCCTCTCTCACTTTAAAGGAAAATCGGGCAATATCACCCTGCACTGTCTAATGCCTCATTTTTCTTTAAGACCCCATGTCAGTCAGGCCCCTGACCATTCGTTAATTTCCAATCCCGACAAGAAACTCCTACTTCAAGCACATAACCACATTTGCTAACGTTAGCGCTTTCACCGTTACTTCTTCTCAAATTCTTATGGTGCTTGACTGCTGACCCGAAGGTCGCGGGATCCAATCCCAGCGCGGCGGCCCCATTTCGATTGAGGCAAAATGCTAGAGGCCCGTGGGCTTAGATTTAGGTGCACGTTAAAGAACCCCAGGTGGTCGAAGCTTCCGGAGCCTTTCCCTACGGCGTCTCTAATAATCTTATTGTGCTTTTGCGGCGCAAAACTCCCAAAAATTGTTATTCTTTTTTAATTCCTCGTGCCACCTGATGTTTATTGCAACATCGAATGGTGTTTTATTATTGATTCCTTCCGTATGTCCTTCGTCCTCAGATTACCTTGGTGGACGTCTGAGAAGGTATTTCCTTCATTGGCGTGTACATGCCCACATACTTACATCGCTTAACTATGAATATCACTTGCTGCTCAATTCACATCTCGTCAGTGCTCATTTCTTCATTAAAAATCATTACCCCGATTTATCTGCACTAAAACTGAGGCCTGGATACGATGCTTCTTTGCCACACGTGTTGTCTTGCCAGTCTCTGGAAATTTTTCGTATTGTCCGCCAGTAACTATGCTATACCCACATGCCCCAGCCCAGATATTACCTTGTTGCAGCCTTTGTCCGTTGCGAATGTAAGGCAAACCCTAATTAATACAGTCGCCGACCGTTTATTCGGACGCCGATAATTCGGACATGCCCGTTTATTCGGACACCCTCGCGGCACCGCCACTCGTCCCATTGAAGTAATGTAAACTCACGACCGAAAATTCGGACGCCCCACGGCGCGCCGTTCGATATTTCGGACTCCGGCTGGCTGATCGAGAGCGGCGTCGAACTCCATGACCAGCTGTCCGCGATGTTTACACACGTGTTTACAATATCTTCGCTAGGTTGCCAGCACTGAAAGGTTGCGCTGTGTATGGCTGGACATCATGCCAGGGAAAAAGTGCAGAAATTACAATTGCCGATCTCGAAGGCTATGCGTTTTGGCGACTCGTAATGGGCGTTTGCGACTTCGGCCAGCCGAGTATCCATTGAACATTTGCCACAGCCAAACATCAAGCCAAGCCAAGCCACGCTCGGAGTCTGCTTGGTGTGACGTTCAAAATGGCCGCGCGTACGAAACGGACCAAGGAAGGACGGAATCACGAGCTCTGCAGCACGAACTAGCCTGATGTCGTTCCCTTTTGTCATTTGAAAGTTTGCTTGTCAGTTGTTTTGTGGCTAGGCCTAATCTACTGAAATGGCTACACAGCTACGACGCCACCATTCCATCCGCGCGGTCGGTACTAACGAAGAAACGCGGCAACCACAAGACATTGGGGATGGCGAAAAAGGCCACAATTATTCGCCAATTCGACGGCGGCCGACCTTAATACGATGTTATTTGGGCGCTTTCGCCGAGTTGGGCGATGGTGAGATCGTCTGTCGGGTCCCCGAATCAGCGTAGGTGAACAGTAGTGACTCCGTGACTCCGATGAAGCGCAGGCCGTGGCAGCGCTACAACCTGCGGTTATGGCCAAACACTGGCTGAAATACAGCCCGACTTGGTCTTCTGTGATTGTGCTTGTGTGCAGACGTGCATTGACAAGCTTTTCCGGCCACTGGGCCAATAAAGGTGCTTTTTTTCTGGTGCATCCTTTTATTCGGACTCTCGATTATTCGGACTTTTCGGCGGTTCCCGCCGAGTCCGAATAAACGGTCGGCGACTGTATATTGAAAGCATATTTCTATGTCGTTAGCAGAAGGCGTGAGAATAACAGTGGATATATAGGGAATCGCTTCTTCAGTACTCGATTAAGTTTCATCAGTTTTTTTACATTTTCAGCCTCTCTGTGCGATTCCAATTCCGTTTTCTCAACATATCTTCTTCGGTTCCACAATATCGCAGTCTTGTGAGGTCGAGCTTGAAAATATCGCGTAGAATTTTCCCGTCTACGTTGTCGTAAAGTGGCATATACATAATATCGAAAAATGTTTTATGTAAACGTCTGCTCTGTTTTAAGCTGTTAAAGTCTTTGTACATCAAGCTGGTGCAAATATATTAACGCGACAGCTTTAAAGAGCTCCTTTCGCGGGAATTCCGGCGTTGGTGTCGGCGTCGTTGGTTGTGAGCGAAAAATCTACATCTGATCCGTGACCGAAGAATCGAGAAAGATGCGAATAAAGTAAATACTAAACATTTTCGGGACCGAGAGAGGATCGAACCCAGGGCGTCTGCGTGGCAAGCAGGTGTTCTACCACAAAGCCACGATATTTGTCTTTGTTTCTCTTTTTTCATGGTATTTTTTAAGTGAGTATTAGAATGCACAATGAAGGCACAAATAAAGCAAACAAAAGTACAATCACATAGCCCCCGTAAGCGCTCAAGCGTTAGGAAACACTCGATGGTTAACACAACGTGCAGTAGAGCAGTGAGAGTGCTTCACATCGTGTTACACAGGAAAGGTGGTGAGGTGTTCTGGGGTACCAGTCCGGTCTAAAGTCTAGGTCGTCATAAATGTCCTTTAGGTGAATAGCCATTCGAATAAAGTGTGTGCTTGAAGAAATTGTGGGTTCTGTATTACGGTCTTGCATACGTGTCTTCCATAAGCTGTGCATACCCATGAGGAAAAACATATCGTATGGCACTTCATCAAGCGATGTTGGTAGAAGATAACGTATGGTGCGACAATTCATGACAAAACTTTTTTTCAGCGCTCGCTGAAGGACATCCCAGAGAGAGAGAATAAGAGTAGAAGAAAGGCAGGGTAGGTTAACCCTTTGTGCGACAGTGGGACACATACGTCCCACTTTTCCGTCTGCAGAAAAAAATTTCTCCCTACATCACCCGTTGCAATTATCGCAACATTAAGTCACTCATATCTTACCGAAGTATTCGTAACCTCGAAAAAAATTATTTTACCACGCTTTCGAAGGGCAGATGTAGTGTTACAATAGCGTTGAACTTTCGGTCAATTTTTTTATGATCGCTTCCGAATTTTGCTCTTCTTGAGATACATAGAGCCTACCAATCAAAATGCCGGATAATTTCCTCTTTTTCTGGTTTTTGAGAGAGGCGATCTTAGCTTCCAGTCATCACGTGTTTTTGTAAATTTGCGAAATAACTTGACCGATAAATGCATCGGAACAATCCCCTGCAAAATTATCCCGCTAATCCCGCAGCGCAATTGCGGATATTAATGCGTGGAAATATTTTTCTTGATATCATATACCTCTTGAAATGTAGGCACATGTTCAGGGATAACATCTGTACTCGACAATTTAGACAGCAAAAGCAAGGACAGCCAAATGGACAAAAAAAGAGTGGTTTATGCATGTGGTGAAGTAAACTTTACAGGAACATACCACAGCGCTTTGAAGGGTCAAGAGACGCAACTGCAGGCGACGTTCTCCTGCTGAAATGAGGTCCGCAGAACGTTTCTCTTCAAAACTTTAGAAGTGATACTCTGTGCCACTTGCTTCAACCGTTTCATCCCAAAATTCTCGTTGATGCAATCGCGAGATAGTGCCTTCATGAGGCAGTGGGACAGTGTTGTCCCACTTTTTGAAAACACTCATGAGTCAGTGGGACATATATGTCCCACTTTTTTTCAGTAAACTACTGGCTTGGATTTTGATGAAATTTGTTTCATACTATTTCTTTCTAGTTTATATCAATAAAGCACAGTCGGTTTTTATATCACCATGTCAAAAATATAGGACGCACTACAAAGGGTTAACCTTGGCTGAGCCTGGTAGGCTACCCTGCACGGGGGAAGGGGGGGAGAGGGAAGAAAAGTTACAGAGGAGGAGAGAAAAGTCACTGAGCCGACGTGACAGTTCCACGTTTGGCATCACAAACGACGAATCAGTCCGGTGTCCTTCAGAAAACGCAACAGCGCTTTCGTTGCCTTTCGGAGCTGTGATGGGCAGCCCCATGGTCCCAATACCTTCTCGACTGTGAAAGCGCTTCCGTCCAGATGATGTAGAACAGTGCGGAGGTGAAGCCTCTCGTTTGCGTATGTCGGGCAGTAACACAATATGTGTTCAATAGGACATCCCAGAACAGAATAGTGTCTTTGCAGCTAACATTGTTGAAAATGTTTGAAAAAAAAAAGCAAAAAACACTATATGATCGTCATGTAGTGGAAGGAGTCTGCTTAACGCATCTTATATTGCGTGGCAGAAGCGGAGAATCGCGCCAGGTGTCAAAACATGTGTATTGAGCAACGAGTGGGTGTTTCAAAGGCCCACCCATTACAAAGCGCTCAGACATATTTATTCATCAGCAGCAGCAGAACCATGAACAAAGTGAACAGCTGCGTAGGTTCGCGCAAAAGGAGTAATTATGGCGTAGTGGGCACTTAACAACTGTGTTTGCAGTAGGCATTCAATGATACTTTTGAAACGCCAATGTTACGCGCACAGTCGTTCGTTTCTTTGCGGCACGGTTGAGGCATGCACCGAGAACCGAAGCAGGCCAGCAATTCAGGAAGCGATGCGCACGAGGCCCGATTACACTATCGCGATCTGCTCTTGAAGGCGAAGCTTAAGCCTCCTCCAATTTTTATCGTCAAAACATCTTCCTGGTCTGAACCAGTTCTGTGATTCACCCAATATATCATGTTCTTCCACCAACTTCGACAGCTGCAAATTTGTGGCTTGTATTCTCATTCCACTTACAGGTGTTACTGTAGAAAGCGTGCAAGTTTTTTTTTTCAGTTTATTATTGCAAGTTCGACATACAATAAAGTAATTACATACAGTACGCTCAAGAAGATTTCAAAGTCTGATTACTGCAGCGGGACCCTCGGTTAACAAAAAGATTTGTTCACAGCAGGCGAATTAACACAGCAAAAATTAATAAACGTATGAGTTAAACAATGAACGCGTAGGACGTTATACAAAGGAACTAAGATGCAAGAAACAAGAAAAGCATAAACAAACAGCAAAACATTGGTAGAAGGCGTTGTTGTAGCATAGATAAACAGAAAAATACTTAATCGGGAAATAAACCATTTATACAAGATAAAGCTTTACAATTCATCTCTTTTCCTCATCTCCTTTGCATTCATAGATAAAGTTACTGTTGCTTGCATGCCACCGTCTCGAAAATTAATTTTTTTTAATTGTCGTATGGCGCAGCTAGCTGTGATTTGTTCTTTATACCCAGCTGCTTGATTAGCTGCCTCGAGATTTCAGCTAGTCATGCTGCCGTATCAGGGACCTTTTCTCCCGATTTTTTTTTTTACATGTTATCTATGTTAAATTTTGAGCACTCGGTAGGTTGCCTGTTTGGTGGCCCCATCGGGTGGTGCCAAGCACCCCCAGACAAACACGGAGCTTTTAGTTCAGTAACCAACTGCATCATGCTTCGTTGCTGCATAAATTTTCAGCAGTGGCGCAATCGTGAATACGTCCACTTAATATCTGGGGTTTTACGTCCCAAAACCACGATATGATTATGAGAGACGCCGTAGTGGAGGGCTCCAGAAATTTTGACCATCTGGTGTTCTTTAACGTGCACTGACATCGCACAGTACACGGGCCTCTACCATTTCGCCTCCATCGAAATGCGACCGCCGCGGCCGGGATCGAACCCACGACCTTCGGGTCAGCAGCCGAGCACCGTAGCCACTGTTCCACCGAGACGGACGTATACGTCCACTTCTAATTTTAAGCGAGGCTTCTATGAGTGACACGTTTCGGTGGCGGCATAATTCGTGAAAAACCCGGCGCCGGCGAGTGTACAGAAATGCGGGTGTACAAAAAGAGGCCCTCGAAGGTGTGCCGATCACATGCGTATTTGTATGCGCCTTTTTTCAAGTGCGAAGCATTTCTTAGTGAACCAAAGGCGATTTGAGCATTTCTATCTAAGTATATATCTGTATACCTATCTAGCCGCCGAGGTCTGGGTGCTCTCGCGATCGCCTCCCCAACTTGGTGTACACCGAAATTGGTATGGGAGGGTAAGAAGGTTTGAGGAATATGTCTGACTGGTCATGACATGAATAATGTGAAAATCCTGTCGCGTACGTAGTCAAACCCTTTCCTCCATACAAGTGTGGCACCTACAGTATATGCGGGTGTGCGCCACAGGTGATTGGCAGTTTATGTCTACCCAGGAACGGCGAGAACATACATCGGTAATTGAAATGCGAGAACGTCAAGAAAAACTGACATCATCAGAGTTGATCCGATGAATGCAAAGAATAATAACCTGGATCCCAACAGGAATCGAACCCAAGCATTCTGCGGGGCAGTCAGACATTCTACCACAGAGCCACGCCAGGTCTTAGAACTGCTTTGGAAAAAGACCCTATGCAGGCATAACGTCGGTGCAACGTCAATCGTGGTTGCAGTGCTGGCTATCTAATATTATAACAATGCGATACACATTACATATGCACTCCTATGATACAGGTATCATGCATGTCGGGTTGACGTCAAATGTGGTTCCAGTGTTGGCTCCGTTTTTAACGCACTCTAATTAACATTGCATTAGTATTCTTATGATTCAAAAAGCCACGTTTGTTCGACCCCGGAGGAAAACGCTAGCGCACGATATTCACATCATCGCATCGTAAAGTGCACTTCGTTTTGATAATACTGACGTCATATGCTCTAACGTGAGCGCTGACCATAAGTTACCTTTTAAACGCCAGCCGTGCCTGTAAGCTCACGATGTGCACACAACTACCACACTTACAAAAACACGTCGATCCACCTCGTAACGCTTGGCTCAAAGCCAAAAAAAAAAAAAAAGGCTGCATGGACAGCTACTGGATGACCGCTTCGCATGAAACCGATTCCTACGAGCCGTGCCCAATTTCCCCCCATAAATGATGCTCTCTTGATCGTGGGCTTGTCAGTGGTCAGCCGTTTCTGATATGACAATCTGATCTTTCATACCGGTCACTCGTCATTTTGCGTTGCCACATTTCGTTGTTGCATATCATTTTTTCATGCATGACCGTCGTTGTTGCCTGTTTAGACTTGTGCGAATAGTAAATTTTAGGTTCGAAGCGAATTCGAGGCTAATAGGGATTTGATCGAATAATTTCGAATCCAATTCGAATAGTATATGTCACATATTATAAAGGAAAATGAGCATGTTTGTCATGGCCCAACTAACCTGCACAATATTTTTAAAAGTAGAAACAAAGCATGTGCAAATGTAATTACTTTTTATTCAAAGAGAAGCGGAAGCAACTTTGAATAGTAACAGGATTCGACTTTAGGTAGAATGCAAGTGACAACTTGTAAAAAAACGTTACGTACTAAAATTAAGTATACTTAAGCCATATTAGCCGGTATAACAAGCTTTTAAACTTAAAAAATGATGAGGTCAGGGTAATATGTTCATTTAACCCTGAAACGAGGCTTCGCAGCAGTGCGGACTTTCCCTGAAAAGGTGTAATCACAGTATAGCACCTCTCTACCGCAGTGAAACCACCTTTACAGGAGGTTACATGCAGTTTTTATATGTCTATTAGTTCATTTCGAATACTTCGAAATTTAGTATAATTAAAATTCGTTTCGAATTCGAATACTGTAATATTCGTTCGAATATTGGAAGTGCACGAATATTCGCACACACCTATGCCTGTTGCAACAGAAGTGCGCTGCTGAACACGTGGGTAGAAGGTCCGGCTACCAGCATGGAGGGAGGAAAAAATTGGGGAAGGAGCACTGAGCAATGCCATAGAAAGAAAGAAAGTTGGAGGTCGCTTGAGCTTCACCTCAAGAGAAGAACGCAACAGCGTAATCTGGCCTCGTTCGCATAGCCATCTCTATCGGTAGCGTCGCTACGCTTCTCGGTGGAGACCTAAACCATGCAGCAAAGAAAAGAACATCTCTGCGAGTAACATTGGCCGTTTAAAACTATCCTGGAATACCTGCTCCAAGTACAGTTGCGAACTGCACACTACGCCATAATTCTTCCTTTTGCGAAGTAGAGAAGTACCCACTACGCGTCCTTAAGGCAAAGCGCTAACCTACGCAGCTGCTCACTCTGTTGATGCTCTTGCTGCTGATTATGATTAAATATATCTTAGCACTTTGTAATGGGTAAGCCTTTAATGCCCTCACTCGTTGGGCAATTCACGTCCTTTGACGCCTGATGCGATTCTACGCTTCTACCAGACAACATTACATGCGTTAAGGCCCTCCATTACGAGACATTCATATAGGTTTTTTTTTTCTTTTTTTTTTTTCGGACGCAATTCCAAGCAGTGTCATGGCTCTGTGGCAGAGCGCCTCCTTACCACACCGAAAGTCTGGGCTCGATTCCTACTTGAACCAAATTTTTTTTTATTATTTAGCTATCTCGACTTTTCCCTCACGGACAACGCTGATTTTTCGCTCACAACCAACGAAGCCGACGCCGACGCCGGAATTTCTGTGAAAGCGAGCTGGGAATTTTCGTGAAAAATAGCAGGTCGAATTCGCTTGCCCCCCATCATTTTCCCGATTAAAAAAAAAAGACCTTTTTTTTTATTTTTACGCAAGAACATTCCCGAAACACGGAAGCGTTCCTGTAAGGAACTGTGGTTAGACGACACCGGTAACCCGTCATTACACAAGCACCATTGATCGGAATGCCCGGACGCGCTAACACTTTCTAATGCGTTTCGGAAGCTCCGAGACGAGTATCAGGTTAGGTGACGACACAAACATGCGCAACTCTTGTAAGCTAGACACAGGGTGCGAACACAGCTTACAGCATGCACACTACACTACGTCTCACTGAAGTTTGTTCATTGTTGTGCATAGAAACTGCCGCGATTTATCCTCAGACTGGCAAAAATCCAAAACGTTTCCGTCTAATCGAGGTACGCTGTCTAGTCCGCAGTGAGAAACGGTGCTGCTATAGCTGCTGCTTTACGGAAACTGAAGGACACCCAGGTCCAGGACCAAAGTATTTAGGCTCAAAGCCTTTTCCTATAGAACACTCATGTAAAGGTCAGTCGTCTACTAAAAATTTCCGACAGGTGCTAACAAATACGTGAAAGCTTTGAAAAGGGGACCTTATTGTTCAGTCACTTAATATAGCAGTCGCTTAACACACTGCGTTGACGGGTTGTTGGTGCTCATCCTTAGTAACTCTTAGCGCAACACAACGACACAAGAAAGCCAGAAAAACGACAGGACGTAGCGCTCCTCTCCAGTGACATCATTTTATTGCGTCATACATCATTTATAAGAGAAAATAGAAACAGACTTCAAGGCTCACTGATCTTGCGGTGTATACCTACCGCCATCTTCTGCAACTTTGCTCAATGGGTGACCCTGCGCTTGACTCTTCTTGCTCCCAGCCCTACGTGTAAGCTTGTGGGTGGGCGTTGGAGCAAGGTTTACGCCGTTACAAGACAGATCTGCCCAGTAAAGCACGTGAAGTGGGCGTCCCAGAAAGAAGTGCTGTAGGGGCATTTTGAGCTGTACTAAACACTGCGCACTCACCCGCACGTAACAGTGAAGCACGCAAATTTTTTCGAAGTGCTACGTTCTTCAAAAAGAAAAAAAAAAGACATAAAAGGCGCATTCGGGCCTTAAAGGACTACTCCTCCAGGTCGAGCAGCAAAATAGCGCGTTGCGCAGCTTCCACATGCGTAGTTCAATATTGCGACGCAATTATTAAAAGATGGGCTCCTGTCATGGCCTTCGTTGACCCGACTGTGTTTACTGCGTCACTTGCGACATGTTCCTCGTACGTGGTTCACATGACTGAATCATTGCCGACGATATATCTTTCGTGCGTTAGAAGTTCGTCCCTGATATGAGCTCTATGAGTTTAGTGGTGTCCTAGATCTAATCTTCCATCTTTTCCTTCTCTGCTACGTCAGCATCCTCTAATTTTGCTCTTGGCGTTTAAAAATACCGCCCGCGTTTTTTTGCCACTGACATTCGCTCTTTTTAAAATATTCGTTCCTATTCCCCCCCCCCCCCCCCCCCCACTTAGAGACAGGTGGGCGTTGTTCTTCTTCCGTGTACGGTTGTCAGCCTGTCTCCTCATCTTTTATGAACGCCATTCGCTAGAAATATTATTAATAACAAAATCGGCGAGCGAACTCCTCTTCAGTTACGGTAATGACATGCTAGTGGCAACGCTTCGGTCATTTATGCTAACAGATAATTACCTCTTGTCTGAGAACTCGAAAGACTGATGAATCTATAGTGAACGAAGTTTGCGACGGATACGCTTGGCACGCAACATTATGCAAGTCTTGGGGCAACGCACGTACAGTCCCTTACCTGTTCGTCGCTGTCATAATGCTGGCAGTTGTATTCTCTTTTTTTCTTTTTCTTTTTTTTTTGTTGTTTTTTTTACTTTTTGTTTCTGTAAATTCAGGATCTTTCGCTGCGGTGGCAGCTCTCCGCTGCGCGTGTTGCATCATGCCCATCGAGTGCGCTGAAAATGAGGAGAATCGGTTCAATCGGAAGACTGCAGCCGTGTTCGCACGAGAGTGATCGAAAGTTTCCTTCCGCAGAAACGGGCATAGAGGAGGAAAAAAAAAAGAAAGTGTTTTGCAACAGCTGCAAGCCATTACTGATTTCCCACTAGTGGATGGCCGCCCATCGCGCTTTTCATGTTTCTGTGTGCATGACGGGAAGCACGAAAAGCGAGGGCAAATAAATGCCGTGTGCGAGAGATAATTACGTTCCATAAAAAACGGAACAGTAGCCCTGCCAGTCACATGGCAGGAAATGAGCATCCCTCTGCAGATTTATATCGTCTTGAGCGAATTCTCGGGAAATAATTACCGTGCGCGTATAGTTTTACCTCTCGCTTTATATCGGACTGTCGGCACTTAGAATCAAGTCCAAACAACTTATTATCAACTGCGTTATGTTTTATCTGACCACATGCCTTGATTACACAGAACTTCGGGAGAAGCATTTTGGCATAATCATTCTAAAGAAATCATAAATATATGCACCGCAAGCACTAAAAGATAACTGAACATTGCTCGGAATGTCTGTCTTCCTTACCTTGCCATGTCGCTCTTGTAGTTTCTTAGCACACTAGGTAAAATTCTCAAAAGAATACCTAGCTAGGGTGGCGTGAGGTTGTAACTGCTATGAACTGGTAAACCTTCACATATACGAAAATTGCGAACAAAAAGGCCAGTTTGTGCGGAGAGAACACGGGATCTCTTTTTCGTGGGGAGGGGGGGGGGGGGGGTCTAATAATTTTTATCAGTGTGTCGGAACAGAACGAAAAAAAAAACAAAAAAAATTAAAAACGAGAAAAAAAAGAACACGATTTTTGACCGCAACGAAAATGTAACCGAAACGTAATCTATTATTTCGTTCCGTAGTGAAACCGAAATATATTTTATCGTTTTTCGGTTCACGGAAAAGCTTGGCAATCCATAACAACCTAGGTCATGCAACGTGAGCAATAATGCATATCTCAGGAGACAGTATTAGCACGCATCTCAGGCAGGACTTCCAAAGTAAAGATGTGTTGAAATTTTGTGAAAAACGAAAGGAGGGGCAATCAAATATGTTTATATATTAACACAAGTGGATTTTCGTGCGCCTGTCACGCAGGCCAGCGTGGAGAGGGCATTCTCGGCGCTGAAGTTTGTTTTATCAGAACAGCGGTCTCGCATATACGAGGTGCACTCGACCGCGGCTGTTTCTGAGATCATGCTCACTCCCTTGACACAAGGCATTAAGCGCTCAGAAAATTAGTAATTCACTTTTGAGAAAAATACCGTAACTTGGAAGGGTGCTGGTTCGCGCTAGTTAGGAATTCGTGGTACAGTTACTTGTGCTCCTCTTAAGAACGTGGGAAGAATGTGTTTTACCCCTGTCCAACGTTGAGGAGCGCAAGTAACTATACCACAAATCCTATATATGTTTCTATCGTTACTTTAACTTCAAATTTTCCCATACAAGCAAAAACCGCTATGGAACGTTACGGACCATTTTTTTTTTTCGTTCCAGAACAGAACCGGAATGGAACTTTTTGCGGTGGAACGAAACCGAAAGGAAAAACATTTCCTTCCGGCACCCTAATTTTTATGCATGGTCGTGCGTATGTTTGTATTTGCGCGCGTATATATAAACATACAAAATGTGAAAAATTCAGGGGGGATTTGAACCCCCATACCTTCAAGACTGAAGCTTGAAGCTGAGAAGTCTTGGAAGATGAGAAGTGCAGTGTGTGTGTGTGCGTGTAGGGAAATGAAGCATGGGCAGGAAGGGAGGGCTGTACGCTGGCTCGCATTACTTCACCTGTTTACAGTACGGCCCATAGATGGCGTCCAATCAAACTTTAGCATTGCGCTTAAGCATTCTAAGCTATTTCACCAATGAATAAGTTCTATTTTCTGCGCACCGAAGAGGTTTGTTTTGAGAGTGTGCGACGACAACAACGAGACGACGGGAACGACGATATTTAAAGGCGACGCCATGATGAATGTCATTTTTTTTTTACTTCGGCTAAGAAACGTTACAAGCTCAGCCGATCCCGAAGACGATACAACTGACACATCGCTTAGGTCATTTGCCTGTTACTTCGCTTACTAAATGGTGACTTCAAAATATCGACGTCGGCTTTGCCACTGACTCCTCGTGTTAATTGCACTTTCCTGACTGACTGTGACGCAGCATCGACTCAGAACTTGTCGATTAGAGACGTTCCCACGAGTACCTAATTGAGCTTAATACGTATGTAGTTTAAGTACGTGCTACATCCATGCTCACAAGAACTAAGCTCGGCAATCACTGATATCCTGGTCACGCCGCATCACTTAATGCGAACCATTCTTTGGCTCATTCGAGGCATTTCGCGGTGCAGGTTCCTGTCTCGAGTGTCCACGATGGTATCGACCTTCGACCTCTCCCTTCCTCCTCTCCGAGCATAACATCACTAAGCAACGGGCCTATTACGCGCGTGAAATTAAGACAAGACGACTGGCGCATGTGCTAGGCAGCAGGGCGCAAGTGAGAACACACGCGCATGCGCCTGAGCTTCTATGTGAACTCAGGCTTATCACTGACTTTCGTGTGCGTCGCAGGCAAAAGCCTTCCTCCTAATTTTTTCCTCGTGGACGCTATTGCTGCTCCTCACTGTGTTAGCCCACTTTTGGGATCGCCCACGTCAGTCCACATTTAATAACAGTGAATTGTTCGGGTGTTACGTCCCAAACCCACGATATGATTATGAGGCCCGCCGTAGTAGAGGTCTCCGGAAATTTCGACCATCTGGGGTTCTTTACCGCGCACTTAAATCTAAGCACACGGGCCTCAAGCATTTTCGCCTCCACCGAAATTCCGGGCGCCGCGGCCAGGGATTCGATCCCGCGACCTTCGGATCAGCAGCAGAGCACCGTAAGCCCTAGACCACCGTGGCGGGGTAGTCCACATTACCCAGTGCTGTCCTTACAGCAGAAGTTGTTGCGCTAGCCTTAGTTTGCATAGCATTTCGTTTGCTATTGTTTGCTTTTAGTTACTTTTGCGCACAGAAATTTTATTTAACCCACTGTTTGACTGCCATCGGATTTAACCTTTATGCGCATTTTGTTCTATTTTTTTTTTTATTTTTTTGTTCTCTCGGCACACGGAGCTAGAGCCTTCGGTTGATAAACCCTTGCATGCGACGTCGTCTCACCGCACTTTCTGTGAAGTTACTGGCGTATTCTTATTATGGTGAGGGTGCTATAGCCGCACCGCCTTTTTTTATTTAAGTACTCCATTGGCTGTATTATCTAGCTTCTGTGTGATCCCTGTAGAGTGCTGTGCAATGGATTTCTAAAATTACTATGCGAGGACGTTCTCCGGGCGCTGAAAATTTTGTGATATTTTTTTTTTCGCAGATTCTATGGCAATCATAGCACACAGCTATAAGTCTAAATAAATTACGTCATCCAATTTGCATGAACTGAACAAGTTGATACACGCGTTAGAGTTACCGAGTCACAAAGTCCATTATCGGGAAGAGCACTGAATTCATTTCAGCGCCTTTTTTTTCTCTTTTTCTTTTTCCTTTTTTTGTTTAATTGCTTCAGGTATTTCAGGTACGTAGCATGGCACAAAGTCGAGGTTTGCGAAAACCCCAACACTAGGGTAGCGTTCTATTCGATTCGGTACTCGAATCGAATAGCGCATATTCGAAATACCGAATATTTTTCGAATAGTTTTCGAATAATCAGCAACGATAAAAAGTGCTCGAAGGAATGAGAAGTGGGAACACCGAGGGGTAACTTTTCTTGTTTAATCATCGAATTAACCAGATGCATGCAGCCAATGTACTTACGGCACTGGCAACGCCATACTGATCACTGGACGAAGGCGCTGTGCTTAAAACTCCTGTATCGCCGAAGCAACAGTGTCAGTAATTAACTGTGAAGTTCATGATAATGTTAACTCATGAAAATTGCTTAATATTTAAGTATCAGTTTTATTTAGAAGCTGTTGACAAAGTACCGCCTTGAATACTGCAGGCACAGCAGTTTCAGCCTGCAGTTACAAAATATTTCGAAGGCTCTAGTTGCTGCTCAGTTTAAATGATTGTAGTATTTTTGTCGGATAAAAGCAATCGTAATGTTCCTTTGTCAAAGCTTGAGAATACTTCTTTCAAATAAAAAGTTGTGGAATTTTTGGGCTGTTTTGAAAATTATCACCTTACCGGTCTAGGACGGTAGGCCTGCTTTAAAAATTGTTGCCTCATATTCGAAACTTATTCGAATAGTATTCGATTCGTATTCGTATGCGATTGGGTGTCATCACTGTTCGATTCATATTCGATTCGGTTCTCAAATTCACTATTCGCACATCCCCTACCTAGCCTTCAACCTGGTGACATATTTTCGAAACAGCGGCTCCAGCGAAGTTCCTTTCTTCCACCAATGTTCGTCATTTCAGTTACTTAACGTGAATTAAGGGTTGATTTACGTCTTATATAATTAGATTAAATTCAGGGACACAGATCTAGTATGCGTGAACAGATTAGTGCTAACTGAAAACATCGCAACTCCTTCTCAGCCCGTTCCGAAGTACACAGTATCGGGGATCCATATACCGTCGCTCTATTTCAGATGTGTAGTTTTTTTTTTTTCAACTGTTTATACGTCTTGCTTAATTACCGACGGTTGTGCACTCTTGCTCTCAAATCCTTTCGCCCATGTAACGGAATAGACAAAACTTTTAGGCAAGAGATCGCCAGACGACATGCGTTTTACTCTTATTCATTTCTTATCACAGCGTACGTGGACGGTTGGTGCAGAATTTCTCCACACTTTCTGCCTTCTGTCACTATAGAAGTGCTGCAGAAATTATGAAGCAAGAATGTGTTGGCTTGGTGGTCTCTTCGTGGGATGTAGGATTAGTCGGGTGGCGCGGGGTCTCCCCTGCGTGTTCTCTGGACCTGAATAGAGTTAATTCTTTATCATCGTCAAGAATGAGTTGGTAGCAGGGAAATGACAGTGGCAGTCAAAAAGTCTACCAACTGCCTGCGTGCCTTCTGCACCCCCCCCCCCCCCCCCCGAGGCGCGCGCGCACGCACACACACACACACACACACACACACATACACACACACACACACACACACACACACACACACACACACACACACACACACACACACACACGCACGCACGCACGCACACACGCACACACGCACGCACGCACAGCATCCTAATCTAAAGAACGAATGCTCATGCCGAAAAACGACACGATTCGCTGCTTTCCCTGCCCATCTGGAAGCTCCGTCATTTTGATCTCCGTCCGTTACAGCGTCTACACAGCGTCTCCATCACAGCGTCTAGCAATAAGAATTTTTGCGGGAAAAAATACTACAAAATATGACACTACAACTACCTCAAGGTATTACATAAATTATCCCTTGCAGCACCATCCATGCCATCGTTTTCTGCACTTTCACCTAGAATTTATGAGATTTGGAAAATTTTTCATTCTTAATAATAATATCTGTGGTTTTACGTCCCAAAACCACGATATGATTATGAGAGACGCCGTAGTGGAGGGCTCCGGAAATTTTGACCAGTGGTGTTCTTTAACGTGCACTGACATCGCACAGTACGCGGGCCTCTACCATTTCGCCTCCATCGAAATGCGACCGCCACGGCCGGGATCGAACCCGCGACCTTCGGGTCAGCAGCCGAGCTCCGTAGCCACTGTTCCACCGAGGCGGACTAAATTTTTCATTTTTTTTTTCATTCTTGCGCTATCGAGAACATCACATGCAACATCGAAAATTAACACCGTCCTTATGCTAATGTGACGAGATTGGGGATTCATACATACGAATTAGCCAGGACTGACAGTTTCATATCGCAACCTGGCATCAGTACAGTCTGCATCGTTTGTGAGCATCCCAACGCCATCATATTCTTGATTATAGCAGCGTTCGTGAGCCTGCCGATGCACAAAACGAAATATCCGTACAGTTTCGTTTTGCCTCGTGTGTTTCTTTGTTTTGTTTTTCTTCTACCGGCTGTACCTGCTCTAGAGGATCTCGAGACTTCGTCGTGTGGAACGCGGACCAATTGAGTCAGTGTAGTAAACAGGGCAATTTATTCCATCGCGATCACTCGCTAACGCACGCCACTCCGATCTCTCGAGTGTCTGAGGACGTTTCTCCCCCGGCTCGCGTGCGCGGGCGCTTGAGAGGCGTATCGTCGAATAGAGCGGTCTGTGTTCCATCTCGTTAAGGGTCGCTCGTGAATGCGCTCAATCGTCCCGCGCGAGCGTCCCGAAGAGCCGAGCGGAGCGCGCACCGGCACGTACACCCAATATGCCGAGCGATTCAGTCGCGGCCGCCGCTGCCGTTCCGTTTGTTGCCGCGCATGGCTCCGATCGCGCGCGCGTACGGCTGATCAATTTCACTTAATTTGCGCGACCATGCGGACCTGTGTTCCCGCCTGTTTGCCACTGTTTGGTGTCCCCCGCTGTTCCCCGTCACCCTCCCTAGAACTTGGGCGTTTCGCTGCTACTCCCGTGTCGCTGTCCTCCTATAGCGGGGAACACGGGGATGGGAGGTCAGGCGGAAAGGCCGCGACCGGCCATCTGTTTCTTGCCGGGGACCTTTTCGGCGGGTGGCGCAGCCATTGTTCTCGAGATTATAATAACCGCGGAGGCAGCGGGCTGGGCACTTCTCTCAGGTGCTCGTCGCGCTTTTATTTCGCGCTCTCTCGTTTCGCATCGTGCCGCCGGGCGGCCCATTAGGTGGGTGCCGCGCCGAAAGCGAGCAAGGACCAACAGCGCTCCCGCGAGGCCAATCCCGGCGAGTAGTGCGGCTCCCTTCTCCCGTTTTCACTGTGCGTGTCTCTGAGAGCGTGGCCTGTCCCTGCTCGCCGCTTGTTCCCCTCACTGCCCAAGCGTCCCGGCCGAGGAAGCCCCCGAAACACTCGGCGGATATCGGAACAGAGGCGGTGGCTTCGCGCTTCCTTTCGGTCATATTGTTTTGGGATTTAAAGAGGGCGGCAGGGGGGACCTCGATTTATTGTTTACCGCCTCGTTTCAGCTCAAACATGGGACCATTTCATTTATTTATTTATTTATTTTCTCGGATTTCGTTCTTAAGAATGATGGTAGGCTCGAAGACCCTCGCCTTATCTTGTCCTCTCTCTCTGTCTCCTTTCTTTTCCACTTGCCAATGTATTAGCGTTGCAGAGAAAAGCGCAGACGAGGCGGGGCGAAGTAAAGCGAGGCCATTTACCCGGCCGCGCCTCGGCACCTGCGGCTCCCGTTTGGAGAGCGCCCCAATGAGGCGATAACGGGCATCGGACCTTCCGAGGGTGCCACTGCCAGCACATCAATGCCCAAAGTGGGCTGGATGGGCTCATGGAATGCCCTCGCCGCACGGATCCACGTCAAGCATTAAAGCTCGTCCCGCGACATTCATCTCGTTTGAAAGCCCAGAAGCGGAGCTCTCTCAAACGGGCATCGAACTGCTCTATACAGGGCGTCCATTCGAGCTGGGATCAAGTGCTTCGAGCGCCCACTAACCGTTTGTCTTGGTCTGCCGGTGGAATCCAAATTGCCCCGTGGCACAGCGATGACACATAATGAAACTTAATTTCAGCATTTCAGCTGCGATCTTCCCACATCCTGGTTACATGTGATGGTAAAGCGCCCCGGAAAGGCATTGTTTCCGGGTCTGAATCCCGCACAAGGACAAGTTTTTCGTCATCTAGAAAACTTTCTTTAGGTGAAATCCGTGTGATGTTTTTGTAGCCTCGTACTGCAAACGGGTGGATGACGATTCTTCGCTTTCATGAACCTTCTTCCACCGTGCAGGCTTCCGCAGAACCGATCCGCTAAATTCCTAATATGCAGGTGTGTTGTGCCGGCATTAACTGCACGCGAAACCGTTCTCTACGGACCGGCGGTACCTCTTGAACTGTTTTCCGTTCAACGACTTTACACTGATGCAGTGCACCAACTGGCCTAACCATCCGCGCTTGTTTAAGTAGCTATGGCTCTATAGCACTGCTAAGCTCGAGGCTGCATGCTCGATCCCGGCCGCAATTCGATTAGAGTTAAATACTAACAAAGAAAAAAAAACGCCTGTGCTTCTGTTTAGGTAAGCGTGTTCTAACAGTGATTTTTGAGATCCGAATCCAATACGACTCCAATAGTGGCCGAACCGAATCGAATGTCAAATACTTTTCTCTTAGTTCTGGCAACATTCAACAGCTCAATCGATGTTCACATCCTCCGCGTTCGTAACTGCCACATTAAAAGCAGAAATCGAGCGCATCAGGAACAAATAATTGGACCCCTCGCATTCGCAGAATTGCTCACAAAGTGCTAATGGTCGTTGTCTAGCGGCTGCAGTTACGCTACCCGAGCGAAGTATAGCCCGCTGCTCTATACGCAAGCTCTAGCTTTGTACGCCAAATTAATATCACCGAGGGGATGAAATTCATCGTGATTTCGCATGAAATGTACGTTTATTTCTGTGCAGTTAACTTTTTTTTTAATATCTAATCCACTGGAACAATGCTCGTGTTTACGAATAGCGGCTACTAGTCTCGAGGTTCGAATCGAATAACACATTATTCGATTCGATACTCGAAATATGCGAATGTTCCCGCGCCCCTAGATTTAGGCGCATGTCAAACAAGCCCCGGTGGTCAAATTTATTCTGCAGGCTCCTCACTGCGGCGTACCACTTAATCGTATCGTGCTTTTAGCACGTAAATCCCCGTAATGTTCTTTAATCAACTCTATCGTTACGAATAATGTCAACCCTAACGAAACCGGTTGGCTTCCAAGAAAAAAAATTAATAGTTTATTCCTCAGCTCCCCGTGCACCACCATGCCAGCGATGCACGCACGACTATATGGAGAGCAGCTAAAATAAATTGACGTGGTCCCTTATACACTTGCCTAAGACGACGCGAAGGCGAACGCCATCTTTTTTTTTTTTTAGTTGACTGTATTCACCCCCCCCCCCCCCCCCATCCCCCCCCGGAACTGAGCTTTCTGCACCCAACGTGATTGTGCCCTGCCTCCGGGATTGGAGGCATTGGAAGCTTTCCGCGCCTTTCGCGGTTCTTCAATGTTCAATGTGTCCGGGACTGGCCCACCTTTGACCGAGCGACAATGTCGTGTGATGACGTAGCGGATTTCGGCGACCAGTGACTTCATGATGACGTCATCCGGTGATGATGATTTTTGCATCCCTCGCGTTGCCTTCGCGACGTCGCCGACACCGACGACCACTTTTCGCGTTCGATAGGGCATCTAACGTGTTCGCCCTATAAAAAAAGCTGATGACACACCAAGTCCGGGCACACTAAGCGCGATTGTTGCCTGTATAGAGGCCCTATATTTGTTGCGCAGCACATTTCAAGACATAAAAGTTGTATAAAATAACTCGCAGTATACATTTACTGGTTGCTATTGCACTACAGTTCAGCGCATTTGCAATTCGGCGTATATGTAGCGAAAATACGCTAGAATTGAAAATACGGTTGCTAAAGCGGGGTTTATTAAAAAGAAAGGAAATAAAACTATACCCCAGCCTGCACCATAAAATAGCAAGAAAATTAGTAAGAGTTCGTGTGTCGTCAAATTGATGCGAGTGATTTGGTTACGTGAGCTATATGTGCGGCGCGAATGAGGTGAAAGACTAGCGCCAAAATTTCTTGCACGAGGGAATTGCAAGAGCAACAAGCAATCTCTCGCACTTTTTGTTCGGGCGCGCCTGACGAGAAGGATTACAGGCAGTGAATCACTGCACGCTCTTTTCCACGGCCGTCCCGTACATGTACGGATAGAGAAAAGAACACCGTGCCGACTTGATCTGTGCTTTTTTTTCTTTTTCTTTCTTTTGCAAGGATTACGAAGACCGTTGAGGAGAATAAAGGCACAGTGTTCAATAACAAGCCTGGAAACGCATTAGGCACTGACGAAGCCTACAGCCGGAAGCACAGCGAAAACATGGAAGAAAAACATTGTCGAGAGGCCAACGTATTTCCTCGGGGCCCCCCAACGGGAGCCACCCTCGCGGAATACAACGCGGCACGCTTGTCGCTGCTCCAAGCCCAGCACATTCGTCGCCGCCGGCCAGCACGTTACCGTTGTTATCAGCGCCGAGTTTTAGGTTTCTTTTCTTCCTTCTTTCTCCCCGAGACATTTTCAATCACGTTGCTTTCTGGCAGGCAGGGGATTAATACCGGCGTGTAATTTAACACCCCTTAATCCGCGCAAGACGCGCGCGCCGTCACCGCTCCGTCGTCTCCCGGGGCCCAGGGCACACGGCCGGAGCGTACACGCGGACGACGCAATCAGCAGCGATGGCACGCGACCACCCGAGTGCGCGTCCCTATGAGGATTATGCCCGTGCAAGGCGGATTTGCTTTTGTACGCAGTTGCTAAAGCCTAGCTTTTTTCTTTTCTTATTTCTCTTGCCCAGTTGTGCCTCGCCAGGAAAGTGTCTATAATACAGCAACGCATGTACTCCGCGTAATGCGTTGCAGTCTATATCGAGGCCCTTTCGCCAGAAGCGTTCCCATCTTTGACTGCTGACATGCGGGAGCAGTTTAATCGCTCAGCCAACGCGGCACTAATCACGCAGACATGTTTCGCGCGTCAAGTCAACAGTAACGCGCAACGATTGGAACGTTAACGCTCTAGTAAAAAAAAAAAAAATGAAATGTATACAGCGTCTTCGACATGCTAGCACTAACTGCGATGATTTGTGACAAGAACGATCCCGGTTTTGTTTTGTTTTCTTCTTTTTTTTTTTTTTTTAGCTACGTGCTGCCGCCTTTAGCAGATTTCTAAAAAAAAAAGTCTTGTGTAGCGACTGGTGCAGATCTAAAAATCAAAAATCATGCGCTCAATGCAACCTCAGTTCTGTGAAACCTGGGGAAGTACGTAGCACGGGCACCCAGCGATTCCCATTCCTATAGAGCTCCCACTGCTCTGTTTATCAAAACGGCCGATGACGATGCATGCTTCCTCAGTGTTTGAGGAAGCATGCAGTTTCCCCGGCACGACTAGAATAATTGCTAGGGAAATTCGCAAACTCGGTGTGCGACATGCGCGCGACATTTTGCTGGGCTTTATCGACTTCCTGCTTGTTACGGCAGTTGAGATACGTGTCGCTGCAGCGAGTTCCGTCAGCTTGTTGTCCCCATCAGATGTAGCGACGCAGCGCCGACAAAGCGCAGGTGTATACGGGCATTTGCTCGCTCGGCGGGGCGGCGGCACCCTCTCGTGCGCGGCGAGCGTGTTAGCCTCGTGTTAGCGAACCATTTTTAGCAATTTTAAGTTAATCATTGTGATTAATTCTTGGTTGTTTCTGTTAATTATATTATTTTAGACCTCGTTTGTTCATTTTAACCACGTTTTGAGTATTGCTAGTCTTGTTTTAGGCCCGTATTGAGCACTTGATTGCGAGAATGATCACGCCGCCTGAAATCTACAGATGACAAGCAGGGCCCCTCACGCGCTACGCACTTGAAAATTACTTCCCTACTGAATGCACAACAGTTGGAGATTAAATTGAAGAAGCAGAGTTAGTGAAGAAAAAAAGAGAGCTGCAAATCATGAACAGGCGTTGAGGAAACTCGTGGACGCAGCGAACACATGGATGGTTCGGTGCCCTTTTTACTTCAGCATACGTTACAGCTCCGAAGAACGCTGTTTTGTCGATCCTCTCCATTCGCCACGAGAAGCAAGAAAAAGATCTACTGCCAGTGACATTCCAACTCGCGACTCCTGCAACGATGTCGACGCACTAACCAACGCTGTTGTTTTGCACGTACTCTGAGAGTCGTGGTCTATCACCCTACTTCGTGAAAAAAGTGGTGAAAAGAGAGAATGATCGCCATCCGAACGAAACAGCCACGCTGCATCTGCCTTTAGAGCAGGCCTCTGCGAGCGACTCCCTGTTCCCAAGCCACGTCACCAGGCATTTCGGAAACCATTGATGGCTTCGAATGGTCGCCATGCTTTAACCTGAGTGAGCTATTTCGCTCGGGGATTCCCCGCAGAAAAAAAAAAAAAGAAAGAAAGAAAGAAAAAAAAAGGAAAAGAAGAAGAAGAAGAAAAAACAGGAGGATCTGCGCAGGACTAATCTAGGCACACACTGTCCTCTGCTAATCCACTTCGATCTTACGAGCTTCGCGGCGCCTCAGTCTTCCCGTTCACTTGTCTCTCTTCCCGCTCAGGGCAACTTCTTGCTGCCTCCATGGTGGCCGGCCACCGAATAATCAGTGCTAATGGAAGCTTCCCGCAGAAGGCTGCGCGTCGCGGTGGCCACCGCGATGCCTTCTCGCGCTGTGCGCGAGCGCATTGGATGCCGGTCACTGCCCCACCCTTGCTCGTTTCCCTAAGGTGCCATTTGGGCCCCGTGCGCGGTGCGGGACAGAACTGGAATCGATTCCACTCCCAAACACCGGGGCTGCCATACGTTGCGGCTACTCGCCCGCACTGTCCCTCGTCCGCCAGGGGCTCATACATGGATGGGGTAACGTGCATATATATACCGACTTTCTGGAAGTAGTGGTCACTGCAGGGGCCAGAGCCCGTCAAGTCTCATTGTGAGCAGTTCCATTGTCGCTTGCCTTCGCAATGTACGAACTTTGTTACAAAAGTAAGTAGCTTAGCTAACAAGCTCGCAAACAAGACAAACTTTAAGAAAATAGTGCTTGTTTCCTTTACCAAGGTAAGCAAACCTTATTAGGATCCTATGTCGTAGCGAAGTTGAACGCGACAACCGGGTAACGATACTTGCGAATGTGCAATATGCCCGAACGTTTCATTAGCAGTGTTTTTTTTTTTCTTGCATTAGAAACTCAAACGACAACTATTATTTTTTTTTAGATACGGCCAGGATAAAAACAAGACACCACGCGATATTTCAGAGCCTCTCGGTGTCTTCATGTGTTAGCATTACAAGCGTACTGCTCACACTTTGTAGGCACGCGACAGATGAAAAGTATGCGCGATTCCGAATGCAGTTTAATGTATAACACAGCGACACAAAGCGCCTGGTTGTAACGAGGGAGCAATGCGAGAAATCGACACGTGAGGCGCGAGTCAGACGTTTCAAAGAACGGCTTTTGCACGGGCGTGGCCTAATCATGAGACCGTTGCGCTTAGAAGGACTGATCTATTGGACGAGTTGGTACGGCACTCTGAAGACAGCACTAAAAAAACAAGTACACAATAAGGAGGCGAAGGCGAAAACACAACCGCCCAACAGCGTTGGGCTGTTGTGTTGGAAGACAGAGGTTAGGTCCCCCCCACTGGTCGCAAATTTCATCCTCGTATTATATGCCAACGTAACCCACCCTTGCGCATTAGGTTTCACGCTTTATGTATACGCAATGAGAAAAATGTGTTGCTGCGTGCAGCGAGCGCGTCAGTGCGTGCACGAAATCGCAAATTTGTGAGAAATACAAGGTATAGAAACGTCACTCGGATAACAACAACGAAAAAAAAAAACGCACGCGCAGCCGTTCGTGCGTACAGTTATTGAATTCTAGGGAATAACGTGCCAAATCCACGATATCAGCATGAAGTAGGCACCGAAGCGAGGGACTCTCGATTAATTAAGTCAAAGTACACAAACGCTTTTGAATTTCGCCCACATAGAAATTCAGAAGCTATAGCCTGCAGTCGAACCCGCGAGCTCGTGCTTTGTAGCGCAACACCATAGCTGCGAGGCCTCCACAGCAGATGCTGCCGAGACACTAGTATGCTGTCGCACACTTCTAAGAGTGTGCTGGTATGATTATTGATATGGTACTGTGAGATACCGGAGTCCCATCACCATCACCATTGACAGGCGCGCACATCCGCTTTGACAGCACTATACCACTGCGAATGCTTACCGCTGTTCGGGTTTCATTTGACGCCGATAGTACGTAAAGGCATGCATACAGGTGACATTGCAAGCTCCATATCACACGCCGTATGTGGGCTGTCAACTAAGTAATGGTATCAACTTCGCCACACAGCAGGCGTAATGTGTAGGTTGCTGGTTCGAATTCCAGCAAAGGATATATATATATATATATATATATATATATATATATATATATATATATATATATATTTTTTTTTAAGCGAATTTGTGTTGAATGACCTGTGTAGCTGGTATTGCGCCAAAAAAACCCTCGACATCCAACGCTGGCGCGCGCGCACCGAAGAAATTTATTTATTTATTTATTTATTTATTTATTTATTTATTTATTTATTTATTTATTTATTTATTTATTTATTAATACTGCAACCCTAACATAGGGCTTGGGCAGAGTGGATATACATTTGCTAAATTTACATATTGGCAAACAAAAAAAATAAAACAGGTAAGGTAAGTACACGCTTTCAGATGAAAAAAAAAAAAAGACATTGGTTTGTAATAAACAGGCATAAGGCCATATAATGAAATCAGCGCAACATTCAAGATGATCACGAGTGGGGAATAATCGCTACAGTGATTGAAATAAACAGCACGAGTACATGTAATAGAATTCAGACACTCACTGCTGGAGCTGCGCAGCAAAAAGGTTCAACGATGATTGGGAAACAACTTCGTTACTTAGATTATTCCACTCGGTAATTGTCCTAGGGAAAAACGAATACTTGAAGGTGTTATTAGGGGTGGAAAATGGGGTTAGTGTAAAGGCGTGCCTCTGCCTTGTGGCATATCCTGTGGAGAAATGAAGTGTGTGTGATAAGTCTAACTTAAAATAACCTTTAACTAACTGAAACAAAAATTTCAATCTCAATACTTTATTTCTTTGTGTAGGTGTTGAGAGGTTGGCGTTTGCTAATAAACATGTTATTGAAGTACGGCCGAAACCGTTATAAATAAATCTAACAGCTCTCTTTTGAATTTTTTCCATTTCGCTGATATTTTTTCTAGTGCGAGGGTACCAAATCATAAAACAAACTAAATTTTCTTTCCGGGGCTGAGGTTTGAATCCAGGTCCCCGCGACCCGAAAGCGAGTGCCTTGAACACTAGGCCACGGGTCCATGCTTGCCCAATGTGAACTGAACTGAAGCATACGAATGCGTTATACCGACGATGCAAAAAACAAGTGGGAAGCAGCACACTTACTGTATGCGCTTCATTGCAATATCTTGTGTTGGCGGACTACTAGTGATCTGCTGGACAACGCGAAGGTTAATATCAGGAATTCGCACATTTCAGGAAAATTCCGACTTCGAGAAAATTGAATTCCTAATTCCGCGTTTCCGTGATGGTCCTTTCGTTGGGCCGTTCTACAGGCTGACGAACGCTGGAAAGACATGAAAGACACAACGCCGATTCCGCCCGAAAACAGCGTGCCCGGGTACGGCCGCTACAAAGAAAGAAAGAAAGAAAGAAGGAAAGAAAGAAAGAAAGAAAGAAAGAAAGAAAGAAAGAAAGAAAGAAAGAAAGAAAGAAGGAAGGAAGGAAAGAAAGAAGGAAAGAAAGAAAGAAAGAAAGAAGGAAGGAAGGAAAGAAAGAAAGGAAAGGAAGAAAGAAGGAAAGAAAGAAAGAAAAAGAAAGAAAGAAAGAAAGAAAGGAAAGAAAGAAAGAAAAGAAAGAAGGAAAGAAAGAAAGAAAAGAAAGAAGGAAAGAAAGAAAGAAAGAAGGAAAGAAAGAAAGGAAAGAAAGAAGGAAAGAAAGAAAAAAAGAAGGAAAAAAAGAAAGAAAGAAAGAAGGAAAGAAAGAAGGAAGGAAGGAAGGAAAGAAAGAAAGAAAGAAAGAAAGAAAGAAAGAAAGAAAGAAAGAAAGAAAGAAAGAAAGAAAGAAAGAAAGAAAGAAAGAAAGAAAGAAAGAAAAGAAAGAAGGAAAGAAAGAAAGAAAGAAAGAAGGAAAGAAAGAAAAAGAAAGAAGGAAAGAAAGAAAGAAAGAAAGAAGGAAAGAAAGAGAAGAAAGAAAGGAAAGAAAGAAAAGAAAGAAGGAAAGAAAGAAGGAAGGAAAGAAAGAAAGAAGGAAAGAAAGAAAGAAAGAAAGAAAGAAAGAAAGAAAGAAAGAAGGAAAGAAAGAAGAAAAAAAGAAAGAAAGAAGGAAAGAAAGAAAGAAAGAAAGAAAGAAGGAAAGAAAGAAAGAAAGAAAGAAAGAAAGAAAGAAAGAAAGAAAGAAAGAAAGAAAGAAAGAAAGAAGGAAGGAAGGAAAGCACGTCAAGCTTCGGTTGCCCCCCATTTCCCCGATTAGGGAAGGGCTCCTGAATCTTTTTCTTCCGTAGTCATTTATTTTCATCTGTCAAGTAATTACAAACTTTTATATATATATATATATATATATATATATATATATATATATATATATATATATATATATACACAAGATGATACATGATACACTACTGACACGATGTGCCTCCGCACCAGGAGCCGGATTCAGTCTCCTTTTCACCGGTGTCACCTTCCTAACTTCCCTTAAAGCCCAACAAGCTTCCTTTGGGGACAACCTGCGCAAGTGCAAACAACAACACTCTACACTAGGCGTTAAGGTAAGCTTATCGAACGTGGTGCGCGCCGTGTCAACTTACTGCGCCCGCTTGCCGTAGGCGCAAGAGGTCGTAAGGACTGCGCGAAACGAAGACAACGGCAAAAAGTGAGAAGGAAAGAAAGGAAGCCGGCAGCGAAGAAAACGGAAGACGAAGCGTGACAGACGAAAAGATGCGAACTGAGCGAAACAGCGCGAACGGCAGAAGCGCCACTTGAGGCCGATACGACAATTGACTATAGGGCCATCCCAGCGAATCCTGGCGTCCCTTCCGCCTGTCAGCCGCTGAATGGGGCTAGGCGCATTGTAGTCTCGGTGAGCGCACTCGAGGATGCGCCCACCATTTATTGTTGCGCGTCTGTCCTGTTGTCCTTTAGCTGCGACTGCTTCCCTTTCGCTGGTTTTCTTCCTCTGCCGCCTCGCTTCCTTTTTTTCCCCTTTTCGAAAGCTTCTACTTTTCTCGCCCATTCTTTATCCCTGAGTCAGGCACGCGCGAAGGCTGCACCACTTTATCTTGTCCGAGTGTCATCTATTTAGTTTCCGAGAGCGCTTCCCGCGTCTATCGCTTCCCAGAAGGCGTTACTCATCTCGGCGAGCCTGGCAGCTTTCGCGAAACAACACGGCACGCTCGAGAGCTGCAGCCGACGGATGCGAACTGCAGGAAACAACTGGAAATCGCGTTAGCGGCGCTTTATTTTGAGGGAACAGAAGGCCGAAGAATGGAAACTAAATTCTTTGTTTGATCGTCGCCAAGTGGGGCACAGCGTCGAGTCGTTGTTTGTTTGTTCTTCGGTAACTCCTATAGAGGCTTTAGGCTATTGTTCTCGTGTGTGCCCCTTTTTTAGAGCATCAAGCTGAATCTCAACAGCAGAATTATTTCGTCGTCGTTGTTTTGCTGTTCGTACGTTCGAGCGGCCACGCAAAAGTGCAATAGGAAACGGCCTCGGAGGCTTCGGAAATATGCAACCTGTCTTACCTTTAAGTTCACCTCACGTAACGATAAGCCTAGCTTTTATCAGGCCAAGCAGGATATTGATGGCGTTGAGGCGGAACAGCGCAAACGATGGGACGAAGAATATACGGAACACAGCGCTGTGTCCTGTATATTCTTCGTCCCGTCGTTTTGCGCTGTTCCGCCACAATGTTCATGAACCAACTAGCCCACTTAAGAACCCTTGAGGGCGTTGAGTTGGTTTTACTATGAGGGCAGTTGAGCGTCCCAAATGTTCGCGTCGTGGTCCCGTTGCGTTACGCTGCGGTCTCCGTCCATGTTGTGTCGCGATTCATGCACCGTTCATTTTCCATATAATGTGCACACCGAAGGCAGCCTGCGACAGGGGCTAAGTATGTACTCACGTCGCCATCATTGTGATTGGTTTGCCGTCATGTTGCCGTCATGTTGCCGTCCGTTTGCTGTTTTCATCACCATGTCGTGGTTGTCACCACCTCGCCCCTGTCATCATCGCCATTATGCTGCCGTCGCAAATTTCGGGAGAGGCTCCTGCGCGAAATTCAAGAATTAGGCACGAGGCGGTGGAGCAACCGCTGGCGAAGTAGAGCATGCGTTGCGAGCCGAAACAGTCATTTTTACGTCTTTGGCATTTCAGAGCAAAGCTCCATTTGCCTTTTCCGCAAAATATGTGACTTATGGCTGTTGGCCTCCGCTCCCTTGCAGAATAGGCAGTTCCTTGGGTCACTGGGTATGCGTACACCCTTGCAATTTTTAACAATATCGCACGAGCGTCGACCCCAGTATACGGTAGTTTCTAATAGCAGCGAGAAGCAATGAGATCAGCGATATGAGGACGAGCATCACACCGACTTTCCTAACACAAGATCGCGCATATAAAGCATCTCTAAGAAGACAGCGCAGCATGCTGCATTCACACGCGAGTGGCCTCTCTACGCTTGCGCATCATGTAGGAAATCTTGTTACTTCTCGCCTATATTAGGCGCTACCATGTCCAGGGGTGAAAGCTCGCACGATATTATTAAAAAGTCACAATTTCGCCGCAAGGGCGAAGCAATGAATGCGATAGCAACAAATTGGAATGTCACGCGAAGAACGGCAAGCAGATCGAAACGTGCAGAACGCTGCTCAAGCACAAAGGACGCCCAAAAAGAACACACACAGGACGAGCGCGAACTAGAAACGTTCACAGCTCGACACTAAAGCGTGCTGTTCAAACACAAAGGATGCACGAAACGTACGCACAGGTGTGCACATGCCGAGCGTGAACTAACATGTGTCACAGTTGTTACTTCACTGTGTTTGAACAGCGCACTCCTTTCGCAAACTCGGCCTCTGCAGCGAGCGAAGTGACCTTCGTGCGCTCTGTAACTTCAACGCAATCTTTCAGATGAAAGCACACGACGTACAAACCGCCCCCCATCCCGAGATAAGCGCGCGTGTTTATCTCGTGATAGGGGCGGTTTGTACGTACTTTGCCCGCAGGGCAAAGTACACGTTGACGAGCGCACGCATCGCAATGAGCGGGACGCCGAGTATGCCATTCGCGCCTTCTCGCTGGTAATGCAGAGATGGCTGAAATTCCCCCGAGATCGGCGTACCGCCAGCGGTAAATGGTGTATATAAGCCATTATATACACCGTTAGTATACTGAAGGACGTCCGCTTTCGTGGGCGAGCGGTTAACGACGCGCGCTGTGGAACGAGACGTCACCCGTTCGATTCCGCACGTCGAAAAATATTTTTCTGATATATATGCGGGTCATGACGGCAACGGCGACGGCAAAAACCAGCTGAGAGTGTCCATCTAATTGCTATCGCAATAAAAGTTGCAAGGGTGCTCCAAAGGTAAAACGGAGCACGCCAGCTGTGGCCAAATGGGGCGAAACTGCATGGCAGCGCACTCTATCAGAAGATGCGCTGCAGATAGCGAGAGTGCGTCGGCATATCCGGCTGACCCATCCTAATATTCTGATGCTACATAGTTTACGTTCTGGCTGTTAATTATAGTAACTTATGGGGCTTTGCGTGATAAAATCACGATATGATTATGAGGCACGCCGTGGTGGGGGGCTCCGCATTAATTTTGATCATAGCTACCTGACAGGCTTGGCCTGGCCGTCCCGACGTGGGAGTCGCCCGCTGCACGCTAACATGAGTTTGCCAGACAACGATACAGTTTCACACCCAACCATCCACCCACATGGGGTTCGTGAACGCGCACGTAAGTCTGAGTACTCGGGCGTCCCTGCATTCCGCCCCCATCGAAATGCGACTTCCCTGACCCGGAATCGAATCCGCGCCGTCACGCTGACGTCGTTGCTGGAACAGCTACATTTCCAATCATTTCTCTGCGCTCTGATAGCATGCTCGCGCAGCACGGTGCTCTTCATATGCTACACGTGTTTTAGTGTTGCACAAGTGACAACATTGCAAGGTAAAAAGCGTTTAACTTTAGCGTGTCATCCTTATAACTCCAGCTGTTCCAATTATGTATGTGTTCTTGTGATTCAGTAACGTAACTCACTGGCACATGTGGTGTTGAAACATCTTGTAAAAAAAGCCGGCAGATCCCACGCACTGTGGGAATCGATGTAATGCGAAGCAGCCAGGAAGGAGCAAATCATGCTTTACATAATTTGCATGTCATGTTTTACATGTTAGGACCTGTCATTTGTGTTCGTCATACAGTCACGTCGCGCAATACCAATTTTGGTGCATATCAAGCTGGCGAACTGGATGCAAGCACACCATGAGCGTGGCATGTAAATGGCGTTGTAGATGACATGCATGCCAAGATTTTCATGTTACCACCTGCCACTTATGTTCGTTATACAGTCATGTCACTTAATACCGCATTTGGATTATATCAAGCTAACGAAACGGCTGCGAGCGCGCCATGAGCGTGGAATGCAAGTCATGTCGCTCATGACAAGTCATGATTTCCATATTACCACTTGTCATTTATGTTCGTCATACAGCCCCGTCACTCAATATCAAGTTTGGTGTATATCAAGCTAACGAAACGGCCGCCAGCGCTCCATGAGCGTGGCATGTAAATCATACTTTTCATGACTAGTCATGATTTTCATGATATGACCAGCCATTTATGTTCGTCATACAGTCATGTTATGCCATACCAAAATTTGGTATAAATCCCATTAACGATACGGCCAGGAGAGCACAAAGTCGTAGGCGGCTAGATAGATAGATAGCTAGATAGATAGATACGCTCAAAATCGCCGAAGTTCGCTAAGAAATGCTTCGCATTGAAAAAATGCGAATGTCACATCGAGCGAGTGAACGAAAGTCTACGCAACTCTCGTAACGAAGTAGTCCGCCTCGGTGGATCAATGGCTAAGGTGCTCGGCTGCTGACCCGAAGGTCGCGGGTTCGATCCCGGCCGCGGCGGTCACATTTCGGTGGAGGCGAAATGGTAGAGGCCCGTGTACTGTGCGATGTCAGTGCACGTTAAAGAACACCAGATGGTCGAAATTTCTGGAGTCCTCCACTACGGCGTCTCTCATAATCATATCGTGGTTTTGGGACGTAAAACCCCAGATATATTATTATTATCTTAACGAAGTACGACCTTAGGGAGCTCATTCACGAAAATTTGCATCTTGCACATAACATTCCAATAGAATTTGAACTTTACATGCCGTTCCTAGTTCTAGTCACACGATATCCCAATATAAAACGTTTGCTGACAAGCATTATGTCATAACTTCCCTCATCAGCAGTTCTTCTCGAACATTGGTCCACGCTCTATTTTCCGCTGTTCGCATGCATGCTTTATATAATTTCTTTGCAAATAAATCGTACTACCTCTTTCTAAACGAAAGGTTTATGTATATTCACGTTATTATGAGTACATTGTTTCTGTTCCACTCAATGTCTAAATCCGTAAATCACTTACTCAAGTTGTGAATTTAACCCAGAAAATTGGAGAGGCGGTATTTTATTAAATATAAAGATGATTGTGAAAGCGAGTCGGGAGACAGTAGCGGTTTCAAGATGACAGGGCGTATGGGTAAAGGATGGCCGGGAGGGGGTGGAGGTCTTCTTCCAGAAGCACTTGGAAATCAATAACCGATGAGCAGTCGCAGTAAGCAAGAAGAGTTCAACGTATAGGTCGAAAAAATGACTTCACCCTTAATTATGACGATTTGGGTTTCAATTAAAAAAAACAGAAAAGAACAAAGAGCGGTAGGCGTAATGTGGCCCTGCGATAAGTATACGAAAAATCCCTTTGTAAAGCAGCAAATGAAAAGTTGATTGTAAGATGGAGCGCTAAAAACGACGAACAAGAGAGGCAAATGTAATAACATGAGCACTTACCGACAACTGAAAGTTTATTGAGAAAACAGAATACAATATAAAAGGCTCTGGGTACAACGTGTTGAACGCTATACAAGTCCCACTCAGGTAGTTATTTCAGATTAGATTCGAGATTATCTATTTCTGCTCAGTGCAATGCTACTGAAGGCTGCGCTGCACATTGATCTCCTGCCTTGTGTTTAATGACTGCGATTTCACTTGCTGTCTTCACTCAAAGCAATTCAGTGCCAAATTAAAATATGTCTGCCCCTTCATCGAAGCCCCACGATCCATAAGGCGGTTATTCATTCGAAATAACCGATTTATGAATCCCAGAACATCACTGAAGGGCAGTCATCTTGGGTGCATCCTCGTCAAAGGCGGACATGCCAGCCCGAAAGCAATGTGCACAGGTCAAATTGTATTTGTTAACGACCAAAAAAGCTGCAACTGCTAAGACGACACGTTTGACTTTCGTGTTACGAACTATTCCTATGAAAAGGGATCAACCATTGTTTTCTTCTTTAACTGCGTATACTTGTCGGATGATATATGCATCGACACGCAGAATATTCAGTAAAGCGTTGATACTAACAGTAATATTACAAGAATGCATTTTTACTGAAACTGACTAAAAAATGCATTTATAAACACATGAACATAGCGCAACGACGAAAATCCCGTTCTGGACAAGTTATGGGAGAGTATCTAAGCATATTGTGTGCCTCACCGCAAATTTTTATTCATCGCGTGTAGGCCACGATGACGTCATTCCTGCGTCTTTTTGTGCGGTGGAGCTGATGCAGTCTCTCCGCTCACACCAGACCCACTGCTATGTCAGCTGGTATACCCTACAGCAGGGGTCTCAAACACGCGGCCCGCGACTCTCTCGTTTGTGGCCCGCGGCCCACACTGACTGTCTTCGTCCGACATATATATTTTTTTATTCTTTAAGTATGTTCCGGAGCTACACAGGCCTGACTGGTCTAAAGCATTGTTTTCATGAGGCGCCTCATGTGGTCACCATGTGTTGAAAGAAGCATAACCGGGAAACAAACTATATTTTCGAATCGGTGCCCATATTGTCATTTTGGCGATCGGTATCGACATGTAGTTGGAATCCTGGCGCCAAATATCCTTCAGAAATGACCCGTATATGAGCTATGGGAAAGGCTTGTTGATTTTTCAAATGGTAACGTTTGCTGACAACTTTTACAAACTACCCCCCCCCCCCCCCAGCTTTCCCGGCCCTTGCGTGTCTAAAGTGCGTGATGCGGCCCGCTGGCTAAGATGAGTTTGAGACCCCTGCCCTACAGGAAAGTGGTAATTGCGTCACCAGCGCCAAATTTTCCCCTGGCGCTTGGTAGGCCACGCTTCGAAGCGAAAAAAAAATCGGTGATGCGGCCATGGAATTGTCTTTATGGATGTACGAGGGGGGAAACGCCATCCCGCTTGTCCGCTATATGCGCTCGAAGATCGCGAAGACTGTCTTGGCAGGCGCGAACGGAAAGCGACACCCCTTGCATTTGTATTGCTCTCGCACACATTGTTCTCATCAGCGTCCCACTGGTCATTATCCTGTACCGCGGGATATTGCAAACGTCTGGGCGTGGGAGGATCGTTGGTTCGCGATATCGACACACACTACCAGTTACAGAGACACACATACCTATCCCCTCACGGAAGGCTGAACAGGGTGCAAGCGGTACACTACAGGCAATTACAAACAGATTCATACAGAAACCCCAGACTCATGCATGCCATGTATCCAGATATTTACACTACAAACAGATGTACGTCGTGTGGCGAGGTTGCCACGCTTAGTCATATGCTGTGTGAGTGTCAGGGCCTAATAGACAATTCAAACAGTGCCGATTCATCCGTCTCTTCCATCGCCAGCCTCCGCTCAAGCTGGAAGACCAGCTCGAACCTGAGAGCACAACTCTGAGCCGTCCAGCGTGCCGAGAAAGCCGCTTCGAGACAAGGGCTCGGAACCGCGTCCGTGGTGGGTGCCCAACCCCACTAAAAGACGCAGGACTCGAATCTTCTTGATTCGGCAATAAAATGCTCTTCTGCAGAACAGATGCAGAAAACATTTGTTTGCAAACAGTTTGCGTGTTCAATACGCACGATCCGTCGCTTTATGGGGTGCTGAAATTTTGTTTCCGCAGAAATATGAGTAATCAGAAAAATGTGGTTTATTTACTGCTTTTATTGGCAAAGTATCGCAAAGGCAACGTTGATTACAGGACACAATAATAACGTACAGCTTTTTATCTTGTGCATTGTGCACCAACAGGTGCGTTCTGTATTGCGGCTGCACAAACATATTACAGCTTTCTACAGTTTCTTATATATATAGAAAATTGGCACAGAAGCTATGTTCAGCTCTGTACAACACAAACTGACAGGAGCGATTTCTTATTACAACGCCTATATTGTGATTAATAAAAAGATTGTCAAATGCATCGATCAACATATTTCACATTAGAAAAACTGCTTTTTATTCCATGCAAATGTAAGCTTGATAATCCAAACAGCTGCTAAATTTTCTGCGCAGCTCACAAAATGCCGGTACGTACTTGGCAAGTTAAATAAAAATGACTTATTTATATTTGGTTTTGTTCTTGCGATACATGTACGGCCTGCGCAGCTTCATTCCAGGCTGTAGCATTGCGAGCAGGCAATCATTAATAAATCACAATGGAGCATATTCGAGGTGATTTTCAAGTTATAATGTAGATATTCTGTTGTCATCGTCTTGGAAATAATGGCATTTCTAATGCAACAAACAAATAGCACACTGATTTTCTTTTTTTTTTTTCGTTTTTTTTTTTGTTTGGGGGGGGGGGGGGGGGGCATTAAATGTTGGCGAAGGAGGTGTCAATTTATTGATCGTCATTTGAGGTTGACCTAGGAGAGAGTGCTGCACAGAGCTAATAAGGAACGCATAGTTTCAAGACAGAGAAGTATTTTTACAAGAAGCTCAAATCGACTGCATTCGATGCATCAGGGCAGCGATGATAGAAACGATGCTCTTGTAAGTGATTTTCAAGACTCTATAATTTGCTGACCGTATGTTATGCATTTTCTATTTCCTATCCTCAGCTTCGTGCACTCTGTTTTCAGCACTAAATATAAGGCTTTATTGGCCGAGGTAGTCGTGAGCTGCAGCAGCAGCGGCTTCTGCCCGAGAGAATACCAGAAATAGGGGAGATTTAAATTACATTTAGTAACGTAGCAAGGATGAGCATGTTAGGATGGTGGCCCAATATCCAATGTCTATGATATCCTTTGAATTCGGGTTTAAATATCGCGCGTAAATTACGCACAAACTACGGCAGCGCAGGTGCCCGAACCACAAATAACTTCTCTTATCTTCATCGATCAGGGGCCACTTTTCCATTCCAACGGTCGGCACAACCGGCCACAACAGTCCTGTCTTGATCGGGTTGGTGCAGACCTTTTCTGTGAAGTAATCCGAACAGATGCGGCAGCCACAGCACAGTCAACTACAAAAGTCTACGGACCACGCGAACGCGTGGCCAAGAGCCTCTTATCGACATTTCCGCTACAACACCGGCGATCGACAGCAGCGCTATGCCCAAGTCGCATCCATTCCTTAATCGATGGCCCGGCTGTTTTTCCACTGGGCACAAATATTTTCCACCTTTCACTTTTTAACACCACGTGCTCTTCGGCAGCCATGGCTACGTGTTTCAGTCTAGAGATAAGCATCAGTGCAGCTGTTATCAGCAGACATGTCGATAGACTGCCCAGGGACACAGCATTCGAGGAACGCCGTGATCGGTGCGATTCTGCTATTAAAGTAGAAGTGTGACGCTCATATCACAGATAAGCGCTTTGCGTGAAAACAACGAACTAACAATGTGCTGCGCGGCAGCAAGAAATTGACATAGCAGTGAATAACACGAAGTCCCGTTTCTGGCCCAGCCCTGCGGTCGACGGAATATATGGCGTACCGCTAAGTAGCGCGGACAGGCAGGGGCGCTATTTTGTAAGCGTTCTAGCATAGAACGGGGAGGAGGATAGAACAAAAAGAGGAGGGAAGCAAGCAGCCAATAGGCGAGCTGGGGAGTTCAGTAATGTATGCAGTGCATAAATAAATGTATAATTATTATAACTGAACATCAATATTCAGAGGCATTGTTTTTCGCAGCTTGAAGTTGAAGAGCTCGGTGACTTTGACAATTAACTTCTGTTAAGGTCTTGACGTAGCGCCAGGTGGTGTCGCAGTGGTGCTGCCCCCCCCCCCCCCCCCCCCGCACTATTAGTGTACTTGTAAAATTCAAACGGCGCGACAATTCGAACCGTTACCCAGTTGTCGAAATAGCGCAGCAATCGAGAAGAGGTCCGCGCTTTCCCGACAACCAAAGGGCGTTTCTGCTCTCATTTATGGAGCGGCATCCCCAGTTAGCCTTACGTGCTAGCGAGCTCACCCACGAGTACACAGCAGCGGACAGGCATCAGCTGTGAGGCGGTAGAGAGATGCACGAGAAACCCACTCCTCCGGCCCCACCGCTTACGTTTCGATCCAAGCCGAGTCGTCCGTGGGGACTGTTTTGTAGCCATACTATCGATAGAACGACGCCCGAGCCCGTTATAACAACCTCCTCTCCGTTCTATGCACATTTTGTGGCTATTCGCACGTCTTGACCGTCGGAATAGCCTCATGGCCTCGACCAATCGCGCATGTCTTTCCCTCCTCTTTTTGTTCTATCCTCCTCCCCGTTCTATGCTAGAACGCTTATAAAATAGCGCCCCAGTTTGGCACACGCTCGCGTGGTCAGCAATTTTTTTTTATTTACTGTAATAGAGTGTACTAGAACAGGGGAGTGCCCGGAACGAGCTTCGAAAAGTGAAGCCGAAACAGGGTCAATCCGCTTGTGGAGCTCTGGTCGGTAGTCTGCAATGTGTCGTCGTTTTAAGAGTTGCGCGCGGCTCCGCCAAAGTGGTGCAGGGGTAGAATGTCCGCTTCCCACTCAAAAGGCCCGGGTTCGAATCGCAGCTGTAGATGGTGCATATTTATTCTTAGTATCCCTTGTATAGCTGTATTAGTTTGCCTTTGTTTCTTAATTCTGGCTTCAGTTGCTACCTCGTTTGGGCTTCACTTTCTGTGCATTGGTGATGCGGCCGTTACGAGCACTCCCCTATTCTAGTACACTCTAACTGTACAGCCGCGGCCACGTCTGTGTATAGCACTCGAGCGGCCGGCTTTGCTCTGCGGGGCGACACCTTGCGGCCGTTGTGGGCTGTGACGTGGCGTGCACAGGAGCATGCGCGTCCTAAGTATACACGCAAACCTGCCCTGCTCGAATGACAACGTTGAAAGGTGGGCTTGTTTACCCGAAGACGCTCGCTCCCTCAAGGCGCTTTCGGCATATCGATTCAAAAAGATGCGTTTTGACTGATAACACGCGTCTGACTGATTCGCAAGAAACGATGCACGCTTTCTGGCTATTCTAAGGTATGCAATTATATGAAGATATGATAACGCCACCAGCTGCGTAAAATGAGAGCCCAGACGTTGATTTTTTTTTGTACCACTTTTTGCCGACTCTCTGTAGTGATGGATAATAGTATCTAGGGTTTCACATCCCAAAACCACGATATGATGATTATGAGGGACGCCGTAGTGGAAGGCTCCGAAAATTTCGACCAACTTGTGTTCTATAACGTGCACTGACATCACACAGTACACGGGCCTCTATCATGTCGCCTGCACTGAAATGAGATCCCCACAGTCGGGATCAAACCCGCGACCGTAGGGTCAGCAGGGAAGCGTCGTAACTACACCAAACGGTCCTGATCTTCCGATGTTACCCGCTGTCGATTTCCACGAGGGGCGTCACTAATTCTTCCTTCATTATTACATACCTGAAGGACCCTATTGACAGTGCGTATAGGGCGCCGGGTAGCTGCACATATTGACCCTTTGCGACATTGTGCGCCCCATAATAGCAATTGCGCGACGCTCATCCGCTGTTAGCCGGAGAGCCATGGCGAAACCGAATTCGGCAAAACGGCTTGATATGTCTACCTCAAATACAGACAGCAGGCACGTGATGTCTTAACATTGACCGGTGGTAATATCTGGGATGGGTGTAGAAATACTTTTTTTTTTTTCATGCGAAGTGCCGTGGACGGAATCGCACGCGTTATCATTCACGCGCGCCTTTCCCTTGCCACCGAGCGAGGTAAGGCGGCGCGGCGCCCTCGTGTAATGCGCACAGCCGGGAAAACAGGGGCGCTTAAACGCATCATTTTTGGCGTCCGCAGGTCTGCGTGTCATTAGGCCGCGCATGCTCCTGTGCACGCCACGTCACAGCCCGCAAGGTGTCGCCCCGCAGAGCAAAGCCGGCCGCTCGAGCGCTATACACAGACGTGGCCGCGGCTGTGCATTTGCTCCCATATCGACTTCGCCAAATATCCTGCTTTAGAGTTGCACCACACCACACACGCGGAAAATGGGTGAAATACCACAGTGAACACGAAAAAATAACAAGCAAAGACGAAAACTATAGAGGTCAGAGTACAAAGGAAGGTATGAAAAAAATCCTGTCCGTTTTAGGCAGACATTCAAAAGCGAAGTGCCCGTCGGTCGTCACCCAGGTAGCTCGAACTTGTTGTAAAGTAAAACGGTGACTGCAACGTAATTTATTGTTTTTTCTGCCCTGTTCATGGATAATTAAAGATGCTAATTGACAATAAAAACTGGTCAACAGAATGCTGCCCAGCCAAACCAGTTTTTGGAGCAAGCATTTAAGTGCATTCAGCAAACAAACTGAGACTTGTTTTCGTGGAAAAAATGAAGAGCAACTGTTAACAAATATCGAAGCGAAGTTTCCGTCTGCGCGTCAGCTATAGCATCAGTCGGATCGTGAAACTGTCAAGTAGCTTCAGTTTCTTACAAGACCACTGAAAAAGCGCTACGCTAGACCGAAAAATTATGTTCACTATACGGCAAGCGCGGAAGAGCTTTCGTTCCGTCGTACAACTTTCCTGATAAGGATCCTTCTTCGTAAAGACTGAAGACAAAGTGTGGTTACCTGTCGTCCGCTGGGAAAGCGGAAAAATTTCGCCTTGCTCCTTCCCGAAGTTTCACACCACAAAACCGTTCAGCACGCCTTGTGCACTTTCCTCTATTTTTCGGACATTGTCGGTGCGTCCGCGGGTACAGAAACGACTCTTTTTTTTAACTTCAGAACATACTAAAAAAATTGAGCACAAGCAGACAGCGAAAGCGGCAGGAGAAGACGAAGAGAATGGCAGCAGAAACGATACGCGTAATTTCCCTTTCTCTATGCGATAATAGCGAAAGCGCCACCCATTGGCGCAACGAAGGCAGCGACTAAATAAAAATATAGGACGTTAACAAAAAAAATAGCCAAACACACATTTTATTTCTACCCACAATTGCATTACTTCACGTGTAGTTTGAAAAGATAAGACCATATATGCAAAGTTTCTTGAATTTTCACTTGGCTACCAGCGTCATGGTGACGCTTGACGCTTTATTTTCAATACGAAACTAGCCGAAGTGCCCGGCTTCAACCATACGTTCCTTCCCGAGCGTGTATAAGATGCCACGCCTCCTGTGCGCGCCGGCAGTCCAAGCGGTCCGAAGTGTCAGTGCATCCGGGGCTCAGCAATGGAGAGCGCCACGACGCCGAACGTGCTGCATTTCAAAGGCTTCAACGATGTTCTCGAAGCCCGGCCTGTAGAGCCAGTGGGCGAGGTTCTTCCGGTCGGCATGCTAGCCTGTTCGCTCTGCTCAGTCGTGTCATCTGAGCACTTTTGCCTCAGCTGCAAGCACACCTACTGCGTCACCTGCTTCGTGGGGATCGTCAAAAGACCCACCAACACCAGCCTGCAGTGTCCCCGTAGACGGCAAGTGCTTCCGACCGCGGAAAGCCCTTCCGAAGTCCACTACTGATCCAGAATTGGTGCGCAGCTTACTCGTGCGTTGCTGGAATAACGACAACGGGTGTGGCTACACGGGTACGCTCGAAGACATGCCGGCCCACTTTCGCGGCTGCGAGTTCTACAGGGTGACTTGCTCTCTTTGCTCGGCCTCGCTGCTTCGGCCAGAGCTCGCAAGTCACGTCGAAAAGAGTCACGCCAAGAGAAGATCCAAGCAAGACGACGCCGCCGTGGGTTCGAGTGAGGACCCCGCTTTGAAAAAACTGACTTCTGCACGATCCCCCGAAGACTCGAAGAACTCTGGAAGAATTTCCGGAGCGCTTCTCCTCTTCGGGTGACAGCTTTCGACAACTCGCGGAAACCACCGCCACTCAAGCTGCGTCCAAGGATGGCGGACCGAATCAAGGAACAAAACGATTCGTATTTTCTAGAAGTCATGCGAGGACTCGAACTTATAAAAGATCGCATTTCCTCTATCGCGGAAGCGATCGATATCGAGTTTCGTCCGCGTTCAGAAGCCAGTGAGGACTCCTTCAATCCGGAATCTGTCCTGCGGCCGCAGGAAGAAATTCAGCACATGGAATACACCTGGGTGCTGGAACCTTATTCAAAGTACAGAGTCGGCGTGCACTACATCGAAAGTCCGCTTTTTGTGATGGTTCCCTGGATACAAGGTGCAGCTTAAAGTCTGCCTAGACGGAATCTCTTCGATGCAGATCAGCGCTTCTCTCAAAATCCGCCGAGGTGAACACGAACGCAGTCGGCTGCAATGCTGGCCCTTTCGACGGGTGTGCAAATTTAGGCTTCACGACAGCACCGGGAACAGCGGCGACGTAGCGCGTGCATTCACGCCTACAGAGCTCTTCGGCAGCGCTGACTCCACTTCGCCATCAAGTAGAAGCGACCAAGCAGGTCTCTGGTTGGCTGGACATCGCCACGATTGACAGAACTGTGTTCGAGCGTGATTACGTCGTGGGTGATGCCTTCACCATCAGTTTCACGACGATGTCTCAGCTATAGACTGAACAGTTTCATCTGTTTTAGTTTATTTTGTGTCACTGGTCATGCATTCAGCAAGCTGCTGATTTTTATCTGAACTTTGTAAGCCTACAAATAAATATAAGCCTTCAATGCTCCATTTTACCAGTCATCTCCAAATTTTACTTCCCCGTATTAAATGACCGGATATCCTGGTTCAACAGAACCGGTTCCGTTCGTTCCTTCACTTATCAGCCTCGCTTATGCCACGAAGCGTTGTTGTTGGAGGGGGGGGGGGGAGTTAATCGCGATATGATTACGAGGGGGCGCCGTAGCGGAGGGCTCCGGAAGTTCTGACGGCCTGGTATTAGTGAGTAATAGCTAAGCGGGCCAGCGGAGGGGTCAGCGGAGCGCAAGACAAAAAGAAGAGTAATGAAATAGCTGTGGGATGCCACGCTTGTTTCAGCGGACCGCATTGCTGTGCCACCTGTTGGAACAAGGTTGAAGTTACTGTCAATCAAGCATAGGCTTTGCTTGGAAAACGATCGCGCGCTCGTCCGCTGCGCACGCTTCGCTGAGGAGACGAAATCAGCGGGTGAGCGGCTCGCTCCGTAAGAACGCTTGGCTGTGCCAGCGTGCCGCGCATGCGCAGTTGGCGTCTCCGCTCGTTCGCTGGGCCCGCTGAGCCGCTTAGCTGTTACTCTCTATTATTTGACGTGCGCCTAAATCTAAGTACACAGGCCTTATGCTTCAAAGCAGACAGCGAGTTTTAGTACGGCTTTCGAAGTCCTTACTTAAGGCAGCAAGTATAGTTATGTGTAAAAAAAAGATTCGGCGTGCGGTCGACAACCGTCGTTGTGTATTACACAGCCGATCGAAAAATAGGGTGAAGTTACCTCGCTTCGCAGTCTTGGCCGACTTTCGCAAACATCGTCTTAGTTTGTGCAAGCCCGCAAGCTGTCGTTTGATCCTGTGCGAAGAGCGACCGTCTCGGTCGCTCTTCGCACAGGATCAGTGGTGTTGATAAGGTGGCAGGTGTTGATAAGGTGGCACAGGATCAGTGGCGTTGATAAGGTGGCAGGAAGTTTCCTGGGGTGCAATCTGTCCATTCCCGTACGCCCAATATGCATGCATGCGTTTTAACGTTCCCCGAAAAAAAGAATTACTCGTGAACTTACCATCTCAAGGCATGGGAGAAGTATTAGGGAACGATACGCAAACAAAATTTTGGATGTGCACATGTGTTAATTAGAAGTATTGAACATGCGGGCATTCGTTCTTGGCCCGTTTGGAGGGGGGTGTATAAAATGCTTAACGAAAGTCGCCCATTCCCTGAAAGAGGCCTATACGAAAGTCGCCAAAATATCAGTTGTAGCAAATACGAGCCAATCTATGCGTGGCGTGACCATATAGCTTAATATGAGGTGAAACGCGCGAGCAGTGGCCGCAGTATCGCTCTCGGGGGAGAAGTCCAGGGGTATCCTCCATTGTCTAGCAACACGCATACCGGTGTGCTTTCATAACGGAGCAATAGTATACTGGCCGGGCCAGCTCCTTGAATCAAGGAGCCTATACTCGGCGACAACTTTTCTTGACAGCACTGTGGAAGCTACCGAACCAAAGCGCATGCCTGCTACCGCGGCCAAAAAAAAAAATAGTGCTTAAGTTTACCGATAATTTTCTCATTTGCCTTGCTGAAATAAATGCTGCTTTATTTATTATGAGACGGATACACTTGTGGGAAATTGTAGGTAAAATACAGTTATTGTTCACCCTTCAATAATGCTTTCCCGTTCTTTCCATTTCTTAGACAGCACCACCTTTTCAGCCCACCCGTTTTCCAAAGAAACATGGCGTCCGTGACGTAAGTGTGCGGCCGCAAACACGCTGTTTAGTTCTCCAAGAAAAATATACCCGTCATAGACAGTAAAATAGGACACTGAACGACCTAAATGTTTCTCCCATTCATAATTTTCATGTATATGTTTTTCTAAACGCGTTAACGATGTGAGCGAGCAAAACCAAAACCAGCCGCAAGCTGCCGTACTATTGCGGAGCAACACCAATGTGCGGAAGCCCCGCCTCGTTGTGGTTGTTGTGCTTCGTTGTGGCACACTGCTGCTTTAGCTTTGTTAGTTGTTGTTTTTTTTTAATACGAAAGTGTTTTATGCCGGGGTCTACCAAGATTTCAGTGAAGTATTTCCGTCACGCAAATGACGTCGAAAAAAGGCACACGATCATATGGAAACGAAGAAAAAAACACAGCATATCCACGGAGTGAATGATGATGAGTGGGCGAAGCTGCGGAGGTTCATCGGTAAACCGTGAATCTTCCGTGAATTCTGCCCGGTACATCATCACCGACGTGAGTCGTGAAAGTTATGGTGACTGAAGCAATCATGGTTACACCGTGAAATCTTCAGTGGTTTTGCCCAGAAGTAATCAAAGCGATAGTGTGTGTGAAATTTTATTCAAACTTCAACGACCGGTCGTCGTCCATAGTCCGCCAAGCAGCACGATCCGGCAAGCGCACTCGTACGGCGGTCCGCGCAATCGAAGAGCAGATGCACCGCCAACGCCATCTAGCGTACCTTCACCCAACCGCCATATTGTACGCATGTCTATAGGACAGCGCCCTCTCGGAAACGAGACGAGAACTGGAGATGACGGCACCATATCCACGGAGTGAATGATGATGAGTGGGCGAAGCTTCGGAGGTGCGTCGGTAAACCGGTAATCTTCCGCAAATTCTGCGCAGTACATCATCAACGACGTAAGATCGGGCGCATTTATACTAAAGGGTCGATGAGAGTCATGGCGACTCGCAGCTCACTCTAATTTTACATGTACGTTGTGAATTTTTGATTGCTTAATCACGCACAGGAGACATCTCACACAGGCACTACCTTGGAGGTCGAAATCCAGTGCCTACTGGCTACTCAGGATGTATGGATCACCGAGGACCGCCGAGGTGATGCCATAAGGAGCTTCGCCCCTGTATATATTCATCATATACAAGTACCGCCATCTAGCGGACATTCCAAGAACTAAAACGAGAGGTGGCTACCTACTACATACATCGAGGACGCACGACCCACGGCTTAAGGAGCTTCGCCCCTAAAAATTCCGTTAATTGGAGTCGAACCCACGACCACTCGGTCCGCACCAACAGATGGCGGGCGCGCTATCCACTGCGCGACGGTCACACACACTGGTGGCTTTGCGAACGCGCCTTTTATATCTCACACTTTCCTCTCACAGTGCTCGTGGTCGGCGGGGTGGTGTCACCCTCTGGGAACGGTAAAGTGAAGTAATGCATCGTCTCATCGTGAAGTAATGCATACATGGCTATCATGTCGGAGGGAGTGCGATGAAATCGCTCAGTCAGCCCGTTGGTTTGAGGGTGATAGCTGGAGGTTGTTTTGTGGGTGGTGCCGGAGGCTCTGAGCAATTCCTCCACAATTTGCGAAAGGAAAGCTTTTCCACGGTCGCTCAAGATGACACGAGGAGCACCGTGACGCAAGTAAAAGACTTGAAGCATAAATGTAGCCACTTCAGAAGCGGAGGCCGAAGTCACGCAGGATGTTTCAGCGTAACGTGTGAAGTGGTCGACAGCTGTCACTATCCATCGAAGGCCAGTAGGAGTCGTAGGAAGAGGACCATACAGATCAATGCCAACGACTTCGAATGGTGCCGACGCACATGGAAGTGGTTGCAGATCTCCACTTTGAGGTGATGTCGGAAGCTTTCGGCGCTGACAAAGGTTGCAGGAGGCGACGTACTTTGCTACACTGCCAGATAGGCCAGGCCAGTAGAAGCGACCTTTAATGCGGTCGTACGTTTTCTGGAAACCAAGGTGGCCAGCAGTCATGTCGCCGTGACAGGCCTTGAGAATATCAGCTCGAAGAGAGAGAGGCAGAACGGGCACCCAGCGTTGGCCGTCAGGGTGATATGTGTGACGGTAAAGAACGCGGTTGTTGAGCTTTGAACTGCGTCAGCACCTCCACCACTTGTGGCGTAGAACGTTACACGCCTTTAATACACCTTGAAGACGTGGCGAACCAGTCGCATCGAAGGCACAGAACAATATCTAGATGTGTCCCCACAAGCGATGAAGATGACGCACACCATGTGATGATGATCATGTAAGGTGATGAAAAAGTAACTCATAAATGTCCACAATATTCAATTATAAATTAAGTGCTCGACCAAATGCGCTAAAATTTCGCCAGCTTATTTATGAATGCACAAGGATTAACCCACATAAAGCAGAATAGACCGAAAATTGGGTGTCATGGACCCTTTAAGAGCTCCGCTCTTAAAATGTTGCTCATCGCTTGCTTGACTGCTTTCGCAGTCTAGTGGCCACACAGTTATGACATTTTGCAGCGAAGCTGTATATGGCTAGGCGAAACGAAAATCCGTTTGTCTGATCTGGACAGAAACTTCTCCATTGGCTGCGCGGTCAGTTATGTCGTTCATTCCGTCGCAGCCGTGCCGCCGAGCTCGCGCGCAGCAGTTTCAACTTATAACTTCAACATGGGTAGGCCACGGATTGTACGAACTCCCGAACAGCAGACAACTTTCGAAGAACAGCGCCGACAGCAGAACCGCGAGAGAACTCGTGTTCGCTGGGCCGATGCTGCAGTCCGGGCACAAGTACAGACCCAGGTGGCCAAGCGCAAGCAGCAACTGCGTACTGAGTATCCGGTAGCCTGCCAAGCTGCGCTAAATCGCGAAGCGGAACGCAAGTGCCTATGGCGGGCGGATGCTGCTAACCACGACGCCGAGCTAACTCCAGAGATCGAACGCAAGCGAAAACGGCGAGCCGAGAAGGCGGCGGTGCGGGCAGAGCAGAGTCAGCGTGGCAATGGCGGGAACGCGTTCGCGCCATTTCCACGTCGTTACCCCTTACTTCCCTGCCTTTCTTCTTCGTTTCTCTCTCTCTCGTTACCCCTTATGTCGTTACTCTCTTTACCCCTTACTACAGCAAACCGCCTGCACACCGACCGCGATTATCGAATTCCTTGTGAGGAGCCACCTTCTGCGGCAACAACGGCACTTCGAACTTCAACCAAGACAAATCGGACAGTTTCCTTTGTTGAGGACATCAGGTCCTCAAACAACATGTCTCTCCTCATAACTCTCTCCTATTCTTCAACTGATTCCTCCAGCGCATGAATCCAATCTTGACAAGTCAATGCTATTCTCGTTCACTACGAGACGTTCTCCTTTATTTAAAAAAAAATCAATTTGACAATATTATACCAACACAGAACTAAAATAACGAGGTCTTTAACGAATTGCTAGTGGATGGTGTGGCCGGTTTTGGAGGCAGGGTTGCCGTTGGTGGCTACTTTGCGCCAAGTTGGCTACTTTTGGACCCCGTTGGTGACAAAAATTTCCAGTTGGCGCCATGGCTCTTTTTTAAACTCGTGGTTTTACTTATTCAAAACGGTTTTATTTATTCATCAATAGTAAAGACTCTGTTGATAATACCGCTTCTGTTCTATTTGGCTAGAAATTTGGCGATAATATGAAATGACATGGCTACTTTGGTTACTTTTCGCGTGAGTTCTGGCGCCTTTTCATGTCCACCCAACGGCAACCCTGTTTGGATGCATTCGGCACCTGGACACCCGCCACAGGCGTGGGCCTTGTGAACTGCTGGTTCTCAATAGCTCTCCTGTCGTCTCTCACCAAAAGCTCCGTCCCTCATTAAACAGGCTCAAGGTTACCTGCTCAAGGGCCTCATGACAAATCGAGGTGGGAAATCCCCGCTCCACAGCAACCCCGAGCCCATGTGGGAACTAAACAGTCGGCCAGTCGTGCGCATTGAAGCACCACATGCACGCGAAAAACGAAAGCCCAAGGCAAATATATGCATCGGGTCTAACGAAGCCTGTGCCATTCATTCATTATTTCTAAGCTCTCTTTGCAGTCAAACAGCAAACCAAGTGAAGCGCTGTAACCGTCAAGACTCAGAAACGGATAATGTTTCGCCCAACCAACCCACACGATCCTTCTTTTCACCCTTTCATCTTGAAAATCCGAACAAGATAAAAAAAAATAATAACTTTGTAAGTCAAGAAGAAGACTCAGCAATTGCGCATTTTCATACGTTCGTGCTTACAAATAAATCCCATTGATTTGGCAACCACTATCATCGCCTTGATTTCGCCAGCGGTAGTCCCCCCCCTCCTCTTTTACTTCTTATTTTTCTGTCTTCTTTTGTTTTCCTTTTTTTTCTATTAAATCACTTAGTTAAAACCCTATTCATTTATATTCTAATTGGATCAAGCCAGTTATACCCAGTGGCACGGCCTGAATAATTTGTTTTCGTTTCTAGGCGAAAGCCTTAAATGTCTATGTTTCAAGGCCGTGTGAGGTACAGAAAATGCGTTACAAACAAATCGACTGTGCGAACTGCGTGTGCACTTCGTCCACTTCGTCTTTCCGGCGCCCGCGTGAGCAGCAGAGCGGTACGGCCGTGAAGGAGGGTGAGACGCATTCCACACTGGTCCTGCGGCAATGGCCCTGCCAAGCTGCACAAACTCAGAGCTTCATTCCACATCAGTGACATCACTATAGGTCCAACCATGCTTTCGCCTTCGCATTCTTGGAAAGTTCTATTAATCCCCCGCGAAATTTCTTTTCTTGAACTCCAACATAGCATATGTCCGCCTGCCCACATGATTCTTTCTTGAACGCAGCGGGTGGCTAGCTAAGCTCTCCAGTCAATCTCCACAAGAGGCTCAATCTTTTATCTTTAGCTTGTAAAAAAAAAATGTTAAGTTCATGTTATGACGTTTTTAGCTAGTGTCTGCGTCTGTGTTTACGACGTCTTTCCCGAGACCATTGGCTTCAAGTATTTTAGATGCGAAGCAGCTCTTTGGCTAGCCTGTGTAACGCTGTCCCTCCGTGCGTCCGTACGAACGCGCCGCAACGCACTCCCCTCGCCGCAGGTGTTGAAGCGGTGCCAAGTAGGTCACGGCGTTGACGTCACGCTCCCCTCGCAGTGCGCGCTGACGTCACTCTCTCCCTCGCCTGCCGCGCGCTCGCCGCAGCGCCCGCAGCTGCCGCCTCGTCCGTTCGCCCGCAACACCTGCCGCTACCGCCGCTCGCTACACCGCCGACTCGTCGGTTCACGCGCAAAAAATTAACACCATCTTCCCATAGGGAACCCTGATGGGATGCGAAGCAGCAGCGTTGCGCACGGGTGGCGTCACGGGTTGAACGGCGCTAACGCAGTTGCTGCGGTGAGCGTTGGAAGATTCGTTTGAAGCGACGGCTGGCGTAGGTCTTGTCGTTTCTTCAGAGTGGACACGGGCGCTGGACCGGAGCTGGCGCGTTAGCGCCGTTCAACCAGTGACGCCACCCGTGCACAACGCTGCTGCTTCGCATCCCATCAGGGTTCCCTTTGGGAAGATGGTGTTAATTTTTATTCTTGACTGTCTGCCTGGTTGAGAGTCAACAACAAAATGACTTATTTTGCGAGAACAACGACGCGAACGTTCAAATTTACTGCGTACAAAGAGACGAAGAGGCTAACAGCTACGTGATTGTGTGACAACACTGTCTCTGTAGTGGGCCCGCGTCGTGTGTCTCCCGTCAGGGACGTTCACCAATTTCAACAATGGCGCCCGTGCAATCGCAGATTCATTTGAGGTTTCTATAGTGTTCGACGCAGTCGTCTCTACACGTTGAGTAATCCTGAGGCTCTGTCATCCTGACGGCCTCATTAGTAGGCCTGACAGAGTTATGTGCATGCGGCACCATGGGACACAAATTATTCTCAAGATCTCTCCGTCGCAGACTTGCGGCCAACTTTCTCCACTTCTTTGGTAATCGCAGCATGTGCGTCCACCATGGCTACATTTGTACTCAGTGCAGGGCATCGTTCAGTGCTCGCTGCGCCGTTCGTGCACAACTCCACGGTACGGTCGGCGTCAAGAAGTTTAGCGACCACAAGGTGTGAGAAAACTGTACTTCCCAGCACTCTGTGGCTGCATTCGGTCGAACTGAACAGTACGCGTCATTAGCGCGTCTTAGAACAGGCCGGAAACCTAAATTCGAGGCTGCCTGCCGAAGTAGCTGGAATATTCAGCTCTTTCTTGTGTCTCATCGCCCCCCAAAATTTTGACGCTGAATGCGCCCTACGCTCCATAGCCATCCATAGCATACCATCATCCATAGCATGCCCTGTTTGCCGGCCTTTCCGGCGTGGAAGAGCGATTCGACGTACTTCGGCTTCTGCTGTCGCTGTCCTCATTCCATCTGTAGCCCCTGTTGAGAGGGTTATCGTTTTCCTATAGCGCCTCGTAGGTCGCTGATGCGCGTGCCCCGGTCAAGGAGGTCTATGGCCCCATCCACTTTTTTTTTAACATGAAAGTGTTTTATGCCGCGGTCCACCAAGATTTCACTGACGTATTTCGTCCCAGATAGGACGCGGGTAAAATCCACACTTACGAATGAGGAAGAAAAAAACTAGAAGAAATAGTTCCAACGCCGAGCATTGAACCCACGACCTTTCGGTCCGCGATGATAGGCGCCCTAAGCTCTATGACTGCGCTATTGAAACACATGCACGAGGCTCCACAAACGCGCCTTATGTCTCTCACACATTCTCTCTCGCATGGTGCTCTCTGCTGGCGGGGCTAGGCAGGGCGGGGTGGTGCCGCCGTCTGTGAGCGGCGAAGTGAAGTACTGCGTCATGACACTAACGACCACCGATAAAAAGCAATTTGGCGACGACACCAGCAATGAATACTGGCCGCGCTAGCATCGAGAAGTCGCCCTAGACACCGTTATGTTCTTTGCCTTTCGCTCCGTGTTAGCGTGCGATGGCTCGTTGTCGGAGTAGTGCAGCTTCCACATCACCAACGGTGTTCCTCCGCCGCCTACAGCTTCGAGCGTGATAGCACCGCCTCAAGACACGTTCACACCGAACGCGGCGCACGCAAGCGGGTAAACGGATTTTCAAAGCGGAGAGGCAGCGAGGGCGCACGGCTGTTCAGACCTTCTTAGTGGTTATTAATAAAAAAAATGGGAAAAGAAGAGAAAAGTGACAGCCTCGTAACTGTCTCTCCTTACGAGGACACCTCAACAAGACGGCACAGGAATTGGGTGTGGGGAATAAAAGAGATAGCGTAGAGGTAAAGGATAGGAGGAGAAGAAAAAAAATAAATAAAAAATAATGGTTAATTTCGTGACCGACCGCGTTGCCTTCTGCACGCCCGCCGCGGGTTGCAGCAATCCACCAATCGACGGTGGACGTGTCGCCATCTTGCGGCACTACGCGATACTGCGCACGCGCGTCCACGGCCGGACTGAAGGAGCGACACGCGCGCACTGCCGCTCCTCCAGTCCGGCCGTGGCGTGTCTTGGGCCCTGATTGGCTGCGGCCAAAGCGGCCAACTTTTCCGCGCGGGAGAAAATCGGTCGGGCGCGATCCGGGCAAGCGGCCGCGGATTTTCCACTTTTGCGGATAATCCGCGTACGCTTTCCGGATCCGCGCTCCGTGTGAACGTGCCTTAATAAAACTGCTGCAATAAGCGCCGCAGAAAGGCAACGATGTCGACGGGCGAATGCCGTGCCTTCGTGGAGCAAGACAGAGGCCAGCGAAATGTGGAACGCCTTCACGCGTTCGCGGCTCAAGCTACGAATCCCTGCATCCCGTTGCTGAAGTGCAGTGTGGTGGTGTATGCATGAGCACAGGCGTAGGTTACCCTATTACTCGGGAGCGCACACCGTGCCGTGTCTCTCCTCCATTAACGTCGCTTTGAAGAAGCGAATATCGAGTACCAGAGTTTATTATGTGCTTGTTGATGTCATCTTTGCGCGGTATTCACGATATGCTGTGTCCAGGTATAATATGTTAACAACTTCAACTAGCACAACGGTTAAATCAAATCATGATCATGGGCGTTAGTCGTCGCGATGGAGATGTGCCACTTTGGCGTCCACGTGGGTGCATCCACGTCAAAGGGTGCTGTAGCTGCCAAACACCAATAGACATTGTACAAGCTCACGTACAAGCCCTCATAGATGAATGTACAATAAACAATCAACTATACTTCTGTGAAGACACGTTTCACTTTCGTGGTATAGCGATTCTTATGACAGAGAAGTCAGCCATGCTTTTTTTTTTTCTTTGTCGGCTTTCTTTTTTGAAGCTTACGGGAAAAAAAACTTCAAGACGTCGCTTCGTATTGGACTATAGAATAAATCATTTCTTTTCTGTTCTTGGGTATATACACACTATGACGGGCATGCGTATCCCAACCCTTGGAAGTTATCTTTCAGATGCCACACAATTTGATTGCTTCATTTCTTTTATTCATAAGTTTAGTCTGTATCGGTTAAATTTATGTTTATATTGCTTAATTTGTTTATATAAACATCCTCAATTTTATGTTTTCATACCAGCCTTTTTATGCCCAACTTGTACTTAATTTCTTGTTCATTTAAGTTTACGCAAACTTCTTACATTTAAAACGGAAAGGCGGGCTAGTTGGTTTGGCTGCATTATGACAACTTTTTTGCGCACACAACACGAAGACAAAACGAAGAGTTCACAAGGACCAGCGTGAAAAAAGAAAAAATGTCTGCGCTGGTCCTTGTGAACTCTTCGTTTTGTCTTCGTGTTGTGTGCGCAAAAAATTGTCATAATTCTTACATTTGTTTTACCCAGAATTTGCTCACACCGAGTGGATATTTTGAACTGCAATATATGGGACTTAATTACTGCCATCGACGTTGCTCTTTCTTAAACTCTAAATAAGCGAAAAGAACTATTTCGCTTGTCTGCTAGAAGAAGCGCCACAGCGGCTGCCCCCTGGTTTTACGGTGTGTTGTACAGTGAAAAAAAGAAATGAAAAAAAGTGGAAACGGCGTTTTGATTGAGTACAACGCGGAAGCATCATATAAGCACGAAACATCACGCACTATGAATGAGTGGTCCACATGTGTATTTAAGATGACTTACCATTTTTGCTAACCAGATACTGATGCGGCGCGCCTTAATTTATTTCAATTTCGTCATGTAAAGTTTCTGTCTGACGTTACACAGCAGCGCCATTCCTTGCGTGCCTGGCGCGCTCAGTTTATAGATATCGCCTGTATCGGAGCCTTCAATTTTGATTATTAATATCTCAAAGTACGTGCGTTTTCTGGCGTTTAAAAAAAAATGGGTATACCATAAATTGCTCACGTCCTAAAACTTTTTCCATATAAACAACTGTCCTCGGGTTTATAATTTTAAAAGTTAACTAAGAAGTTTTTCTTAATGATTTATTTCACCGTAACTTTAGGCGCTGCAAATATTTCCACCTCGACGCAGAGTCCCTGTGCGAAGACGACAGGTGCCTTACTGTCACAGCATATTTTTTTTATAAAAACATCTGTATTTTATTTTAAAAAAAAAAACATCGTGTATATGATGTGCGGCTGCTTACAGATGGCATGTCTTTAATTAACCGCGGAGGTGGCGCAGTGGATGGTGCTCGGCTGCTTATCCGAAAGACGCGATTTCGATCCCGGCCACGACGGTAGCGTTTCAATGACGGCGAAATGCTAGAGGCCCGTGTACCTTACGAAGTCAGTGCACGTTAAAAAACCCTAGGTGGTCAAAAGAAAAAATCATAAATTATTATTGTTCTACATGTTCACGGAGAATGGATCCCCAGCATTACAATAGTCGAGGAGTCCTTCAAGGCGGAGACCTAAGCCAAACGATTTTCAATCTTGGGTAACGCGCACAATTACCTTGGTAAATGCGCACTACAGTGACGTCTTCAGATAAAAAAAAATGTATACATAGAGGAATGAACGAACCATATAAACGAGAACCCACAAAGAAAATAAAGGCTTGTGCGCGACGTAGACTGTAACAGGAAATTTACGGCTATTTATGGGCCTACTTTGGGGTAGCACACGTTGCACCGGTGAGCAGCTATGCACATAGACATGCTATCCATGTTTTGTACCCGGAGTGCTATACCTTACTGCTTGCATATACATATATGTGCGGCATAAAGTATTCCGAGATAATCAAGGAAATTATAGTTTGACAATATTTTGGATAAGACTGTTGCAATTAAAGCGTAAAATAAGATGTAGTAACGATTACTGACCCGCCACGTACGCAGGTAGTAATTTTTCTAACCCTGACACACTGAGTTGTAATGACAGCATTCACTACCTGTCATATATGCATGTAAGAGTAAAACGTTAGCGACGCGCAGTGAAGTTGACATCGGGGTACTAAATGCTGCAAGTACTAACTTTTTAGTACCCTTTTTAAGAGCGTATATCATCCAGCAGAAGACACAGGTTCTTGAGAGACGTAATTAGACTGCACGTGAACTATACGCGAAAAAAGCGGCTGACTGATATACCGGGAGTTCAAAAGTTAAGCTTTATGGTTTGTTTGTTTGTTTGTTTGTTTGTTTGTTTGTTTGTTTGTTTGTTTGTTTGTTTGTTTGTTTGTTTGTTTGTTTGTTTGTTTGTTTGTTTGTTTGTTTGTTTGTTTGTTTGTTTGTTTGTTTGTTTGTTTGTTTGTTTGTTTGTTTGTTTGTTTGTTTGTTTGTTTGTTTGTTTGTTTGTTTGTTTGTTTTTCAGCTTTGAAAAGAACGTGAGAACCACCTTTGCAGATAAGTTATGTATCCAAGGGAACACAAAGTGGCACAAAGATTATCGCTGTCAGCCACCCAATTAACTAAGATTGAATAATGAACTTAGTTGTGACAGCAGAAATCGGGCATGTCTGTATACTGAAAAGTTGGAGGCAGTCGTGTTTCTGCACAATTACAATTGAAATAATCCTTCTAGCGTGTCTGGGCTCCGAGATATCCCGCTGCTAAGTTTAATTGCGGTTTGCATGATTACGCATGCAATGCCGTGAGGATAGGCGCAGTGTTCTTCCGTGGTGTGACGAGCAGTCAGTGATTGCTATCGCCAGCCGGAGGTAAAAGGGTAAGCGTTATCATCTTTACCTATGCCTTCAGCCGCACGCAACTGCCGCGGCTCGTCGGGTAGGAGCCTTGCGCCAGTGCTCATTGCCTTGCATGCGTAATTATGCAAACGGCACTTAAACTTTACAGTGGGATATCTCGGAGCACAGACACGCTAGAAGGATTATTTCGACTGGAACTGCGTATAAACGCGTCTACTTCCAACCTTTCAATACAAGCACGCCCGCTTGCTGCAGTCACTAAAAAGTTAATTATTCAATCTCAGTTAATTGGGCGATGACAGCGATAATTATTGTCTCACTTTGTGTGCCCCTGGATTATAGGTCGGCAAACTCACTCATGAGTCGACTCACTCGGACTCACTCAGACTCAGATTGAGCCGTGAGTCTGAGTCTGAGTGAGTCCGGGTGAATAATATTTTGGTGGGTTTGAGTCCTGGTGAGTCCGGTTGAGGAAAATTTTCGGTGGTGTGAGTCCGAGTGAGTTCGGCTAAGGAACATTTTGGTGAGTCTGAGTCCGAGTGAGTCCAAAGCGCAAGATATACTTCTTGAATGAGCCTGAGTGAGTTCCACTTTTTTTTTTTTTTTGTCGACCTATAGTCATGTATACTCATCTTCAACATTGCTATCAGCCTTGCCTGGATTCACGTTTATACTCACGTCTACTCACACGTATTCCAAAGCAGTGTCTTTCATACACGATTTCAATATTTCTTGATCAGAGGTGCGAATTACGTAGGGGAGTCCCTTGACCCCCCCCCCCCCCCCCCTTACCAACTCTTCCAAGGAAGTTCTTGATAAATAAATCTTATGTTGTCATCTCTTTAAATAAAAATGGCCTTGCTGGTTTACGAGCAGTCATAACTCGTTCGAAGGTACTATATCAAAAGGCGCCAATAAGAGCACCAATTACGTGAGATATTGGTGTTATAGAGTATTGACACCATGGTCGAAAAAGATAATTCTAGGCTATCGGACTCATGAGTCGACTCACTCGGACTCACTCGGACTCAGATCGAGCTGTGAGTCTGAGTCTGAGTGAGTGCGGGTGAGTAATGTTTTGGTGAGTTTGAGTCTGAGTCAGTCCGGTTGAAGAAAATTTCCGCGAGTGAGAGTCCGGGTGAGTACGGCCCAGGAAAATTTTGGTGAGTCTGAGTCCGAGTAAGCCCTAAGCGCAAAATATTTTTCATGAGTGAGTCTGAGAGAGCTCCACAAGTTTTGCCTACCTATGCCCTGGATACATAACTTATGTGCAACGGTGGTTTTGACGTGCTTCCCAATGCTGAATATAAAAAAAAAACAGTAAAGCTTAATTTCGGACATTCTGTATGTCCCTTCTCCATGTTCCTTGCAGGAAAGTATTGGGGAGCTGCCATAAACTCAGCGTTATACAGTTGTACAGGGTGTTGTCTACTGTATCCCTGCGATGCAGCCTACCCGTAATATCCGACACCAACAAAACTAACCTGCGTACCATAGAGAGTTTTCAAGCCCACCCTCTCAGCACATGCCTTGACTTACCACGCACCGCGTAAACGGCTGAAACTATCGCCATTGCTCAGGATTACCCAATCAAGAGGCAGATTACCGTTAACACAATGCTTGCATGTGCATCAGGCGCTATACCAAGATCCCTTCCAACCACCTGGCGAGCCTCGCTGCAGAAAGGCGCCGCACGACACTTAGGACCACTGTCATCGGGCGTCGTTTATTCTAGGGTACACGCCTGCTGCCAGGCCAATATTTCCCCTGTGGTAATTGAGCCGTCCTCAAACAGATCTAGCGATCCCAGGACTACAGAAGTCAGATCCACCGAACCCCTGCATTAAAAGGATTAAGCTTATCCACAGCGTTCCAATTGCACTTTCTGAAACAGACGCTGCAAGGCAGCTTCGCCACTTGGCACCTTGCATTTACCTGACGAGTGGAACACGTTAAACGTAATACATGCAACGAACTGAACCTCATAGTAAAGTCACGAACTTCTACATCAATGCTCAAGTTTCTCTTTGCCGGGGGTTCGTTCAGGGCCAAATTTCTGCGGCACTTCCATCGCTATTCCATTAGTCGATCAAGGAAGATTAAAATTTTTATTTGGAATTATTCTTGGAAAAGTGTTTAATAAGAGAAGATTCCCGTTTCTAAACTATATCCGTGTACTGGGAACAACATTTGCTCTGAACAACTTTAAAAAGTTAGTTTGCGGCTTATTTTGACTCGGTTTCTTCCTTATTATCACTTGGTTATCAGTCTACATTTTACTCCAACTAATATTTCGTCCAACATGAATTATTGAGCGTTGCTCCGGTGACTGGCACAACTCCTAACTTCAAGATATTTTCATGCGCAGCAGCTGAAAGCGAGTGCCTATCAAAGCGTAGTACATTTTTTTCGCGCCCTACTTCGTGTTATGCACACAGAGCTAGTGAGAGGTGTGGTGGCGCCCGCTATCGATCGCGCAGCCAACTAGGTTGCTCCGAAAAGAATGTCCGCTTTATTGTGCATTGTCGCTGACAAACAGAAAAAGATGGTTCTCGTGCAGTCCACACAGAAAACATAACAGGCTTAAGAAACCATTGTCACGTTCTATATCGTTCCGACAGCCTTGTTCTCGTCATCGGTGAACGATGAATTGTTTTTCACGCGTTGAAAGAATGTCGCGAAAGGCAGCTTCCGAGCACGCGCTCAAGCGCGGCGGTGAAGCATCGCGGGCCTCGGAGGCAACCACATGCGGTTGGGTTGCTGCTTACTCTGCTTCGCGCGAGGTGGCACCGCTAAAGCTAAGCTATTCTGTATGTGCTCCCACAGGAGAATATGGAGTAAATGTAGAGCCTATATAGATAGATGCCCTTCACTGTCGCCCGTGAGACAGACTCGATCAAGGCCTTGCAGGAAGGCATAGGCGTGCGCAGGGTTCCCCTTCAGGGGGGGGCAGGGGGGGGGGCGAAGGTTCATCGTAGCGCCCCCCCCCCCTCCCTATTAAGTCAATGTATGGGGCAGAATTTGCGCCCCCCCTCTCTTAGGTGACTAGGGTGGGCGGCCGCCCCCTCTGCCCCCCCTCGTGCGCACGCCTATGCAGGAAGGCCCTGTAACTTTCTCACGAAGCGGCAAGAGCGCTTTTGATTTTTTATGTATATGATATAGTTTTGAATCCAAGATTGATACTCTTCTTGAATACTGTCGTAGCAGGACTTCCTTGTTGTTTGTTGTTTTCTGCGTTCCTGTTTCAAGTGAGGAGTGCTTTTACAAATTGTGGTTTTTATTCTTTCAATTTAAGAATATTTCAATTCTTTGTCTTTTTTATCTTGCATTTGTTTCTCCTGTTCTATTCATTTTAGTTCATCTCTGACCTCCGTCATCTGGAGTATCCTGCAAGGCGTCTCGCTCGGCCAACATCTCCAGCCCTAATAACACAACGCATTTCTATTTCTTTAGAGCATAGACGCTGAGCATCAATCTCCCGTTCTCAGGTGATCGGATAACATTGGAAAGTATGCGTCAGTTAGGTGTGTGTACACTGTTGAAGTGTGAACATTACTATCGTGAATAGATATTTTCATGCATAAATATTGTGCTGCTTTAAGGTTATTGATAAGTTCACAATGCAAATTTTTATGTGAGAGAAGAGTAGTAGCCGCTCCAACCTCTCCTTAAACACATTTAATTAAAAAAAAAAAAGGCGAGACTCCAAACACGCCAAATCAAGTCTCCGTCCTCATTGTCGTCCTTGTTGTTGTTGTTGTTGTTGTTGTTGTTGTTGTTGTTGTTGTTGTTGTTGTTGTTGTCGTCGTCGTCGTCGTCGTCGTCGTAGTAGTAGTAGTAGTAGTAGTAGTAGTAGTAGTAGTAGTAGTAGTACTAGTCGCGGTCGTCGTCGTTGTTGTTGTTGTTGTTGTACAAAAGACAAATATTAACCACTACGACAAATAAACGAAAGACATGATAACGAAGGCAGAAGGAAAAATTATTGAAGGAACTTCATACCATCCAAGTAGAGCATAGCCTGCCACGATCTGTTCATACGCAAAGCGCACAGTATATGGGCACGTGAACACGTAATGGAAACGCACCTCCACCACATATCTAAAGTCGCTACACGAAAACAATGAGTTTTGATCCACAGCGTCGCAGACTAAACCACATTCCTGCAGTTGCTATGTGTAACTCATTGGAAGTACGTTTTTGCACGACACAGTGGACCCACGCAAGCAATGAAGAGGACAACAACAATGCTTTATGTCTCCCAAAAGGTCTCAATGCGATTAAAAAGAAGAAAAACAAGAACTATCCCCACGTGCTCTTAGAAAGGCAGCGCCAATCAACTTGTCAATCGAAGACCGGCCTATATGCAGGTGTTTCCGCAACTGCTGCTATGGCAAGCTTCGGTCATAACTTGGTGCGCTTCCGAAATGAAACGTTATTTGCCAATACTTCCTCCGGTTTCGTGTATCGTTTCACGACTCGCTAAGGTAGCGGTATACATAATTTATATAGTACTGAATGTTGATCGACAATATAGTGAGTGAAGCGCACCGTTTTGTACCCGTGACGCGCTTTGAAGATAGCATCATCATTAGCCTTTTTTCTTCTTTAGTTGTTGTTTTTCACTGCAGAACGAAGGTATCTCCTAATGATCGCTAATTTTATGCTTTCGTACATGTGTCGGTTCAGCGCAAAACTCGGTGGATAAATTCGTCAATGTGATCTATCCCCGGCGACACCCGGCGACACCTGGCGACAGAAGTCTGCGGGGCGGGGCTCCACTGCAAATGCGAATTGCTGCTCCGTTAGTGCATGACGCTTACAATCTAGCGGGGAACTGTATAAGTCGCAAGAACTATATTTACTACAGGCTGTAACATTTAATTGGAGGTTACGTTCCCAGACAAAGCGGGAATGTAGCTTTCTAGAAAATTTCGCGTCTGGTAAACTATTTATGCAGGGTGTAATTCAGGACTTACGTGCTCTACATGTGACTGATACTATTACCAGAGAAACAATCTTTGACGACCACACTACGCTTGCAGCGCTACTACTCAAGTTGAGAGCTTCGGTATATTCTCGACCCGTCAGGAAACGCGACCCGTGCGTTCAGCGCTACGCAATAGCTGCTGTTTTTATAATGTCTTCGGGGTCTTAACAAAACTTTGTAAATAGCTCGATTTCGCGCGCATGTGTGCGCGTGTCTGTGACTGTGCACACGTGTTGTTTTGCGTGATCTCGTTGTGTATTATATGAAAATTATCGCTCAACGCTTTCTCCCACCTTATTCAACAGTTCTTGTCACTTTTCAGCGCGTTCTGCTCCACCAGTTTTCATTCTCCCCGAGAGAAATCAGAGTCAAATCCTAACCTTTCCCTCCTTCAGAAAGGTTATTCCTAAAAAAAAGAAGAAAAAAAAAGTTTTTTCGTCGCTGATGCATCACTTGATGGATGGAACAGAAAGTATGGCAAGAGTGAAAAAAGAAAAGTGTTCAACACCATGACAGTGTTGTTAAAGCTGAATGCGCGCGTGTACAGTCGCGGTCAATACAAAGCGCAGAAAACAACAAACGCGGCCTGAGTGCAGTAACCGGAGGTGTTTCAATAACAACCAAGTACGGCTGGGACAAAGAAAACAAAAAGGAAAAATCGAAAGAAAGCAAAGCGCACACAGTATAGCTGGGGTCCTTTCTACTGAGTTCGTGTTTGTTTAGCGTGTGAGCGCAGAGTCAAGTAAAAATGGAGCATGCACATCGCTTGGTTCAAGCTGTGTATAGATGATGTCCGACCATAAGCGTACATAATGTATAAACTGAGTTTTGCTTTTTTTTTTTTTCGTTGTAACATAGCACCTGCGAACCACTGTAACGAGGCGCTATGCCTCCAGGTATGTGTACTCAAACATCCTCTTCACAGAACGGTGCACAGGTATAGTGAAGGCTGCATCAAAGCCGTACTTTGTGTGCACATATACGTAAACTCGCGTTTATCAATCGCGTCTTATCTTCGCCTTAGGGCATAGGCATGAAATGCGTAAGATCGGTCATTGCCTTCAATAATTCAGCGAGCGCGTTATCCTTTTTTTTTTTTAAGTTTTCGAGGCTTAGCTTTTTTATTAGAACTCCACTAGGCCGAGTTATTAGCGGTGAGAAGGTTGAAGAGGCGACCCTCTCGCGAGCGACGTCATGGCCAGGACATTTGCTCGTTCGGGCGCCAGCTTGACTGCGTAACTGTGTGACTGTGGTTCACTCGGCGCAGCCATAGGGAAAGCGAACGTCAAGCGCTTGTTCACTACGAACTAAGTGCGGACGCGAGCAAGGACGGAAGGCGCAATGCGTACTGTGGAAGACACATGAAGATAGAGGGACGGATAGACAAGACGGAGCGTAGCCTGAGACTTGCAAAGTTCACGCGTACCAAGAAAGATTCGTCTTCTTTTGCCCTACTTGATGTGTCATGAGCAGCACGTTACTTCTTCAGATTGAAACGAGGTCCCCGCTAAGCATCTGTAAGGCACTGCACTTACAGATGCGTAGCCGGTACCTCGATCGCTCCTCCACATGCCGAATAACGAATAATGGCGTAGTGGATGCTTCCCTTACTTCACAAACATTATCATTTACCGCACATTGGGTGTCATGCAAGTGTGCTTGTAGCGCTTTCCCCAAGGGAGTTTACAAGGCCGCTCTTCCAGCTTTCACTGTGACTGTGCTGCGCGTGCAGGCCTGGCGGTTTTTTTTTTTCTTTTTTTTTTTTTGAAAACGCATGTCCGTAATTTCAGATCACAGTAATTATTACGATAACATGTTGAAAATACGCATCCCTTTTATTGTGCTTAGTTATTACACGCGCTAAATTTTAGACAGAACAGTGGCGTCGCTATTCGGCGAACGTAGTAAATGCACATATAAAACGGATACTATACAGCCTATGAAGCTTACATCGACATTATATAATGGTCTAGTGTGGTGTTCTGGTCATGTGTAAGCCCTCTAATTGTACTTAACGGGAATAATTAGGCACATCGTTTTCAATTAATTAACTTGCTACTACTTCCTCCATTCTTCGAAACGGCAACTGTGAAGAAAATGTTGTTCGGAGCTCCTATAGCACGACTGCGAGTCACATAATGTGGCGATAGCTGGACAGCAGTCGACTAAAACCAAGATTCTGTTGAGGTCAATTGCAAGCTTCAGCTCTGGATCCATTCTATTTCCGCGCTGAAGTACATGTAAAACGCAGAAACGCTTTCATGAAACGAATACAGCGCCAAACTTTAAGTGAGAAAGTTAAACGATAGCGAACTTTCGAAACCTCGAGATTAGCTTGGTACCTGAAAGGTTTCATTTTCGTAAAAATAAACCTCCATAGTTTAGAAACACATTTCTTAGGTGCAGTTTAGAAAATTGTGATAACGCTGTTTTTATTCCTAAATAATAGTTGTAAACTTGATGCTTAATAGTTTTATCATTAACATAACTGCTTAACTTTACTTAAGTAATCATGGCATTTGTGTATGCTAAGAACAGCTGGCAGTCTGAAATCGTTTCACTTTAGGTTACTGCCCTTCAAACCGACGTCAAACAAGCTATATATATATATATATATATATATATATATATATATATATATATATATATATATATATATATATATATATATATATATATATATATATATATATACTTTTGGTAAGCATTTATTAGAACAAACGGTGCCGGCAGGATTTCGTTTTTATTATTATTGGTAGTATTATCATTTCAGCGCTAGTTCAGTCCTCGTGCTGCAGCGTACAGCCGGACGTTTCAGTCTAACATGAAATAGTAGACGTGACAAATCGGGTCTAATAGAGCTAAAATGAAAGCAAATTTTGAAATATTACGTGTAGAACGAGTCTGTTTCATGCTTATGGGCACTCAGACAATTTCTTCTTCCTCCGTCTCTAAGTCGGATGGTCTAATCTAACTTTCACAATCATATTTTATTGTCCACATGATCTGCCTATCGATTATTAAAGCCTAGCTGAAAAAGTTCGCAACACGCTGCACCAATTTCCGTTGGCTGGCACTGTAAACGCTACCTTTGAAAAATAAATTATTGAGTCGTATCCACAATATACGTATGAAGCCATGTGAAAAACCTATTGGAAAGGACCATCTAAAGTGTATTGTGGCAGTGAGAACTAGAGCTAACAAACGAAAAAACTCCTTGGGAGGCACGATTGTGCTGCTCCGAATGCTCCGTATACACAGACGAAACATGTGAGTACCTGCATAGCCTCGTCGCCAAGCGGGCGACGAGCTGAGCCTTATAGCTCATGCTAGGGCCTAATGAAAGAGTGTGCGGAATTTATCCAGGAAAACTGGAAGATACGTGAGGGTATACCACCATCTCTGCGGAAAATGAATTCCAATCGGGGAGTATTTCAGTTGGACCAAGAACTTTGGATGAAGATTTCTAGTGCTGTTATGTATCAATCTGCTTTACTTAAATATCAAGTCACTGAAAAATTAACCGCTTTTTTTTAAATGTTAACCAATAGCGAAAAGGGGTTGCCTTCGCAAGCAAGCGGCAATAACTCGTCCATTCATTTTTGTCCCGATAATCAAGAAAGTGACGCAGGGTTTTTTTTTTTTTTTCTTATCTCGAAAACTCTGAAGAACTTAGAAAGTAACGCTGTAAACAAAAGATAACACGTGATATATGTAGCATGCAGAGCCGCTGAATGTACGGCACAGTAAAAATTGGCATTTCGTGCTGTTACAAAAATGCACGAATGAAGGAAGGGAATTTTGAGGGCTCGAACCAGCAGATAATGAAGCCAAGGAAGGTATAGGGAACGTTAATTGTACTTTTTCAAGTGTATTGTAGTAATTGTGATATAGATGTGAAGAAAGTAAAGTGAACAAAAGGACAATTTTCCGCCGGCAGGGACCGAACCTGCAACCTTCGGATTGCGCACCCGATGCGGCGGTCATCCCCTCGTCCACTTTGTGGGGTATTTATGCGCATGCAAGTATAGGCGTGCGCAGGGTTTCCCGTCAGGGGAGGGGGGAGGGCGAAGGTTCATTGCAGCGCCCCCCTCCCCTATTAATCAATGTAAGGGGGGGGGGGACATTGCGCCCCCCCCCCCCCCCTTGTGCGCACGTATATGCATGTATGAGATGTAGAATCCAACGATTTTACGTTGCTTCACAGCATAACTATATAAGTGCCGCTCGTGGCGCACAATTGGAGAGAGGAGGAGGGGGGAAAAAGGATAAAAGAGAGCAGGTTAGCCACGGCTGAGTCCGGTTGGCTACTCTGAACTGGGGAGGAAGTAAGAGAGGAGGAGAGAAAGTTCACTGTTGTTGCCACCGACGTAATTTCCGTGCTTGACATCACAGACTCTTCCATCAGTCCAGTATCCTTGAGAAACGGTAGACGCGCTTTCGTAGCTTTTCGCAACTGTGACACGCAGTAAAATGCTCCCATGATCTTGTCGACGGTCAATTAGGTGTTTCCGTTGAGGTGATGTAGAATAGTGCGGTGGTGAAGCCTTCCATTTGCAAAGGACGAGCAGTAGCACAGTTTCCGTGACAGCGCAGTCGTTGCGCTGTCGGCGATTTGAATCTTAGTGAATATTCGTTGGCGGAAAATGCGTGAATGCCGGAGGAGGTTGAACAGGCATTTGACAGCATAAGCACAGACATGTGCGTTCCGCACACAGCCCAGGCCTCACAGCACAGATGTAATTCATACACATCAAGCATTGTGCCTTAGGGGCATCTGTGCATCTCAACATTTATTGTATTTTTATTTATACGGTCGTCCTGACGGCGGCCGTATAAAAAGAGAGGATGCTGAAGCGATTTCCATGTGTCATCGTGTATTGAACAGCTCGAATTGCTCTGAGAGCTATAGAGTGTTGTTCGTATATGAAAAGTGTTGAACGAGTCGCATAGACTGTTGTTCGCCATGTTGATTCCATACGTCCAACATCTAGCGATTTTTCGCCATTTTCTTGGTCATTCACTATATTTTTTTTTTCCGTCTAAGGTTTGTGTTCTGTTCATTCTTCTTTTTTTTTTTTTTTTTGAAGTTCTTCTTTTTCTTTAATTTTTCTTTAGCCAAGTCGGCTACCATTTGGTAGCCAAGTCGGATAGACTCTGCTTTTCGTTTAAAATATACGTTCTACCAGAGAAAATTTGCACAATGTATTTGTTTTTCCATTTGTTTCTTTTCACGAAACGCGAAACCGTTACAAAGCTCGACGAGCAAACTTCAACCGAGCTCCGTAGCAGTGACCCGCCGTTCCCACCAACCTAACATGTGTTGTTGGCCATGTTGCAGTGACTCATCAAGGATGCTGTTTATCGCCTTTGGTTGTATGCCAGTAAAAAAAAAAAAAAAGACCTTTTGCTATCCTGCGAGCGCAATCATATGTAGTCCAATAAAGGATCGTACACTGGAGCAATCGATCCTGACCTCGGTATCGCCTCTAAACGACAGGGTTATCAGCGTAACCCTCATGCGCTCAGCAAGAAACACAGTTTCAGCTTTAACAAGAAATAATAAAGGATGAAAGAAAATTGTAAGCGCAAATCTCATGTTAACCCGCAGCACAGTCAAAACTGCCCCTTAAACGGACCACTCCATACCCGCTAGTTATTTTCCATTACATTCAACGCCCGCCCGAATTATTTTGAGCAATAACAATAATATGTGGGGCTTAACGTCCCAAAACCACGATATGATTATGAGAGACGCAGTAGTGGAGGGCTCCGGAAATTTCGAATATCTGGTGTTCTTTAAGGTGCGCTGACATCGCACAGTACACAGGCCTCTACCATTTCGCCTCCATCGAAATGCGACCGCCGCGGCCAGGGATCGAACCCGCGACCTTCGGGTCAGCAGCCGAGCACCCTAGTCACTATACCACAGCGGCGGACACATTATTTTGAGCAGTGTGCCCGATTCAACATATGCAACAACAGTAATCACCCCTTACATGGTTTAGAGCCAGGCTTCAGAGAAATGGACATTTTAGAACATAGGCGGTGTGCATGAACAGAAGCTGCGTATATCAGCACAAAAGTAATGGTACCTATTAGACATGCTGTACTTCTCGTTCACACGCTAATTCGTTTATGTAAATCCTAACAAGGTACTTTTTTTTTCATTTATCATATTTTTTTTTCCTACCGCGGCGGCAGCATTTCGATGGAGGCAGAATGCTAGAGGCCCGTGTACATAGATTTTGGTGCACGTTAAAGAACCCCAGGTCGTCCAAATTTCCGGAGCCCTCTATACTACGGTGTCTCTCGTAACCATATCGTGGTTTTGGGACGTAAAACCCCAAAAAAATTATTATTATCTCGAAGTCACTCGTGTCGGTGTCTAACACAGAGAGCGCGCCCTTTGTAGAGAGGTTCTATCTGCCCCAATTCGTCAATTCGTCAACCGAAAAGCGCGATATTAACACCTTTGGTATTCGTGCTGTAGATTTAATTTCAAGCATTCCGTCTCTTCTGCTTCCTGGTGTAAACTTGGAGAGAATATTCGAACAAAAAACGTGTCTCAAAATCCTCAAGCATAAAGGATATATGATATTTACTCGCAGCCTTCATAATTACTGTTTCTGTATCAGCAGACATCTTAAGATGACGTATACAGGGATCAATTAAGGCGGTAATTAAATAAATAAGATTAATTACCTTTTTAATTCACGAACACATGCGGTTGCGTAACATGGCCAGAATTGAAGTCCCTCCTAAGAAGAGCCCATTGCCGTTTTCAAATTTCGAAAAAAAAATAAATAATTATTATTGCCGCGCAGATTCCACTCCTGGCCACAGCAGCCGCCTTCGAAGGGGGGGGTGGGGGGGGCGTGATGCAAGAGCACTATACATATTAAAAAAATTAATCCGGAGTTCCCCACTGCCCACTGGGACGTCCCTCATAATAATATTGTGGTTTTGGCACGTAAAACCCCAGCAATTATAATTATAATTGGGTTTCCGTGGCACACGGTGGCTGCACACTACCTCTTGCGACCGGCTTGTGCTCGTGAAAGTTGACCGCCGAGCAGTCGAGGAAGCTGCGAAAGCTTGGCCACAAGCACCAGCAAATTTAAACACGGAGCCGTGCAACGAAACTATACACCAAGGTTCAGGTACTCGTCGGCCGGAAGTTCGCTAAGGTTAGACGCATATATATATATATATATATATATATATATATATATATATATATATATATATATATATATATATATATATATATCAGGCCCGTAGCCAGGGGAAGGGGCCCTAGGGCCCCCCCGAAATTCTTATGGAGTAAGGTGTTTTACCGAGAATAAATAATGAAAATAGGTGGTTCTCAAGGTTTTCAACAGGTGGGCCCCCCCCCCCCCCCCGAAAAAAATTTCTGGCTACGGGCCTGATATATATATATATATATATATATATATATATATATATATATATATATATATATATATATATATATATATATATATATATATATATATATATATATATATCAGAATGTTCCTTGTTACGACTTACAGAATATTCATTCTGACGAAGGCCGTGCCACGGCCGAAACGTTAACCAGTAAAAAATATTCAATTTTCGTAAGTGTGCTCCTTCATTTCTTGACTTTATATATATATATATATATATATATATATATATATATATATATATATATATATATATATATATATATATATATATATATATATATATATATATATATATATATATATATATATATATTTCATTTAGTTATTTATTTACGGTTTGTCCAACTTTGGCCGCTTGTGAATTGTGCCGTTTATCCCAAGAATTCGAACTTGGAAGGCGCTCGCCACCGGCGGGCTCGTTCCTCACTAGGCAGAAGACGGTACAAAAATACCACAAGTCACTTCGGTTCGTATACTAGGAGTGATCCTGCAGGAGGACGGCAGGAACGGACTCAGCATAGAGCGCATAGCCACTAAAGCAGACTCCATGTCTAAACTAATCAAACGCGTTGCCAATAAACGAGGCGGACTATCGGAAGAAAATCTACGGCGTCTCTTCCATGCTTTTCTCATGAGCCACATTAATTACGCAGCCGTAGCTCACCCCTGGACCAAAGGGGATGAGAACAAGCTTAATCTGATCATTAGAAATAGTATGAAACAGGTACTTGGACTTCCCATTCAAACCAACACAAAGAAACTTATGGCACTAGGCCTTCATAACACTTTCAGTGAGGTTTTCGAGGCCCAGAAGCTAGCCCAAATTGCTCGACTCTCCTCGACAGAGGCGGGAAGGCAACTCCTGGCCTACCTCAAAGTAAGCTCTCCAATCACCAAACAAAGAGAGTGCACGCTGCCGTCAGAGCTTCGAGAACGCCTCATCGTTCCCCCCGCTCCCACGTAACATGCACCCGCAATACAACCCCGGCCGACGTAAGGCTAGAGCGGCCGCCTGCTCAAAACGGCTGCTGCAATGCCCGACTCGGTAGCTTTCGTAGACGCCGCTCAATACGTCAAATTTAAGCACTTCTTCGCAGCCGTTACGTCGCTGCAAGGCGAACACCTCACTTCTCTAACACTCCCCAACACGGATGCAGACCGCGCAGAACAGGTAGCATTAGCTCTGGCGACCACGGATCGCACAACAGTCTACACAGACTCCAAAGCCGCAGCACAGGCCTTTCGCGCCGGCTCGGTTTGTTAAGAGGCAGCCCGCGTGCTCTCGCGTGCAATGTGGGCCGATACTAAACACTTGATCTGGTTCCCCGGCCACGTGAGCCGAGATGCTCACCCCCCTCGTCCCCAACGCCAACGAGCTAGCTCACTCCCAGGCGCGAGACCTTACTCGCCGCGCCAGGAGAGAGGGCGGCCCGAGGCCCAAGGGCGAGCCATGGCGGCGGGACCCGCTCCTAACGCATAACGAAATTTGTCAGCACTACCGCCTTGAGCGCAGAAAGTTTCCTCTACCTCACCGTCATCTAACGAGACCGCAAACTCTCACTTTACGACTATTACAAACAGGCGCTTACCCTTCACCTATAATTTATTCACGATTCATAAGTGAAATAAAGCCGGGTTGCCTTCGATGCGGGCTCCCGAGATGTAATTTACAACATATGCTGTGGCAATGTCCCATGCTGCGCGCAGCTGCAGGGTCTCCAGCCACGGAAGCAGAATGGACCGCTCTCCTCACCAGTCCCCAAGAGGACGACCAACTTCGGGCTGTCCAGAGAGCCCACGACCTGGCCGTCGAGTTTGACCTCCCGGTCCCGTCGTGGACGCGGCCCGCTGACGAGCCCCCTTAGGGGGGACTTGCTCTTCTCAGGACCAAATAAAGTTCAGTTCAGTTCAGACGCTCTACAGTAGGGGTCTCAAACACGCGGCCAGTGGCTTCAACAGAAGTAATATGTTTGTGACTTTGCTAAATGGTACTCGCATTATTTACTCGCCTATTGCGATAATTAACGCTTTGTTGTCACCTACAGAGGCGGTACTGATCTTAAGCATTCGTCTATCTTGAAACACACCATGGGGTCACCCTGCATTGAAAGGTAACCGTGGAATTAAAATTTCGAGATTTGAGAATCCGCATCCAGATTTGAAGTAGCCTATCGGGTACGGGCTAGTTGGTATTCCATGTATACTATCTGTTGGTATTCCATGTATACGAATACTATCTCGAGCACATAGTTATTTATGCATGTTTTTTTTTTTTTCGAAATAAAGAACCAGTTGGAAGTCAGCGCTCGTCCTTGTCGGTTCTTTGGCCCGTCGTCTATTTCTGCGCTGTACAAGTCCAGATTTAAGTTATTTGGGAGACCAGAATCGACATTTTTCTCTTATCCGGCTGCAAGATCCCCTTCAGCAATGATCCATATATGAGCTATCAGGAAATGAGTTATTTCAAATGGCAGCGTTAGGTGACGTATCGACATATTGTTCAAAAAATACCCCCCCCCCCCCCCCCCAACCCCCCTCGCTTCCACCTTCTTCACTATCCAGGCCCTTGCGGGACTAAATTTCGTGACTGCGACCCGCTAGCTGAAGCGAGTATGAGACCCCAGCTCGATAGGCTTCGCCGTGTCGTGCAGTTCTCCCCGGGTCGGCACATCTCTCGGTATAGATGCACGTGCGTCATTACTGTGCAGGGTCGTGTCGGCGACCGGACGTCATCCCGCATGTCATGGCGCGCACTTCCTGCCACTGCGACACGGCTGCGAGAAGTGCTTCGTGAACATCCGGTTCTGGCACGCACACGCAAACAAAGCTTGGTTTTACGGGGTTTAACGTCCCAAAGCGACGTGGACTACGCCGGAGGGCTCCGGATAATTTTTGACCGCCCGGGGTTCTTTGACGTGCCCTCCCATCGCACAGTACACGGGCCTCTAGCATTTCGCTCCATCGAAATGCGACTACCGCGGCCGGAATCGAACCCGTGTCTTTCGGGTCAGCAGCCGAGTATCCTATACCACAGGGTTACTGCGGTGACCACGCACGCAATGCTGCCATGTGTCCGACGAAAAAGTAATAAAACAAAAACATGGTTGACCAGGAATAAATAAACATTCAAGCAGGTCAAGGGACAATCGCAAATCAGTTGCATATATGGGGCGTGTGAGCGGCTGAAATTACAGAAGACAAGCTAGCCATTTTATTGCGTTTGTGCTTGGAATTCGACAGCGCGGTGAACGTCACAAGCGGAAAGTCACGACATATATAAAGTCTATGACGCCACTGTAGTGCACTGTCATCATAGAGTTCTTTATTACGCGTTTGTTGCACGAAAATATTAAAATTATTAAAATGTCAGGCACGCGCTGTAGAAGGCATTAGGCGCAACTAAACATAGTGCGAAGCTTTAAAAGCAGACTGCGCGCGTAGCCAGCAGTGAAATGAGTGCACATATGACGCGCAAGCAGATGGCTCTGTCACGCGCATGTGCTCTGTACTGACGAATTGCACAGCTTGCTCGCTGTGTGTTATTTACATGGAAAGCGACACGTGGTAGAGTCGTCGTTTTCTGTGCCGCGAGAGACACCTGTGCGGTCGGGGCCGCACCCGTCTTCCGTGAAAACGTCCCTGAATGTTTCCGCGGAGCGGCTGCGGCTACGGGAAGTGCGAGCTCCACAGCAAACCGCGTCGTCTATGGGACGTTATTCCTTTTTTATTCATTTTTGCTGGGGATAAGCGATCGTACAAACGGCAAGTGGCCGTCGAAATGCTAAGCGCAGCAGAAATTTCACATTAAATATAGAGGCACTGGAGATATCCAAAGGGGGCTGGGGGGTGCGTGCAAACACCCCTGCAATTTTTCAGGTTTGCATGCGTGGAAAAATCTCGTCCACGCTTTCGGCAGAAACGAGATATGTGGCCGCGATACCCGCAATATATACACGCACACATACAAGCGCACGCACGAGCGTACATAAAGTATGGTTAAACCCCACCCCCGAAAAAACATTCTAGCTACGCCTCTGATTCACAGTTGTACGTAACGCGTTACGTAAGTAATCGATTACTTGTTATCAATTACATTTTCTTGTAATTTTGTAATATAATCGATTACATTTTTGAAACTGTAACGCTCCGGGTAATTCGATGAGATTTTCTTTTAATTCATTATCCGTAATCAATTACTTCGTTTTTCCAAAATCAAGTTGTAACCAGTCTTCTACGGCAGTTCTCGTCCCGAAAATTATGCGACCACTCTGTAGGGACTCCCCGTCCTGTCAGACGGGAAGTCCCTGCGGAGCCTATTTTTTCACCGTTTTATTGGTCTTGCATGCTACGCCTCACCCGAGCGCCAGCAACAGCGAAGAGCGACGCTTCATAGAGGATATGGACATTAGCATCGAAGCACTGCGCAACTACGAGCTGGTGCGCAAGGTGTACCAACGTTATGATGCCACCCTTCCCTCCCCCCGCATGCACTGAGGGAGTTAAGAGTCCAGTGTAGCAGCTGACCTCTTAACGAGTAAAAGCGGAAGAATATGCAACAACTTAAAAAAAAACTCCTGCGGAAAGGTAACAACGTGTAACAATATATATCACAGATGCCACAGCAAACCTCCCAACCTTCGCGCAAGCCTCCAGCCTTTTCTCAACCACGCAAGCCATAATAGTTCGTTGTAGTTTGAGTAAGCTTGTGTTGTTTTGTTACGGCAGTAAAATTTTGATGGAAAGTAACGCAAAAGTAATCGATTACATTTCTGTAATTGCTCAGTTTCTGTGGCTGTAATTGACCACTGTAATCAATAAAGTTTTAAAGGAAGTAATTGTAATTGGTTACTTATTTTCTGTAACGTGTACAAGTCTGCTCTGATTACAGGTATTAAATTGACACTGCACAGATAGTGCGCAGCTACCCTCCCGGACATTCGTGACGGCCCGGTATATGAAGGTCTTTTATGCGGTGCTTGTCATGCAAATATTGCGTACGCCCATTGCATCTGTCGCACACCGCCTGTTGTGTATACGCACAGCGGACAATGTGTGATACACGCAAAGGGCAGGACGCCCAGAGATTAACATCATGTAAGTTGTGTGCGCACTGAGAAACACACAGAAATGTGCAGTGTACTTATTCTAGATCTTCCCCTATGTGCAAGTAGGGTATTGAACTCATGATAACAATAATACGATAAACGATACTCTCTTTCTCTTTTCTGTCATCTTTTATTCGCCTTACCCCCTTCCCCAGCACAGGGTAGCCAGCCGGTCTGAGAAGTGGCTAACCTCCATGTCCTTGCCTTTTCTCCTCTTCCTCCTCTGAACTCATGATAGCCTTAAAAGGAAATTGTATTATTACAAACTACGCAGTGCAGATGAACATCGAATAGCCGTTGATATGGCTATGGTTTCGATCTATAATTCGAACATATGAGAAAATCGTAATTCTGTCATATATGGTAATACTCGAAAATAAAACTTTCGGGAGGACAAGTATTCCTGTGCGGACCAACAAACGTGTATATGATGCGAAGTTGTTGCGGCATACATTAGAGGTGATACGTTACACTGTCTCTTTCTTAAGTTATTTAAAACAGCATACTCTATGGACGTCCCGGATTGATCTTGTGCTACATTTGTGGTTTGCTGGGTCACGCGAGCTTTTCTGAGCACTCGTGTCATGTGGTCTTACTTGTTTCGCGCTCATTGCGCTTGGCGCGCTGTGGTTTTACGTAATGCCACTTCAGTTTCATATATAGATGCAAATATATGCAGCCCGGCAGAAAAAAAGATTTGCTTTGAAAAGCTGTTCTCAGAAGCTTAGGCAATCACTCAGAAGCGGTGGTGGCACCAGCCTTATTTACTACATGAAAGCTTTTCTTCGCGATTTATAAATTTTTCAAAGGACTGCATTTTTCGTGTCGGTGCGAGTAACGAGTGCCACTTGCGGCTTTTCTTTTATGTTTATATGCTAGAGAACATGGTGGGCTGCGCTTCCTCCCACTTCGTCCCTCGCTTTCCTTTAACGGGGGCGCGAACTTTGTCACTCGCAGGAAACATTTAAGATTAATGACTCCTTCTGTGATGGGCCTTTTCCTGGTGTATATAGACCTCTTGGGTCCGCGTCGTCTGGTCTGCGACATTTGCAAGGTCGCACATTCCTGTCCGCTTCCTAGCTCCTTTTAGCCGTCCTATAGGTAGCTTTTTAATAATAGTCAGTAATTAGGGGCGTCAAAGTCAAGTTCGTTCTCCCTCCCTCTATGCGAAAGGCACAGGAACGATGATTCACGTATGTGTGCCTTCGGCTTCGGAAGAGTCATCTTTCGCTCTTATGATGACGTCTGTATGCACATCTCAACGCGGGTGGACGTGGCTACCACGAAAGTTGATGCCACATCCTGTCCTATAGATTCGGCCCGCGAGAATAAATTAGAAGAAATTAGAACAGCAAAAATAATATTAAATCTTTCACCACGACAGTTTGCCTCACCGTCATTCCTGACTGGGAAAAATAGTCATCCACCTCTGTTGCAATATGAAGTTACAAGAAAACCCGTGAGATTATCGCAGAAAGAAAACTTCCCAGCTGACGAAAAATTCATTCTGATCCGGGATTTGAACCCGGGACGAACGCTTTGTCGGAGCGATTGCGCCGTAGCAGAGTGCTTACCATGGAGGCTAACAGGGTGAACAAATCTTCGACTCGAATCAAAGGAGCACTGAAAGATGGCAAATCAATTCTGGGCATGCCTCCGAGGTCGGGGGGCTTTCAAGGACAAAATTCTGCGATTTCACAATTTCAGCGGTAAGATGCTTTCCGGAGGGTTGGCGCTGCTTTCAGGTACAACGAATGTCCAATGCACGGGTGACAGAAGCAGCACATGCTATATCGCATCATTTCACTTAAGTTCATGCTGACCCCCAGTACAAAGCAATAGTCAGTAGAAAAATCTCAGTTTACAGGAAAAAAATAAAATAAAGACAGCCTTACAGCATAAACTGATTTTTTTTTTTCTGTGGGCAGGAATCTTTCTGTAACTTCTATTAAAAAAGGTTATGGGTTGCAAAAATAATTTTTTTTTCTTTTTCTTTACAGTGAGAGGTTGCAGATTACATGAGTGTTACAGTTTAAATGTGAACATTTGAAAGAAGTCTGGATGGTTGGGAAGGAAGTTATCGTTAAAACAAGGGGGCCCGGGCCCCAACCAAAGTTGTAGATAAATACTTTTTTTTAGTTAAAAAGAAAGAAAAACCCGATGTTTCGGGTGAAACTCGAGTCCTCATAGGTGACTGATGGAGGCACCAAAAAGCTGTGTTTATGTAGACCTATTCCATGCTTGTAAACAGGGGTATGCGCCGTCGACATACTGAGGCGCTTGTAGCGACGTCGCGGCGCGTGGGCTCCGCCCAGCCCAAAGCTCGCCACCGCCCTCTATGATGACGGGACAACCGGCACAGCAGCTGTGCTCGGAGGCCGCCGCGCGGGAGCTCCCCGACGCGCTGTGCTCGGAGGCAGCTTTGCAGCTGCTGTGCCAGTTTTCCCGTCATCATAGAGGGCGGTGGCGAGCTTTGGGCTGGGCGGAGCCCACGCGCTGCGAAGTCGCTACAAGCGCCTCAGTATGTCGACGGCGCCTACCCCTGTTTACAAGCATGGAATGGGTCTATACGCAGCCGGCTCTTTTCTTCGGGCAGCGGGTTCAGTCAGCGGGGGGCTTCCACGCTTGTTCTCCTTGCCGTGCCGAAGCCCGTTGAAGTAAAACGCTCGCAGCGCACGCATCTGCAGGTTGATGTTATCTGGCCTCGCCTGAACATGCGAGCGATGGAAAGGAAAATGATAGGTGTAACCTTAAGAGACAGGAAGAGAGCAGAGTGGGTCAGGGAACAAACGGGGGTTAAGGATATCATAGCTGAAATCAAGAAGAAGAAATGGATATGGGCCGGGCACGTAGCACGTCGGCAGGATAACCGCTGGTCATTAAGGGTAACGGACTGGATTCCAAGAGATGGCAAACGTGAGGGGGAGACAGAAAATTAGGCGGGTAGATGAGATTAAGAAGTTTTCAGGTATAGCGTGGCAGCAGAAAGCACAGGACCGGGTTGATTGGCGAAACATGGGAGAGGCCTTTGCCCTGCAGTGGGCGTAGACAGGCTGATGATGATGATGATGATGAACATGCCACGATTCCACGAAGAACAACGATCGTGCAAAAATTATTGCAAAGGATGCAGTGTAAGAAAGTACACGTTCTATAAGATCGAACGGCATCTGATGCGCCTCTCTCTTTATTCTTATTACTTGATGTTAAGCACCATTCCTGCCGCACGGTAGCAAGAGAGGAAAATAAAAAAACAAGTGCTTAAAACTGAGGCAATGTACGTAAGGATCACACGCAGCGCACGCGGCGACGCGAGCAGCGACTGGTCGTTTTGCCGAGTGTGCGTAACTCCCGTGTGGAGACTCGGCACTTCTTATCATCCTTATTTACTCGGGTAGAAGCGCAGCGTATGTGAACCTCCCGAGAGGTGTATACGTTGCTCGCAATGTGCCTCACTTCAGACAGGCAGCTGACACAGGAAACAATTCACCGCCACATCGCAACTCTGCTCGACCCCGCGACGACTTGGAAACATGCACGGCAGGGTATACAGTTACAAATACGATCAGCTATTGCGACAAAGCTGTTGCTTGCCTGTCGCATGTTTCCCCCTGTCCACAAGCACGATTGTTCGTAATGTGCAGTACGCAGACACCGTCAGCTTTTTATCTGCACGGTTCGATGAACCTGGCGCGTCTACAGTTCACGTCGTTTTTCTTTTTCTTTTTTTTTTTTTTAATTTCATTACAACGCTTGCGGCGCAAAGAACTTTCGTGCTATCATAGCTCCTCAGGCCGCGATGTATAGTTGAAAGGCGGTTTCGCGAGACCCATGTGCTGTTTGTACTATATCGCACTCTGGTTGTCCGAGAGAACAAAAGACGCACTTAACGAATTTGCTCCAAATGCATGGTGTGAGTAACAGAACGCCAGGCGCTCAGCAATGTATTTTGCATGAAGTGTCGAAAACTCTGATCCACCTTTCACTGGCGAGCCCAACCTTCTCTTTCTATGTCATTTTTAAACTCGCGTGATTAATATTGCATCCCTACTGACCACCTTTGTTATTCCTGGGCGAAGATTTTAGGCTCCCTTCCATGTGGACGTTTGCGCTAAATGATTTAAAAGCTCGGTTTTGATTTTTGAATAAAGTAGACTTTTCTACTATGCAATCACTGTATTGCGCGTCAGTGTGATTTCTGTCTTTCCTTCTTCATTCACTTCATAATCGGTCACAAAGAAGCAACGTGTTCTTTCGCTATAGCTTCTGCATGTTCCTTTTGCTTCCTTTCTCTTTCTGCTGGCTGTCGTTATATACCGCTGATTTTCAATTAAACTCTCACAGACACACTATCTGACTTAGTGGCGATTCTTGAGAGTTACTGTATATGCTACCTTTAGCATATGCAATAACACTACGACTATCTGACTTTACGATTCTCGACAACAGCGCGCCGCACTGTGGACGCGCCATGAACTACTCTATGCAGGATCCATGTCCCAGTGCTTCACAAGATGTACCCGACAAAATTCTCTGACCCCAACTGCGACCACTGCCAAGCGCCAGCAACGACGGAGCATATCCTCTGGGAATGCCCAGTTCACGAATCAAGCCGAGCTGCTTTTAAGAAAAAAGCCCAACGTACGCTGCCCCACCCAACGTTGGCCCCACCTACAGCAAGACATGGAGGAAACTACCCTCTGGATACTCGAAGATCCACTCATCAGAGCCAGGCTGGAAATATGGTGCAATGCCTTGCGCACGACAGCCATCCCCTGCCGAGCAATAACATGCTAACCAGTTTGAGAAGATCACCTGTTCCCCTTCCCCCCTTTTTTTTTCTTTTTCTTTTCTCTCTTGTTTATACCATGGTGCTGAAGCCAACAAGCGAGAACACATTGTACATAGTCCAATAAAGTTTTCAATCAATCAATCAATGTGAGCGAATCCCGAAACCATGACGGCTGCTGGGTGTGATCGAACAAGTTTTCCTTCAATGTCATCCTCCTGAAAATGACAAAAATGAATCTCTAAAGAGCTCTTGCGTTAACTATTCGACTCGCGAACACCTTTGCGCCACCGGAGCGCCGCCCGCGCTGCGAATGGCGCTCCGGTGACGCAAATGCGGCGATTCGGCTTTTGTCGTCTGCTACGCTCTGGCTAGAACAGCGGCATTTTCATCATACAGTAAGCTTTCAATTAAGTGAACTTCAAAGGACCCATGCAAATAGTTCGTTTAACTGAAAGTTCACAAAACTAAACATTCACTAGTATACGGGACGGCATGGGGCACAGCAGAAATCAAGTCAAACGTGTGAAATGTAATTTACTTTTAACAGGATTTTGTAATTTTCATTTGGACTGGCGCCCTTAAAGCGCAAGAAGAGACAACGCTGTCCAGAGAGTCTACGTTTTTGTGCACTGCCTTTGCCACAGCTTGTTGCTGCGACACGAAATCTCGCAACTTTCTAATATATTTTGCAGCCTCGGCTACAGACACATGATTTTAACCTGCCTTAGCCATTACAGCTTCTTTGTCGCACTCTTCTTGTTTCGGTTTCGGGCGAACACTGGAAAAATTTTCCGAATCTGATAGCTCTGCGCAGGTACTGAAGCGCACGCAGCTCGTCTCCCGCACGGCCGTTTTCAGGCACTGCATGCACCGCCGCGGATGGATGGGCTATTTGAGGGCCGGACGCATCGGCTACGCCAGTGCTGCAGAGCGCAGAAGTTCATTTAACTGAAATATTCACTATTCCGAAGTTCGTTCAACTGAAATATTTTTGCATAGAATGCATAGGAAAACCGCCGGGGATTTTCCAAAAGTTCGCTATTCTGAAATATTCGTTAAACTGACGTTTGAGAGTTCACTGTAGTTCGCCTCGCGTCGCACGGCGTTCATCGACTACTATAGCTGTATTTTCTTCTAATGATCATTCTTTAGATGGCTGCTAGCATTACAGGAAGTTAAGAAATTTTAACATTCAACATATCTTCTATATACCCACAGCCATGGTGGTCAGGATAATGCCCCCGAGCTCGTAGCGTCATTCACTTGGCTGGATGGCGTTGAAATAGCTTACGTGAGAGCGCGAACGTCCCGCCAAGAGAGTTAAGAGTCTGCGCTACTCCCAACTGTAGTCATGTGGACCTGTGTACTTAATACGTTCGTCGACAAAATAAAATTGATAACTTCATCGACCAGCGGGTTATTGCGGACAGCTAGCGTACACTGGGCGAGTGGATGCACATTAAATCTTGTTACACGTACTATCGGCTCCGAATAAAACGCCAGCTGTGGTGCGCGTGGTACAGTTCGCACCCTTATTCTTAGAGCTAGATACGCTCATTCGGTTTGCCGCAACGTTTATAGAACCTGGTTTGCCGCTCGTGAGCCACACGCATGCTTTCGATCGCGCATTGCTGCCTAATCGGGTGTGTGGGCCTGTCAATGGTGATGACAGGACGGGGCGCACTGTTCTTAAGCAACGCGCTCCGCTGTTCGTGTTTCATTTGACACTGGTAGAACAGCTTGGTAAACAGCAGGAAAAATCGGCGAATGCGTCCAGGACGAGGAGAAAGAGAGCTCTTTCCCACCATTCTTTTGGCCCCTTTTGCTGGTTATTGCTATTCTTTACCGCGCTTTAACAAGATTGACCATTTTAAGGTGAAAGCCTTAGATTCCTCATCAAACGCGAAAATTGACCGTTGGCGTCCCGCGTCGACAGCGTCAACGCTCGAATGATCACATGACGACATCACCTTATGACGTCATCATGACATCACAGACCGACAAAATTTGCGTGATCGGTGGGCCGATCACGGAGGCAATGCAAAACCAGGTGATGTGTATAAACGCTTGCAATGCCTCCGATCCTGGAGGCAGAGCAAAACCACGTTATGTCCAGAAAGCATTTAGAGAGGGGCGGGGAAGGAACAATACATGGACTGAAAGAAAGAGAAGATGGATTTCGCCTTCGAGTCATCTTAGGCAAATGCATAGGGGACTCTGTGAGTCTTTTAGTATACAGTGCTCACACCATGCCCTATCAGCATTGGTGTGCGCACGGGGGGTGCTGGGGGGAGGGCGCCCCCGCCCTATTCCCTTAGGAAGGGGGGGGGAAGGGGCGGAAAGTCTGCCCCGTACATTGACTGAAGAGGGAGGGGGGGTGCTGCGACGAACCTTCGCCCCCCCCCCCTCCCCTGAAGGGGAACCCTGCGTACGCTTATGCCTATCACGAGTCGACCGTTGAGAGTGATTTACGCTATTATATCGCAAATACATCTTATTACGACTTTCGATGCCAAAGCTTTGTATTTGTCTATACGTTAGTATGATTGCACTAATTCTGCTCAGCATACTTTCAGACGACCGTGAACGAGTCAACAAATGTCGATAATTTAATGTAGGGATTAAAATATCTTGCAAAAAAAAAATGAAATCCGCACAACCCATCAATATTTCGTATCACCGTCGTGCATCCCCTTTTGACTCGTGCTCTCAACCTATTTCTTGTTTAAATTTCAAGTACTTACGACGCGCTTACACAGCAGCTGCTCAAAACTTGAATTTAATCAAAGGTCGTTGCCTGCAACGACCATTTAATTTATTTGAATGATATCACACGTCGTTTGTCATGCGCTTAAAACTCGCGAACAAAGGAATTAAACCGAAGGAGCGGGCATTGGCAACCGAACACGCGCGGAACGTGGTATACATATATTGCGCTTTAACGCAGACACGGAAGCCGAAGCCCGAACGCTCAGTCAGTGATCGAAAACGGGCCGGAAAAACATTTTGAGTGCGCCACGGCCATATAATTGTCACGAAAAGAAATCGTCGCAATACATGCAGATGGCTAGCAGACGACACCAGGAGCAACCTGAAAGTGCTCCTGCAGCAACTCCGCTCGATTCTGGGCATTTTGCTTGAACATTCAGTACAAATTGCTTTATGAACTTGCCCATTATTGTTTCAATAACTCCAGCAGGAAAGACTGGCCGGAAGCGTCGAGCAGCCTTCACGCGGAGCGAAGCGCGCGCGCGCGCGCCAAGAGCGGCACCCGAGTCCTGTCTCTGACGTCATACGGGAGAGGGCGCCACTCAAAGATCTCGAGGAAAATCATCCTTCTAGGAGAAATGAATGCCCTCATGCATGACCTTGACGGATATTCAGGCACCAATGGGAAGTAATTGCTAGATCTCTGCGAGAAACATAGCCTTGAGCATAGGCGTGCGCTGGGTTCCCCTTAAGGCTCGTTGCAACGCCCCCCTTCCCTATTAAGTCAAAGTATGGGGCAGACTTTGCGCCCCCCCCTTCTTAGGCCGACTAGGGGGAGGGGGGGGGGGGGGGCATAGGCGTGCGCACGAGGTGGGCCCCCCTCTGCCCACCTCGTGCGCACGCCTATGGCCTTGAGATAGTTAACACGGGGCCTAAATGTGATGGGCAGATCACGTGGGAAGTCGGAAACAAGCAATCGAGTATTGATTATTGTCTCATGACTGAGGGAGGAATTTATCACAGACTGAGAGAAATGAGAATAGGCGAGGAAGGGATCAAAAGCTTGGGTAGTGATCATTAAACGCATAACATTGGAAATGGGATATAAAACTGGAAATAAGAGCATAAAATCAAAGTCTGGCAGCTCGTATTTAAATGACAAACAAATAACAAACATAGCCGCAAGAGTCGAGCAAGGAGTAGGGAAAATACCGGGCGCAAGGACTGGGAGTATGGCGAGCTGTTACATCTAATGACAAAAGAGATAGGGAAAGAGAAGAAAACTATTAAAGTTGGTGGAACAAGGAAATCCGGGAAGCGATCGAGAAGCGAAGTGAAACGTCACGGGAGCATAGAAAAGCAAAAAAGCAGAAGCGGCCGCAGGACGAAGTCAACAAAATATGGGAAATATATCTAGAGAAAAAGTCCACTGTACAGAAATTGGTCGAGGCAAAAAGTAAAGGTGAAAGTGAACGCTGGGTGACAGAGATTCGGGGGAAAAAAAGAAGGCCGCGCCTAGGATATTATTTTGGAGCCACATAAAGGCGCAAGGTAGGAAGTCTGTCACAATGCAACAACATGTTGTAGATGAAGGAGGAAATTAATTGGAAGGGTACGAAGCGCTAGGTTACATCCGAAAGGTAACAGCCGAGTCGTTTAAAAAGATCGTCCAGAGGATTCCCCGGTAAGTAAAAGGCATAGTCCCTCAATATGGTAAAAGTAAGACGGAGAGCGCAACCGAGGAAGAGCTAGAACTTGAGAATTTCAACTGGAAAAAGGCCGAAGAAAAATTCCAAAGCGCACTGCGCCGGGTTTAGATGGGGTTCCCGCCAGCCTCACTAACGAACTAGGACATAACACTAAGGAAGCACTGTTGAAAGCCGTAGAAAAATGCTTACAGGACAGGCAAATACCGAAGAGTTGGCGAAAAAGCAGGATGAACCGATCTATAAAGGCAAGGGAGAAAAGGATAGCATACGCTCGTATAGACCGCTAACCATTACGTCGGTACTACACAGGTTGGCGATGCAGGCAGTAAAAATAAAAATAGAAACGTGGGCAGAACATAACAATATTTTGGGAGAACTTCAGAATGGGTTTCGAGTCGACAGGCGGTTAGACGATAACCTGTTTGTTCTCACTCAGTGTACAGAAATATCTAAAATAGAAAACAGGCCCTTGTACGTGGCTTTTCTGGACAGCACTGGGGCGTATATGACAACGTTAATCAAGAAATTTTTTGGGATATGTTGAAAGGAATAGGCATATGCGACGACTTTGTACAGCTTTTGAGGGAGATATACCGAGACAATACAGTTTGCATAGAAAAGGAGGGAACAGGTAGCAATGAGAACGTTGATATTAGCAAGGGGCTATAGGACAAGGGTGTCCTTTGTCCTCGCTGTTATTCATGCTGTACGTGGTGAGGACGGAAAAAGCGCTAGAAGGCAGCAACATTGGTTTTAATCTGTCGCACAAACAGGGCGGCGTGATGATTGAGTAGAAGCTTCCAGGTTTATTTTATGCGGACGGTATTGTCTTTTTTGCGGACAGTCGAGATGATATACAGCGGCTGGCGGATATATGCGGAAGGGAAGGCGAGGCTCTAGGACTAGGTTTTAGTGCAACAAAATGTGGATTGATGGTATTCAATGATCACGAAGACCATGCGGTCTTAATACAGGGCCAAGAAATACCAAGGGTAAGCGAATGCAAATACCTCGGAGTATGGGTAAACGAGGGAGATATACGTGGAGGTACAGGAAAAATCCTCGGCAGCAATGGGGAAAGAGGAATGCTGCCATAATGAAGCACAGAGCGTTGCGAGGATACAATAGGTACTAGGTGCTTCGAGGTTTTTGGAAAGGTGTAATGGTTCCGGGGCTTACTTTTGGGAACTCAGTGGTGTGCATGAGGTCAGAGGTGCAATCAGGAATGGATGTAAATCAAAGGACGGTGGGACGCCTTGCGTTGGCCGCACACGGGAAGACGACAAATGAGGCTGTAAAGGGCGATATGGGGTGGACATGTTTTGAGGCGAGGGAAGCTCGGAGTAAAATAAGGTTCGAAGAGAGGCTTAGGAATATGAAAGAGAGTTTGATGGGCAGAGGAGGTGTTCCGTTATTTGTATAGGAAGAGCGTTGACACACAGTGGAGAAAAATAACTAGGAGGCTCACTAGTAAATATACGGCTGGCAGTAAAAGCGATATGGCAACAAAGAGCGTTAAACGAAAAGTCAGAGAGGCATAGGCGTGCGCACGGGGGGGGGGGGGGGGGGGGCTGCCCCCTGCCCCCCCCCTAAGAGGGGGGGGCGCAAAGTCAGCCCCACACATTGACACAATAGGGAGGGGGGGGCGCAAAGTCAGCCCCATACATTGACGTAATAGGGAGGGGGGGGGGGCGCTGCGATGAACCTTCGCCCTCCCCCTGAAGGGGTACCCTGCGCAAGCCAATGCGGAGAGGATTTACCGGATGGCAGCGATGAAGAAAAAACCGGCTCTGAGTAACTGCCAAAAGGGCAAAAATGAAATAAGGAGGGAGGCATTTTATATTAATTCAAGGGGAAGCAGTTTACTGTTTGAAGCGAGATCGGGTTGCCTTAGAACGCGTAGTTAGAAATCGATATTTAGTAAAGAATAAGAACAATGCATATGCTGTGGGCAAGATAAGGAAACGACGGAGCATGTGTTGATTGCATGTGGAGGTATACGCCCAGGTGTACGCTTAGGCAGCCTTGGGTTTTAGGGACGACAATGGAAAGCTGAACACGCCCGCGATAGCAATAAGTAAGAGACGGTTAGAGTATTGGTGGCAGAAAACTAGAGAGAAAGGACAAAAATAAATAGTGAAAAATAAGTCATTCTGCCTTAAAGGGCAGAGAACTGGGCTATGAATTTGCGTTTTTTTTTTTCCTGTAGTAAGATAGATTTAATCGAAATAGACAATTAAGGCATTAGGCCAACTTAAAAAAGAAGCTTTTTTTTTTTCCTTTAGTTTTCGAGCCTGGTGGCACACTTGTCACCGCCCCGTTATAAAGGGGACGCTCATAGCATCCATCCATCCATCCATCGAGGCGAATACTCACAGGCGCCGTGTTCTTCCTTAGTCACGTGAAAGTAGGAATCCCCTTTGTACGAAAATGCTCATATCCTTACGCATGGAACGAACGTATGGACGAAACAATTATTTCGAAAGCCTCGGTCGGAGGTCGGAGTCCGGCCCGCATACGATGCAATATTAATATATATATAAAATGACTGAAAGCTCTTTTTCCTGAAATGTTAGTTTTCCTTCGCTTTCGTTGATTCCAAAGGATACAGTTAAATTTATGAATGAGATACAATTCGTGCCGCTGCAACAATCCAACTTGTAAAGTTTGTCCTCATATAACATCTTCACTAACTGCCACCAGCACATCTAACCAATTCACATTCACACTTGAAGGCAGTTTCAATTCCAATTCATCTAACGTAGTATACCTGACATCTAACGTAGTATACCTGGCACACGATAGATGCAATACATAGGCCAGACTGAAAAAATTCAGAATCCGTTTTAACAATGGCAGATTGCATGCCCAATCCCAACAAGACCTTCCGCTATCAAAGCTTGAAAACACGCCGGGTCACTCATTTAGCAACATCCCAGTGACGATACTAGAATCTGGATTCCGCACCATGGTCATGACCGCGAGCTTCGCGAATCATACCTCATTTATAAATTTAACACTGTCTCCCCTGGAATGAACGAAAGAAAAGGCAAACTTCCCTGTCTAACGCTGGATTAAGAACGAAGATGCGCTTATCGCACAGTGCAGCGCCTGTATCGTCCGTATCGCGCCTTCTTGGTCTCTCTCTCTTCTTTTTCTCGCTGCAGACCCGAAGGTCGCGGGTTCGATCCCGGCCGCGGCGGTCGCATTTTGATGGAGACGAAAAGGTAGAGGCCCGTGTACTGTGCGATGTCAGTGCACGTTAAAGAACACCAGATGGTCGAAGTTTCCGGAGCCCTCCATTACCACTACGGCGTCTCTCAATCATATCGTGGTTTTGGGACGTAAAACCCCAGATATTATTTTTTTTCTCTCACAATGGCTTGAATTGTACGTTCCTTTAACACCCACACTGCACTGAGATTTCACTCATACTGTCATGCACTGTCATTGCACCTGTGCATATGTAAGTACGTCTTCTAACTACGCATAATCACGGTACCACGTCGTAATTATCGGAGAGCCTTGAGCTGTGTCTTGTACTATCTGTATTCGTATTTTTTTTTTGTTCTTGAAACACGTGATAATGATAATGATTTGTCATGCACGCTGCAGTTCTAATCAGTGCAGATGGAGCTGATCTGTTCCTTAAAAGTGCTTTTAAAGCTATGTATGAATTGTTCTCGCATTACTCTGACGAAGGCCGGTCCACCAGCTGAAAACTTTCAGTAAAGACGCTTTCAAGAAAGTTCCGTCGTCCCTTCCTTGCATCTAATACGCGCGTCCAGCGTGAATGATCGTTAAAAAAATCCGACACATATATATATATATATATATATATATATATATATATATATATATATATATATATATATATATATATATATATATATATATATATATATATATATATATATATATATATATATATATATGTGTACGTGTGTGTGTGTGTGTGTATGATGCTCGCACCATATTAACATCTCTAACGCTCCAATGGAAGAAAACATAATATTTAGCAACAACTGTCATAATAAAACATAATCTTCAACAACCTATCTGCGCATATATCACCAGTTCACCCACACGTTACAACTTCGGTAGCTCGGCTGTAGCGGTTACGGTGCTCGGCTGCTCATCCGAAAGTTGCGGGTTCGATCCCCGCCGCGGCGGTCGCATTTCTATGGACGCGAAATGCTAGACGCCCGTGTATTGTGCGATTTCAGTGCACGCTAAAGAACACCAGATCGTCAAAATTTCCGGAGCCCTCCATTACAGCGTCTCTCATAATCATACCGAGGTTTTGTGACTTAAAACCCCAGATATTTGCATTATTCGGTAGCTCGGCGTATGCCATAAGCTTGGCAGAGCGTGTCGGAAGTGTAAATTTGCCGAAATACACTTTAAAATGCCGCACTGATTCAAAATACGCGCCGCGAAGTACAGCGAGGGCAACATGAACGAACGAAACAAAAACTGACCGCTAATACAAAAAAAAAAAGGAACGTTGTAATCTCGCAACAATACTGAAATGCAAAAATAAAACATAAAAACAGTCGCAAAAGTAACACAACTTTCGCATTTGAGCTCGCCTCGCTCACGTGTTGTTGCACTCCCAGTGCTAGCTTCATCAAAGCATGCCGCCGGAGACGCTGCGAGCGCTACAAATAGGCCCACAGGGCCACAGGGGACAGATAAGCAGTCGGCGGCAAATAGTGGCGTAGTGGTAGGGTGTTAGGTGCAACCGGTGTAACTCGCCAGTGTTTTCTAGTCGCCGTCATTCAGAAGTTAGCTTTCGTTCGTCAAGTTCCGGTGCAAACCTTTCAGTGCTCACGATGAGTTCCAAACTGAGGTAATTATTCCGTTTCAGATTCTGATTCATGCGATTTCAGTTCACGTGTGATTTCAGTTCACGTGTGTTGGCCAGCTTTACGCGCCAAGTTTGTGCTGTCGCATGGCGATTTATGACAGCGCGCAGATTTTTCTCGTTTAAATGCCGATTCCGAAGCACTTCACTGATGTAGGTGCAGCTTTTGGTGGTGTTTGGAGGCGTAACTTTAGCGCGACGACGTTTTGAAGAAGTGCCTTGCTCTTATCTACGCCCTTCATACCCTACGCGTCGTGCAGGTATCAGTATTATGTCTCAGCAAAATCGCCTGAGGCTCAACAGAGTGAAATTTTAGTAAATATAAATCAAGTGGCCTTATTGATAAGGATGCATTATTCATTGAGCATTTAACTGTATTGGATGGACATTCTTTGTGGGCTACTTTAATGCGAACTCATGTTCTCTCGACAGGAAAGGAATGCTCTTCGGCATGGGAAATCCACTTCTTGACATATCAGCTTCCGTGGACTCCGAGTTTTTGCAGAAGTGGGTTTGTACTGTCGTCGTGAGACTTTTTTTTTTTTTTTGGCCTGAAAATTCGCAGAAGGCAACAAACGTTTACCGTGGTGATTTGTCACTGACAATTAGCGGAGTTGTCATAGACTTATGGTACTTGTGCCTAGAGCAAGCTTATAAGAAAGAGGTGTCGCCATACATAAAGCGATTGTAGGTGTGTTAGGTTAAAGCCTTGTAAGGCTCATGAGTATCAGAACAAATGATACCGAAAGGTAACGCGGTCTCGGAGGTAGTGCAACACCGGGTAAGGTGCAGAAGGCCCCTTTGAGGGGGGGGGGAGGGGGGGAGTAATGTATTAAGGGTCTGCCTAGTGATTAGAAGTGATACTTAGTGCACAAGGTTAATCAAATGTGAACTATGGAATCGCAGGTAAATTCAAGGTGATGCACATGTGAATTAATGCTAATTAATGGTGAATCAAATGTGAATTAACCGCTCGGCAACCAAGTTTTAGCTTGTTGAGCCAGTGGTGATGCCTAGGCGACCATAGAGAATAGGAAGAAACAGTGCAGTCGACTGAGAATATCAAAAGTAATTTAATGAGTGTCTCATGAGAGCATATGATTTCGCCTGTGTTCTCCTTAGCATTGGCTACAGGGACTTAAAGGAGTACTGACACGATTTTGGAACATTGCAAAAGGGACATTTTTCGTTTCCTTGGTATGCAGTGTCAACGCTTTCCACACACCGAAGTCAGGACAACACGTATAAAATATTTTATTTTGATTTAAAGTTTTTCATCTCTGAGCATTGGCAAGCCAGCTCCACTGCAATGGACATTATCCCTGACGAGTCAAGACAGTTCCTGAGTTTGCGAGCTCTGCGTCCGGCATGCTGCCTAAATCGCAGAAATCACTGTCAGGGTCACTGGACGACAATTCACTCATCGTTGTTTACGTGCACCACGAGCAGATGACAGATTTGCCTTTAGTACGTCGCCAGTTGCTGTATTCCTGCGACATCACACTGCTCTGACACGTCACTGAGAAGCCACCCCCTCGATACCGAAACTGAAATTGCTGTTTTGTGGCAGCGGTATTAAAAATATATCGAATGCATTTCCAAGCACTACGACACTCTTTATAGGTTTCTCGACACTAGTACCATTATTTAGAGCAACAATCCGAAAAATTTTAAAATTCGTGTCAGTACTCCTTTAATTTTTCACTATACAAGGGGTGGTTAAATTTTCGCAACTGAATCGGAATGCCTAATGCAATGGCACAGTGTTCAATGTAATACTGGTATTTTTATGCAAGAAAAAAAAAATGAAACTGAGACGTTTGCAGTACAAGGAGGGTCTTTCTTCTTTTGCTTGGCACTTTTAAAACTAGCGTACATGTGAGCTCTAAAAAAGTTGTGGAAAAAAAAAAAGCCTAACACAAGTATTTCGTTTTTTTATCATCATTAGTGTCGAAACATTGCTTTGTTCCTGCACAGTGGTTTCTGCTCTTAAGCAGTTTCATGCGCTTTGTATCCTCACAGATATTCACTGAAGAGTAACAATGCTATTCTTGCTGATGAAAGCCATGCTTCACTGTAAGTATTTTTCAGCCCCTCCAGATTCTTCTGTCTTGAAGAAAATTAGCTCATCACCTGCTAAATTAAACTGGCCTAATAAATGAGCATAAATGTGTTGCAGGTACACAGAACTTGTGGAGAAGTTTGACTGTAGCTACACGGCTGGAGGAGCCACACAAAATACTCTGCGTGTCTTTCAGGTGCGTATTATGTGCCTTTTAGGATAGTGATTGTCCTTTTTTTTTTTTTTTTTCTGCACTATCTTACGAGCACTTATCTGCAAGTTCACTCTTTTGCTGGGCTTCGTTTCTCCCAGTTGATGACCCCAATTACATCCGGTCTCTCATGTTGGAAGCATCTGTGCTAGCAGCAGTTTATGTGCTTCGGATCTATTGCTCCATTGTGAAATCGAGTGTGCCATTTCAGCGAGCCAAATAAGTTTTCTTTCTGCAGCCTCATTTTTTGGCACTACACAATATTAAAAAAAAAAAAAAGAAAAAAGCTACTTCGTGTCATGAGCCAAGAGCTGCATAATTCCAAATAAGGTGTAGTATATATATATTATTGCACTGCACACAATAGAGTGGGCAGCAATGTGCACAAGTTCATTTTTCATAAACGTCTGCAGTGCTCCTTTGTAGTAGTACATCTAACACCACTTTGCATTGTGTACTGATATTGCATTTAGATAATGCTATTGTTATTTCAAAGAATAGAACATGATTTCACTTTTTTTTCCCCCTTTAAAAGTGGGTTGTACAGATTCCCGAAGTTGCCACATTCATGGGCTGCATTGGTAGGGACAAGTTCGGTGGCATTCTTGAGCAAAAAGCCAGAGAAGCTGGTGTCAATGTAAGGTATCAGTACTCAGACAAAGAGCCTACAGGAACTTGTGCTGTTTTGCTGACTGATCATGGAAAAAGCCGGTAAGTATATATATATTTTTTTTCTTTTTTTTTTTTACCAACATCCTGCAGTGCAGTCTACATGAAATAATTCTTGGTGAACAGGAAAATACTAACTGCCACCAACACATCTAACGAATTCACATTCACACTTGAAGGCAGTTTCAATTGCAATTCATCTAACAATTTATCTAACCCTTTCAGTTGCGATTCATCTAATTATGTCACCTGGGAAAACTTCGAGAATGCATCCTTGAATTTTTGTGTCCATCTGAGTGTGCAACATATTCTTTGCAGTTTTGAAATGGTGCGTTATCTCATGTGAGGAAGTCTCATTAAAAAAAAAAAAAAACACAGAATAAACCACCTAACCCAACATGCTTTGATGAGTCCCATTTGAATGCCTGTGTGCGCATATGTTCCAGCAAATATTAAATTGCATTGTAGAAATTAAACTGCAAGATTTTCGTATAATGATGTCAACAACTATAATTGGAGCTTGTAGTGGTTGAAATGTTAAGCATGCCAAGTGACTTAAATGCATACTTGGCTCAAGGCCTAGTTGAACTTGATAATTCACCTATTTCATTATTTCAGAGGCTAGGTTTCCCATGCTTCAAGAATGGCTGCACCCTTTCGGGGATCTTTCTGTCACACAACAATGGCAATAGTCATCTGGCTTGTGTGCGTGCTTCCTTGCTTTAAAGGGGTACTGACACAAAAACTTTGGCCTCGCGTTTTTTTGCTGCAATGTGTTGCTGGGGGGCCTGTTAGTCATAACACGGCACCTCGTTTGCTGCAGCACGCGACAGATAATTAACTACAGGCTCCTCATTACCGACCAGTTTCAGTTTCGGTTTGAGAGAGCTTGAAAAACGACAAGCTGCCAGGTGCAACTATCACCACCTAGCGTGCGTAGCTCTCGACCACATCAGCACACAAAACTGTGACGCACTTCCACACGGTTCGCATCAAGAAGTCCTTTTGAATAGGAAACGGGACAGCAGTGTCGCCAAACACAAAACTTTCAACGCGAGCACCGCGGCCACAGACTCGCGACCAGCCGCCGAGAAGTATAGACTGCTGGAACAAACGCGGCAAAAGAAAAATGGCCGCTATGACGTCATCATAACTTGTTTTATTGACTGCAGCGTGGTCACGTGAGGGAAGTAGGGGGTCACCTAGGTCCCCTTTGCAAGTGTCAGTAGCGCGAGGGAGTCGATCGCTCACGCACACTTCAAAATTCATTTAAAATACCTTCCAAGTTATATTCGCTGTTGATATTTTGCAGATGATATACACATGTCCACAGGAATCGAACCCACAGGCTGTCTCGGCCGCGAAATTTTGTGTCAGTACCCCGTTTAACACTGTACGGCCCAATACTTCCAGCTCATATACAGATGTGCGTCGTCCACATTGCATAGCATTGTTTATGGTACAGTAGCAAGTGCCAAGTTTTCAAGAAAGGACACACAAGAAAGTCCAGATGATGATCATCGCAACTGTCTTTACAGTGTATGATTAGTGCAAAGCTTAAGTGACATAATCATTTGCACAGTCGGCATGTATGAGCACAGTTTGCTCGTAATACAACATGCAAAATATGGACATGGCTCTTGTGATGAAACCATGTCTTCCTTGTGCTGCTATCAATTTATACTGGGGGGCTTGTTTGGTGTGCCACCCCTTGGCTAGACATCTTTAGGCGATTACATTTAGGTTAAATTAGGGGCGAAACATCTTAGCATGTCGGCTTGTCATGTCGTCGTCGCAGTCCATCATAAACGGGTATGTGCCACAAAATTGGGTAAATCCCACTACTTGCAACCGGTCCATACAATGCATATTATGAGTTAAAGGTTTTTTGTTACTGCCTAAAACATTGTTTGGCTTGGCAGCGGTGTCAGAATCCCCGACAAAATCTACCAAGGCGCTCAAGTTTCTTATCTAAAACCAGTGGAAATTTAAGGGCATCATTGTCTGTTAGTTCTCATTAATATTTTATCTAAAACTAGAGACACAAATGTGCATCTCTACGGTCAAGTCATCTATTTGAAACACCACTTCTTGAAACATATCTGCAAAGTGATGGGGCGTTAGTGGACCGGTGGCAAGTAAAGCAGTAAAGATTTCGCTGTGGGAAACACCGGCGCACACTGCATGCTTCACCCTTTCCCAGGTTACACGTTGGTGTAGCTGAAACACCCTTCCCTACATGCCCCTTCGCCACAATTTTTTTTATTATAAGGCAATAGCTGTGCAAAATGACGTGTGTTGGGTAGGCTTGTTGGCCAAGACCAAGAAGAATTTGGCTTGGCATCTGGAGACACTGTGAATGCCACTGCAAGATATAAAAGTAGATGGCTTGTGGTCGTAGGTAGCAGGAAGTTTGCAAATTTCATTTATTCGAAACAAGCATAGATAGTATTTTTGTAGCTTCTTGGGTTCAAATAGAGACCAATGCTCACTCTAAGTTTAATATAGCTGAACTTTATTCTTTCACCTTTTTTTCTCTACCCTAATGAATTAGTTAATATGACATGTTGGAATAGTTTGTAGTACATATTTTTTTTTCTTTTCTCACAGCTCCTTGTGTGCCAATTTGGCTGCAGCACAGCTTTATTCAGTCGATCATCTCTTGAAACCTGAAAATAAGGCGCTGATGGAAGAAGCAACTCATTATTACATATCGGTAAGTAGTAAGTGTTTTCAATGTACAAGTTTGTTTTTGCTTGCACCTCTGAACTCAAGGTCTACTAATTGGTCTCGCTTCCACTTGCAGGGCTTCTTTTTGAATGTCAGCATAGACAGTATATTGACCGTGGCTAAACATGCTTCCAGCAAGAAGAAAGTATTTTGCATGAACCTCAGTGCACCATTCCTGTGTCGACTATTCAAGGAAAACATGATGGCTGCTTTCCCATATGTTGACATTATCTTTGGAAATGAAACGGTAAGGTTTTGATTTCTAGAATAACCAACCAGAGTAATTTTCATTTTGGAAAGCATCTAGCATATACAAAATCTTATCACTGCCATAATGCTTTGCCAGGGGTGCTATTCATTGCACTCTCTTAGATTTGCCTAATGTCCCAGTTAGGAATTGAAAGAAACACTGTGTGTAATATGTTTCTGGCATATGTGTGCTCATTCCACACTGCTCGACAGCCATTCTATGATCAGTACTGCCTTCATACTATAATGTATATGCTAGCTAGTGCAATACTAGCCAAACTTTCGGAGTACAACTTTGAATGAAGTGTGTATTGTACTTGGGCGTTTCTATTATGTGCTCGGCAGGTACTTTATCACACAACTTGAACACCTAGCTTGTACTAAAAGCACAAACATCAGGAAAAGTTCTTTTCAATAGTAAAAATAATGCGTGGAAAATCTACGTAACTTGCACTTCCAGTGCTGTAGCTCAAGCATTTGAGAAAGATTCACTGAATTAAGAATATAAAGTGCATTTCAGGGAATGTTCACTACTTCAGGTGGCCTCAGGTTATGGAACTCAAGAAACTTTAAGGCGTTCACAGCAAAATGAAGTGCAGTAAATTAATTTCATCCTAGATATTTTAAACGTGCATGCATGTGCATAGATTGATTTCATCAAACATAGTAGTACTACTGCCTGAGCTTACAGAACAAAATATTTGTGTTGGACAATTTGACTGATAAGTGCTCCAAAAGAATGATTTGCTGCTCCAACGTAAGGTTTTAGCTGCTCCAGAAGCTGTGCTAAAGTGGCTTGGGTCAGATGATTGCTGTGTGTCTATTATGGTAGGCAATAAGTGCACATTTTAGCTCAAAATTTCAATTTGAGGATCCTCCTCCCACCAGGGCTTGCCAGATCCTCGAAGAGAAAAAGAGCCACAACGTTAAGCAAAGTAGCCAGAACAGTAGCCAACTGGCAGTCGTTATTTTATTTTGGAGCCAGAAAAGTAGCCAAAAGTGATTTCAGTTTAGCTGAATTATCACCACGTTCTGACACTTAAAAATACAAAAAAAAATATACATCGCAGCAATGTTTATCACATCACAATAGAGTAAAAAAAAAAAAAAGACCAAGTGTCTTCCTGGAGGAGACATTAGGACTAGAAAAGGCAATTAATTCTGCACCGACAGTCAAGTGTACATATTCGAGTTCACTTTTGCCAGCATGCCCCGCGGCACTGTAAATGTAGAGCTTGTAACCCCTTTCAGACGAAGTCGAAATTTGATCCTGATGATCGCGAGAAGTTCGTGCGACATTCTATTCCTTAGGTCGCTTTTTGTGAGAGCCACTGCAGAAAACACTCCTTCCGCTTCTGCTTAACGGGACCAGAAAAAGGAGCGGCTGGGCTCTTCGCATTCACCGCGTCTTCCTTGGACGTTACAGCGTTAACATTGCGTTCAGGTGGTGGCCACACGTCGGACGATAAGCCCTGATTTCGCTCAGCTGCCATGGCATCTACGGCAATGCTTCAGACGCGTCAGTTGGGCACTTTGGTCCGTTGTTCAGTGCTGCCTGACCTAGAGGAGTTCCATTAATAATGTGAAAAGCATGACGGCCGTGACGCGTTTCGGGCACACGCAATTGCTACCGGTATGCAGAGTACACAAAAGCCATTACACCGAGGGAGCCGCAGGCGACAGTGCGAATGAACATTTATTTTTTTAAATAGTTGCGCTAGGTTTTAGCGTATATTAGCTGTTGATGCCAGTGCCAAAATAATAGCCAAAAAGTAGCCAAGTAGCCAACGTCATTTTTTGTCGCCGCCGCCCTTTAAAAGTAGCCAATTTGGCATAAAGTAGCCAAATCTGGCAACCCTGCCTCCCACAAAAACAGCAAATACTATTTTGGCATGCATTGTGTCATGTTGAGAAAGGAGGAGCCACCATTGCGTTGTCTGCTTTGGAGCAATGCAATACTACATTCAGCGTATATCTGTGCTTACTCCAGCATCTAATGCCACAGCAAGGGTGTTGCTACGTAAGTGTGCTCACAATGCCCTTGCTCGCAAGGTAAAATGCCGTAGCAAACTGCTGAGGCGCTCGTAAAAAAAAACGAAAAAAAACTCTAAATGGCAGTCGCAACATATTTTTAGATCTTGCAATCAGTTCCTGTTCTTGCACTGTACAAAAGCATTGCCTTCAATATTTGCTTCCTTTATTCAGGGAGACATTTCTGGAGGTGTTCATTCATTTCGTCGCGCTTCATTTTGCCAAACCGCTATACAGTTGAACCCCAATATACATATTTTTTATTCAGATACAAATGTTCTACTGCCCTGAATTCATTCAAACTTGGCGATCTTTTTGTCGGACATGTCAGAGTTTACATGCAATGCATAATTTACCAAACAATATAACAAACAAGGACCCATGCTTCGGCGCCATCCGCAGGGCACTGCACGGATTTACATGCAATGCATAATTCAACCTTGAAACTGTGGTGTCATGGCCCTTTTAATTAAAAATAAAATGCTCCATGAAGTTGCACGTCAAGCTTGAGTAGTGGTTTGTCATAGCTGAGCTATACATCTGTTGAGAACAGTGTTTGTGAAGAAATATCCTTTTTATGTGTATCCTGAAAGCTTTTTCTTCATTATTCACTAGGAGGCAAGAGAGTTTGCTGATGTTCACAATATGAAGGTGAGCTTGCATCTTCAAACATACTGATTTCATTTTTACATGATTAAATATGCAAAGTTGCAACTGTATTTGTGTTTTCTTTTCCAGACCAAGGATATTACTGAGATTGCCAAATTGATAAGCAAGTTTCCCAAGGAGAACAAGGAGTTTGAAAGAATGGTGGTCATAACCCAAGGTTCTGATGATGTCATTGTAGCTCAAGGTATGTACGAACTTATTACAGTAAAGCAGCTGTACTTACGGCTTATCTATGTCGCATTAAAGAAGGAAATTATTTGAGCGACTTAATATTAGTAAATTACCATTTTATAATGGCACAAAAAGCCGCTCTTCCAGAGAGAAGATGCTTGGTAAGCCTGAAAAAGTCAATAATGAGATACTAGCGATCGCATTTATTATGTCCCCGCCCCAGCTTGCCATAACGTCGCACATTTTTACAGCGCCTGCTAAAGCCTACTTAAATTTTTATTAAATGTGAAGCATTTCTTTGCTTACCAAAGGTACCTTGTCTGTTTCTGTCTATCTGTTTAGCCCCCTTTCTCTAGACACTCTTGTGGTCATCTCCTTCACACATACCAAAATTGGAATACGAGGACATCAGTGTATGCTGTGCATGATTAGCACGTCATGACATGAATAATGTGACGTTACTTGCTGTAACGTACATCATGAAACTCTTTCCCTCAGTCGCATGCTGGTAGCGGTATGTAACAAGAGAGGGTTGCAGAGCACGTTTCAGGCAAATTAAGACACAGGAGTCTGGCGCCGTGGTTGCACTGAGAACGAAGTCGCAGGATGATGGAAATTGTGGCTTTTACACTGCTCTTATGCAAAATAAGTACAGGATTTACGTATTCATCAAAAAAATGAAAGTGTATTGATGTGACACGTTTGCTTTTGTTTTTTCGATACTTTTCATAATTCTGTATTCGTTTAACTCGGGCATGTTCCGGTTCTGTGAAATCCGAATTAACGAGCTTTTACTGTACTGTTTGTCGTTGACGGAACAGGTGTGTGTATGCAGTGTCCAAGTATTTCATTAAGTCGTGCAGCACGAGTTTACTTTGTTAAATTGCAAGGGGAAAAAAATGGTTTTCCAACAGAACTACAATTGTGAAATGAAAAGAAGCTTTGGGACTGCATTTATAAATCAGTGATGAATGCAATTGAGAAATGAATGTTGTACAAAAGTGTGGCAAGTGCAGTTTCTTAAATGGTTACAGCGACTTTCAAAGTTTGTAAATCATAGCCTCAAGATTGTTTATAGCTTTCAGCATAGCATGATAATGTTGCAAGACATCACCATCAATTTCCTTCTGTGGAAAATTTTTCCTTTTTCATTGGTACTGTGTACTCTTAAGTGACTCTTGTAAAAATGAGAAACTTATTTGCCTTTGTTCAGGTCATACCACTCAGAACTTTCCTGTTCCCAAGTTGGAGTCAGATGCGATCGTTGACACCAATGGTGCTGGAGATTCCTTCGTTGGGGGTATGTTTCAATTAGAATGGGCCTTGCCTTCTCTTTTCCTAGGCTGCAGCATCAACAGATTTCTTCATTTCTTGCCATATGAACATCAGTTACCATCAGTGCAAGCTTTTATTGCTAATGGACATTAAATTTATTTCCTTATCATTTCTTCATGTGCAACAGCTATTTGTAAAGTAAGCGCTGATTCATTTGTAATGAGACCCTGCAACACTTTTCCCAAGTTATCATAGAATGACCCAGCCATTGGTCGCTGTTGCCTCACAAATCTACTGCCGCAAAAAATTTTGCAACTGTGTCAACTATGAGCAGTTATGGCACAAAAACAAATGCATCCTCAGTCTTTTCATCGCCGCAAGTGCACTGAATGATACACGGGGGGTTATGGCAAGGACGCAGTGCATGGTCCAAAAGTCAACTCAGCAGTGCGTCATGGCCTTGGAACATTTTCTTTTTTTACCATGTTGGCCTCTGCTTGTGGTTTAGACTTGCACACTGCCAGTACATGGTCAGCTATGGTGCCTACACAACACGGTGCATGGCCTCAGAAATCGTACACTGGCGCACTGTTTGTGAAATCTGCCAATACCTACCGATCTGCCTGAGAGCAAGCAATTTTTGGCTTTCTGCAAATTTCCTGCTGCATTCAGTGTGACAACATTTGGCTTGCAGTTTGCATGAGCCTTGAATAAAGGTTGGCAGCATCTTCCAACTATAAAGGGGTGCCCTGCAGCGCTTTTTGAGCATGGTCAGAAAAGTGCTGCCGGTCAGTAGTAGAGGCTCCCAAGAACATGCACGCCAAACATTATAGCACGGCACGCGGCCTAGAATTTACAATTAATTCTCAGTCAGCTAGAAATCACTAACTTTTCTCTCTACAAATGATGCCATATACCCAAATTTCTCTGCCATATATCCACGTCCACGGCGGTTGGCTGATTTGAGCATCATATGCTGCGTAGTTACCATGGCTGCCACAGAATGCCGCCACAAGCCCGTTCGCGCGCTCACCGTCTCACTGAAAGTAAGCTGCGAATTCAAAGAAAAGAAACACTGATGACGGGACTCATCTTCATGCCCCTTTGTCATCTCCCCTCCCTGCGTAGCTTTCAGCATGCTCGCTGGCATGGAAGGAGGGAGAAAGCACTTGAAGCATGCAACAAATACGTGCAACTCTGCTCATACTTGACTGATTCTAAAACTTTTTGCGGCATGTGATTCGTGAAGCGTCATGCGCTAATAAGTGAGACTATTCCGTTATAACTCGGAAAAACGTTGCAGGGCCCCTTTAATAGATAACAATCTACAAGTGAGGCATGAACATTGAAAAAAAAATATATATTAACGATGCATGCAGCATACAGTGAAGCATAGGAAGTTTGTGAAAATGCATTGTGAGGGTATTACAGCGTAGGTTTTTTTTTTTTTTCCTCATAAAAGGTCCTACAAGAAGCAATTAGATAAGCTCATTTATGGAAAGAGTAAATTATTGTTTATAGAAGAGGAGTGCTTTTTATTAGAAATCTGTTATTTGCACTGCAGGTTTTCTGGCCATGTACCTTCTGGGGAAACCTATAGAAACTTGCATTCGTTGTGGCATCACTGTCTCCGTGGAAGTCATCAAGAATTCTGGCTGTACCCTGCCAGACAGGGAAAGCATTCGCGTTGTGTGAAGACTTCCCCCCCCCCCCTTTTTTTTTCTCCTCTCCTCCATTCTATCATCCCTGGCACTGCTTAGGCAAATGGCATTTTATATGCTCTGTACTCATGCATTTCCAGGATAGCTGGTGTGTTTGACACACCTGTTAGCTGAACAATCATGCTTCTGTTTTCAGCAATGGAATGACTGGTCATTGCCAAGCCCAAGTGAAAACATTGGACAAAGTTATTGCTTTTAAAATAAAAGACTGCTTTTGTAGATTTTTTTTTCTGTCATGTTGTGCATGGTTTTGGTAAAAATGGATGTCTTGCAGCACTGGTCATCTGCACCAGTGAGTGAGCAATATTCCAAGCAAGGACTCTTCAGAATTTTAGGAGAAACCTATCGAAGGGAAAGGTATTGGTAACTCGGTACACATTCACCCTGATGCTTCACTTGAAAAATTAGGACCTGATATTGCTCAAGGCCAGACGTGCACTTCTAGTTGTGGGACCTGGATCATGCAATAAAGACATTTTAAGCACAGCTAAAGCTAGCCTCGTAGCTGCTGAACGACCACGCAATCGTGCACTAAAGGTGGGGCGAGACTGCGTTTGGTAAAAAAAAATTTGATTCTGAGATTTTGCAGTCTGATAGAAAACTTTTTCTTTCACAAAATTTATCACTTAAGTATTCGTGGTTTTAAAAATAATTTTTGGCCCTTTTTCTTCAACATGTTGACAGGAAAAGTGGGTGTACCTTTCTTTATATGGTCTCTGCATTTTTTTCAAAACATTTTTCGGAGGTTTGTGTACCTTTTTCTTGGGAAACTGGAACTAGAATCGGTAGCTTAGGTACATTTGCATTCTTTTGAGTATAAAAAAAAACTGGCAATTTTCATCGATCGACAAGCGTAAAGAAACAACAAATCTAGTTTTCATTGTACATTTGCAGTTTTAGTCTTGCTTCTGTAAAGTTTGAATTGCTACTCTTGTAAAAAATTTCAATGCTCTGTGGATAGCAGATCTTAAAAAAAAAAAAGGACATATGTAGGAGAACTAAAAAACGAAGCAAAATAAAATTTAAAACTAATCTTGAACTCCAATACAAGCTGCATCTACCTTTAAAATTTCTTGCAAATTTTATAGCCCTGTACAGACAAACTTTGAAACTCATTTTTAGTCTTGCCCCACCTTGACAATAAGTGTGTACCATTATAGAAATGCATGGATTAGTCTTGTTTTTGTTTACTGTTGAGGGACCTCTGCATTTGCTGTTTTTTGTGCTTCGCGGTATCACAAAAGATTGCGAAGTAGTTAACACTTTGTAAAACAATGGCACTAGGACGCTGCATTCACACCGCAAATTTGATACTTCTTTGGCTTAAGACGATGCCAAGTGCCTTTTATGGTGTGCTTGAACCAAGAGGCAGCACCAACAGCAAAATTATTTTGTAGAATGGTGAATACAACAATCTCGCATTGTGCTCTCGACACATGCACTCACTACATGATCTTATGAATGTGCACATACAGCCTAGCAAGGCCAAATGCTTCTGCATATTTTGAAATTGTGGGAAAAAAACAGCGCGCAGACGGACGGGACGAAGAAAAGGTAACACAGAACAAGCGCTGACTCTCAACTGTGATTTATTGGAATATACAGATTATTTAAACACATACGATAAACATAATGAACATGCGCAGAGGAGCTGGCGAGGGACCATAACTATGCAAATAAGCTTTTTTATCCGTGATGAGACTGCGCAGGCGCGACAATAGAAGAAGAAAACCTAATCAGCAGTATGTTTGTTTGATTTGATCTATTGTCGCGCCTGCGCAGTCTCATCACGGATAAAAAAAGCTTATTTGCATAGTTATGGTCCCTCGCCAGCTCCTCTGCGCATGTTCATTATGTTTATCGTATGTGTTTAAATAATCTGTATATTCCAATAAATCACAGTTGAGAGTCAACGCTTGTTCTGTGTTACCTTTTCTTCGTCCCGTCCGTCTGCGCGCTGTTTTTTTCCCACAATGTATCACCAACTAGCCCAACTTTCAGTCTTGCTTCAATATTTTGAAAGGCATACGTACAAGCATTTAACATTGTGCAAGCACAACAGAAGCAGCCACATGACGTATGTGCACATGCAAACACATTGTGGTTAGCAGATGACGCAAGGAGCCATCCACACCACACGTGGTTCAGCCAGTAGCCACCAGGTGGACGGCCACTGCTCAATCTCCTGACCAACATAAATGGCCAAAATGCACACAGTGAAAAATAAGCACGGCAGCATTATTGGCCATTTCAATTTCAAGTGCGTCAGCCTCGGTGGATCAGTGGCTAGGGTGCTCGGCTGCTGACCCGAAGGTCACAGGTTCAATCCCAGCCGCAGCGGGCGCATTTCGATGGAGGCGAAATGTTAGATGCCCGTGTACTGTGCAATGTCGGTGCATGGTAAAGAACACCAGATGGTCAAAATTTCCGGAGCCCTCCACTATGGCGTCCCTCATAATCATATCGTGGTTTCGGGATGCAAAACCCCACACATTATTTATTCAATTTCAAAGTGGCACAGGACTTCCATTAACTTTACAGTTCGCATAGAAGTCATCCAACCTTAGTGAAATGAAAGTTGAACAGGACATTGAAGTTCCATGAGTAACTATGGAATGAGGTCAGAAGGGACAGGAGAGAAAAAATGCCACCATTCTGGGTTGTATGCAGGAGTACAAAGGCTGATTACAGCCTCAGCAGTGCATTTTTGGGTGGTACACCTATAGGTAGTATTCACCCCCGAGCAACCCTGTGCTCCGGCAGCACACCCGCACGGCATGCCGGGAAGGCACTGCTTCCGGTCGCCATGACTAAGGCCGCGTAACCTGCTTGTGCCTGTGCGTGATACTGAAGTTGAGCCGTTTCTTGCGCCCACCATCTGTTATTATGGTTAATTGCGCCGTAATTGGGTGCAGCAATCGCACAAAATCGAAAGGTGACACGCGTGAGAACGCAAAACCGGTTAAATTTTATTCATTGCCGAGCGTTATTCGCGGTCAATGTAGCCGTACTCTGGAGATTTCGGCGAAGCGTCGTGACGAATGGTTCAGCCGTCTTCGCCGGGCTGATATTGACAAGGATGCCACACACTACAAAGTCTGCAGCGAGCACTTCATTTCGGGTGAGTACTGGACAAGATAATGTCATTTAAGCGTTATGTGGATGGGTTTAGAAAGGAGTAATGCTGCACGCACGACGTCGTGCGCGCAAACCGGAAAAGGCTGCATGCACGACGCGGCGCAGTAGCGACATCTAGCGCCGGCTGGCGATGTGACTATCTCTTAAGCCCGGCCGCCCATGGATCCCGATGATCCAGGCGGCCGTGTCTTAGGCGAGTGTCTGAAGTCCGCAATGGTCTCCTCTTCCGTGCAGCGTGGTGTGCGACAGCTTCGTCGAGTGGCCTTCGAGAATTGTACAGCGCGACCCGGCCATGGACGCGGCAAATTTTCGAAACCTAGCCCGTGACCACCGTGCTCGTGACGGTGCGACTAGGAAGGCTAGAGTGTACTCAGTACTGGAATATTGTGGTATGGCCGTGGCCGTCGAGATGCGTACAGTACAGTTCGGCGCGAATAGAATAGAAATTCGCAGCAAGGATTTGCTCGGGTATCCGCGCTTCGTTGAAACGAAAAGCGGGCGCATGCATAATACCTCAGCGATTCGACCGAGGAGATAGCATATATCGCCTGTACCTCAGCACTCGATGCAACAGCGCACGCATAAGCTCTGCACACGCGGCAGTACGGCTTTTTTTTTCCCCACACCCGACCTCGGCATGTTTCCATGCATCCCGTGTACGTCCAACACCACGTACTACTCGAGCTAAGTTTTCACGGTACCTACGCTGTGTGAATATATCTCCAAGCGGAGAGAAAAAAAAATTCATTTTTAGAGTCTGTTCCTTTTAAACCCAGTAATCAGTCCTCTTTTGTCATGCGGCTGCATCACTTTACGTACGGAAATCTCTGTGGGTCAGTGGCGTAAATCCAGAAAATTTGCAAGGACCGGCAGAAAGCCGAGAATTCACAAAGTCCACAGTCTTGCTTGCCTTTGTGACAAAAAGACTGTTTGTACTATGTAGTCATCTGAAAGTCTCTGAATGCTCGGTCAAACCCGACGAAGCTGTCGAACTTCGCGCCTTCATCCATGTCGTCTTCGAGACTCGCACGCTGCTTCTCCTTAACGCGCACGGAAGAGGGGACCATTGCGGACTACAGACATTCGCCTAAGAGACCGCAGGCACGTACGTGAATGAGTAGCGATAAACGAAGGCCGCCGACGGGTACCGCAACACTACCGCGTGAGCGCCATGTCAGCCATGTAGTACCATGTGCTAGCATGGAGTCGCATCGCCACCCGGCGCTAGATGTCGCTACTGCGCCGCGTCGTGCGTGCAGCCTTTTCCGGTTTGCGCGCACGACGTCGTGCGTGCAGCATTACTCTTTAGAAAGAGGAACGTCTAGCA